>CM044104.1:13702246-14092435 GCA_024174645.1 Lemna minuta | reverse complement strand
TTGTGGATTCAAGTCCTTGTTCTCCTGTAGTCCTGCGCTAAGGCTGCGTCATTAGTCATGGGTTGTGCAGGGATGAGTAACCTCTTGGGAAGAGGGGCACCTGGGTAGAGAAGAGCTCCAGAGTTAATCCTGCTCAGGGTTAGGCAGTGCAGGTATGGGTGATTTCCTGGGAAGAGGGATGCCAGGGCGAGAAGAAGTGAAGAACTATCGGGTCAAGGGTGCTCAGGCTTGGGCAGTCCTGGGATGGGTGATGTATTGGTAGTGAAGAAGAGGTTACTTGTACTGGTTGATCACCAATTTTGGGTGATCTTCTTTTAATTCCCCAGAAAAACTTTGTTCCTCTGGATCCTCAACCATGCTGACATCAAATTTGTTTGCTGGATACATATTAGAAGTTGTTTACATGACATTTTCTGAATTCTGCTTGGGTTTAAGGGGCATAAATTTGTCTTCCTTTCTCTATGGATGTCTTATATTTCCTTTTACAGGTTTTTGCTCGTTGGTACAGAGCACCAGAGTTGCTCTTTGGTGCCAAGCAGTATGGACCAGGGGTTGATGTCTGGGCTGCTGGTTGTATTTTTGCAGAGCTCCTCCTCCGTCGCCCTTTCCTACAGGTACAGTATCTTTGCGTGTTCATTTTGTGCTATTATTATGGTCTAGATCTTCAGTTTCTTACTGATGAATTGGACATGTTGTTGACCTTGTTGCCAATGTGGATCTTGAACTGTTGATGAGGGACCAGAGAATGCAGGAGAGAGGAATAGATGAGAATAAAGCCAAAGAGTGATAAACTTAATAAATTCTTAATTGATACTAATGTATGTGCTCTAGGTGTCAACTGTACAAGTAATGATCAAGTCTTGGCAGCTATTTTCCTGAGTGGTCATCTGTCAAAAGGGATGTATTGATACGATCTCGTTGTAGTATGTCAGGGTGTTTTAGTCCCTCCTCCCATGGATTCCTTGAAGGCTATAAATAGAAAGGAGGGCTAGTGTGTCTAGTGGAAGGATTATGAAGTATGATCTCTAATAGCCTTAGGGACTAACCCCTTGCCTCTCTCTCTCTCTCTCTCTCTCTCTCTCTCTCTCTCTTCTGTCTATATCCCCTTCTCTGCATATCTCTCAGTCTTCTCAGTGGAGTTTGGTTGCACTCCACTTCTTCCCCGTCAATGTGGTAGGGTAAGAGGCAGCAGATTGGGCATGGCTGGCTGCTGCAGTGAAAAGTCAGATATGCATTTCGCGACTCTTTGGATCAAGTTTTCCCAGTTTTGCTTTTCAAATATGAACATTGGCTACTATACACCCAAATTTCTGGGAGTCGGGTTTGTTTTCAACTTCACCTGATGACATAAATTAGATAACCAGTCCAAGGGGATTTGATATAAGTCCAAGGAACTTAATTGAATTCTGTTGATTAAATGGTTTTATTGGAAGACAGCTTTGCCTCAAAGTAGGAATTCTTAGATCTGAATAAGACATGCAAAATTCAATGCTTGAAAATGCCTTACATATTATTGGAATTATGCTTTTTTAATCAAATTGACAACCTATTATGACAAGTTTATGAAGGGACATCCCTGGATAGCTGCTTCTTTGACAATTTTTTTTCAAGGATAGTGCACTATCCTAGACAATCAGGATTCTAAAGAAAATTGTGGAATGTTTCGTTATCATGTAAGTACTTGACTTCAGAAGGCCAATGAGAGTACCCATTGGAGGTGTATAAATTGACAGGATTGATAGAAAGAGATGGTATGCGGTCATTTCTTGACAGTGTGGAGACAGTACCTTATTGGGGGAAGAAGTGGTGCCCCCAGGCAATGCGGCCACACATTTCTTAGAGACTCAAAAGCAGGTGACATCAAAGGAAAGTGAGTGAATGACAGTTCTTCTAGTCTGGGTTCCATAATGACTTAGAGTATGAGTTGGTCGATGCTCTCAACAAGGAACCAAAGGTGTTGTGTCTGCGGCATATGGAATTCATTTGCAGCCCTTATTTTTAGATGATGTAACATGAACATTGGATAGAGTCTAGGTTCTCTCGTGTTGTGACACATGCTCTACATTTGAAAACATTCACGATTTTTAGCAAGTATGGATCATGGCATTGGAGATGTGCAGTTGTGTTTGGTGGTTGGTGCAATAATATGAAGAAGAGAAAACTGGGATATTTGGAGTCCCACCCACAATTACTTTTGATCTCTCCATAACTGGGGCCGGTGCTGGTACTAAACATTCCAGGCTTATGAAAGTACCATGGCTTCCTTGATAAAAACCTTTTTCCTGAAGGGCTTTGTGACCTTGGCATAATTCATTTTGCATCAGGTTTTATGTTAATGGAAAGGGTTAGTTCCTTAAAGTATTGTTAGCAACTTTAGTTATACTGTTAAGAGATGAAAATGATCCCAAACAAGATAGAAATTTAAATGCTTTCCACCACGTATATATTTTGTCATCATTTTGTGTTAACTCATTCTTCTGGTGGCTTTTTTTCTTTATTTAGGAGTAAAAATAAGCTAGGTCTATGTGGTTGTATGAGCTCATAACTCTCTTTGGCTGACATGGCACAACCCTGATCGACGAAGAAAGAAAGTTCTTTAGGTTAACCCAAAATAGGAACAAGTACAAGTTAAGAGAGAAGAAAAGATATAACTCCAGGATTGATTAGAGAACGGACCCGGGGAAAGGAGAATTTGAGAGATCCTTTCCAAGCTGTTCTTCATGGGTCTGCTACCTCGCTGCCACTGCCCTTGCTTGTCCCTGCTAATTATAGGGTTAGGACCACCAATCAGGTAGCTGCCAGTGCATTCTCCTTATCCAGTGCCTCTGGGATTTCCTGCTTGACTATTGGGTCTGGTGGGCCCCCTTGAGTTGAGAGTGACTTTCTTCCTCCTCTGTAAGTCAATAGTGCAACTTACTGTAATGTTTTTACTGTTTACAGGGTATGAGCGACATTGACCAGCTAGGAAAGATCTTTGCGGCCCTCGGGACCCCAACACCTGCCCAATGGCCAGACATGGTCCACCTTCCTGACTACGTTGAGTACCAGTTTGTGCCCTCACCACCTCTCCGCTCCCTCTTCCCCAACACCAGTGAAGATGCCCTCGACCTCCTCTCCAAGATGCTTGCCTACGACCCGAAGACCCGAATCTCTGCTCACCAGGCCCTTGAGCACAGGTTAATCAATAGATAAATTTGTTAGTCTATGAAAGTAGCTAGTTAGACTGAGATCTGCCAAGATATGTAGAATTTTACATCTTCATTTTTCTCCATGCAGATATTTTACGTCGGTGCCAGTGCCTACAAAACCAGCTCTGCTGCCACGCCCAACCCCAAAGGGGGAGCCACAGAGCCGTCGGCCTCCAGAATTGGGTACACATGAGGGTCCAGTGGTTCTGTCCCCACCCAGGAAGTCAAGGAGAGTGATGTTGCCAAGAGAGGCAGAACCTGAGAACTGCCCCCGCTCTGACATGTCAAGTGGGCAAATGCCCATGTCTATTGACCTGGCCGTTGCCTTTGGGTCGAAGCCCATTCCCCGCCCTACCCTCAACAGGTAAAAGAATCACTTCACTTTGACTCCTTTTTGTAGTTTACAGACTAGCTATAAACTTAGAGGGATCTGGTCGAATTGGCTGGACCCAATTATGATCGTAATTTTGTCATGTGGGTCATTGGGCCCCACTGGTTGGGGATCGTAATCATCACAATATCTGATAGACCAGTGTGATCCGTATCATCAGCCCTGTTAAACACCAGGATTCCTGTTTTCTTTATCATTGGCTGGTGCTTCTCTCTCTCTCTCTCACTAGGATGTCAGGTCCATGTAAACACAGATCAGATAGCCCATTTATAATTTTTTTCTAAATCTTAGTCCATCTGTGCAACAGATTGCCTTCGGTCTTCGATAGATTGTAAGACCAACAGATATATTGAGTTGTAATCTTGATCAATTTGTCCTGGAAGCGTACTTTTGTATCTATGTTGATGCACGTCTTTATGATGCATAAACAGGCTACACATTCACCTGAATTTCTTTGAATTAAAATCTTTTGGGTGCTTTTTGCAGCGTGGATAGGTCTCATCTGAAGCGGAAGCTCGATTTGGATGAGGAGTTTGGGTGATTTATTATTGTTTTCCCCGCTACCCTAGAAAAAAAAAGTGGGTGCTGACAGGGGAGTTACAAGTTCTCTTCCCTACATTAAAATATATTTTAAACGGATGATCTCATCTCGTTGAATTTTGTTTACTTTCTCCAAATACTGCTGTATATTAATTTTGCCAGTTCAGTCGTTGAGAGTCAAGATGAATTGGAGGGATCGGTGATGGATATCCTATTCTCCATTGATCGATAGATTCAATTGATCAAGCAAGGATGAACCGGATCAGATCGATGGGCATTGATTACTGTGACAATCAGATGCATTGTGATCGATCTGATCGACAACCGTCCCTCGAAAAATGACAAAAAAGATATAAAAGAAGGATTCAATTTTAAAATCGACAAAATTACCCCCCTCCCCCAACACTCTGATCGCCGATCAAGTTGACGATGGGATCGTTACTTAAGGGAGTGAGAACACCTCTATCCTCTCACCGATCAGATGGATTTCTATCGATTCTTGATCGAGAGCAGATGATCGATTGAGAGGAAGAGAGAGAGAAGCGGTCAAAGTCAACAAAGGTGAGAAGCGGTCTAAGACCGGCGCTGGGGTCAAAGTGAACAGGATGTAAGAACACCGCTGTGGGCCCCTCTTTCCAATGAGTCAATCCGTTCGCTCGCATTTCGAGACTGGAACTAGCACCGGCTCTCGGGACTCGGAATAGAGAGAGAGGAGAGACGTCTTCAGAAAAACAGATGGGGACAGATCTATAAAACTTAGATCCGGGGTACACGCTTCTTCCTCCTCAGTCCTGACGACGGGATCCGCCGAAAGTTACCATTTTGCTTCCTATCAACCCGGATCGTGCCCCTGTTTGTATACCTCTGCATCAATTATCAATTTCGATGCGTCTACCGGACAGAGTTTCTGACAAGCCGATTGATACTCTAGTTCAGATCTTCCACACCAACAAAGCGTTCATTGGACTGTCTTGGTGAAATCTCCATTATTTCGAGGATGCGGCTCGACTGGGAATCGCTGACGGAGGCAACTTCGGGAGCGGTGGGAGCGCTGGTGAGTACCACAGTTTTATATCCGCTTGATACCTGCAAGACGAAGTATCAGGCGGAGATTGGGTCCTTGGACGGTGATGGCTGTAGTCGACCACCCAAGTACAGGTGAATTGAGATTTTGTTAGGGTTTAGCGTTGTGATATCTAAACTTTCAATTTTGAAGGGACCCGGGACCCAGCGCATCATTATTTTAATTATAGACATAACGGGGTGTATCAAATTCAAAAGAGATGAAATTCGCGTTCCCTGGGTTATCTTCTTGGATTTTGGAGCTATGCGCTGGCTTCAATTATTCCAGTTGGAATCTGCTTTTGTTCATTATCGTGGCAGAAAAAAATTTTATCTTCTTGACACAGTAGATTTGTTTTTATCTTCTGAAATTTCTGGAGGATTCGATGACCTCAAAGACGGAATTTCGAACACTGTTGATGGTTTCTTTCTTAATTAGTTCTGATTTTTTTGGGGTTTAGAGCTTTTATAACCAAAGTTTTGTTTTTTGAATTGACCCAAACCCATTGTTTATTGACAGCCATAAATGGGACATATCAAGTTCAAAATAGATAGAATTTGCGATATCTGGGGTTCTTCTGAATTTGGAGGATAAGCTTTGGCTTGAATTTTTCGGTTTGAATCGGCTCTGCTTTTGATGATCCGTTTTCTTCACCTTACAAAATTTTATCTTCTGGACCTTCTGGAAAGATCCGATGACCGCAATTGAATTTCGAACATGGTTGATGGGTTCTACAATTGGTTTCAAAAACTTTTCGATCCCATATATTGAACTAAGATTGGTCGTTTCTGCTGTCTCCTTGAGAGAGATGGTGGTTATAACCTTATGGTCGGGAGATTTGGATAAAATATCTTTGTTCCTGTTAATTGTGACAATATCAGCGAGTATTTGTTATTATTCTTCAGATAATAAACAACATTGAAAAATGTTAGAAGAAATAACATTTACAACCCATGGTAGTTGCGGAAGGCAAATCCCTGTGTTATTCATTAAAACTAAAGATGCATTCATGCCCTTGAGCGCCTTGTTGTTTTTGGACGAGTCAAATTTGAGTGAAGGTCACGTTTATATCATATGAGTATAGATTTTGACATCTGGAGTGTTCTTTCTTGATAAGTTCACGGCATTTTCTTGGGCAAGAGAATATCTATAAATTGGACCATTTAGTAGATAAATATGCTGGGGACTATCTTTTCGTGCACTGGACAAGTTATGTGCAAGGGATTTTTGTTTCTAAATTGACGAATGCAGTTACAGGAAGACTCCCTTATTATTTTGAAAATTTTTGTTTATGAACTTAAGGAAATTCTTTAGATTGGTTTCCATTTATTTTGATTTTTACTTGCATCAGATATTTACATTCATGTCAAATCATCTATCTCTCTCCACTTCAAAGAGCGCAGTAACCCTTATGTTTTTCTTTTGCTAACTGAATAGCTCCCCTGGAGCCAGCATCATGAAAATCATATTGTACAGAAGAGATTGGGAGAGCCTCTCAAATCAATTCTCCCTCACTGTTAGTCATTCTAATAAGATACCATCACTCCCTTTCTGAGGCTTCTCGAACAGCCTATCAATAACTGGGTTTTTTTTTGTGGGGGTGGGGGGTGGTATAATGAGACATTATGGAGGGAGCGTGAATAGGGGGTAAGCAGAAGATGTTTGGGCCATAACAATCGTTGACCTACTCTCTCTTTCTCTCCCTCTCAATACCATCTTACTCCAACCTTGCACCTCTCTCCCCTTCTATCTCTAGGGCGATGACATTTGCAGATATCATCATCAAGTTCATTGCAAATTTGTCAATTTGAGTACTCATTGTTTGGTACTGCCCAGCGGGGGTATTTTGATTCATCTGGGTTCCTTTTCTCTCTCTTTTTGTTCTGCTGTTGCAGAATTTTCTTGAAAACTCAAGTTCTCGATTTCTATAATTATAATCTTAGATTTTGCTCTGTGCAGGAACCTTTCAGATGTACTATTGGAGGCAATTTCCTCTCGCCAGATCTTGTCTCTCTATCAGGGGATAGGGACAAAAAATTTGCAATCATTCATCTCCCAATTTGTCTATTTTTATGGCTATAGCTATTTCAAGAGGTTGTATTTAGAGAAAAGTGGATTTAAGTCCATGGGAACAAAAGCCAATTTGGTGGTTGCCGCTGCTGCAGGTGCATGCACTTCCATTATCACTCAGGTAATAATCTTGTTTATTAAAAAAGGTAACTAGTTGATTCTGTCTCTTTAGTGCCAATGGTTTGGTCTTGTTTTTTTTACTGAGATTGGTAATTCCCGCAATTTTCATCCAAGGCAAACTTTAAACCTGTTGAATTCTTTGTTGAAATGATCCAATATTCTTCCGAGAAAAACTTTAGACGTGTTGAATTCTTTGTTGAAGTGATCCAATATTCATGAGTTTGTCAATGATTTATGCTCGACATTTCTTTTTGTTTCCGTATCTGTTAGATTGAATACCTGATTAACGCATGTTTAGAGCACTCGTCCTGTGATTTACGCAAACTGTCAATTCATGAATGTTGCAGCCACTGGACACGGCGTCATCAAGAATGCAAACGAGTGAATTTGGAACATCAAGGGGATTGTGGGAAACTCTCGCGGATGGTTCAGTCTGCGAGGCATTTGATGGGATGGGCATTTCTCTTCTCCTAACGTCAAATCCCGCTATTCAGGTGAACTCATAATTTTTTGTTCGTATTTTTCCATGATTTTTCGACTTTCTTGTTGAAATCATGTGGATTTGCTTCTGTATCATGAAATATTGGACCAGTGAATTTACTGGAAGATTTCGCTTCGCAGTACACGGTGTTTGACCAGCTCAAGCAGAGGCTTCTACGGGCCAGAAACAAGGCCGAGTCAACGGGAGAAGCTTCGCCGGAGACTCTCTCCGCATTCGCCGCATTCGTTTTAGGCGCTGTTTCCAAAACCATCGCCACGATCTTGACTTATCCGGCCATCAGGTTCTTGAGAACAAATCCCTCGTTGATTTATGAAAAATGGTCAAATTATATTTTACTCCAAAAAAAGAAGATCCGTAGATTAGTTGTTGCTTAAGAAAGATCTCTCGGCAGATGCAAAGTGATGATCCAAGCCGCGAACGGGAAAGATGAGAAGGGAAAGGAAGAAGAAGCAGGAAAGAAAAGGTCCGCAAAGCAGTTGGCGGAGGTAGTGGGGGCGATCTGGAAGAGCGAGGGGGGCCTGGGATTCTTCAAGGGTCTGCAGGCGCAGATACTGAAGACGGTTCTCAGCTCCGCGCTGCTTCTCATGATCAAGGAGAAGATCGCGCGCACCACGTGGGTCTTCATGCTCGCCGTCCGCCGCTTCTTCCTCCTCTATTCTGGATCCAGCAGGCCCAAGCTCAAGCCTCGTCCATCTGCGGGATGAAAACCGTGAAGTCCATTCTTTGTCGTCCGGGTAACCCACCGTTAAAATAAAATGCCCATTTGGAACTTATACTTTGTTGCCCTATTTTACTCAATTCTTCTAGACAGATGTACATTCTACGCATTTGGATAACGTCATGCATGTCCCCTGGAGGCCGGATAAATTGTCGAACAGGAGGAAGAGAGAGAGAGACGAAAAGAAAGGACTGCAGAAGAGAGGAAGAGAGGGGAGCCACAAGAGGGAGAGACGAAAACATTAGACGGAGAGAGAGCGGCGGACCGACGGGGAAACATTAGATTGTAGAGAGAAGATAGACGAAGACGGAGAGAGAAAGGGACGAAGACGGCCTACCGGTGGTGCTGTGTTCGGTATTAAACGTCATTGCGTGAAGGCATGAATAAGTCCAGGGAATAAAGAGGTGGGTGCGACCAGTGGGGCTGTTGCGCTGTCCACGTTAGCTCGGAGACCCACCGACGCCGTCGGTCGGCGGCACGGCGCAGAGAAGAGAGAGAGAGGAGACAGGTCACGGACCTCCAGCTGGGCGGTCCACTTCACAGGCAGGGATAGTGTCACGTGACGGAGCGTCCGCAGTACCACCCCGTCCACCGAAATATGAAAATGTTGAGTCCTTTAGTTAATTGTGTACCTCTCGCGCGCGAACCCCACTGTCATGTCTGTCCCCGGCAGCCAGTTCCCCGTCGCTCTCTCTCTCTCCCCCTTCATTATCTATCTTCCTCTCACGCCCAGCGGCCTCGTACGGCCGGAGAAGCAGCGCCCTTGGAGGCTGGCAGGCTGAGAGTGAAGTAAAGATAGGCGTGGTAGAGAGAAAGAGATAGGGAAGAGAGAGGAAGCCCCGGGAAAGCCATTCGTTCCCTTTCCACCGCATTTCTGAAAGAATCTTGGAAGATCTTGAAGCCCCCTCCTCTGCATCTCGGGTCAAGGATAAGCAGTCTTCTCCAGTCTTCTTTCGGCCTCGGCGGCGCCTATCGGTTAGTTTTTCGTTGTGTTCTTAAATATTATCTTCCTCGTGTACTCGCTGCTTGGTCTTTTTTTCTTCCATTTTCCCATTCCCTTGGATTTTTGTTTCCCGTTCTCAAAAAGCGTCGCGCCATAATCTCTCTCTCTCTCTCTTCCACTCTCTCTACACCTCGCCATGCCCGGATGTCCCTTCAGCTCATATTGCTGATGATCCTCGCCATCGCTCGAGCTCTCTCTGCGAGATTCGATGATCTCGGTTTTATCCTGCACTCAGGCCCGGATCTTTCCACAAATCTAAGAAAATGTCGTCTGCTCTATAATTCTGAACGAAAATTATAAGCTTTGACTGCCCAAACGTCGTCTGTTCTATAATTCTAAAATAAAATCCTTTTTCAATCCCACCTGCGCTAATTCATCAAGCCAGTTCGCTGTTGGGCTAATATTGAGCAAAGATCCAGTGGCCGATTGACCTTTGATTGACAAACGAAGACGTTGTTAATGAATTAGGCAGCCATCGGCAGTCCATGGGATCGCTGGCGGCGTCGCCTGTGGGCGAAGTGGCTGCCGCCAAGCTCCACCCGATGCTAGGGGGAAGAAGAGTGGGCAGAGAGACCTCGGAGGTACCTCCTGTGGTGATCTTGCTTGCTTCCCTCCTGGAGAGGGCCGTCCAGAAAAGTGAAAAGACAGAGGATTTGAGTAAGATCAAGGACCCGCCATCCACCATCTTCCACGGTGTCAGACCTCCGGACCTGAGCATTGGCTGCTACCTGGAGAGGATTTTCAAGTACTCCAAGTGCAGCCCTTCTTGCTTCGTGCTCGCCGAGATTTACATGGACAGGTTCCTAATGCAGCCAGGCGCCTTCCACCTCAGCTCACTGAATGTCCATCGCCTGCTCATGACCAGCGTGGTCTTGGCTGCAAAGTTCATTGACGACGCGTGGGTTTTCTCTTTCTTTTCAGTCCATCATCATCATCATCATCATCATCGTTGACGATCATTACATCTGTTTGAATCTTCTCTTTAAACATCTTCATCGTCTTTTTAATTCTTCATCACACATTGTCATCATCATAAACATCATCATTTTAATCCTGCATCAGAAATTGTCATCACCATCATCTTTTTTATTCTTCATCATCATCATCGGCATCATCTTCTTTTTAATCCTGCAGCACAAATTGTCATCACCATCATCATCATCATTTTAGTCCTTCATCATTGTCATCATCATCATCTTTTTAACCCCTCATCATTATCATCATCATCATCATTTTAATCCTACATCACAAATTATCATTACCACCACCACCACCACCATCATCTTTTTAATCCTTTATCATCATCATCATCTTTTAATCCTTCATCATCATCATCATATTTTTAATCCTTCATCATCATCATCATCTTTTTAATCCTACATCACAAATTGTCATTACCACCACCACCACCACCATCATCTTTTTAATCCTTCATCGTCACCATCATCATCACCGTGAACATCATCGTCATCTTTTAATTCTTCATCGCTGTCATCTTCGTCATCATCATCATCATCAAATTTGACGATCGCCCGTACTCTTCAGATTCTACAACAACGCATATTACGCCAAGGTGGGTGGGATCAGCACCGGGGAGATGAACAGACTGGAGATGAGCCTCCTCTTTTCCCTCGACTTCCGGCTCCATGTCACCCTGCCCGTCTTCGAGCGCCACTGCCGTCGCCTCCAAAACGCCGCCACCACTGTGGCTATCGAGCGTCCCTTCTGCAATCTCACCACCTCTTGCGCATCCACGGAAGAGTCGTTACAGGGGCAAGATTCTGTCCGCAGAAGCTTCAGCTGCGGTGCCAGTTGACTAAAACAGTTTGCAGTATCCAGTCGTACGACGGCTCTTTTTCACGTGTGGGCTCTCGTTCTCTTTAGGTGTCGTGCGATGGATTTCAATAAAATGGCTTCCAGATCAACTTTAATTGCCTCATTTTTTGGGTTTTATTACCCTTTTTTGCAGTACATCAAGTTAGGGAAGTCCAAAGACTGACTGAAGGTCGGTTGACCGGACCGAACCGAGACCGTCAGTCCCACAAAATGGGCCGGACCGGTCTCGGTCCAACTTCGGTCCGGTCCGCTTCAGGCCTTCGGTCTTGGACCAAAGGGCAAAATCCTCCCTTTCCTAAATACTGTAGAGAGAGAGAGAGAGAGAGAGAGAGAGAGATTTTGTATCTCAAATTCTCAATCTCTAGAGTCTTGCCGCGTTCGTCACATTCCCTTCCCTAGTCGCCGCATTCGGGGGTTTCAAAATCCGCTCTTCCCTACGGCCGAAATCCGCATCCGGCATCTCTAGGCAATCGTCATCTTGCATACGGCATCTACGGCCGAAATCTGCATCCAGGCATCTCCAAGCAATTCAAAACCTATTCTCTCTCTCGTCAATCGTCATTCCTGCATTCGGCATCTCTAGGAAAGAAGAGTGCAAAATCCCGGAATCTCCAGGTAACTTCCATGGCTCTCTATCTGTATCCAGATCACGTTGAATTTGTTCACTGCTATGTGGGATTACTCCTCTGTCTTGTATCAATAGATGCCATTCAGTTGTCTAAAGTCTAGCCAGAAGTCGCTCCTCGTGAGGAAAGCTTCATGTTCCGCTCGATGAATTCTTTTCCCTCTGCATGTGGTTTTAGTCAAGCTAGAGGGCTAATCTCAGTGCCATGAAGAACAGTGCTTGGATCTCCATCGGATACCCATAAACCCCCATTCTCCGATCAATCATGGAGCAACCATTAGCGCAAAGTAGAGAAGGAAAAGTATCAAAACCCTCTAAGGCATTGTAAGCCTTAGTCCCCTTCTGACATTCTGAAGTCTCTACAAGTGAGGAATCTCTGGTAGCTTGTGTGTACGTGGAGAAGGATAATTGATGATCTCAATTACGCGTGTTTTTTGTCGTTGTTGTGTATCGATTTCATGCAATAAAATTTATATTTCCTTAGTATAGTGTAAGCAAGGGTCGAATCCACAGGGAGCTGAGGTAATGAGATTAGATATTCAAATGAAAGGTGAGAGAGCGTGGAAGAAGTGAGAGCTTGGAAGGAAGTGCAAACGTAAATGCGGCATGTAGAGATGAATATGAGTGATAGTTTTTAGGTTTCTTTTTAAATTAGGAGAGAAATATGAATTCCAATGGAAAAACAATGTAGAAAGAAATGTAATGGGGATGAGATGATAACAAGGTGAGAAGAGTGGTCAGCGGTAGCGATGGATCGACGAATCGATGTGCAGCGATAGGGAGAGAGAGAGTTGCAAGTCTCGATGATATCAAATCCACTACATTAAAAGAAAATAAGAAAGAAAAATAAAAGGAAAATACAACTTTACTGTTTATGGAGATGATGAACAC
This sequence comes from Lemna minuta, assembly GCA_024174645.1. Taxonomy (NCBI): domain Eukaryota; kingdom Viridiplantae; phylum Streptophyta; class Magnoliopsida; order Alismatales; family Araceae; genus Lemna; species Lemna minuta. The sequence goes on along the minus strand of CM044104.1, from coordinate 14,079,488 downwards.
AAGCAAGAACTCAATCCAGATCGTCGCACAAATGATCACATGCTAAATTAACATGATAAAATATGATTATTGATACATATTAAGGCATAAATGATTTCATTTACATGCATGTTATCATACTTATATGTATTTTTCTATTATTATATGAAAAAGTCATTATAATATCAAAATACTTTAATTTAGGGTTAATTTTGATAAATTAGAATTTAATAATTTGATAACCCATCTTTTTCTTGAGATTATAAGTGTTTTTTAAATTAAAATAACAAGAGAAATCATTTTTATAAACATTTATTTCATTTTCTAAAGTTTAAAATCTTAATAAATGAATGTATTTTTGAAATAATAATTTAAACTCTTATTATTTATTAAATTTGACTTTTTAGAATAATAGATAATTACATTTCGGATCAAATGAAAGAAATTTGGATTAATTCGGAGTTATATATTAAAAGTTATGAATTTTCTATTTTTAGGGATTTTTTTTCGGATTTTTTTTAAATTTATTTCGATTTTAAATAATAAAAATGAATTAAAAAATGACAAAAAGCTTTTTATTTTCCGCGCGGGTCCCACGTGGATGCGACGTGGCACTCAGGGCCACGTGGCAACGCCACGCGGCGCCTACGCGGCGTATACATATATATATTATTTACATACTTTATATATAATGGGTATTCAGCCTTCCGTATATCGGAAGGGTTTTCAAATGCTCTAAACCGTCGCACCTTATAAATGCGACGGTTTCACTTAATTTTCTCCGTGTGGGACTAAGTCCCACACAGCTTAATTATTGCAGGTAACGTGGACTCACGCAAGACGTCGGATCGGGCGAAGCGCGGGATGCGGCGCGTCGATCGCATGCGTCGTGGACCACCAGTCAATCAAGGAGCACGTGCCTTTAATCAGAAGTTATAACGGCCGAGATTTAATCGGGCTCTACGCATTCCGATCGTTGGATCGTGATCCAACGGGCGAGATTCGACGCGTTTTTATAACGCCTATCAACGGAAGCATTTGGACCCTTCATCGAAGATCCGACGGATGCGATATTTTCAAAACGGTCCACGATGGACCGTTCCATCGTAACCGTCGATCGTTTCGATCGGACGGTTACGATCAAAAACCCTATATAAAGAGATATTGATGCAGGACCGGGTGCGAAACCGACCTAACACCGCGATACTAGGGGTGGACTAGGGGAAATCTAATATGATGAAATAAACTAATGACGCAACCAAGCAGAGTGCCGTCTCGGGCGTCGCCTCCGTAGACCCTGGGGTGCGCCGAGTAGAGTTCGTACGGGAGTCCTTCCGATCCACGTCCTCGAGGACGATGGGCCGTGAGTCGTCGAGGGGAGCTCGATCGTCAACCTGATGGGTTGGACCACGGTAAGAACCCTATCAAGTCGTCTAGTTACTCTTCCTAGTCTAAGTTCCGACGGCGGTGGAGACAAGTGCGGGAAACACTGAAGAAGATATAAACTTCAAAGTAAAGGAGGGGGGGATGTGTACCTAACCTGCGGGGCGCGAGCCCGGTCGGTCATGACGATAGAGGTCGATCGGGCGCGACGTGAACGATCGGCGAAAGAAAGCAGATCCGGCGGGTCAAGATAGAGGAGGGATTCCCCGCTCGAATAGGGAGGCTAGCTACCACTGGCCGTGCGGGCAGATGACGGCGTCCAGGTGGGTGACGCGCGCGGGCAACTGGGGGAGCGAGCAGGTCACGTTCAGATGGGAGCTCTGTAGATGCTGTCAGATCGCGGGTAACTTAGGAGATCGATTTCGAAGGTGTCGGCATGATTGGAGCGTCGCGATTTCAGGTGCAAGTTTCGATCAACCAGATGGCGATGGCGTAGCAGGTAGGAAGTTATTAAGCACCCGCGTGGAAAGGGGAGTCGAAATGGAGAGCTGGTGGCTGGGATTAGGTTCGTGGCAGGTCGGAACAGTGGGGGGAGGGAAGAATGTTGGCGAGGGGCGTTGCGACCGTGGCAGACGAAATCGCGGAAATGGAAGCAGGGTGGCTTGACTGAGGGAATCTTTCGGCGACAAGGAAATTCCTTTTTTTAGCAACCGGGCGGGATTCAACAGGTGTAGGGAGGGGAAGGTGAACTTGGTCGAGCAGGGGGTGAAATTCCGGCAGGGAAAAATCGGGGAGGGCACGGATGAGGACGTGGGGAAGAGCGGTTTGGCAGGCACTGAGATGAGGTCAGCGAGGGAAGGAATTCCAGGGCATGGTCAGGTGACGTGGCTCATCGAGTGAATGCGGTGGGCCAGGGAGCGTCCCTTGAACGGGTGCGGGGAAGCGAATTTAGAGATAGTACCGTCCGGTCTTCCCTTGAGCGTTGGATGGCGTTCCGGAAAACGGGAAGACGGGAAGACGGGGAAAGTCAAAGGGGCGTTTGTGCGGCAATTAATGTCGCGAGCTCGCGAACGGGTGAATTTCCGCGGGGAGGAGATCGAAGATGACGATAGATCGAACTCGCAGGACTAGGGTGGATTATCCGGAGGGTGATTCAGCAGGGGAGAGGCAATGGGTAGAGCGTGGTGGTTATCCGGAAAGGAGAAGAGAGAGAAAATCGGGATTGAGCGGAGGTGATGCGGCAGAGGGATTTGCGAGGCAGCAGGAAAGGGGGGAGATGGGGGGAACCCGGGGCGATGGTGGAGGGAGGAGGTGACCTGTGGAGAGGAATGGGTTGCAGGCAGGGATGGGTGGGACGTGGTAGCGGAGGGAATGGGGTAGAAAAGCTGGAGGTTCGTGGAGGGGCAACAAAGAGGGGAGATAACGTCACAATGATCCGGCGGCGGTGGCGACGGCGGCGGCCTGAGGCGGCGGCGGCGGCGACGGCGGCGGGAAGGCTGCACGCAGATAACACGCGATCAAGGCAAGGGGAGGCGGCGGTCTTGGCGGCGGGCACGGCGGCGGCACGTAGTGGTGCGGCGGCGGTGGCGGCGGCGGAGGCGGCGGTTGGTCTCCTTCCTTGATCTTCCTTGAGCAGCCACGTGAGAGGGAGAATGCTCCTTTCTTTCTTCAAATGACGGCTAGGGTTTGTGGGGGGGTCCCTTCCCCTCTTATACAGCCCATAGTGGGCCGAGAGAGGAAAGGGCCCACTTGAGGCCCACAACCCACACCTAACATAATCATAGAAAAATAGAAAAAGGTCCACAAAGAGAAGGGCTTAACGAATGGGGTCCCGAAAAAGGGAAGAGCCCACCCGAAAGCCTAAAAGGGAGAGAAGAAGATATGCAAAGGCCCGCTTAAACACGTGCAGGCTAATAAAGTTCATAATGAAATAAAAACTGGAAAGATATCTCCACGCGCGCGTGAGCCCTGTGAAATGTGTCGTGGCGAGATGAGGTCCTCACTTGTTGTAGTGAAACTCGGCATCCTTCATCTTCGCCTGTCGAGGCGGCTGGACGCGCGCGGGTGTCGGCTCCTCCAGCGCCGTAGTGTCATACCTTGGTGGTGATGGGGGTCGTACGCCACCAGATATTCTTCGACGATTGTAAGCATCCGAGTTGGGAATTCAATCTGATTGAGCTGTCTAGACACCTTCCCTCTTGTTTCTCTTGATTCCATCATGTTCCTCTTCCATTTCCGCACCTTTGGAGCCTTTGAAGTCAAGATTTGGTGGAGAATCGAAGGAGAAATCGCCACTTGAACGTCACGCTCGCGTTCTTCTTGTTTTCGGTGATTGAGAGGATTAATCACGATAATTTGATCACACTCGTGGGTTAGTGGAAGCGGTTTTTGCTTCCTAATCTTTCAATTAGGTTTAATTTTTGTTTAGATTAGGATTTAGAATTTAATTTTATCGAATTTTAGCTAAAATCGCGATTCTTCACGTCTGAAAATGTCTCTCCACTTCAAATTTCAATTTCTCCACAAAATCAAGATCATTTTCGATGATTTTTATTTCGTGAATTCGTTTTGAAGTTATCTTTCATAATATATCATTTTCCCCAATTTCTACCATCAATTTCTCGTCCAATTTGATCAATTTCAAAGATTACATCAAGAAATTCCTTATTTCCATGTGGATTCGACCCTTATTTACCATTATGCCACTCAATTCGAGTTAATTTCCTAAAATTGGTAAGTTCGGAATAATTTTTGACGCGATACCGTGTGAAATCGACGACCTCGCAGTCTCGTCGGTGTGCCTATCCTAGGCCGGGTGATGCGCAATGCGCTCCAATCACGATCTTTGCTTGCTCCCTTCTCCACTACAAGGTTGAGCATCAAATAATGCTCCTCCTTGGGCCTTGACCTCCTCTCCCTTTCCTTCTAGTAGCCTGATGCTAAGAGAGAGCCAAAAAACGTAAGGAGAGAGAAAATAAAGGCTTTTATAGTGAGTTTCTAAGGCTTGAGTGTAAAGAGGGGTAAAAGAGTCCAATTATTAAAATCATTTTTTTCAAGCTTGATTGTTTGATCCAAGGGTATGGATAGATAGAGGGTTAAAAGATGAATCTAGAAATAAAAGTTCAGCTCAAAACTTCATTTAGATCATGAGATATCGTGATTTTAATTTAAAGAAATCATAGTCTTTGATTGAAATAGTGTAGAGTGGCATTTTTGTAAATTTCTGACTTCGAGATTTTTTGTAAATCGGAAGGGCATTTCTGTAATTTTCACTTTAAAATCGGAATGGCATTTCCGTAAATTTTTTACTTCAAAAATCGGAGGGCATTTTCTGAAAATTTTCACTTTAAAAATCGAAGTGGCATTTTCATAAATATGCTAAAAAAAATCTGAAAAGTCCCTACAAAATTCAGAAATTTTTTTTGAGCATATTTACGAAAATTCATAGACTCAATATATTGCATATTGCAATATATTGGCCTCCAGAAACCAGTATCAACTGGAGCACCTCGTTTGATTGCACTAACGATCGATAAAAAAATAGGACTTCACTCAAGTCAATGATCGTCGACTCGATAAAAAATAACCATCGCTATTCAATATATATAGATAAATATAGTGCGTTGTGGATGTGGGAAGCAAATGAAATAATAGCAAAACGACCACAACTAAAGGAAAAGGTGTACGACAATAAAATATTTAACACAATATTTTCCTTTAGTTGTGGTCGTTTTGCTATTATTCTATTGACAACAATATTTTATACTGTTGACATATTTGATATACACATGAAATATATAAAATTATTTTTGAAATATATTTTATATATCAATTCTTAAAACAATACAAAGTATTGTTACTCTGAGTGTTTTGAAATGATTAATATAAGTATGGATACATGAACGATTAATTTATACTCCATGTTCGTATTTGGAGGAACAACATTTTTCTTCTATAACAACCATGTATTTAACTCTAATTTTTAATCTAATTTTTATCTTGTGTTTTAGACTGTCGTCAATGGAATCAATTGGAGATGAGGTACATTTTATTTTACATTGATCTCTAAAAATATATGATGATAGCTTACTAATGCTATATTTTTTCTTTTAGATTGAATCAAACAATGTATCAACATTTGTTTCTACAAGTGCTACAACTACAAGCTCTTCACAACGAAGAAAAGCCTCACCAGTCTTAGTACATTTCATGAAGATCACAGACGATGAGTATCTTTGCAAAATTTGTAAGGTAGCTACCCCATCGAAAGAGATAAAAGTGAAGAGGGATAGAAGTAGTAGCACAATCAAGTTATGGAATCACTTGGAAAGGTTTCATGTTGAGATTTATAATCAACTAAGGCCATCAAATGCTCCTCATACTTTAACAGACTATTTCTCAAAGACTTTGAAAGTTTCAGGCAGGAATTCAGAGCATACAAAGAAAGAGTGCATAGATTTAATTGTTAAGACAGATGCACCTTTTACGCTACTTGATCATCTTCAATTTAAACAGTTTTGAAACTACTTAGTACAAGGCGAAGCAGGGATTCCTAGCCGCAATTACGGATGACGAGGGATGGATAAACTATTTGAAGATGAAAGGGATAAGGTAAGAGAATTACTTCGACCAATTGAAAGGGTGTCCCTTACAACAAACAATTGGACAACTACAAATAATGTGGCAATACTTGGGATCACAATACATTGGATTGATGATACGTGGAGACTTCATAAAAAAGTGCTTGCCATTGAGGAGTTGAGGGTATCACATCAAGGGATAATTTTAGCAGAGGTGGTGCCTCGTGTGTTAGAAGAGTATGATCTCACTCAAAAGGTAAGTAAATATGAATTTTACCTTCCTTATTTTTAATCTTAAATCTATAAACATGAATTTTTTTGCTAGGTTTTTGCTATCACAACAGATAATGCTAGCAATAACAAGACAATGGCTGCAAGCTTAGAAAACTTATTACGTGAGAGTAGATCGACATTCACCAGGTAATTCCATGTGACATGTATGGCTCATGTTCTCAACCTAGATGTTTAAGGAGGCTTGAAGCAGTTGGGTAATTCATCATCGACTTCATTATGTTCAGAAAGTGAGAGTGATGAAGAGTGTGAAGAAAATGAAGTGGAAGTTACTTCACAAAGACCATTTGGAGCAATTCTTCATCGACTTCGAAAACTTGTTCTTGCGGCAAATAGCACACCACAAATAATTCATCAGTACAAGGAATTATGTGAAAGATATAACATGTCAAATAAAAACTTATTAACCATAGATGTCTCCACTAGGTGGAATTCGACATATGTCATGCTTACGACATCATGGGACAAGAGGAAGGTGTTGAATACAATGGCAACAACTTGTCTTAAAGGTGGTGAAGGAATTTCTTTAATTATGTCATAAGAGTGGGATCTTCTTAAGATTTTTGCAGATGAACTTCTAGCTTTTAAGTAAGCCACCGAGATGTTTACATCGCCTAATGTTACTTCTATTTTTTATCTTTTGTTAGATCAGTTGAACACATCAATTATTGCCTTAGGTAATCCTTCTCAAGGTGTGATGGGAAAACCAATGAGCATAGAGCAATCAATGGCACTGAAAGGAGCATATGATGTGATAAAAACAAAGTTACTTAAATACGAGCCACAAGTAAAAAGAAAGCCAATCTTTCCTATTGCTACAATGCTAGATCCATCTTTGAAATTTAAATATATTCCAACTAATGAGCAAGAGTATATCACAAAGACTTTGAAGCATTCACTTCAATTGATGCATGCCCCGCCAATATCAAGTGCTTGCTCACAAAGTGAGCCATTATCTAATACTTATACATCGTGTTCGAAAATGATGGTTGAATTGATGAAGCGGAAAAGGAAGAAGAACATAAACATCTTATTAGAAAAAACCAATATCTGATGAAATATTTGATTATTTGCATGACTTTCAAGTTGAATGTTCTCATCTCGATGCTCTACAATGATGGTGTAAGATTGGGGCTGAAAAAAATACCCACAACTTACAATGTTAGCAAAGGGATTTCTCTCAATTTGTGCTTCGAGCTCTCCATCAGAGCGTCTTTTCTCATCAAGACGGGGGATCATAACGTACAAAAGGGGAAAATTATCTGCAAGAACTATATATATTTTGATGACCTTAAAATCATGGGCTAAAACAGATGAAGTGGATACTGATGAAGAAGAATTTGGTGAAGATACGAACTAATTGTGATCTTATTATGCTTTATTCTTTGTTTCAAATCAACAAGTATCATTGGAAATGTTTTTTACTATAGTTTTTTTTTTATTAAAGACGTTGACTTATGTATCTCTTTTCAGGTACGCATATTTATGATTAAGAGAGACTGAAGTTAAGACCGAATTGAACCGTGACCGAGGTGGACCGAGACCGGACCGAGACCGAGACTTGGACCGAATGGTGTGCCAAAAACCGGTCCGTGACTAGGGACCTTCCAACCCTACATCGTCTTCTGTTTCTTATTTTTTTCTTTACGTGGAAAGATAAGCAACGCGTGCTCGTCTCGTGGCATCCCGATCCACTTTTTCTTTGCGAGTCACTTTTTCTTCGCTCTCTGCATTCCCGTGGAGAAGATATCAGGGCTACGTTCTGCGGGTTTATTTTGAAGCCGATTCTACTGGGGCTTCTTCGGGCTTCATATTCTCGTTCTCAATTTTGTGGCAACTTTTTTATTCAAGTTATATCTCTCTCTCCTATTCTTCTTGTGCATCTGGGCTCCCAATCCGTGATGATCAATCGCGTCAGTCAATTTAGGATATGAGCGACGGATGCATTGAAAAATTGCTGGTTCCAGAAAGAACGGTTGAGAACGAGATCCAGTTTCATAGGAGAAAGAAATGGACGATTCTCTCAATGCCATTGCATAAGGAGAAGCGATTAAGCGGAGAGGGCAGTCGGAGAGGGAGTGTACCAGCCTTGGTGGATCTCCACGACCTTCTTCCTCCGAGCCAGGCGGGACTTGCGGCGAGCGCCTGTGTTCCTGTGCAGCGTGCCGGACTTCACCGCCTTGTCGATGGACGAGTACGCCTCTGCAATCAGCTTCTCAATCGGGGCGAGTTCTTCCAGCTGCGCACCCACCTTCTTTTTCAGTTCGTCTAGTGCTTCTAGAGCCTGGATTTGGGCGGGAAAATGAGTCAGCTCTGCTTCCCTTTGATTTGCAAATAATTAACATACTCATTATATTCAAGAAGCAAACGGTGGTATACAATCAACCAGTCCCATCACACAAATAATGATCAATTGAGTCTGCAAACTAGAATTAGATAAACGAACATTTCGTTATTCCATTTGATGTAGATCCGGAAAAAATCAAGCAAATCGATCAAGATAGTATCATGAGAAAAGATTCGTTGATCCCCATTTCGGCAAAATTTATTAGCTAGATTAAATTCCAACGGTTAGTCTTTCTATCATGTGCGGATAGTTGTAACCTTATATAGAAGAAGAACACTCTCAAAATTAAACACTAACGAGGAGGAAATTGAACGATCAAGGCATGCACACAGATGATCAGGGGATAGCATTGTCCAGAATAAGAACGAAAACCTTCCCAGATAACGACATCAAGATATTGAAACTGTAATTCTGTTAAACATGCTGATAATCGGGACACAGATAACAATTAGAGTTTGGCGATGCAATGATGAAGATAGATCCCTCTCTCTTTCTGTTGTCCCCATCTTCCCTCTGTCTGTTTCTCTTTCTCACGTGGAGATTAGACTATCATTAGAGACATCTGAAAATGATCAAAATTTCCCTATCCTAATCATGAGAGACCGAGATGAAAGAAGAACTGCGGCAACTTTCTTCAGCAGAACACGATGACGGAGAAAGCAATCCACGCCCCACGCTATCATCCGTTTATTCAAATTTCGTTTACATCCGCTAAAAATAAAAGAAATAGAGCTAATTCTTAATGGAGCAAACCTTCTTCATTCGAGTTCTCATTTCCGACTTCTTGGCCTTATTGTACAACCTCCTCTTCTCAGCCTGGCGAGCTCTCTTGACAGCCGAATCCGCCTTCTTGGTGACGGCCATACACACAACAGAAAGCCCTCTCGCAGGATTTTCCTTCTTCACAGCTTTCATCGACGTTCCACCTATTACATAAAAAATAGGTAATTCATGAAAATCCCGGTTGTTTCCAAAAGAAGAGAAAACGCAACTTTACCCTTGGGAAACAGCGCCACCGCAACATTTGAGGAGAATGCCAAGGACTTGAGAGGCGGAGCGGAATGACTGACGGACAGGGATTTCAATTTCTGGGAGAGGGAGAAGCAGGACGACGAAGAAGATAGGCAGTGAAGAGCCATGACTCCCAAACTCTCCTCCTCAATCTCTTCGTGCCTGACTTTATCCGGAAGGGGAGGAGGAAGACGATAATTTCGGGCCGATTCAGAAGGCCCAGTAACATTTGGCCCATTAATATTTGTTCAAATACGAAGGGGCCTCCGGAAAATCCTCAAATTATCGCTCTAAGGTAAGCGCTGGTTTCTGTCTTTTATTTTCTCCTCTCCCCCTTTTTATACATATTTTCAGGTTCCTCTTTCTAATTTCCCCCGCCTGGAGTTCTAATTATATCTGCTCCCTCTCTTCGCCGGTCGATTAGCTTTGAACAGTAAAACCCAGAATCCAAGATTGTTTCCCTCTCTCTCTCTCTCTCTCTATTTCTCAAACTCTCTAAATTTTCTTCAGTTATTTGTTCTTCGGGATGTTTGTAAAGTATTACAGTAGTATCTGCGCATCTATTTCCTATTTGTAGCTTGAATATTTATTTCATAAATAATAACTGATGAGGTTTTCATCTTGCAAATGTAGATTAGGGGAGGAAAACCTGGGAAAAGATAATGAAGGATGCTATTCATTCAATCCCTCGTCAAATTAGAAAACTATGAGTTTGATTGATCGAATTCAGTTTCTTATCAATTGTTTTTATGAATGATATCCGAAACTGTTATTTTTTCTTACTGGTGTTGTCGAGATGTCGGGCAGTCAATCTTCAGTGATCCGAATTAGGGATCTACTTCAAAAGCTATGAATTTGCGATACCTAGTGTTTTTTCTTGCGTCATAAACAGACATCCTGATCCGATGATGGCGTGGTTAAGAGTACAGATTGAAATGATTCTGATTCAAGAGTGGGGGCAACTATTCATTCATTTGATCCTCATCCCGATTTCCATTCAAGCATTTTTTTCCCTTACTGTGATCGATTTACTATATTTTAAAATCTATCTTTTCTGTAGCATGATTTTGGTCGAGATTTTTCTTCGCTGAATAAGTGGGCGATTTCCGCTGAAAAAGATCGATACGATCCATGCTCTATCCCTGAATAGTGAAAGATTGAACTTTTTCATGTGCAGACTGCAGAGCAGGTCATAAGTTATTGTGGAGGAAAATAATGAGCGCGGGAGGTGCTTTTGGAGGGAACAGAGGCGCGCGACCAGTGCCGCCAGAGAAGGGCGTGTTCCCGCTGGATCATCAGCACGAGTGCGACGTGGAGAAGAAGGAATATCTCGCTTGCCTCAAAACCTCGGGTTACCAGTCCGAGAACTGCAGGATCTTCTCCAAAAAGTATCTCCAGTGCCGAATGGAGAAGAATTTGATGGCCCGCCAGGATCTCTCTCAGCTCGGCTTTCTCGAGGACACCTCCCCTTCTCCCACCCATCTTCCCCCCAATTCCCATCATAATCCTACCGCAATTAGCCAGGACTGACTCTCTCTCTCTCTAACCCGAATCCGGAAAGTTGATTTGAATTTTGAATCATACGCTCAAAAATTGAAACATCATTTTTTGTAAATGCAAAGGATCAGCTAGAATTCTACACAAATAGCATGTGCCAAATTATTATTTTTCAAAAATAATTTTGACTGGGCTCCTATTAGAGACCATCTGGACTTGGATTTTGGCGGTCTAGAAAACCTCCGCCGGCAACGTGCCGACTTAACTGCCACCGGACGTGTCTTCCAGGGCGGTAGCGCCAGCTCTTCTTATCAAATCGATCGACCTCGATTTCATTATTTTGACAATCGCGTCGGGGATCATGATGCCATCGATTACGATCCATCCTAATTAATGGCTGGCTATACGCGGGTCAGAGAAATTTCATTTCAGTCTTTTCCTCGGAGATTTCATCGGTTATTAATCTCGGTCCGTGACGTTTTAGACACCGCGGCAAGCAACCGTGTGCCTCAATTTATTTTCTTTAGACACCCTCTCATTTTTATTCTTCAGTTCTCTTGCCGGATCGACGGTTAGAGAGAGAGAGAAACAGGAGAGAGATGAGCACGGGGCTTCCGAAAAGGATCATCCTGGTCCGGCACGGAGAGAGCATGGGAAATCTCGACACCTCCGCGTATTGCACCACTCCCGATTACCGCATCCCCTTATCAGATCTCGGCGTGGAGCAGGCGCGCGCCGCCGGCACCAAAATCCGGTCCCTCCCATCTTCGACAGACACGTGGAAAGTTTTCTTCTACGTCTCCCCTTACGAGCGCACTCGCTCGACTCTCCGCGAGATCGGCAGATCGTTCCCCCGCAGTCGGATCGCCGGCGTCCGAGAAGAGTGCCGCATTCGCGAGCAGGATTTCGGCAACTTCCAGGCGGAGGACCAGATGCGCCACTTCAAGGAAACACGCGTCCGCTTCGGCCGCTTCTTCTTCCGCTTCCCCGAGGGCGAGTCCGCCGCCGACGTCTTCGATCGCGTCGCCAGTAACCCCATCTCCCCCAACCTCCACGAAGAGTGCGAAGTTTAACGTCAATTTCTACTGTTTTAACTCCAGGTTTCATGGAGACGCTTTGGAGAGACATCCAGATGAAGCGCCTGAGTCAACACGAGGGGTGCGAGATGAACGTGGTGATCGTCTCGCATGGGCTGACCTCGCGCGTGTTCATGATGAAGTGGTTCAAGTGGACGGTGGAGCAGTTCGAGGGGCTCTATAATCCGGGCAACGGCGAGGTGCGGATCATGGAGCTTGGGCCCTGCGGCACGGACTACAGCCTCGCCGTGAACCACTCTTCCGAGGAGCTCCATCTCTGGGGTCTCTCCCCGGAGATGATCGCTGATCAGCAGCGCCGCGCCGCCGGCATATCCTGGTCCGACGATCATGTCTGCTTGGACAGATTCTTCGACGTGCTCGCCGAAGAAAACGAAGAAGACGGCAATTGCTCTTCCACAAATTGACATACAGAATTATTCTTGTACACGGGTTCAAAGTTAGAAGCTGTAGGCTCTTGCTTTGGGGCCTGATAAAGAAATGAAGTTGCTCCTCTGTTACAGCCATAGCTTTTGATATGGTGGTACGCGGTTGATCCTAACAAAAGCAAAGAGCGAGATAATTGTGTAGAGCAGGGAAAGACTTCAGTGATTGAGCTACTCGGCAGGAATAAACTTGAGAGAGATGCTGTTCACGCAATGGCGCTCGTTAGTGGGTGTGCGGAAGCCCTCTCCCTTAAACACGTGACCCAGATGCCCCCCACACGCAGCGCACGTGATCTCGGTCCTTCTCCCGTCAGGATCCGGCTAAAATGAATATCAAGAAGATAATTAAGAACAGAATTAAGGGTGGCAGAAAATTGGATAATATTGTATTATTCTGTAAGGAACAGATTTACCGTGCTCTTTATGGCACCGGGGAGCCCTTCATAGAATGCCGGCCAACCGCATCCAGAATCAAACTTGGTGGATGATTTGTAGAGTGGTGTTCCACATCCTGCACAGTTGTATACGCCATCTTCGTAGAACTTGTTGTATTCTCCTGTGCCCGGATACCTTTGCCATTCATAGATGAGCAGCAATTTCATTTAATCAACTAATTTCATTGTATTTAATCTCCAACTATAGAAATTCATCAAACGATTGCGATGGAGGTCATTAGCTGCCGAAAATAGCTCTCGAAGAAATCGGAGATGGCAAGTTTTTCATTAAGAAATCTAAGAAAAAATATGAGCAGGATTAAAGTTTTTTACATATGGAAACCAGATTTCTCAAATTCAAACAAATTTTCCAAGGCTCGAGGAGCAGTCGGTGATGGAATCCTCACAAAATTGATGGGGTTTTCATTTTCTCTATATCATAGCATAATAAAATTGGTCCCGACATCATTTTTCACGTTCTTATGAATTTCTCATAATAATGGCTTTTCTGTTTGTCATAAAAAGGCTTTCTCGATCTAGACAACGGAAGATGTAACGATAACTCTGTTTGAACGTATTCACAAAGCTATTTGAACGATAACTCTATTTGAACTTCGCTATGATCATGCTTCATTCATGATAAAACACGAACGAATTTCCAACTAGAGGGGAAGTTCTGATAGCCAAAACAAAAATCCAATGAACTGCAGTAATCCGGCGTAATTACTTTTTTTTTCTGTCAGTAATGTTCATAACAGCAATAATACAGACGCACTAGAGGGGAAGCTTCTGACAGCCAAAACAAAAATCCAATGAACTGCAGTAATCCAGACGCGCTTACCGGCGTAATTACTATTTTTTTCTTTCAGTAATGTTCATAACAGCAATAAAAGTTTCTCATGGAATTATGAAAATACAAAATCGAGTCTTCACAAATAATTTGAACACTAAAGCCGATGAAAGAACAAACGACGAAAATATGAAATATGATAAACAGGGTCAAAGACCGTACTCGGTGCCCTTCTGGCGAAGGATATAAAATTGCTGGGGGCTGAGAATCGCCCTCCACTCTTCCTCGGCTTTCTGCACGGAGTTTCCGGAATAAGCCATGGCGGGCCCGACTCTTTTGCCACGGAACCCGAGTCCCCTCTCTCCCGTAGCAGAGATACCGCTCAAACTGGATCCCCCAAGAGAATTAGACAGACCTAGAAACAGAAGAGGCTGGGGCACGCTCACGAAGGACCTGGAAGGCCGGATTACAGCCGTCTTCACGCACAAGAGGTTTGCGTTTCCGACGCTTCCTATCCTCAGAAGCTGCACACCCATCTCCTTTCTTTCTCAGTCTCGCGATTGAGAGAGTGAATTTAATTTAGGGCTAATATCATATATGAGTCCAACCTTTTTAAAAAGTCCAGAGTCTCAACTTTTATTTTCTCGTATAAAAGTCTGAACTTTTCAAGTGTCCACGTAAGAGTGTAAACTTTTTTTTTCCAGAAAAAAGTCCCGCTGACGTGGACAATACGGAGAGTCCACGTGGCAGCGATGTGGCAGCCACGTCGTTCCAGCCTATCTCTCTCTCTCTCCCGCCCTCCCTCCCTCCCCCGCCTCACTCTCCCTCCCTCCCCCGCCTTACTCTCCCTCCCCTCCCCTGCCTGTCTCGCCCGCCCGTCGGCGAATAACTTTCTTGAAATCAGTTGAAGAAAGAGAAAGTCACTTGAAAAGAAAGTGACGGAAGAGGAGAGAGAAAGTGACCCTAAAAGCAGGGAGAATGTAAACAGAAAGGTGCTACATTCAGATGACTGTGCAGGTCACTTGAAAAGAAGCTCCATCACAGCAAGTGACCCAAAGAGTTTAACCGTTGAAGACGAGGTTGAAGAAAGAGAATATCGATGCGCAGAGACTGTTGAGCGAGCGATTTGGAATACTGATTTAGAGAAAGAGGAGGGAGAAAGCAATCCTAAAGGAAGAGAGAACGTGCCTAGAAGAGTACTGCATCCCGTGGAAAGTGCGACTGACTTGAGAAGAAGCTGCACGTCGGCAGTTGACCAGAAGAGGTTGAGCCTTGAAGCTGAGGTGGAGATTCTTAGAGAAAGGTTGAAGTTTGTCCAGAGAGGAAGAGAAAGCCTCGGCTTCTCTCTAAATTACAGTGACAAGGAGAACTCACAGTTACAGCAATTAGAAGAAGTCGCATCTCAGCTTCGAGAAATCCGACGGTTGACTGAACCCAGCAAGGCCGCGTGGCAGGTAATTATTGGCCGTCAACTATAATTTTTCTCAATTAAGAATTTAATCAGATGTATATTTTTCTGTTTGACAGTCCTCGAAGATTCAGAAATGGAGATGCCAAAGTGTCCCTTCGGGTCTTCATCCCAGAACTTGAAAGCATCTGATGTCGGAAGTTCAGTAATCAGAATGATGGATCATCAAGTGGCTGAGGTGTGAGAGCAGGAGCCCGAGCATCAGCAAAAATTTCTGCCGCCTGACCTTCCTCTTTGCAAGAGAGAAAGCGAAAAAAATGGAGGGAGAAGGAAGTGTTCTCTGCTTGTGGCATTCCGACGTCACCTCCACCCAGCTCACGCGAAGATCCTTGTCCCGCCGTCGAGGATGATGCTGAGGAGTTCCTCTGGCATGTTCATCCGAGACAAGACGGAGAAAATACACGGGGAGATGAGAACTGTGATAGCATGTATTCGGCAGTAGCTCCGAACTTTCAGGAGACTGGAATGACGGCTAGAAGTCAGACTTCTGATCGTGATTCTTGTATGCAAAAAGAGAAGCTGGCCAGGTAATTGATAAAGAGAGCGGGGATTCAGATTGATGGATCGCGGAACTAGAAATTCTTGATTTCAGTCGAGGAAAAAGTAGCCGAGAGAGATATGAGGGGAGGGAGGGAGGGGAGGGAGGGTGAGACGGGCGGGCGAGACAGGCGGGGAGGGGGAGGGAGGGTGAGACGGGCGGGCGAGACAGGCGGGGAGAGGGAGGGAGAGTGAGGCAGGGGGAGGAGGGAGGGCAGAGAGAGAGAGAGAGAGAGAGAGAGAGAGAGGCTGGAGCGAGCGTGGCTGCCACATCGCTGCCACGTGGACTCTCCGTATTGTCCACGTCAGCGGGACTTTTTTCTGGAAAAAAAAAGTTTAGACTCTAACGTGGACACTTGAAAATTTCAGACTTTTACATGAGAAAATAAAAGTTGAGACTAATATCTAGACTTTTTAAAAAGTTTGGACTCATATCTGACAAAAAAGAAGGTTGGACTCATATCTGGTACATTTGATAAAGTTCAGACTCATGATATTAGCCCTTTAATTTATCAGAATTAAAGCTCGATCACGGCGATTTCATCGATCGATCACAAAATGTAATTTGCGCCGGTCGCCGATCGATCGATCGATGAGCGACGATCAGATCGGCGACTCGATCAAAATTGACCAACCCTGCTTATTGGGTCGACTGCTATCATCGTTTTGACGATGTTCTAAGAAAACGCTGATTTGATTGACTCGACAATTATCTGGTCTTTCAGTGGACCGGCCGGTTCGATTCGAACCGGGTTCTGATCGGCAAGCGACTCAGGCCGCTTTATTTCTTCTCATAAACTCGTCAGTCGTCATGTTCGGACCTTCACTTCCCTCTCTCAGAGACTCAAAAGTCGGCATTCGGCAGAATTTCTTCGCAACGTATCGCGGACAGGAGAGAATTCTCGTATATTCTTCTGTCCTGGATTTCTCTCTTCTCTGTATTCCTTGGCTTCCGTCGTGATGGAAATGCGAGCAAGATTTGTCGCGGATGGGCCTGGGTCAGAACCCTCCAAGAAGCGATTCGGCGATATTTTCAGCAAACCTAGCACCACTTCCATCAGAAGCCCCATCCCCAATGACCCACCACAATCCATAAGGTTCAAACCGGCAAACTTGTCGTGTCTTATATGGGCAATTCTGTCTGGAGCGCGTTTGATTTTTGGTTCAGGATTAGATAGGTTATTTTTATTTAAAACGTACCTTCTCTTGTTGAATCCTGCAAGTTTCGTGAAATTACTCTATTAATGTTGGGGGTTGAAGAGGAAATATTCTTGATGGGAAAAAACTAGAATGGAAGATCCTTCCAACAAGAAATTGATCCAGGCGTTCTTGGCTGCTCATTCCTTGGTTAAGGGCTTAGAACAATTTTGATTCTTGCAAAAAACACGCTGGAGCACATGATAACGGATTTTAATTGTCCCAGACACATTAACCACGTACTTCTAATTATCAAAGGGCCAGTAACGCAATCAGTTGGCTGGAATGGATACGTTCTTATCCAAATTAAGATATAATTGAATCAATGATGCTTTAGTTGAAAGAAAACTCGTCCCAAAGTTACATTTTGGAACTTATTTTCCCCAAGTGTACGTCCTATTGTCAATGAGTGGTTTAAGCAGTATTCTATTTTCAGGCCTGGTTCATTTGAATTTGATTGTCACCAAGAGTTGCCTCTCAGTAATTCGATGAAGAAGATAGCTTCTAGCAATGCCCATCCTTTTCCAGATGAGAAAGAAACCTTCCCTCGACGAGTCCATTCTCAACAAAGTCAGGGTCCCAAACGAAATCGATCACCTTCCTCGGCATCTTCCAGGGCTTCTTTAAGTATGTCGCCCACCTCTGAGGTGGATTCGGAGAGGTATTTCCGTTTTTGTATTTTCTTTATCTTGTTCCTGTTAATTGTGTTACTGTTCCTGCATCCATCTGAATATCTTTTCAACTGAAGGGAGATGAAAGCTAAAGCAAAAAGGTTAGCAAGATTCCATGCAGAACTCAGCCAACCAGAAGATGAGACGCCTGAGTTATCATGGAAAGTTTCTGGAAGCAAAACCAGTCTGATAAAGTCACAGACAATGACATTCCCGGCTGGAACCACCAAGAAATCAGATCCTATGAGTGTCAGACTCTTCCCGGATGGTGAAGGCACAGAATCATTTGCTTCCATTCGTGGTGCATGCCCAGATATGTGTCCAGGTTTGCTGCTTCATCTTTAATTGAGGCCGTTACATGTCTACCAAGAATCAAAGTTTCATCTGGGAACGATTAAAGAATACACAGAAAGGAGGTATAGGAGGGAACATGGCTGTTTTCTCTAAATTTGGTAATGTTTACGATAAGATGTTGACAAACCTGGGATTTCAAGAATTCCTCAAAATAGTAATTCGTCACTATTCTGCTTAAGTTTCGAACAGAAAATAAAAGGAACATATAATCACCTCTTGAATGAGATCTCCGACAGTCCTCTGCCAAATGCAGCCTTTGCTCCTAATTCCTCTTCAAGATGCTTGACCACCTGAGAAACTCTCTCTCTCTCTCTCTCTCTCTCTCTCTCTCTCTGAATTAACTGTCATTATTTACAGGCTATTTGGGGTATATTATCAGAATAATCATCATAACAAGGTCTTTATTAGTTATTAGTTCCCATTCTTTATTGAGGAAAAGTAATCAGATTGAAATATGCATAATTATCTTTCTTTGACAACTTTTACCCAGAAACGGAGAGGGGAGAGCGTGAAAGGAAAGGCGATCTTGACCGCTATGAACGCTTGGATGGAGAGAGGAACCAAACAAGTATATCTCTTGCTGTGAAGAAGGTAGGTAGTTGATTCTCTGTAGTTGCCTTTCTTGTGAGTTAGTATTTATTCTTTCAATAAATTCAGATAAAAAGCCGAATTATTTGTTTTTTCTGATGTGTACAGTATACTCGGACGGCAGAACGTGATGCAAAGCTTATAAGGCCCTTGCCAGTGTTGCAAAGAACAGTTGATTATCTTCTGAATTTATTGAATCACCCTTATGATGATCGGCTTCTCGGCCTCTACAATTTTCTATGGGATAGGATGAGGGCAGTTCGCCTGGACTTAAGGATGCAACACATTTTCAACCGGGATGCCATAGAAATGCTCGAGAAGATGGTCACTTCCTCCACTAGGCTATATGATTTCTCAATTTCTTTGATGTGTGGAATCTTCTAAGTTGGTTTATTTGATTAATGATTTCTAGATTAGACTCCATATCATTGCTATGCATGAGCTCTCTGAGTACAGTAAAGGCGAGGGCTTCTCAGAGGGCTTCGATGCGCATCTAAACATAGAGCAGATGAACAAGACCTCAGTGGAGTTATTTCAGATGTACAATGACCATAGAAAGCGTGGAAGTGTAATCCCCACTGAGAAAGAGTTTCGGGGTTATTATGCACTTCTCAAACTGGATAAACATCCAGGGTACAGGGTACTTAGTCAACCTTGTTTACTCTTGGAAAGTTTATCCTTGTTTTTTTACTATTGGAGCCTTCATCATAGGTTGAACCTTCAGAGTTATCACTTAATCTCGCAAGTATGTCGCCAGATGTACGGCACGCTCCGGAAATCATTTTTGTCCGTGAAGTGGCTAGGTAAGTTTTTTTGTCTTAGATCGTTCCTTTGCACATCATAATCGTGAGATACTCATATATAGCTTGTGTGGTTTTCTGTTTTCAGGGCTTGCAGAACAGGTAACTTTATTGCCTTCTTCAAGCTTGCGAGAAAAGCAACTTATCTTCAAGCATGTCTGATGCATGCGCACTTTTCCAAGGTACTTATTGGTTGATTTTGTTTTACTGGAGTTGAGTGGAACTTCCTGTTCTTGCCAGGCTAGGTTATTTGAGTGTATTGGACAAAAAATTTTGCACCTCATGCAAGCTGGAGTAAAACTGACAATTCTTGATTTTTTCCGGGTTACCAGTTTTTGTGCCTTCAGCCTGTGTGGCTTCGTGTTTGAACTTTTTACATTCATTATCTGACACCTGTTACTTGTGGAATCAGTTACGCACACTGGCACTTGCATCACTTCACAGTGGACTTCAAAACAATCAAGGAATCCCAGTTGATCATGTCGTGAGATGGCTGGCCATTGAGGTACTAATTGGTACTTTAGGGAACTTATTTATTTTATTTTCAGGCATTGTTGTTTCATGTCCTTCATGATTGATGTTCTCATTATCCATACCTTGTGAACTTAGAAACCCGAGAAAGCTGTTGATGTTATTTACACGGTTGTCAACAGTACCTCGTTAATTTTTTTATTTTACTTTAATCCGAGAAAATAATTTTCAATAGACATCATGGATTTGTATGAATGGAGGCCAAAGACTTATTTAATATTTTCTTTTCTTTTCTCTCTTTTTTTCTGTAGGGAGAAGATGTTGATGGTATTCTTGAATATTATGGATTTTCAATAAAGAAATTCGAAGAACCGTACATGGTGAAAGTAGGACCGTTCCTTAACATCGATGAGGATTATCGGACAAAATGTTCACTATTGGTCAAGTTGAAAAGGTCGAAGTCAATTTTAGATAATGTGGTCTGTGGCCAGGATCTCGTGGCCCCAGAAAAACTGTCACCCATTATTCTCAGTGGACCTAGCATGCAAGAAATGGAGATTCATGCTGGTCAAGCCAGTATCAATGTGACTGATGACGACATGTCCGAACTTGTTTCCTCTGATCACGGCTTAGGAGAAGAAATGGAACCTGAGATGTTGCCTGCTGAGCTACTGCAGACTGGCAGTTCTATGAGTGGTCTTGAAATTGAAATGGATGATGATGAAAGCCAGATGGTGAGAGATCATGATGCGCCATTGGTGGAGCCTTTCCAGCTATATATCCCTCCAATTTCCAATGATGCTGGCATATTAAGGCCATCAAAAGATAGTACATTTGATGATCTCTCCACTCAGTCAATTGGAATGCAAGCTCAAATTGTTGAGCGAGAAAAAACAGAAGAGAGCCTCAAAACCGAGCACATGGCAAAATCCATAAAATATGAAGAGGATATTGCAAGGCTCAAGAGGCTCTTGAGGTCATTTCTCATGATTGATTTTCGTTTCTTACCTGCCTTCTAAAAGTTCTCACTTTTATCCATCTCTCTTCTGTCTCTCTAGGAGATGGAAGCAGCACTCTTCCAGAAAGAGAGAAACGAGGGAGCAGAGGCATTCGTTAGCCTGTGCTGCTTTGGATTCCCTGACTCTTGGACCGCCCCTTCGACTGGCGGAAATCGTGAGTACACATACCCACACACACACACACATATATAATATACGCTTCTTGCTGTCATAACAATTTACACCAATTTGTCTCACCTTCTTTTTTAATTTGAGCAGGAGAGAAGTACAACCGACAGCAGTCTAAACATTGATGACATTGTGCGAGAGAGATATTATCACTATGAGGGGTCGTGGGCCAGTCTTAATGTTTCAGATGTGGTCTCCTCGACACTAAGCGCGAGAAATCCTAGTGCAGTGTGTCTGGTCTGGAAACTGGCTGTTTGTCTGCCAAAGAATTATTGCAGAGAAGACAGAAATGACCATATGTTCTCATCCTGGCTTCTACGGAAGCTTATGGGCTCTTCCCATGGAGAAGAAAATAATGGTCACCTTCTCTCTTCTCCCTCATTATCAATATGGAAGACTACCCAGATCCAGCAAACTCCAAATTACTGCTGCTACTCTGTTATTCGCGAGGTGGGTTTTCTGGTTTCTGAAAAGTGCAAAGAAATGAGCGGATTATCCGCTGTTATGTTTTATGCGTCAGAATCCATCCCATGGGCAACTCAGAGAGACAGGCTCGATGCAATTTTGGATTCAATCCCACCCGGAGCTTCTCTTCCTCTCGTTGTCTTGGTGAAAGGTTCTGATCTTAATCATCACTCTGTAGTAATCCGAGGTCTGGGACTAGAGCATTTGAGAAGCAAGACAGTTATAAGTCACTATCGTGTTTTCCTGATTAACGAGAAACACCTGCAAAGAAACGAGCATCTTATGAGCTATCTCCATTGGCTAGCAGAGAATTCCCCACTTCAACCCTGCGTTCATGAAATTAAATCTCGTGACTTGGTGGCAGGCTTTCTGAATGCTTCTCTGGGTAATCTGGAAAGTTCTCAGTCAAGTCCAGATGACTGTGTTGCTGTCTTCAACAAGGCTTTGGATAATTCTGCACAAGAGGTTGTCTCTGCCGCGGATTCAAACAAAAATGGCTGGCCAGCTCCAGAAATTGAATTGTTGTCTAATAAGGAATTCCAATTTATCGCAAACTTGTTGCCAAGATTTAATTGGAGCAGCGCTGCGAGAATTCAGCCGTTGGTTACTGCACTCATGGGATGCAAGCTCCCAAGCTTCTCTGACGAGTGGCAGCATTTGATTGGCCAAGGTTGCGAGGATTTGAATGATCTCATGAAACAGAAGGCGGCACTGGAGTTTTGCCTCTTTGGGTATCTCCAGCGCAGTGTTGGGCTTCAAAGTGGGAATCTGGCTTCCTTGGAGGCTAGAGTCATGACCCAGAAGATGGTCTTTCTTGAACGTAGAAGCAATCGCCATTTCATCATTCCCGATTGGATCACAATTTTCCGACGTATCTATCATTGGCGGCTTCTGGGTCTGTCCTCTGCCACCGAGAAATTAGTATCTGCTTATGTGAGGACGGAGAAAGGGATTGATCTTCTTGACTCGAGCAAAACGAAAAGCTTATCCACAATAGAGTTGCCTGTTTGTCGTGTGCGTCTAGAGGAGTGGAAGATCGAGACAGATGATCATGTTTCATCATCAACAGATTTGAATGATCATCAAGTCCTTGGAGCTGATCTGAGCACGTCGCCACCCCCCTGGGATGGACATGTGGATCATGATCAGAGGAAAGTCGTTGGATTATTCGTTGAGGAGAAAAAAGCCCGGTTTGATGACAGGTTGGTAGATTTGCTAGAAAAGTGTGACAGGGTGCAGGATTCCATTGGTCTAAAGCTCGCTGTTTATTTCTAACCCAACTCCTTAATCTTGTCCCTTTACGAACTGATCTGCTGTGTTGTAACCCTTACTTTTTATTGATGTAACGCGCGAATAGCAAAAGAACAAGTAAATAGAGAGATCCCTCCCTTATTTCAAAAATAAAAATAAAAATAGAGAGATCCATTTATAAATGCAAAAATTCTTGAAGAATTTGCGACCGACCCACGTAAAGTTCTATTCTAACTTTTTGACCTTGAATTGACATCCTTTGTTCTAACTCTAATTTAAGAAACGGACAAAAGAGTGAACGAGTAAAAATAGAATATCAACTCTTCGCAGAAATTCTAGAATAATGTCCTACCAACCCATGAAGAACAAAACAGAAATCAAACAGAAACACTCGAATCACCCCCCCACCCAAAGGTTGATCGGTTGGGCCGCTGGGCCCATGCGCCGCCAAAAATGAACCCAGTGTAAACTAAGCAAAGAATAAAAAAGGGGCCACGTCTCGCAGGATGACGCATCTCTCCCTGGAGCCACTGGTACAAAAACGCCTTCTTCCCCATGGTAGAAGAGAAAAAGAGGAATGGAGTCCGCCCTCGTTGCTGCGCTCCCCGTTGAATGTTTCTCCGCCGGGAATCCTTCATTTCCCCTCAAGTCCCGCTCTTCTGTCGACTTTCCCAGCCGCCAGCTCGGCTCCCGGGTTCTTGGGTCTAAGCGTTTTGCTGTTTCCTCCGCACTTAAGATGGATGCTGCTGGGATTGCTCTCCCCCGTCCAGATACTTTCGGGAGGTTTGGAAAATTCGGGGGAAAGTACGTGCCCGAGACTTTAATGCATGCCCTCAGCGAGCTCGAGGATGCTTTCCAATTCCTGTCTAAAGACGCCGCATTTCAGGTATTTCTCCCTCTTTTGCCTCTCCGGTTGTCGACTTATGCCCTAAAAGGATTATTTATCACGATTATTTTATTTTATCCACGGGCACATTTTATTGTACCTGAGAAAAAAGAAAGCCGAAGATTGATTTAATCGTTGCATGGGAAATTCACCGTTATGGGTCTTGTTTATTTTGAGGTTATCAACGGGGTGACTATTCATTTATCGTCCTTTTTAGTTTTTCTTCGTTGACCTGCATTTTTTTCTGCTGATCCTGTTGTTATATTTTTCTTTCTCTTTCTTTTCTCAATTTCTACAGATCTTTAAATGTACAGGAACCCTGGAAGTATTTATTATGTTTTTATCAGATTTTTTGGCTTGAGTGTTCTTTGTGAAAATATCTTTAGTTTTTGAATTCGTTAATTATTTTTCCTCCATTTACTTTTGCAGGAAGAACTTTGTGGCATCCTACGAGACTACGTTGGGCGTGAGACTCCTCTCTATTTCGCCGAGAGATTGACGGAGCATTACAAGAGGCCGAACGGCGAAGGCCCTCTAATTTATCTCAAGAGAGAGGATCTCAACCACACCGGTGCCCATAAGATCAACAATTCAATTGCTCAAGCACTGCTCGCCAAACGCCTAGGGAAGAAGCGGATAATAGCTGAGACGGGAGCAGGACAGCATGGAGTAGCCACATCCACCGTATGCGCAAGACTTGGCCTGGAGTGCATCATCTACATGGGTGCCCAGGATATGGAAAGACAAGCTCTCAATGTTTTCCGGATGAAGCTTCTTGGAGCAGAGGTTTGTTCTTGTGCATAGCTTCTAGTTGCTTATTCATAGGTCATATTGATGGATACCCCTTGTATTTGTTGATCTGAAGCTCATAATTCGCATCTCAGTGATTTTGTTATCTAAGAATCATCTGAATTCCGTATCAAAATGTTCTGTTCTAAATTTCAAAGCCTGGTCATCTCTGTGCAGTAGATACCTCACATGGTCAATCAGGAATCGGGATTCAGCTCAACTTTTTATTGGTCTGGCTTTATTTGTAAACTTTATATCATGTAACAGCTATATCTGGTATTATTAAAAAAAACAGCTATATCTGGTCATTATTATTTCAAACTAAAGAAATTGTTATCTGTTTTTCTTTACTAGAGAAGGCCTTATTTCTTGAATTTTGAAAAGTGACTACTTTTTTTATCCCGATGAATGTGCAAATGCATGATACGGTTGTCGTTCTTTGTCATTGCTCATTTTATTTTTGTCAGTGGAGCTTTCTGGTTGAGAATGTGTGTTTTTTTATTCATTTACTGGAAATATTGAACCTTACCATGTCAGTTTTTGCTAACCAATAATTCAGCAGTTGTAAATATGATATATAAATGTTTATGAAGCAGAGATCACTAAAACTCATTTGATTCCTCATGAAATTTCATTATTTTAATCATATTTTAGAATGTAATGACCATTAAAATCTTTCTTATTGATAAAGAGAATAAAGTCCATCTTGATGAACCCCTTAAATATTCCTTTTTTGTAATCATGCCTGCTTGTCAACTCTTGACTGTCTTGTTTGAAATGCTCTGCCTCTATCTGAAAATTTGATAGACAACATTTATTGTTAGGCCTGGGTAATAAGTTGTTTCTCTGCAGGTACGAGCTGTCCATTCTGGAACAGCAACTCTTAAGGACGCCACATCTGAGGCCATTCGTGACTGGGTCACCAACGTGGAAACTACTCATTACATTCTAGGCTCTGTGGCAGGCCCACATCCCTATCCCATGATGGTCAGAGATTTCCATGCCGTGATTGGAAGGGAAACCAGAAGGCAAGCCATGGAGAAGTGGGGTGGCAAGCCTGATGTGCTTATTGCTTGCGTTGGTGGCGGATCAAATGCCATGGGCCTCTTCCATGAATTTGTGGATGATCCAGATGTTCGACTGATTGGCGTGGAAGCTGCTGGATTTGGCTTAGATAGTGGAAAGCATGCTGCTACACTAACCAAAGGTGATGTGGGAGTTCTTCATGGAGCCATGAGCTACTTGCTGCAAGATGAAGATGGTCAAATTATCGAACCCCACTCTATCAGTGCCGGGTCTGATGAAAACTTTGTCTTTTTTTTTTAATTTTGACAATGACCCATTTGTTTAAAATATCATTTTTGAAATCTGCAGGTTGGATTATCCTGGTGTGGGTCCAGAGCACAGCTTCTTGAAAGATTTAGGACGGGCTGAGTACCACAGTGTCACAGACGATGAAGCATTACAAGGTCTGTCTAAATAAGTGATGTTTTAACAATTAATTGATTGATTTTAACGTTGGAATTCTTTTGGCAGCATTCAAGCGGTTGTCGCAATTGGAGGGGATCATTCCTGCATTGGAAACATCGCATGCATTGGCATTCTTGGAGACACTCTGTCCAACTCTCGCCGACAGAACGAGGGTTGTGCTCAACTGCAGTGGAAGGGGAGATAAGGACGTCCAGACAGCCATCAAACATCTCAAACTCTGATGGATTTCTTAAGGAAGATGAATTGTTTTGTATTCTCGAGGACTTCTTTTTATGGAATTGTTGAGTTATTTTGACGCTATCTAATTAATAAGCTCTCATTGGATAACTCATCTCTCTCTCTCTCTCTCTCTCTCTCTCTCTCTCTCTCTCGTTCATGTCTTCTTAAATCTGTGGAATGTGATAGTGTACTGCCGGCTGATTTTGCATTGAATCCCAAATTTGTCAATTCTCTGTTGAGTATCAAATTAGTATTAGAGCCATCAAAAAACAAGTGTAGAGAAGAGAATGGGATGAAAAGTGCAAATATCCAAAGATTTAAAAGACAATTCTTCCGTTGGACAAGCAGTCCATGATGTCCAAAGACATCTCTCTCTCTCTCTCTCTCTCGTTCATGTCTTCTAAAATCTGAGGGACGTGGTACAGTATATTGCTGGCTGATTGTGGATTGAATCCCAAATTTGTCAATTTTCTGTCTGAGTATCAAATTAGTATTAGAGCCATCAAAAAATAAGTGTAGAGAAGAGAATGGGATGAAAAGTACAAATATCCAACGATTCAAAAGACATTTCTTCCATTTGACAAACTGTCCATGATGTTCACTCTAATTCTGCCCGGAGTGAGAACAGATTAACCTATTTTGCTGACTAGCGATTTAAAATAGAATCTATGGTCACAATCAACACTACCTTACATAAAGACATGAAAAAATTAAAAATTCAGAAAATAAAAATTCTTGCTACTAAGAATGCAAAAAAATATTTAAAAAAATAGATAGAGACATGAATGTAAGGAAAGGATGATGCTTTTTTGATTTACTATAGTTCGGCTATTGAAATATTTAAGGGCTTAGTGATCTGTAAAAAAAACTTAGTAATGCCCCTAAATCATGACTCTCACAGTATCTAAAATTTTTAAATCATTTCAAACTCCAAATCATGGATTATTTTAGAGGTGCATCCTTCATTTATTATTTATGTTGAAATTCTAAGTCAAATCTAACTCTACTTGTATATGAATTAATTTTGGCAATTTCATAGTTGTATATAAATGTCATAAATGTATATGATTTCAAAATTAATTTAGTCAACATCAATGTCACACCCAGCCACATCAGCAATCATGTCCCCTTTTTGCTAAACAATCTTACAGATAGCAAATTCAAAAAAATTCAAAATAAATTCAAAAAAATTTTTTTAAGAAAAAAATTCATTAAAATTCTTTAAAATTTTATAAAATTTATATCTTTTAAAATAGAAATATTTTTTTAATCTATATAATTATATTTTTTTATTAAATAAGAAATTAAATAGTCTATCATTCTTTGAAATTTTATTTAAGAAATAACAAGAGAATAAAATATTTGACTCTAAAATTCACTAAATTTAATTAAAAAGTAAAATGAGATAATTTCAAAGTTTATTTAAAAAATATTTTTATCTTATATTTATATATAAATTTTCAAATCTCAAATGCAATGAGGCTAATCTAACATAATTATAAAGTTTTAAATTTAAAATCATAAGTTATATAAAGTTAACCTTTTAAATAATAATTTTTGAAATTTTTGAGATAATTACATTGATGAAAATGCACTCAAAATTAAATAAATTGGGCCTTTAAATAGTCCTATCATTATAAGTGTATACTGAATGTTATTGATGGGTCCTCCAAAAGACAAAACCCTAGAAAAGACCACCCAAAATCTTAAAAAATTGAAGTTAGGAAACATACATGCGTCAAGCTAAAGCTACTGAGAGGGAAAACAAGCCTTTAGGCTCTAAAAGGCTTTATTACTAATATTCTACAGACTATGAAAGCTTTAGAATCTATTGGGTAATATTTTCTAGACCACTAACCTTTAAATAGGCCTCACGAGGTGGGCGTTCTAGGCCATATAAAAAATGGGCTATTGGGATTCATCTTGGGCTGCATCCCTAGAAAACTAGGTTCACAAGAAATGAGATTGAAAACTTCATTTATTTCATAACCCATTCCTAATATTCCTTTCCTATCATATGATAATTGTTGATAACCATTGAATAGATGGACGTTGGCTGTGAGATATGCTAAAAAGGAAGGTGCATTGGTGCTACTCGATGCCTTAAAAGTCCTATCATAGGCACAATCAAATTTCAGTTTTACCTTAGTTGACATATTAGTTTATAATGGACAGTAGATCATGAGGAGAGAGAGACTAAGTTGGTCTAAATCTAACTCTAATAACTCTAATGATCTAACTCTAATGCACACCAAGTTGGGTGTCAAGTTACATCACCTACTCTAGGAGATATAGAGTATATAAGAACTCTTGTATAAAACCTTATCATCATTAATTATCAAGTATATATAATCCTTGGGAACTCTTTCTCTAATATTTCTACTACCTTGGCCAAGGATTTTATTGCATCTCATTGCTTGAGTCAATCTCCTCAAATGTCGAGGGCAGACGATCCCATCTTGATCACATGATCATATTTGAGTACTTCAATCCGTATCCAATATATGATATTTTGGCGGAGGTGAGTACCGATAACATGCAAATTATGCATGAAAATATATGATTATTAATACAAATTAAGGCATAAAACATTTCATTCTAATTTATGTTATCAGATTTTTGAGTGTTTATCTATCATTCTATGAAAAAGTAATTATAATCTCAAAATACATTTATTTAGGATTCATTATGATAAATTAAGAAGAATATTTTAAAGATTAGATTATCCCCATATTTACTTGATATTATAATTAGTCTTAAATGCTAAATAGTAAGAGTAATCACTTTATATATACTCATGTATTTTTCTAAGTTTTTAATTTTAAAGGAAATGAGTGTATTTTTGAAATGGAATTTTTTTCTCTTTTTATTTATTAAATTTGACTTTTTAGAATGATATATAATTTAACTTCTGATCCAATAAAAGAAATTTAGATTAATTTAGAGTTATATTTTAAAAGATATGAAATTTCCAATTTATAGAGTTCTTTTGGATTTTTTTCTGAATTTTTATGAATTTAATTCGATTTATTTTGAATTATATTCATTAAAATATATATATCCGCCTGCTGATGTGGCAGGTGACATGGCACGGATGAAAAAGCGCGTCATTACGTGGCGGCGTATGGACATGCCACATGACCACACGTAGGTGTTCACGCGTGTGTATATGCTGTTGGGATCTAAGGTCAATAACTTTATGAAATTTTGATCAAAACATCAAATGCAGCAGAAAACATTGAATACGACATTCAAAATACCAAGCCACCAAGAACAGATGATCCTATCATCTAGTATGAATGAGAAAAAACATGCTTACAGGTTTGCTTGAAGGAGTTCTTGAAGCTATTTAGGTGTCTAGCCTCCAACGGTATCCACACGGTCTCTGGATGGTTGGATCTCCTTTTCAAAGCTCTTCATTAAGAGAGAAAGAGAAGAATGGAGAGAATTCCTGAAAGGCTTGCATCGACACCTTCAATTGTGGTCGTTCTCCGCCTATTTATAGACATTTGGAATGAGGTTTTTTTTCATAAAAACCCTTATAATTATGTCTATATCCACCAACATCTATAAAACTCATGTGTGTGACCCTCTAGGTCTATATATCTCACTATTTAATAACCCCATAGACCAAATAACACCTTATTAGTCAACCTTAATTAATCATCTACATCTACATATAGATTAATTAATCAAGGATCGATTTAACCAAATCGATAGGTTGAGTTGCCAGCTCGTTGGGTGCCAAGCTACACCACGTACACTAGGAGATATGGAGTATGTAAGAACTCACTTATGGAACCTTCCCATCATCGATTACCATGAATGTATAATCCTTCATCCAAATTAGACTTATGAATGACTTAGGGTATGGCCAACTGTCAAACCCTAATCAGTCACTCAAGTTAGTACTGATGCGTGTAGAAATCATCGAGAACTCCTTCTTCGATATTTCTACTACCTTGGACAAGGATTTCATCGCATCTCATTCCTTTGATTCAATATCCTCAAATACCGAGGGTGGATGATCCCATCTTGATTACATAATCATCTTCGTGGACTTCACGTCGTATCCAATATATGAAGTTTTTGATATCCTGTGGCTAGGGATTCGTAAGTCATAATCAAAACATGATCATCCATCCACAAGATATCTTTGGTGTCTCAAGTCAAAGGACCACATACAAAACCATGACATGAATCAACCTGATTGACAGTTTGGTATAATACCATTCAACGATTCATACGGATCAATTCAGTGAACTCTTTCTCCAAAGAGCACCCACAATCTATCCTTAGTGTCTCCACACTGATGGCTATAGGATCAGCCATACTCATCTATAAGATGCATTAGATAGTGCTATTATTTTCAGATAATTCGATGTCCTTCCCAAATATCTCACAAATAGGAATGTTTAAAACATATGTTTAAAGACTA
The DNA here is from genome assembly GCA_024174645.1 of Lemna minuta. Classification (NCBI taxonomy): domain Eukaryota; kingdom Viridiplantae; phylum Streptophyta; class Magnoliopsida; order Alismatales; family Araceae; genus Lemna; species Lemna minuta. Next base: position 14,048,845 of record CM044104.1, on the reverse strand, counting down.
GTGATCACTAGATTATGATCTCATCATAATTCACTTAGTCATTGCACATGCTCATGGACTTCATTGCAAACATCACACAAGAATGACAATGAATAAATTTCATTTCAATGAACATAAATAAGATACATGAAAGTGTGACTGGCTTATAGGCCACACAATATCCATCATATGCATGTGTGTGTGCGTGTGTGTGTGCGTTTGTGTGCGTACGTGTGTGCGCATGTGAGGAGAGAGATAAAGCTTCATTTTCAAGATAACACTATCTCTCTATGATTCACTTACATTATATATGCGTCGATTTTTTATAATTTTTGCCATGTGAGACTTTGTTTTGTTTTAAAACTCGCGCACGTGGTGTGGCATCAGGAGGAGCGTCCGATTTGAGTGATAAACGAAGACTATCGATCGTCACTTAAGTCAAGAGGTATGCGGCTCATAACATGCTAATTAGACATGATAATTCATAATTATTAATACATATTAAGGTATAAAAGATTTCATTCTTATGCATATGATCCAACGGCGGGTGTTCTCGATGCGTTTTAAAATGCATGCGATGTGGCTTCAACTGAGGCATCCAATCGTGATCCAACGGCCACGACTAAACGGCGATGATGCATTTCATTAGAGCCATTGATGCGTTTCATCGAACGGTTACGCCTAAATTGCCTATAAATTGATATGTTCTTCGTATTTGTAAAGGATTTGAGAGCAATTCAATCAAATTGAACTGTTTAGACACCAAATCTCTTGAATCTCTTGATCACAATTGCTTCCAGACTCATTTCCGCATCCGCAGAGTGCTTAAGGTCAAGATTTCGACGATCGACAAGGAAGAAATCGACGCTTGAACTCCACGATCATGATTTTTAGATTTTGTATGAATAGCCTTGATTCCGGAAATTAATTGGATCAATTCGATCGCAATTGTGGGTTAGTGATCGCGTTTTATCCTAATCTATCTTCGTTTAGTGTTTAATATCTATTTAGAATTGTAATTTAGTTGAATTTTCATTCTTAATTTCTTTAATTTTGTGACTTAATGTTTTGGAAAAATCACCTCACTTCAATCTTCAATTTCTCCCAAAAATCAAAGTCAAATTCATTGATTTTTGAGTCCGTGGATTCGTCTTCAAGTCCTCTTTCATGAAATACCATTTTCCCTAATTTATATCGTCGATTCGTTATCCGATTTGATCAAATTCGAAGAGATAATCAGAAATTTCCCTAATTCTTTGTGGATTTGACCCATATTTACCATTATACCCCCAATTCGAGTTATTTTCATTAAATTAGTAAGTTTGGACTTTGTTTTGACACAAATCGGTGTGCACTTAACGACCGCATCGATTCATTCCGTCAGCTGCACAATCTTATTCGTCGGCAAAATCATTTTTAAAATGATTTAATCTCAGCCGTCTATCTGAGGAGTTAGAACGGCTGAGATTAAAAAGGATGAAACACATATGGAGCGTCATATCAAGATCAAACGGTGAGCGTTTCACGTGTTACTTCTTCACGCACGACATGATGAGATCTCGACGGTCCATCTGTGATCCAACTTAACCATGGGGATTGGTACTTCTGCGTTTCATCAGAGCCATTGATCAAAGATCAAACGCTTCATCTGACGGTTACGCCCAATTTGCCTTATAAATTGAGATGTTTTTCGACATTGTAAATTATTCTTAGGTTCTTCGAGTAATCAAACTATCTAGATGCCAAAATCCTTGAATCTTTTGCTTCCAATCGCTTCTAGATCATTTTTCGCATCCACGGAGTAATTGAAAGTGAGATTTCGTTGAGAGAATAGGGAGAAATCAACTCTTGAACACCAATGATTTTTTAAAATTTGTTAATAAAAGTATTTGATCCGGCAAGGAATTGGATCAATTCGAGCACTACCTTGGGTTAGAAATCGAGTTTTCGTCCTCATCTTTCTTCTTATAACATTAGATTTCAATTTTGAATCATAGATTAAGTCAATTTTAATTTCAATTTCGGTTATTTTGCAATTATCTCGTTCAGAAATTTCTATCTACTTCACTCGTTGATTTCTCTGTGAATCTTGATCCAAATTCTGCGATTCTTGATTTCGTAGATTCACCTTCATGTCTTCTTTCTAAATCTATCAATTTCCCTAATTTCTCACCATATTTCATTATTTGATCTGATCGAATTTCAAAAGATATCTAAAAAATCTATTGATTCTCCGTGGATTCAACCCTTATTCACCACTATGCTATCTAATTCGCGATTATTTCATTAAATTGGTGAGTTTGGTATTTACTTTGACGCTTATCCATGTGTATTCAACGACCGTGCAGATTCGCTTTGTCAAGTAGAGCATTGGATCTTCTTATTTAAGTTTAGTGATAAGATATGAAGACTTACTTTCCATTTGGAATTGTGTAAAAAAGATTTTTAATCTTAGAGGGGTTTATGTATAATTGATAACATGCAATCTTAACATGATAAAACATGATTATTCATGCAATTTAAGGCATAAAACATTACATTTATGTGCATGTTATCATACTTTGAGTGCATATCTATCATTTCATGCAAATTTATGTTATAATCTCAAAATACACTAAATTAGGGTTAATTATGATAAATTAAGGATAAATGATTTTATAACCTATCTTTACTTGAGATTATAAGTGATTTTTAAAGTTAAATAATAAGAGAAATTATTTTTATAAACATTCATTTAAATTTCTAAACTTAAAATCTTAAGGAAATGAGTGTATTTTTGAAATATAAATTAAAAACTCTTGTTATTTAAATATTTTGAATTTTTAGAATGATAGATAATTAAATTTCAGATCCAATGAAAGAAATTTGGATTAATTTGGAGTTGTATTTTAAAAGATATGATTTTTATAATTTTTGGATTTTTCTGGATTTTTTCCTTATTTTTCTGATTTAATTTCTATTTAAAAACGTTAAAAATAAATATAAAAAAATATAAAAAGCGCGCGGGGCCCGTGCGGGTGCGACGTGGCACGCAAGGCCACGTGGCAGAGCCACGCGGACCCGCGCAGCGCGCCTACGTGGCGCGATATATATATTATATTTATTTATCATATATATATAAATGGTTCTTTGTCCTTCCCTATATGGGAAGGGTCATACCCTTATAGATCGTCGGGTCTTATAAACCCGACGATCTCTTCTCTTTTTTCCAGTGTGGGACTAATCCACACTATTCTTACCTATTTCAGGTGACGTGGCGCGAGGAGCGTCGGATCGACGGCGCGCGTCGATCCCACGCGTTGATCGCGTGAGCGCCGGACCACCGATTAATCAAATCAACACGTGCTTGATTGGGCAAATTATAACGGCCCTGATGTTACTGACGTGGCAGAAGCGGAGGCGTCGGATCGAAAGGACGCGACGATCGCACGCGTCGATCGTGTGAACACGGACCACGATCAGCTGATCGCGCACGTGGCTTAAAAATCGGCGTTATAACGGCCACGATTTCACGTGATCAAATGCATCTGGAGCGTTAGATCGCGATCCAACGGGCGCCGTTTCGAGGCGTTTTATAACGCAAATCGTGAGGATGAATCTGGAGCGTCCATCGGAGATCTAACGATCGTGATATAATCGTAACGTTTCACTAATTGAAGCGTTTAATCTGGACCGTTGATCGAGCCTAACGCATTGATCGGACGGTTTCGCCCAATTTGGGCTATAAATCGACGAGTTCTTCGTCGTTTGTACTCATTCTTGAGAGATTTGATCTAATTGACCTATCTATTTGCATCTCCTCTTGAATCTCTCTCTTGTAATCACTTCTAGACAAGATTCCGCGTCCACGGAGTGTTTATAAGAGAGATTTCGACGATCGAGCGAGGAGAATTTGTCTCTTGAACACCGATGTTCACGTTTGAATTCGCGGAATGAAGAGCCGTCAATCCGGCGATCAATTGGATCGATTTGATCATTATCTCGGGTTAGAAAACAAGTTTATCCTCTTATCTATCGTCGTGTATCATCAATTTTAGGATTAGGACTTCAATTTAAGTTTAATTTTATTTCAATTTCAATTTGTGTTCTTCGCGATTCCGAAAATTTCTTCCCACTTCCATCTTTGATTTCTCCGTGATTACTAATCCAAATCGAGTGATTTTTGATTCCACGGATAGATCTTTGAGTCTTCTTTCTAAAAACACCATTTTCCCTAATTTCTCACCTCAATTCATTGTCCAATTTGACCAAACTCCAAAAGATATTTCAAAAATACCTAAATTCCCTGTGGATTCGACCCTTATTTATCATTATACCCCCTCAATTCTCTCTTAATTCCCCAAATTGGTAAATTAGGCTTTATTTTTGACACGAGACCGTGTGAAATCGATGACCTCGCGGTCTCGTCTCGTCAATAATCCAGGGATAATTTCAATCATTGCATGCATATTGTAATTATAATAGAGTATATTATAATAAATTAATTGGTCAAGTGGATATTCAAGAACCAAAAGCCGAAAGATAATATCTTCAATTGTTATGGTTTTGGGGCCCTTGGACCAAATGGATGCCTCTCTAATGCCATATAGATTACTCCTCAGTACAATTTCTTTCAAATTCAAATGCAATGTAGTTGGACCGTCATGTTGATCTGAATTAATCAATCTTTTTGCATAAGTCTACTTTGTGTGCTAGGCTGGAGGATAACAAGTTCCAAATTCTATCTTGGTATGTATTTTAATTCATATTAAAATAATAAAATAAAGATGTTAATTCAATGGTGGTGTTACCATTATCCTTTTGTAGTGATAAATGTGGCATATGTTCCTAAGAAATGGAATTTGTCAATTTCCTTTCTTTGTGACGCTTCAAAAAAAGGTCATGGAAATACATAGAATTCTTAAATGGAAATTGAAAAGAGTTGAGTTTCTCTACACTTTGGCTTAGGATAGGATTAGTCATTTCTTAGGATGTGAAAGGTAGAGTTTCACCTTGACATGATGGAAGTCATCAGTTCAAGCCAGATTCTCTCTTATTCATTCTATGAGAATGAATAAGAGGCCTTGGGATTGACATGACGGGATAAGGATGGCTATATTTTTGGAGGAAACTTCAAGCTAATATGAAGCACATGGATACAAATGAAAGACAATGTCGAATCATCTTTGTCAAAAAAACAAGGAAGCTATAAGTAATACAACAATAAATCTTATGGAGAGTTTGATCCCCGCTCAAGATGAATGCTCGCAGCATGCTGAACACATGCAATTCAGAAGGGAAGTCGTGTTTCCAATGGAAGACATGTGAGTAATGTGCAAGGACCTACCCTTCAAAGGTAACAAAAACTAGAAACCACCACAATACCCCCTCGACTGAGGAGAAAAAGGAGGAACCCATTTTAAGAGGAGCTTGCACCTAATTAGCTAGTTGGTGAAGTAATAGCTTACCAAGGTGATGATCAGTAGCTAGTCCAAGAGGATGATCAGCCACACATTAGAACACAGTCACAGCTTAGACTCCAAGGGAAGGCAGCAATGTGAAATTTTTTACAATGGGAGAAAGCCTAATGGAGGTATGTAGTGTGGAGGTGGAAGGCTCATGACCTGTGAGCCTTACAGGGCCGACACTACAGTGTGAAAGCACCCTACAGGGTCGACACTAATTTAAGAGGCTAATCTAGGAGAGGCAATGTGATTAGATATATCGTAGTCCTAGCCATAAATGATGGATACTAGGCACTATCCATATCGACCCATGCTGTGTGTAGCTAATGCTCTATCTCTCCTGGGGAGCACTATCACAAAAATGAAAATCAAAGGAATTTTAAGATAAAGCGTTAGATTCGATGCGAGCAGTGGAGCATGTGGTTTAATTAGATGCACAACTAAAGACTTGACATGTCGCAAATTCTCTTGAAGGAGAGGCAGTGCCTGCAGGAACACGGACACCAGTGGTGCAAGGTTATCGTCTATTTGTGTCGCAAGGTGCTGGATTAAGTGCTGCAATAAGTGCAACCCTCATCTTTAGATGGACGGATGAATAGATAGATAGATATATACATACGTACATACATACATACATACATACATACGTACGTACGTACGTACATACATACATACATACATATATGCATTCCTACATACATACATCCATGCATTCATACATACATATATATCTAGATAGACAAATAGACTGGTGGATAGATAGATAGATGAATAGATCGACAGATAGACAGACATACAGACACACAGACAAACAGATAGATTGATAGATGGATGGATGGATCGATCGATAGATATATGGATCAATGGATGGATGGATCGATAGATAGATAGATGGATGGATGGATGGATAGATAGATAGATAGATATATAGATAGATAGATAGATCGATAGATAGACATACAGAAGTCAATCAGAGAGAGAGGCCTACCTTGGGGCAGAAGTGAACGACAAAGGGTATCCCACGCCTTGGCGGTTACTGGGGAAGAGAACGAAAGCGGCGCAGGCGACGGTGCCAATCGCTGGAGGAAGCGCCATGAAGAGCACCTTCTGGTCAGATACAAAGTGAGGGTAGAAGCAGGAGACAGTGTTGGAGTCGAGGAGACTGATGACGGCAAAGACTAGGACGGAGATGAAGGCGTGGACCAAGTCCCCAAGGCAGAGCCTGTATCTAGAGAGGTCAACGGAGGAATCGGGATCCGATAAAAGCCAGAGTCCCTTGGAAGTCACAATCCCATGGTAGATCTCGCCATCGGAGTCAGTATAGCTGTCTGTGAAGCATGAAAAGAAGCAGGAAATGCTGCAGAACCCGATAAGTACGCTGCTGAAGATCTTGTTCGTGGTAGTGCAACGTCCGTTGTCGATCAGAAGGGGATTGAGAAACTGGAAGAGGAAGACCGTCCCTGTGGGGAGGACTCTCAAGTAGCGTAAGCTCTGCGCCATGTCCCTGCTACTCTCTCTCTCTCCACCTATCTCTTCCCCGATAGTCTCCAACTCTCCAACCGGCGCAACAGCATCCTCAAGATAGCCTCATTCGCTCTCATCGTCATCTCCAGCTGGCGTCTCTGCGACTCGGTGCATTCCACAGTCCCCGTCAACCCCCCCCCCCCCCCCCCCCCCCCTGGTGATGATCGTTTAAATATTTTGTCAATTGTTTTTATCATAAAATTCGGACGGACTGCCGAGGAGAGTAGGCTCTTGTTGCTGGCAATTTCAGCGTGACGGATGGAGTCTCGCTGGTTAGGTTTCCCCTACGTCACGGGAATCCCGGTTTTGGCCACTTGTCATATCGGAACAAACGGGATTTGCGTTGTGTACGCGGTACACTCTTACCTGTTTAATAGTAAGAGACATGGAGTCGTTGTCCCTGCCTCGTGGAGATAGAGAGAGAAAGAGAGAGAGAGAGAGACGTTGTCCGGATGGATATCAGCATGCCCTCCCTTGTAGCGTAAGAAATTTATTGGGCCAATACTTCGAAAAAAAACCCAAACGATTTCAAGATCTGAGATCAAGGTTCTTGATAGAGAGAGAAAGAGAGCGAGTGATATAGAGAGAAACAGCGGAGAGAGAAAGAGAGAGGACGTTATCCTGGTATGGGTTCACTTTAGAATGCTCTCATCGTCCACTAACGGCGCCGGAATTTTTTTGAGTCTATACGATGACCAAAACCCATACGATTACAGGCTCTGAAATGAAGAGTTCTCCATAGAGAGAGAGAAAGAGAGACGTTACTGGCTTTATCATCTCTCGACAGCGTCAGAAATTTATTGGACCGACACTCTCCACAAAACCCAAACGATTACAAACACTCAAATCAAGCGTCTTCCATTCACGCATACGGCAGAAAACAGGTCAAGCAAGAAGCGAAGAAGAAGAAGAGGAAACGGAAGACTCGGGACTGGCAGGATACCCGATTCCATGACGCTTGTTGGGGAAGACAACGAAAGTGACGCTCGCAACGGCGCCCACCGCAGAAGGAAGCGCCATGAGCAGCAACTTCTGGCTAGACTCGAACGAAGGGTAGAAGCAGGAAACCGTGTTGGAGTCGAGAAGGCTGACGATAGCGAAGACGAGGACAGAGAGAGCAGCGTGAACGAAGTCCCCCGCGAGGAGCTTGTATTTGGAGAAATCTGTGGACGAAGAATTTGGGTCCGAAAATGGTAAAAGTCCCTTGGGAGTCACGATGCCGTAATAGAGCTTGCCGTCGGCGCCCATGTAACTGTCGGTGAAGCAAGAGAAGGCGCAGGAGAAGCCACAGAAGCCGAGGAGCACACCGGTGAGGAGCTTGTTCATGAAGTTGCAGTGGCCGTTGTCGGTGAGAAGAGGATTGAGGAACTGGAAGAGGAAGACTGTTCCTGTGGGCAGGAGCTTGATGAGGTCGCCCAACCCTTTGAACGTCTTGCTCGCTACTCCCCCTGCCATCTCTCTCTCTCTCTCTCTCTCTCTCTCTCTCTCTCCCTCTCTCCCTCTCTCTCTCCCTCTCCCTCTCTGGAATGGGATAATGGGATCCTTTATATACGAGTGGGACGAGTGATGACGGAAAATAGGATAGTTTTCGCACTGTGGAAGCTATCGTTAGCGTCTACTCATCCGTATCTCCACCATCTGAGAAATCTCTCACACTCTCTCTCCTCACACGTATTTCCCCTGGAAACGGCCTAGTTCTTCATTGCAGTTTTTTTTCTTATTGCGAGCTCTCCATGAATGTTTCGTCCAAGCAAAGACAAACCTCTCCTGAATTGTTTATTAAGTCAAATTCGTCTACTTTCATTTATTGAGGTCAGCATAGCCAAGAAGAAGAGGCCTTGAGATCAAACCTGCGTGGATATCTTTAGGTAATGAGAAGGATCTGATCTCAGAACACTAGTACTTGATGGGTTGCCCTTCGTAGGCCTGCACGTTAGAGGAAGGTGGTCTTGGCCTTCATGCTATTCAATTCACACTCTTCAATATAAATCATGGATAATGAACATGAATAATAATCCATAAAATAATTGGTAAGTCATCCATAGTTAACATGCAAATTAATGCAAATTAATTGCATTTTTTGCCTTTATTTCTATGAAAAAGATCATAAATGCATGTTGCTATGAATTAAAATGACAATTTCTATGTTTTCAATGTTAATTTCAATATTTTATAATTAAAATCATATAGTATGACATGGATTTATCAAGAAAACAATTTATTAAGTCATTAAATATTTTTTTTAAAAATTTTCATTTAAAATGTGTTTATTTATGTCATAAGATATTTGCTAATGAATGTTATCATGTTCTAAAATGACAATACTTATTTGTAGAGAGAAGTTCTGGGTTTTAAAAGATTTTTTGGTATTTTGGGGAATTTTTAGCAGTTGAAATGACTTTTAAATGAACATTTTAATTGAAAAAGTTCTCTTTGATTATTTTAAAATTATTTATATTTTTTTGGCTATTTATTTTATCACACCATAGCCACCAAAGGAGAGAGAGAATGACTCTCTCTCTCTCTCTCACTCATAAGACAAATTTTCTCGCATATACAAGAAATATGCAATTCATACTTGAGATTACATGATTCTTGGTGCATTTTTAGGCATAGTTCATAGTATTCTTATGCATGTTAATACGTTGACTGTAGATTCATCATTATATGCAAATTTTATCAAAAATCTTAAAATACAATATTTTAGGGATTAATCATGCATTAATCAAGAGTCAAATTTTAAACAGAGTATCATAATTACATTTCAGATTTTTTTGGGTTTTAAATGTAAAATAATAAGATAATATGTTTTAATATACTCTAAAATTATTTAGTTTTATTTTCTTAAGTAACTTGAGTTTTTTTTGGAGTTTAAAAATTTATTCTCTTTTCATTTTTAAATAAAAATGCATAGAATGATAGATTATATAATTTGTGATAAAAATTTGGATTAAAAAAAGGATTTGTATTTTGAAATATAAGAATTGTCTAATTTTTAGGGAGTTTTCTAGAATTTTTCTGAATTTGATTTGAATTTTTATTGAATTTGTTTAATTTAAAATGTTGAAATGGGGGTTTTAAATGTGTGCATTGATGTGGCAAGCTGACATGTTTGCGCATATCTATGTGGTGCCAAGTGGCAACGTCTAGCAATGCCACGTGACTTGCATGTGATGCATGTCCTCGCGCCTATGTGGTAGTTCGATAAGGAAATAATGAGAATTAGGGTGCCCTTAGTGGGACAAATTTCTTCAATGTGGGACTTTTTTATTTCTTTATGCACTTGTAGACAAGCGTTGTTGGGCAAGACATATTGAGTAGGGCAGCCCTAAGCATGGTGGCATTGGGCAGAAATGCTGGGTAGGGCCTGCAAGATGGAGAAAATTGTGTAGAAATTTTTGGGGTGGGACACTATGATAAAAGGGCACCACTGGTGTTGCTGGAGTAGGGCGACACTGGTGCTACTTTTAGAGGATGATGCCCTTGACGCTTGCAAAGAGTGGCATCGGTGCCATTTGTGGAGGGCAACACTACCATGTCCAACCTAGAAAATCTTCTCTAATACTATATGGAAGCTTACCATTAATAGAAGAAGAAGGAAGAGGAAGGAGGAGGAGGAATAAGAGCTAAGATAGAGCAACATTCGATTGTGCATGGAACCCTACATGATTGATTGATCAATCAAGAGAGAATTATAACAATGCTCCTTAGGGCACATATTCACTCACAAATTTGAAGAGATGGTCTATGTTGAACCTACTTTTTAATAGATTTTGACTATTACAAAAAATTATGCTTAATCATTCAATTAATTAAGTGTGTTAGAAGTTATTATTGACCCATGATTAAGGATATCTAAAATTGAACCAAATACTGAAAAATTGAACCGAACTAACATCGGCGTTGGTAAAAAAATGTTCAAACCAATTTTCATGTCTAGTGAGCACTGAAAGTCTGAAACTCTCTCTCTCTCTCTCTCACCATCTCATGAAGTTACACACCCAGATACCCACATCCAGAATCCTGAATCGCGCGAGAGAGATATAAAGTGTTATCACAAATCGCAAGTTTGCAAGTAGGAATTTTGGTGTGAGAAGTGAGAAACTCTCTCTCTCTCATAGCATTTCTATCTCCCTTGATTCTTGAAAGCATCGACAAGCTCTTGACGAGAATCTCCTCTTGCAATTGTCATTGAATCTTTTATTCGCCAACAACACGCATTCAAATCTTCCCACTGAAGCTAAAGCTGCATCAAAGTATCAAGATTTATTTGGGGGTGATTCTGATTTTCTAGGTTAGGTTATGAACTTCCAATTTCTTCAGCTGTGAATTTATTTAAATGTTGTCAAAGAATAAGGGCTCCATAATTCTCAATCAAGGAGCAAAGATTCCAAGATATGAAAGTATATTTGTGATTCACTCAATAATCTTTCATTTTGAGATGCTCAATTCTATGTTTTGATTCTCTCATGAGATTTGGGGGTAGCAAGTGAGAACAATTTAGGCGGGGGCTGTATGCGGGGGAGGGGAAGAGAGAAACAGCTGTCAAAGAGTCACCTTGGGGATGATCATGGATGCCCTACAGCCAAAGCTCACCCTCGTAGGCGAAGAGCTTCCTCCTCTTGGCCATTTTTAGAGGCCCACCAATGCCTTGAAGGGATTCATGTACCTCTCATCGTAGAACAACACCCCAAATTTCACCTTACTATCATTTCATTTTTTTCCTTATTTTCTTACCAGAAATATCTCTCCATAACAGATTTATATTATTATTTTGCTATTTTTTATGAGAATAGTTCCACTTATTTCTGATTTCCAATATAAATTTTCATTTTTAATGAATCGCAATCACTTCATCTTCATTCTTAGAATATTTCTCTTCCAAATGACATTTCTATTATCATTTTTGCTCACTCTTTCATCAAAAAGAGTTCCTTTGAGTGCTTCTAGATATGAAAGTTTGTTCTCTTTCAAATGACATTTTTTGTTGAATATTCGTGCGCAGAATTTTCTTTAACAAGACTTCATCTTATTATCAATTCTTGGAAAAATTGATAATAATTTTGTTCACTTTGTGTTCACTTTTTATTCAATATGTTCTAAATGCATCTTGAGGAGGATCTCCTCTTGCAATCAGTTACACTCTATTTATGTGTGTTCAATGATTTCTAATTTTAGGTTCATAACTGATTTTTAAATATCTTTCTTATTTCTATCTAATGTAGATTATTTGAATTCTAGAAATTTAAGTTTTTAATCATTGAGCATCAACAACCTCAAATGAATGTGTGCGATGACGAACTAAGACCGCGAGGTTGTCGATTTCACACGGTCTCGTGTCAAAACAAAGTCTAAACTTACCAATTTGATGAAATTAACTCGATTTGAGGGGTATAATGGTAAATAAGGTTCGAAATCCACAGGAAAATAAGGAAATTGCTCTTGGGGGATGTCGCCCTGCCGCTCTCCCACCGATGTCGACCAACTATCAGCCGTGAGCGTCGGCCGCGGAACTTGCATCGTGGCCTTTCCCTTGGAGGCCTTGGGGGAATGCACGTCACTAGCAGCCGTCTGGCCCTGCATTAGACGAGAGCCCAGGATCACCGAGATGAGTGCCATTGGACCCCCCGGAGTCAGGCCATACGCCACCGACAACGGCACAATGGTTTCCTTCAAGACGACCACCTCCATGTGCATTACGTTCGGGTCCCCTTGGTGAAGGCCGTTATTGGGCATTGATTGGAGAGAGCCGAAGCCCCCGACGAGGCTTGCCATGTGGGTCGAAGATCGGAGGTCGAAGGGGACTCCCCAAACGTTTAAGGTGATGATCTCCTTTCTGGCTATTGGCGCCCCATCCATGGCTAGTGGGCGTCTCCATCGGATCTGGGCGCCATCTGTGGTGGATTGGGTAGTTCCCCAAATTGCACGATATATATATCCTTGGGTAGCTGTCGCAGGAGGAACTAGGCGTAGTCAAGCCGGAAGCACTTCGGATGCCCTTGAGACGCGTCGGAGATAGGTATTGCTTGGAGTATGTTCTCCGCTGTCAGGGTGCTTGCCAGAACTTCTCCCACCAAACATCATCGATAGAACTTCTCCATCTCCATTTGTTTGAAGGTCCTCATTGATAGAAATCTCAAAAATGAGCTGCCAAGGCTTGTCCCACTGACGTTTGGTCTTGGAATGTCCATTCCTCCACCCAGAGCGACTGATCTGGTTCTGCCGACGTCTTCTGTTGGCAAAGTGATGAAAGAAACGAGTATTGGCGTCCCCCGCCGCCAACTATATCTGTCGGGAGCGATGTCTCCAGTCCATCTAGTACTTCGAATCCACCTCCACCACCTCGGCTCTACGTGATCGCCTCTCCTGGGCTTCGATCTCTGTGAGGGGCCGATTGTCTTCCATCTCATCCAGAGCTTGGATGCGAGCCAAGGCTGCGTCTCTTTGGCCAGTGCGCTCCCTACATATTTTGCGTCGGAGTTCCAAAAGGTGTCGGTGTAAGTCCCTTAACTTAGTGGCCACTCGTGCTGAGGGCGTCCCGTATACGATACGTGAGGACCACCAATGCTTGATGCCCTCTTTGAAACCAGGCTTGCGCAACCACGAGCGGTCCATTTTGAAATAGGTGGGTTTGGTGGACCCCACTTGAGATGACCATGCCAAAGGAGAGTGATCCGATATAGGTCGCAGTAAAGATGTTACCTCTACCAAGGGGAAAACATTGATCAATGTGGGGGAACATAAGAAACGGTCGATCCGGGACTGAGATGCAGGGTCGGGCCAAGTAAATCGATAGTTTGATGGCCCCATCGCGACCAAGCCGAGCCGAAACAAAGTGTCCCGAAATTGTACAGATCTCGGATCTCTGCCACCTATGCCTTTCGGGCGGTCTTCTGCAGCCAACATCACGTTGAAATCTCCTCCAATGAGCACTAGATGGCTTGGGAATGTCTCACACATTTGAGTCAAATCCTCCCATAATTCCCCCTAGGAAGTGGAAATCAAAGGGCCATACGCCAAGGTGAACACAAAATAGTGTCCATCAGCCCGATTCATGAGACATGCCGCCACCAAGTGACTACCCCTCTACTCGGCCTCGAGAGCAAAGACAGTCTCCTTCCATGCTAAGAGGATTATGCCCGATCGGCCTGAGGCGTTCAGATAGACAAGCGAAACGTCGCTACTCCATCCAAGGGAGGACCATGTATTTTGGTTTGGATTGACTAGTAGAGTCTCTTGTAGGCATATCACGTTGGCCCCCAATTCTCGAAGGTAGTGTCCCACAACCCCCGGACGACTGGGGTTGCGGAGACCTCAGACGTTCCACGTGATGCACTTCATGGGAGAGTCTGATAGTCTCCAAGTGTTGGTGATGTCTCCATCGCTTGTATTATGGCCTTTGTCTAGAGGTTCTTCGGCCCAGGCAAGTTAAGCGTCGAAGATGTGGGATCGAGGACTTCATGTCCACCTGGTCCGTGATTGTCCTCATGATCAGAACCTCCTAGCCCATTTCTGTTTTCCCGGGTGATCAGAGGAGTTGGCAATGATTGGAACCGCCTCCGATAGTGCTGATTGATGGAGCGTGTCCGGGACATAGCCACCATTGTGAGTGTGTCGTCCTGAACTGGGCAGATGTCTACTGGTCTCGTCTCTATCCCTGCCTCTATCCTGGTGAGGTCCGTAGTGTTGGTACAACGCTCCGGCTGTGGCTGCAAGCTCTTGCCTGGGGTTGAGTGGTTGGCAACTGCTGGTGCCTGATTGGTATCCCAAGGTAACATGCTAAAAGCTGACCTCGGGGTCACGTGTGCTTCAGAAGAGACATGTTCTGCCAGGGGGATCTCATCCTGTGCCGGCGAGGACATGTTATCCGTGTAGGCAGTGGTCTGGGTGACCTCTTGGGCATTGTCGAGGAGGTGTCGGTAAAATTGCAACCAGTGCTTCCGGGCCCGACAACCCCCCCCCCCATACACCGGGAGTGAGGCTGGGATGGGGACACCCACTCTCACCTCAATGTTAACGCAGAGGGAGTTCGGATTGCCTTCGTGGATGTCATTTCATACTATCTTGAGGAGGCAGCCCACTGGCCACAGAGTGTGCTCGATGAGGCATCTTGTGCAAGATTCGAATGGGATGCCTCGTAGTTCTAGGCGGTGTCGTTCCGTCCTAGTCGAGAATGCCCCATCTGTCTTGTGCGGCCATCTCGATAGTATAAATCATCCTCCCATCAGCTGTTGTCTCCTGCCACACATCGCACGCAGCGCCTTCCGGGACAGCCTACGAAGAAATAAGTCTCCAGAGGGCAGGAAGTGACAATTCAGATTGGCTTGCATTGAGAGGATATCCTATATTCCACCTTTAATCTGCTCTAGATTTGGTGCGCCTCCTCCTCCTCCTCAATAACATAGCCGGCATCGTATCGGCGCCCGGCACGCCTCGCACCTCCCCCACTAGGCAGGAGAATAGCCCAATGGCTTCTGGGCGATGGTCAGCCGTAATTGAGTGCGTTTTCATTGTAAGCGAATAGGAGGTCTGTCTGTGGCCTAGGGTTCGCCCGTTTCCAACGGTGCCGGGTGCCGTTGCCGGAAACGGAGCCGAAACGCGGCATCGGCAATAAACGGCACCCGACACCTAAAAAAACGGTAACGGCACCAGCACCAGGTGCTGGTGTCATTTTTCCGGCATCGGCAATAGGTGCCGATGCCGGACGTGCGGCATCGGCTACGTTGCCGTTTTTCGGCTGTGAAGCCGAAAAATGGTAACAGTGCCAGATGTCGTTTGTAGCTGTTTGTAGCCGCTTGTTGCCGATTGTTTCCGTTTGTTGTCGTTTGTTGCCGATAACGATGTTGCTGCCTGAAATAATTAAGAAATCTAACTATATAATATATATGTCTTAGTATATATTATATATATATATATGTATGTATATATTAGATTTATCAATAATATATATCTATTACATGTATGATTAGTATAATATTAATTTTACCATTAATGTATATCTATATAATTTTATCTGTTATTAAGATTGACATTATCAATTTGATGAAAAAATATTACATTAAGATAACATTTATTTTTTAACATTATCATTAGGAGTACCATTAACATGACCATGATACCATCGAATTATTACCATTAGAGTAGCGTTAACATTACCAATGCTCGCATTAGAGTAGCAATAACTTTACCATTATGAGTACCATTCACAACACCATACAATTATTACCATTAGAGTATCATTAACATTAGCATTAGAGTACATTTAAGAAACCTAACTATATATGTATTAGTATATGTAATATATATGTATGTAATTATGTATATATTCGATTTATGAATAATGTATATCTATTACATGTATGATTAGTATAATATTAATTTTATCATTAATGTATATCTATATAATTTTATCTGTTATTAAGATTGACATTATTAATTTGATGAAAAATATTACATTAAGATAACATTTATTTTTAAACATTACCATTAGGAATACCATTAACATGACCATGATACCATCAAATTATTACCATTAGAGTAGAGTTAACATTATCATTTAGAAGTCACCAATCACCATTAAGGCAAACCGTTAAGAAGACATGGAATGTAAAAGAAAGTAATAAATAAACCAACAAGTGTCAAGTACAAGTACAAAATGATGTCAATCATCCTCGTCCATGTCCTCGGCTAATACAACATCGTAACATGTCATGTTGTGCCCTCTCAGCCAACACTTCACTGTAACCAATGTCTCAATACTCTGGGCAGTTAGGCGATTCCGCTTATAATTCACAATTGCACGAGCTGCAGAGAAGAGACGCTCAGCAGGAGCGCTTGTTGCACTAATGCTCGCGTGCAATAAGCGCCAGTGCTAGATACAATGTTTGGCCGATACGTGCCCACCAGGAAATAATTGAGCTGCCATCTTTGCACGCGGCCTCGTCCAAATAGGCATCTAACTGCTCATCTGGTGTCAAAGACGAGCTCTCCGGTGTCTCTGATGGTCGAATAATAGAGCCGTACCAATCATGATGTGTTATTTTGGCACGCTTGGACGATGTAGAGCGAGATGCTGACGGTTGCGGTGGCGAGTCTGGGAGGAGGCTTCTGATGTAGGCCACTGTTTGAGACTTCACCCTCTCTGTAAGGCTCTTACCCTTATGTTGAGGATCTAGGATGGCGATAGAGGTTATCACTTGGTTCTCTGTCAAGCGTAGGCGATAGTCTTCAAATTTGGCCTTCATTTGTCTACACGCCACAAGTATACTTGATCGGTCTTCTGCGTCCAGACTCGCAACACCTCTAAAGAGCATTGACCTTCAATTCTTCATCTCTATATCGGTCAAGTGCTTCATGAGGACCTGAAACAGAAATTGTACGAATGAGATAATGACAAAATATAAAATGACTTTCAAAGACTGTCAAATGACGTTCATTATATACCTCTACCATAGTCAAGATGTCGCTGATGGTCTGGTGTCTGCTGCTTGACACACTTTCTGTCGCAAATGCAAACGTCTGTAGTATGTCAAGAAAAATCTGCAAGACCGTCCACTCCTCATCTGAGATCTTCGTCTCCTTACCCCTCGTCTTGAAGTGAGATACCCCCTTCTCTAAAACACACCGCTTATCAAGAGCGGCATCCAACATCACAAATGTACTATTCCATCTGGTGGGGTGACGTGTAGTTTTCGTGCGTCGTTAAATCACAAAGACGATGGTCAAAAACAAATTTATAAAACCGAACTCACAAAGATAAGATATAAAAATCAAGTATTGTGTAAGTATTGGGTCGATCCACAGAGAGCAGGGTTGACTTTAATCGCAGAAATGACTTAGTCAAACTTAGGTTTAAAAGGAGTTTTAAATAAGAGAAAATAAGATGTGATGAATAGAAATGATATTAATAGACCTAATAAGAAGTTTTAAGAATTGAAATCTCGGATTTGACACAGAAAAGTCAAAAGTCAAAGTCAAATCATTCACTTTGACCAACAATCGGTGTTCTGTAAAATAAGATAATCAAAAAGAGTCAGAAGATTACGAAAATTAGATATTTGGAAACTAGAGAGAAAATGGAATTTATTGATATATAATTCGTGATTTTTGGATAAGAAATGGATTTATTATGAATTATTGAAAAATCAACTATCAGAAAATCCCCAAAATTAACACCTCGGAGGAAATCTTCAAATTGAATGGTCAAATGAAATCCAAATCTTGCAATTTATATGTCAATGGAAAGCTAAGAACTAGAGGAATCTAAAAAGACCTAAATTATCGAATTCTGATTTTTAAATCAAAATTAATTGACCCCGAAAGTCAACGTTTGACTTCTGATGAAAGATGAACAGTCCTCGGTCAAATGTTAAATTGGAGGGTCAAATGAACTCAGAATTCGATGAAATTACTATCCACAGAAAGCTGATGAAAAGAGAAATCCAATGAAACTAAAATAAAGTGATTTAGAATTATAATCAAAGAGATATACTATTTTCAAAATTAGCGACTTTTCGGACGGAAATTTTGGGAAAATGAAGAACACTATGAACTAATTTGCAAAATTAAACTTCTAAATCTAACAAAAACTCAAATTACCTCCTGATAATCGATCGAATCTCACTACTAACGTGATTGCCGCAAGAATAGGGCTTCAATTCTCGTGGATTGAAGTGAATTTGCTCGGATTCTTCCTTGCGGACGTTCGGAATTCAAGGGGAAAATTCGATGAAATCAATGAGAAATTCGCGATCAATCCCGCTCCAATTGCTTCGCAATCGAGTCTAAACGCGGGGAGATCACGATGAACTAGAGATCTTCCTCAAAATTTCGCTTAATTCCTTCACGAATCGATCAAAAGTTAAGAGAAAAGAAGGGGGAAATACATGCTTTTAAAGGGGAAAATTGGCCCGATTTTTAGGCCGTTTGATGCAATCGTGGAGACGGATTGATGGCCACAATCGGTCGTGGAGGCGGCTTGATCCGTTGATGATGATCATGGCTTCAATTTTGTGGCAAATTAGCCTTAATTTCCGCTTCAAAAAGACCCACGATCGGGCCACGATCGTGGTCCTGGTCAGTCGTCGATCGTCCTCCGATCGACTGGAGGCGATTCCATCACGCAAACTTCCCGATCGCGGCTCGATCGCGCCGCGATCGCGGTTCGATCGGACTGCGATCGTGGAGTTCTTCCACGAAGCCTCTGAACTGTCCGATGAGGCTCCAGTTGGATGAACGATCGCGATTCACCGATCCCGTGCGCCACGATCATGATGCGAGTCCACTACCAGCCGTTCGATCGCGATCATCTCTCGATGGAGATCAGCCGTCCGATCGCGATCAACTCAAGGCCTTCGATTGATGCCGATCGGGAGCTTCTCAGGATGCCACGTGGCGTGGGGTAAGTCGTTCGATCAAACTTCACTTATCCTCTTTTTGCAGCACGTGCGTTGATGGAGGATCGCGTGGAATCGGGTCCACGCGATCAATGGTTTGAGCTTGGATCCGACGCTCGCCGCGCGTCCACGTCACCTGCAAAAGGTAAGACGTGTGGGACATAGTCCCACATGAAAAAAAATAATGGGATATGACGCGGTTAAATAGGGGAGTGGATTCCCCTATTAACTTTCGTCACTATCCCCTCATTACCGAACCTACACGTGGCGCCCCACACGGGCGCCCACGTGGCCGCGTGGCCTCCCTGCCACGTGGCCGCGCCACTAAGCGCCTCCTGTGCGGGCCACCCGGGCTCTGCCACGTGGCCTCAGTGCCGCGTCGCACCCCGAGGCGGTCCCACGTGCCACGTCAGCCGCCGCCACGTCACCCTATAGGTAAAACCCCTTTTTGCGATATTTTTAATGAAAATACTTTAATAAAAATCAAATAAAAATCCAGAAATTCCTAAAATGTTCAGAAATTCATATTTCTCAAAATATAACTCCTTTTAATCTCAAATTTTCTCCATTGGATCACAAATTTCTTCCTTTTTAATATTATGTCATTGAAAATCAAAGAAGAATTTAAAATGAATTAAAAATCACTTACTCCTTTCTTAAGAATTCTCCTTACTTATAATTTCATCTTGAAATTGTCATGCTCTAAAGTCAAAAGCAATGCAGAAAAGAGATTAATTTCTATCAATTTTAACTTTGCAAAAGACTAATCATCCATCAAGCATGAAATTATCCTAATTTATGCATAAATATCAACTTTAGTGAAATGACATGTCAATGGAGAAAATTCCTAAAAAGTATGATAACATGCATCATATTCACATAAAATAAGCATGAATATGAGTTAATTAGGAGAATAATTCAAGTGATAAATGCATGTTATCATGGGGCAATCTAACTGCAAGACATTGGTGTTCACTTTCTCCTCTGTACACAATGTCTTGTATAGTCGTTGGCGTTGCTTGCCAATACGAGTTGCTCGAATGAGAATACGTTCCTTCTCCACTATGTCGCTCAGATAGATGGATGGATGTAGTGGCGGAGACGACGGAAGGCTGGAATGAAGGGTATCATCGTGAACAGGCTCCTGGGTGTCTTCATCAAGCACCAAATCGTCCTCGGACGACTCGCCATCCTCATCCTCCCCACAGCCCTCTTCATCATCTTCACTATGGACGTTTTCAGGGTCTGTCCAGACGAAGTCATTGACATTTAGAGTCAATGGAGTATCCTAGGAAGCATTAACTTCATCTTGAATCTCCGGCCGCACATTAAATGTCTTCATTGATGCTTGCACGACCAGATTCATGATGTGAGCAAAGCAGAGGACCTAGCGAGAAGCAGTGAAGAATTTGTTGTAACGACGCAACTTATTCGCGAGGATCTGCATCATTGTCTTGTTGTTCGATGCGTTGTCTGTCGTCACCGTGACAATCTGCAAAACGAAATACTCTAGGATACTTACGCCTATAATGTAAATGTTAGAGAAATAAATGCAATACCTTGGATCGTATCTTAAACTCAATGATGATCTCATATAGAACTTTTGCCAACCCCTCTCCATCGTGCTTCTCCGGAAGCTCCCTCAAAGCAAGTACAGTCTCACGATACTGCCAACTGCAGTCCACCCAATGGGCTGTGACACCGAGAAGACCTAAACCGTTCTCCGATGTCCATGCGTTGGCAGTCACCGTCACATAGCGGATGTCACGAAAATATCCGATGATTTCTTCTTTCATCGCTCCGTGAATCTTGATTGCCCAGGCCTTGATAACCTATTTGAGTCAAGTAAATTGCATTATAGAGATTGATTAGTAAAATGAGAAGAATAAATGAAATGAATAGATGAAAAAAATAAAATGATTCATAACCTTCGCCGTGGGCGGATCAATGTTCGCCTGTGTGGCATATCGCCACATTTCTCTAAATGTTTTGTGGTCAAAAATAGACCATGAAGAGTCAGTGGCACAGACGAATCTAGTGATGACATTGTTCGTCTCCTCTGCATTCAGACCCCTGAACACCCTCTTCTTCGACTTCTAGACTTCCATGCGTCCTTCGGCATTCTCCACAATAAAGGTCTGCTTGTTGGGGTTCTCCTTTCCCTTCAAGGCGTCGTGGATCCGCGGATGCACTCGCCTGTAGTGCATCCATAACGGGTAAGTGCTACCATCAGCTGGCCGCTTGATTCTTCCTTGCTCGCTATTTGGGTATTTCTCCCGACAGATCGTGCACTCGTATGTGCGATCGACCACCCAAATAAATTGCTGGAAGATAGGCGATCGAGTTGTACGTCTTCGCGAACCTACTTCATCTACATCATCATCATGCTCGGTTGTTGCCCAAGCCGGACCCGCCTCTCCGGCTGCCCTCGACTCACGGTGGAGAAAGTTATCTAATGTTCGCATCGTGGACCACCTAGTATCAATAACGATTATGATAAGCAATTTGAATAATGGCTATCGATATCGAATATCAGATATCGGAGATTCGAATATCTAATATCGTACATTCGAATGTCAGATATCGAATATCAGAGATTCGAATGTCTGATATCGAATATCAGATATTCGAATGTCGGATATCGAAGATCTGATATCGAATATCATATATCAGATATCTGATATCGAATATCGAATATCGAAGATCTGATATCGAATATCTGATGTTTGACATAATAAATGCCCAATTTAATCTCCTTTCCTGTCAACGCATTTAATTTCATATCGAATATCTGATATAGAAATTAAATGCGTTGACCGGAAAGGAGATTAAATGCGTTGATCGAATATCTGATATTAGAACTTTTTTTTTTACTAGAATCGGGTAGCGGGGTAGGAAGTAGGATAGAGTAGGATAATAGAATAGCCTTACCTGTTGAGGAAGATGACGAGCAGTCGGCAGGCGACGAGCAGACGGCAGGCAACATCGAGGAAAACGACGACCTCAGCAGTCCGCAGGAAGAAGACGACGTCGAGCACAGGATTCGAGAGGAAGATGACCTAATTTTTAACTTTTTTTTTGTATCAGCCCCTCTTTTTTCTTTTTTATTGTTTCCGCCCCTATTATATAGATTATATATAATATGTTATATTATAAACCTTATGTTATATATAGATTCGAATGTTTTTTTATTAGTCCCTTTTATTTTTTTAGTTTAAAATAAACTCTAATATTATTATAAATTAATATATCGGCTATATTATCAGCTATAAACGGCACCGGCTATACGCGGCACTCGGCTGCGTTCCCGTTTTTCCGTAACACACGGAAAAACGGCAACGACAATAGGTGTCGTTGCCGTTGCCGAGTGCCGGAAAAACTGTGCCGATGCCGCCACGAGATGCCGATAGACGAACCCTACTGTGGCCTTCTCAACGACATAGCCGACATCGTATCGGCGCCCGGCACGAGTAGGCCAGATGGTCGTGCGCTAGGCAGTGAAAACAGTGACCCTCACTGCGAGAATCCACCGGCCGCCAGTCTTGAGGTGTGTCCCATCGACAGCGCTGAACCATCGTCCAGCCTTTCTCCTGCCTCTCCGTGTTCTCCCCTTCCCGTCCCCTACTATCCGGCTGCTCCAGAGGGCGCTGGTGAGCCCCGTGCTGAAGGAGGTGGGGCATAGAGAAGTATCGAAATTAGATATGATGATACTAATTTTGACTTATCCGGCTGCTCCGCAGGCCCCCCTCAGGCATTGTCCATTCGCGTACTAGGAGGGCTCCCATCCCCTCGAGTGGCAGGATTCAGCTCAGAAATAGAGCTGGGACCAACAGTTCTCTCCGCGGACTGTTGGAGAGTCTTCGAGAGCCGTCTAGTTGCGGGTACTCCTTCCTTTTGCAAGTCGTCGGCGAGCTTCCCGCAAGTTGATAGAGAGTCCCATGCTTGCGGGACAAGGCGGGTGGTCCCTCGGGTCTTCTGAAAGTCCTCCCTCACGACTATGCCTGACCTCCGTCACGGAAGATCTGTTGCGAGACTGAGCGGTCGTCCTCGTAACTTTGTCTCCGCGATCATGAGTTGTAATTTTTTCGCGATCGCAGAATGCCTCCTCGCCAACGCTCATAATCTTCGCTCCATCCGACGCAGTTCTCTCGCCTGTCACAATTGCTCGATCGCGATCGCTCTCCTTCTCTGTCATGATTTCGCCCTAATGCTCGCGATTCATCTTCAGCCTGTTGTCGTGGTCGCGAAATCGGTCGCGAACGCAATTGCGATTGCCTTTGCGGTCGCTCCTGTCCCACCCACGAATCATCTACATACTGTCGTCGTTGGCACGAGAACGGAGCATGCAACTGCCTTTGTGGTCACGAATTCGGAACACAAGATCGCCTTCGCGGTCGCTCCGGTCCCACCATTCTTCACCTCTTTAAACTTCTTTATCAATAAAAAACTTTCAAAAATAATATCATCCTATCTAATCTTTGGTAGGAGATATGAGTGTTTTGGATCATCACTCACATATTAAGGTGAAAATCTTATAAATATTATCTTACAAGTTTGATTGGTCAAAATAACATAATTAAACCATAAAAATTGACTTATCAAATCTCAAATAAAGTGCTCACAAGATGTACACTGAAGGGTTGCAAGGAGATGACTATGCAAGCACCACCAGAGGTTCGTAGTGAAGGTTGCGCCAAAAGAAATAGGGTTGAGAAATATAGTTGCTCCCTGTGTGCATGTCAAAATTAGAATGCATGTTGCATGGAATTGTTATTGCGCCACGGTATCTCTTACGTGGAAAATCTCTTATACTTGTGCTCTTGTGTGGGCTCTTATATGCACATACGAGAGCCCACACAATATCACATGCATCCCTTCTTGTGAGCATCTCCTACATGTGGGAGCCAATAATTGTAGAGTGCTCGATTAAGGCTAATACTTACCTAGCTTTGCCTCCTACGTGTAGCCCTATATAAGGGCCCTTATTCACCACTCTACTCTTTAATTCATGATTATAACTTTAAATTGGTGAGTTTGAAATATGTTTTGGCACTTCTCCGAGTGTTTTCAATGACCGCGTGGATTCGTCTCATCAGGTACTCGCATTAAACAAATTATTCATCTCCTTAGCCATTTCCATGGGTTTAAGATAAGAAGATGTGAAATGTTTCTTCAATTAAGTTCAAGATGGAAAAACTCTCCTTGTGGTAGGCCCAATAAGCAATAGGTCCGCCTTTAAAGGGTTGATTTAACTTGTGTAAATGAATATGAGCCCAAAACTTCTGTTCTTATTATGATGATTTCCTTTCTTCTACTTATTAATAATTGAAACAGAGTTCAACAAGTTTCAGTGATGATGTCATCCATGACAATTTGTTCCATAAGAATGCCTCAAAGATTTCTAGAGACTGATTTGATTGAATATTAAACAGATTGATTGGAAGCAATCTTTGCTGGCAGCTCTTCCTTGTTGTTTTTACTCTCTCTCTCTCTCTCGCATTTAGATGGCAGTTATTTAGATAGAGAAAGGCAGCCATTGGCCTTGAGAGATGTCATTCCTTAATAAAAGATTCCAGACTCTGAATGATATATGCTTTTGCTTCCAAATCTGCAAGATATTGATAGTTCTGCGAGATTTCTTTAAAGATTGTGTCAATTCTTTGAGATTCTTCTCCTTGGCCCATTAAGGTCCGCCATTTTGGCCCTCGCCAAATGGGCCCCTAGTACTACAAAATAGCACCTATTCGAAACATTCGCGACCAAGAAATGTCAACCGGTGTCGGATTGGACCTGCATGATTGAATGCGTCGATCCAATCATCAACCACCTGAAAGCAGTTTCTATCCATCAGGATCAAAATCTACAGATCGATGGACGGAGTGATGGATTCTGCATTTGATCATCGATCACAGGCTTAGAATAACGATCTGATTCCAGATCGGATCATGAGGGTATTTTTTAAAAAAATCAAAAAAAGATTAATGGTTTTTATATTTATTTTAAATTCTTATCAGGTTTTGAATGGTGATCATCAACCAGACCATCGATCTGATCATCGATCGATGATCCAATAATCACATTCAATTGATCTACAATGTGATAGTTGATCTGATCAATGGGCATCAGTCACGACATCGATTAGATTATCAGAGTGATCCATTCCCATCGATACGATCAGGATCGTCATAAGTTGAGTGATTGAATCAAATGATAAGCCAAGGATAGATCATGATCGGATCGTGACTGATGCTCAAGGATCGTGACTATGCACAGTAAGTATCTTTAAAAACAATAAGACATCAGCATCAAAGGCAGGCATGGAATTACAAAATCCGAATGAATCAATTCACAGGGAGGCATTAAAATCCGCACCTTCCATCCGGAGTTCCAATCAGGTTGACGAAATCGAACACTTCTTCATTCTTCTTTCGCCGTCAAGAACACTTGGTTACCAGAGAAGCTGCTAGACTGCAGACCCCACTCGCTGCTGCTGATGGACGTCTCTATGTCGTCCAAATTCGACGAGAGCGGGATCGGACGGTCGGGAATCGCCGCGACGGTCGACTCGCTCTCCAAGATCTTCACGATGTTATCCATCAGTGGCCTCGCGTACAGCTGCGGATGGGAAGCCAGAACCGCCACCATGACGTACTTCTCCAGCACGTCACTCGGACCCATTTCAGGAATCCCTTCTTCGATAACTTCTAAAGTCTTTCCTTCTCGCACCAGCGCCCACGCCCACTCCGTAATCACAAAGGGCTGCTCCCTATCCGAAGAAATGATCGCCTTCCTCCCGCTTAACAGCTCGAGAAGAAGAACCCCAAAACTGTACACGTCACTTCTTTCGGTCAACTGCCCGTACAGAGCATACTCGGGAGCCAAATAACCCAGAGTCCCCGCGACCCTCGTGCTAACGTGACTAACTCCATCAGGAGCAAATTTCGCGAGACCAAAGTCCGCAACTTTGGGCTCAAAATCGTCATCCAGAAGAATATTGCTCGCTTTAATGTCTCTGTGAATGATGCTCGGATGAATGCCGTTATGGAGGTAAGAGATCCCTCTCGCCGTCCCGACGGCAATCTTCTGACGAATCGGCCAGCTCAGCTTCTTGTCCGTGGAGGTGGACGCCCAGCCGAATAGATGATCATGTAAGCTTCCGTTCTTCATCAGATCGCAGACGATGATCCTCTGATGACCTTCTAATTGCGTGGTCGCGATGCAGTACCCCCTAAGTTCCACGAGATTCACGTGCCGCACGCTGGCGATCACTTCGACCTCGTGTCTGAATTCTTCGTCGCCCGAAGCAGAGCAATTCTTGAACCGCTTTAAAGCCACCTGAGAGCCGTCAGGGAGAATCCCCTTATAAACGTTACCGTAACCGCCCTTTCCGATGATATTTTTCCTCGAGAAATTCGCCGTTGCGGATCGGATTGCGTCGATGGAATAACAAACTAAAGTCGTGCTCGATCCGACGGTATCCAGCTGGATCGCGGACTGCGAAACCTCCGGCGGGGCGATCTTCTTCTTTCTCTTCCTCTTTCTCCGCTTACGCTTCCTCAACAAAAGCCATAAACCTGAAAGTAGTAACGCGAGAAAGAATATCGCTCCACCGATCACGCCGAAGATCCATGATCGAGATCGCGGCTGAGAGAGGAGCGGGGGAGAGGACGGGAGAATCGAGGCAGAGTCGAAGGTGAGAGAGAAGAAGCAATTTGCGGTGTCGAGATTAGTAGGACCGAAAGTATTGACGGATCCGACGACGTAGATGAAAGGATACTGCGTGCAATCGGAGACGTTACCGTTGACAGGACCGGAAAGAATCGTTCCTAGGCGAGTGGCAGTCGCGGTGCAGGTCGAACAACTGGAGCCGGCTAAGGAACCGTTGCACTTCTGTCTGACGTCAGAGAGGACATGTAGGAGAGGAGTTCGAGGCTAGGGTTTCGAATTCGGAGAGGGTGGAGATGTTCATGCATCCGGTGGAGAGCCACTCGGTTTGAAGGCTGCAGTTTATTCTCGGATCAAAATTAGGGTAGATCTGAGCTACGAGAGGCTGGAGGTCAGTCCAGCAGGCGGGGGCAGAGGAGAGAGGCGGCAAGAAGCGGCCAGCAGTGCGGAGATACTGAGACAGAGTGAGATGGATTCCTTGGAGGGTGAATCCGCAGGGAGTGATGGTTCCGCTGCCGTTGGCGCTGTAGGCGTCGGCGTATTTCTGTAGGATGGTGAAATTGAGGGGACAGGGGGAGTCCTGAGCGGAAGTCAGCCCCGGAAGAAGGGAAATTAGGAGAAATAGTAGCAGACGCTCCATCCTTCTGTTTCGGCTATCTCGAGCTTCGATCTGAGTTTCTCCTCTTCATTCGGGCGCCAGTTGCTCTCTGGACTCGTTTCCCATAAATTTCTTCTCGAATGGCGATGGGGCCGGTCTGTAGCGTGAGGTTCTTCGATTCTTCAGGGGCGCCCACAGTCAGTCCTCTAATTTGAGGTCGGTTTGGTAAAGTGGGACCCGCTTAAAAGCCGTTGAGAGCATGAATCGCCAATCAGATCGTCACTCTGACGATCCCGCGATCATTAGACTTTTGAATGGGATCTGCGCCGTCATGGGCTTCCGACATGGCGGCAAGCAATGGCGGCGAGAAATGGATGAGGAGAACGAGAACTGAGAGAACTGTGAGAAACTGATGATTTGCACTTCAGTTTACGGCATCTCTGTGTAGACAAGTTCAGATCGAGGTAGTGATCGATTCCAATCGATCAGATCAATTACTAGACGGTCAATCAATCGAATTTGATCCATCAGATCATCAATCACTGGTCCCTGATCAAACTTTTGAATCTGATAGAAATCTGTTAGGCAATCATAAAAATCTGATAAAATTTTTGAATCAAACGTAGAAAGGATCAAACTTCAAAGCATTAACAAAAATGCCCAAATCATCATTTAAAGGGAGAGATCGGCGATCGATCCCAGGATCAATCTCTCCCTCAATCGATCTGTAGACTTCGATCCTCAATCGATTGGTGCAAATTCAATCATCAATTGATCAAATCAAATCTTCTCCGTCTGATCACACAAGCGTTTCCTGACCCCGAACATTTGTGGTCGACGATCGATCGGGCAGTCTAACGTTAATCGGAGGTTTCTGGGGCCCATTTATGCATCGTTTTCAACCGCCAATGTTACGGCGGTCAACGTCTCGCAGTGACACTGAAAAGAAATCCGTTTCCGCGGCGCATTATCCGAGGCGACTGATTCACCACCACATACATTTATAATGGATTCTCGGCATTATGTCAGAAGCAGTCGCGCTTCTATGCCCGGTAGTTTCTTCGTTTCTCGGAGGAGAGAGGAAGGAGAATTACGGAGGAAGTGAGTAGATCGGAATTTGTCGACGATGGCGAGCGCGCAGCAGGGATTCGGTCTTCCGGAGGAGTTTCTGGCAGTGCTGCCGTCTGATCCGTTCGAGCAGCTGGACGTGGCGAGGAAAATTACCTCCATCGCGCTCTCTAATCGAGTGTCCGGACTCGAGGAGGAGATCGCTGCGCTAAGAAGAGAGCTGGAGGAGAAGGAAGACGTGCTGGAGGAGTTACAGGCGCAGGTGGAGAGTTTGGACGCCTCGCTAGAGGAGATTTCCGGTCAGCTCGCCAGGACGGAGGAGGAAAAGGAAGCGCTGCGCACAGAGAACGCTTCTCTTTCGAGCACGATCAAGAAGTTGAACCGCGATGTTTCTAAGGTGAGTGAAGGATAATTCGCCGTCGAAAGCTTTTTTTTTATCCAGAATTGGCGTCGAATTCGAGGGGCCATTATAATTTTGGGGGGAAGCAGGATGGAGAATGTAGTAAATTGGGCAAAATGGAGTATCTCTCCTCTAGATAGATGATTCTTGGAGATTTGGAGTATGAAGTAGAAGGATCAGCTTGTGACAATACGGGAGAAAGGTCAACGGGTAAGATCCCCTTTTTGAGTGATTTGGGTGCCGGATTACCGTAGAAATCAATGAAATAGTAGCAATAAGTCGACAGGTAAGAGTGATCCTAGATGTAAGCTTGAATGGGAACAATGCTGACATCTTACACTAGTCATGTCCCCGGTTCAGTAGTGTAAATGAAACTCTGAAAATGGCAGAACACAGGATAAATGGTCAGCCATGACTGAAGCCTGATCTCCATGGAACAATTGGTATCGAGAACACTTGTTCCATCATAATGATGGCCTAGATTAAGATACCGCATTCAAAAATTTAGATGTTTCTCAGACGCATTGAGAAAACAAAATTGGTCTTTTTTCTCCATTTTGGGGATAGAATCTCTCCATGTACACCCCAATAACTGAATATGAATTTCATTCCACTTGCTGGTTCAATAAAGTGCATTTTTAGTTTCTCTTTTTATGTTGGTTCATTCAGTTGGAGATCTTCAAGAAGACACTTATGCAGTCACTTCGAGAGGATGATGAAAACCCGGTGAGTTTTTCTGCCTTCAATAATTTCACCCATTTGTGTTCTTACTTCTCGATCGCTGCTTTCTCTGTTTTAATTCAACTCAGGGATCAATTGCATCCATTCCAACAAAGAAAGGTACTTGTCAAAAAATCATTCAATTTCCAACACTTCTAATCCGAGCTCTTGATCCCTGTTTAGAAATTTCACTCTCTTCTTGTTTGACAGCAGAGACCAGCGCCATTTCCGAAACTGGAAGCACCGTTTCTGACGAGACAGTCACGGCTGAACCAGATGATGGTCAGTCAGGACGGAATATTAAAATTCTGAAAAGTCGCATACTTCTAAAATTGAATCTTCTTGTTTCAGCTAATGCGCCATATTCTATTAGGCAAGGAGCCTCTCAAGGATTATCATTGAGTTCAATTAGCGTGACCCCAAGATTGACACCGCCAGATTCTCCCACGCGCCTATCCAAGCCAGGTTCCCCGAGACGCCAGTCTATTGCATTTTCCAACGCAAAGTCGGCCTTTGATGAAAAGCCTTCAGGCTTTTCCTCTCTGCCGAGCAGTCAACATGGTTCCATGACTGGCTCAGTCGACTCCCCATCTCCTCAAGGGGGTAGGTTTTGTTTTATCGCCATGCTTAACCTCAGAGCTCATTCTCCAGTTGGTTCAGTAGCACTCGTTGACTTTTTCTTTAACCCCTACATGTTTAATGTCAGGTTTTGTATACGATTGAGTTCAGTAGCACTAGCGGACTAGAAATTTGATTGCACTGTTAACTTTGGAGTTCTAATGATATCTGGTTTGATGGCTGCACGGAAAAGCAATTAGATTGACATCTCCGACAAGGATTAAGAGCTTTTTATGAGATCTGGTTCGATACAAATAGTCCAATGCTTGGATTTCTCTCATCTGAGAATGCCTAACTTTGGAGCTAATGGATTTTGGTAGTACTAGTAGATCAGCCCTTTGACTGATCTCACCCAACAGTGATTAACTTCAAAGTTATTACATAATCTAGCTCAGTCGCTCGAGTGCTCTTTCTAGCCATTGACAGTTCGTTTTTTTTTTTGTGTTCATAGCCACTGGACGGGCCCGGGTAGATGGGAAGGAGTTCTTCCGTCAAGTCAGGTGAAGAATGATCAGTCATGCTTGTTGACATTAGTCACCTAGATTAGTTGATTATGATCCTTTTTGCTCACTTGTGTACACTTGCACAGGACCCGCTTATCCTATGAGCAGTTCAGCTCTTTTCTTG
This sequence comes from Lemna minuta, assembly GCA_024174645.1. NCBI lineage: Eukaryota > Viridiplantae > Streptophyta > Magnoliopsida > Alismatales > Araceae > Lemna > Lemna minuta. The sequence goes on along the minus strand of CM044104.1, from coordinate 14,017,807 downwards.
CCAATGTCAAGGAGCTGAATTCCCACAAGCAATCAAGAGAGGTTAAAAAAAGTTTCTTTGATCTCTCTCTTTCTCTCACTATGCATCTGTCAGTTTCTCATCCAATCCTACACACTTCAGGAAACGTTGAGGAAGGCACAAGAGATATTTGGTGCAGAGAACAGGGATCTTTATACCATTTTCGAGGGTTTGATCACTCGCACTGCACAATGAGACTCAAAGGATGGATGACCAATCACTGCAACCTGCAATATCCAAAAGTTTTTCCCTCTCCCCCGGCATGTGTATGTCATGGTATGTGTGTTCATGTCTCTTGGTCCCAGTCGCTGCAACTGACCAAGAAATGTCTTTCATTCATTTCCCCATAAACGTGGGTGCAATAAGCTTTACGAATATCTGTCTTGCTCACTTACCTCCTGACTTTAGCCGGCATCTTGGTTTATCTACTGTGCATGGATAAGAGATATGGATCGACCAATGATAGAAATTTGACAATTTTTGGCAACAATATCTAGCTAGTCGACCAAATTTCCATCGTCAATTCAATGGAAGATTGATAGTCAAATAAGCAAACCCCGAATAAGAATTCTATGGCGTTTGTCTATGGGAGCTTGTGGAGCACTGATTGATAATCTTCCTTTTCAATTTGACTTCTTTATTTTTTAAGGATTGAATGAACTGTCTAATGAAGTGAGTATCAAACTTTTGAGAAAGAAGAGAGATCATAGTGTTCTATATGGAAGAGAAAGAGGGTATAGAAAAAAAATGTATTGCATAAGAGAGAAGGAAAACTTCATTCATTTATATAGAAGAGAGAAGAAGAACCTAGACGAAGAGAGCTCTAGAGAGAGGCCCTTAATAGGTTTCCAAATATGGGCTAGATAATATCCTCTTATGGGTTAGTGGAGATCATAAGGTAGTTGATGTATATTATGTGGCCTCTAAGACAATTGTACTTTTGTGTTTCTCATTAATACTTATTGAAATGAAATTCTTTTTGTATTATTATGTAATATTTGCTAGGAAGTCTATGAACATGTGCAATGATCAATTGAAAATTAATGAAATCATAATAGAAAAATTACAAGTCTTTAAACATATACTCTAAACATTCGTATTCTAGAGATATTAGAGAAAGACATCGAATTATCTAGAAAAAATAAAATTAACTGATATAACTGGCATGATGAATATGATTGATCATGTGGTTTCCAATATAGAGACACCAATGATAGATAATGTGTACTCTTTAGAGAAAGAGTTCACTAAATTGATCTATATAAATCTTTTAATGGTTTTATACCTATTTGTCAGCCAAGTTGTTTAATGTAACAGTGGTGTATGCAGTACTTTATCTCAAGACACCAAAGATATCTTTGTAGATTGATGATTATATATTAATTCTATATGACTTATAAATCTCTAGCCAAGGGATAATGAAATCGTTCGCCTGTAATATTTGAGGACAATGACTCAATAAATGAGATGTGATAAAATCGTTTGCTTGTGATATATGAGGACATCGACTCAAGAAATGAAATGCAATCAAAACCTTGGCCAAGTTAGTAGAAATATCAAAAAAGGTGTTCTTAATGATTTCATATATGCCTCAGTACTAATTTGAGCGACTGATTAAGGTTTGATAGTTGAACACACCTTAAGTCATTCATGAGCTTCTCGTAAAGGATTATATGTACACAGTAATCAATAATGACAATGATTTATATGGGAGTTCTTATACACAATATCTCTTAGAACATAAGGTCTAGCTTGGTGCCTATCATGCTCACAACTCAACTCATCAATTGAATTATTGATTACTTAATCTATAAATTAATATAGATATTTAATAAGGTTGATCTATAAGCTTTATTGGGTCTATAAATTTATTAACTAGAAAGATATCCAAACTTAGAGGGTCACACATATAAACTTACAAGGTCTATATACGTTGGTATATAAAAACATAATTTTGAGGGTTTTTATGCAAATTTATATACCCAACATCTATAAAAAGTAGAGAAAATCATAACTCAAGGTGTGTATGCAAAATTTATGAGAAAAGCTCTTATTTTCTTTCTCTCTTGGAAAAGAGCACTAAAGAGGAGCTCTAATTGTCTTGCGATTGTGTGGATAGCACTAGAGGTTAAACACTTAAATAATTCTTAATATATATTAGATGATAGGATCATCAGTTCATAATGCCTCGGTGTTTTGAATGTTATATTTAATGTATTTTTACATGTTTTTTGTCTTGATTAAAATTTTGAAAGCCGATTTAGCATTTGATCATATCAAAGTCTAGATCTATGGATTCAAGGCTATGTATTCAAGATGTTGTTCTTCATAGTTCATGGGCTAAGTGTTGTGACAAATGCTACTAAATGTATAGTGTCATAGGTATTATCCATTAGTGCTAGCTATCACTATCATTGAGGACATCATACAATCTCATTCAGCATCAACTCATGAATCATGCCTTGCTGCCATCATCATTGTAGTAATTTCCAATGTTATTTGTCGTCAATCAATCACTCATTGCCTAATGTTATCATGGCTGCAGCATCTTTAACTCAAGTTCTGGATTTTGAACTTTCAACATATCCAATTTTCAAATTTTAGATGCACCATAGATGATGTTAATTTCTGTAAATTCTATTAAAATTTCTTAGATTTTTTTATTAACAACTTTTGTTTTCATGTAAGTAAACTACTTTTTTGATACTCCTAATTTCTTAATATATCAAAAATTTATCTTGTTTTTTTCATTTTCTTTGTTGATTATAATTTATTTTATTAAAATATTCTTCCTATATAAACCATTGATTTTATAATTTATATTATTTCCCAATATCATCGATTATCGGTTTGATTATCTCAGACGTGATTTTAAATGTTCACAATTCTTATAAGTAATTATAGCCTTTTGGATTTAAATTTTAAATCACCTTAATTTTTCTCTTTTATATCTTTATTTAATTTTATTTTAGGGTAGTAGGGTCCTATCCAATCAGCTTGGTTCATCGAGTGGCTCATTTCTCTTCCGACCACCACTCGTTTATCATTGAAACTTCGGGGTTCTGAATAATCGACGGTTGAGATTTACTGATTAACAGTTGAAAATCTGAACGGTCAAAAGCGTTCTGTTTTTTGAGAGGGAAATGAATTCCCTGATCTCCCTCTTCGGGGTTCATCGTCACAGTTGAAAACATCCGCACGCGATCTTTTCCTGCCCTGCAGCAAAAAAGTCAAACGCCCGCAGATAGGGTAATTATTTCCGCCTTTTTTAATTTTCGTGTGGAGGTTCGTATTCTTTTGTCAGAAAATGGAAGAAAATCGGTATTTATCTATTTTTCATCATAATTGCATTATTTTCCGTTTTTATTCCAAATTAATTAAGTTTTGCAGGGCAGTGTTGACCAAATTCTCTGCTGCTCGTCGAAGCTCCCAATAACGGCAGACTGATCCTTGTTCCCCAGAGTCACTGCTAAATGGGAGTAGTAGCCCTGAGGATCGAAGCTCTTCAGAATTTTGACCGGTCTTCCGTTGGCAGACCCGGTCAAAAGTCTCCCGTCTACGCTCTCGTCACCCTCCACCGCCACCTCCACCGTCTCCGTCTCTAGTTCCACTCCCAGAGAGCTATCTCCTACGACAACTGCTGCTCCGAGGACTTCCCCCAGGAACGTATCCTGCGCAGTGAGTCGAAACGCGGTAAGCGGATCCCGTAAACTGCATTAAGAGTCAACGGCATATTACCACGTGGCTGTATATGGTACTCGAGCGCTGCAGCTTGTTCAGCGTGGACAGCAGTTTGACTACGAAGGACAGCTCCGGCGTTTTCTTCTTGACCTCTAGCCTGGCCAGAGTGGGAGGAAATGCGTTGACTGTTCTCTGCGCGCTCAGGGGAATCAGCGTGACGTTGAGCGTTGACTCCAGGACAGTTTTAGCGGCTAGGGGGTCCAGAAAGAAGTTGAACTCGGAGTAATTGTTCCGGGCGGAAGTGAATACGTTCCCTTTCTCGCCTCCATCTGCCGCCACGTGTCCGCCGACTATAAAAATACTCTAGAGAGAGAAACATAGATCAGGGTTTTGGTCTGATTAGAGAGAGAAACTCTCTGATGTCACAAAAAGTCAAACCTTAATCTTCGACGTGGCATTCTTATCAGAGCGGATGATTTTAGCCAACGTGGTGAGGGGTCCACTGGTCAACACAGTGACCTTCCCTTGAATCTCAGACTTGACCTCCTCCCAGACTTCCGCCGCCAGCTTCTGTCTCAACTGCGGATTATCCGTGTCCCTCGGAGCCCCGAATTTGACCGAATTCTCTGCCGTGTATCTGAAAAATTAAGTCAACGACCTGGTAAACAATTACATTCATTAAATAGTCGATGCCCTGGACAAAGGAGAACCTGCGAGGGCTTCTGGGGAGATCGCGGGCGAGTCCGAAGAGAGTGTCGGCGTCGAGATGGCCGCCTCTTCCCTGAGGAACGAACTTGACGTAATCGCAGGAGTAATAGGGCTTGTCCAGGGGAGAAACGCTTCCCAGGCCCACTGGAATATCGTCCCGGCCCATCATATGAAGAACATCGTAGATCAAGTCGATCGTCGCTGCAGTGGCCCATCCGTTCGCCGTCACGAATATTCCCTAGAGAATAAATGCGTTTTTATAAATAAAAAAAACAAAAAAGAGGAATGAAAGCATTTTTTAAAATTGAATTCGGCAAGACTCCTCGCCTTGAGATCGATGATTTCCACTGGGATCTTCAGGAGGTAGATGAGAGAGACGAAGTCTCCGGAGCTCATGTCCATGTCGAAGATGACCGGCTCTCCTCGCCGACGGTTCCCGAGGTCTGGTTTGTAGAAAACTTCCTCGTAGCAGGGGAACCTTGTGGTCAGATTGAAGAGTCCCGTTTGGCACGGACGGTTCAGATCCTACATCAAATGCAGTATTCATTATTTTTTTTCCTTTGGGAAATCAACGGTGAAGATTCATTCTCACGTCTAAGAAGCTTATGAAGAACTCTCTGTCCAGTAGGCTATTCTTGTCCTTATTGGGCTTGGCCGTCTGGGCCACCAGCATGCGCACTCCATCCGGGCCGTTGACTTCCTTCGTGTAACCGTCCTGTAGTGGCAGAATTATATTAAAGTCCTTAAAATTTAATAAGAAGCAATATCTACCTCGCATATTCCACGACCGGCGTCGCCGTTTCGGATGCAAAACGGGTCCCGGATCCCAGTCTGAACGTGCCCGCTGTGGACCCCACCTTTTTCCAGATTAAACCTGGGGACTTGGCGGTTGTCGAAGAAGGGATTTGAACCGTCGTGGACGCCGTAGGGTTCGTTGGAGGTGACGACGGTGACGTTGATGAATTCCATCTCCGCAAATTCGTTCGTCCCGTTGATGTCTTGGTCGTTTTGCATGATCGAAACCGCGACGCCGGCCGTGAAGGAATCCCACATGAAATATTCCTGCAAAGAAGAACGGTTAGTATCTCTGATCGATCGAAATCGACGGAGAAAATTGCAATAAAATTGATTCCATCGCAATAGCAGATCCGATTTCGTTCGTTCGACGTAAATTATTCAATTTAAATTAATGTTTTAATACCGAGTAAAACTGATCGTCGAACCAGGTATCTCTCGCCATTTTCAGAGATTTGAAGCAGTACTGCGCCTCGAATGTATCCTGCCTCCTGGAGAACTCCTCGAAGAACTTCTCAGTTATCGGGATCGTGTTCGTCGCGTCCAGCGGCACCAGCGTAATCGGTATTCCCGAGTGAAACACCTGAAATTAAAAAAAAAAACTTCTATCAAGTCATCGCGCGGTGAAATATTTCCTCGAGGATGATAGAAAACCTGGTAGGCCGCGAACGGATCTCCGAAGATATTGAACTCCGCGAAAGGATTAGTGCTGAAGGAGGAGAACACGTTTCCGAGAAAGCCGCATTGCTGAGGAACGCAGTTCGGAACTGAATTGTTCGTGCAACATCCCGTCGGATCTTTGAATCTCACGCCGCCGCCCATGACGAAGATATGCTCTACGTTTTTCTTCAGGTGGGGATTGTTCATGAGAAATAGAGCGAAATTGGTGTGCGATCCGATGACGAAGACGGTGGTGGGGCCCGCCTCGATTGTCTTAGTCATCACTTGCTGCGCCGTGGGCTGGTCCAGGGGAGAGTATCTCCGTTGACCCTGCTTACGTCATCATGGAATTTCAAAAATCACAGAGAATCTCAAGATATCGATTAAGTCGGATTTAAAAAGAAAAAAGAACCCCGTTAAAAATAATCTTAAAAACTCCGAAATTCCAATTATGTTTTCACTAAAAAAATGAAATAGAACCCGATACGAATAATCTCAAAAAACTCCAAAAATCCAATTTTCTTTCACTAGAAAAAGAAAAAAGAGAAAAGAAAAGTAGCCCGTCAAAAATAATCTCAATAAAATCCAAAAATCGATCATCCTTTCATTAGGAAAAGAAACGGAGAAAAAGAACCCGCTATCAATATCAAAAACTCCCAAAATGATTTATCTCTTCACTAGAAAAGAAGAAAAAACCGTCATTCATTGACGAATTTCGACGTTTAGAACTTTCGTAACCCGATAATTTCGCACCGGAAAAGACAAAAAGAAAAGTCAACCATCAACGCGCGCATTCATGCAAAAAAAAAAAGAAAAAAGAAAAGAATCTGAGTTCTAGAGAGTAACACATTCCAAAATTGTTTTACCTGCGGAAGAAAACCCTTTCTTAAACCGTAATTCGTGTTGATGTCGAGCCGTCCTCCCGACGATATCGGAATCGATTGTCGGTACCGACAATCTCCAACAGTCGACATTCCCTACCAAAAAATGCAAAAAAAAAACATGAATCTCTATCTCTCTCTATCTCTCAATCTATATATATGTGTGTATCTATCTCTCTCTATCTATCCCCTGTCTCTTTGTCTATCTATCCATCTATATCTCTATCTTCGGTCTATCTGTCTATCTATCTATCTACCAGCAGCATTATCCCGATTAAAGAATCGATTTTTCTCCATGGGTTTCCCATGCACCTGCTCGATGATCGGAAGATATCCTCCGACGTCAGGAAGAATATTTCCCTCCGGCGTTATCCCGCCTTCTCCTCCGACTCCAACTGGAATATCATCTCTTCCCATCATATGAAGAACGTCGTACACCATGTTCACCGCATGGCCGGAATCAGTCCACGCGTTAGCGCTGATAGTAATCCCCTGAAATAAGCGAAACCGATGATCAGAAGACAGAAAATCCAAGGACTGCTTCTTTTGGAAAGAAATAAGACCTGCAAGTCTACGAGAGATCTTTTCTGCTTCAAGAGGTAGAGAAGAGCGAAGATATCGTCGACGTCGACGTCCGTATCGAGGAGAATTCTCCGAGTCCTGGCTTCTGCGGGGGGGAGAGAGAGAAAGAGGAGGAGAAGGAGAGAGAAAGCCTTGAGGAGCATCCCCGCAGATCCGCACTCTCCCCTCGACGATTAAAAAATTGATAAAGATGAAAAAGGCGGACGTCAACTTTGAAGAAGAAGAACGAGCTTCTTATAAATTAAGAATTGACGAGGAAGATAGAATTCTATCTTCGGCATAGATCTCGTCGTTGACTCCGGTGGGAAATGGGTGGTCTACCATGAATAGAGGCAAAGATGCGGAACCATTAGAGCGGAGACTATTTTAAGGAGACGAAGGGAGGGTGCGGTTACTGTATCCAATTGGGCAGTGTGTTATCCTCTACGGTTCTCTGGGTCAGTCCGCTCCGTCCTCATTGGTGCAGCCACGTGGCAGACGTCTCTTGGGGATTTTGTAAAGATCCATGCCCACGTCATTAACTCTATCTCTCTCTACTCGCCCAAAAGAGACGGAAAATTTTGAACAGATATATGGACGTGCATGTCTCTCTCCACACCTGTCCTTTTGGAGGGATATTGGTTTTATCGGACGGAAATACGGACAAAAGATGGGATGTTGATGACGTGGTCGCCGCTGACTTTTCTGCCTATTTTCTTCTCTCTCTTGACTTGGAAGATGACTCGCCAGAGCTCCTCTTCCCGAAAGAAGACACTAAATATGCTTGACGCCGGTCTTTCTCTCCCTCTCTCTCTCTCTCTCTCTCTCTCTCTCTCTCTCTCTATATACTATACTAGTGACTACCCGATATGAAACAGATTGGGTCTTTGCTCATTTATGCCCTTGATTAGGGTTCTCCGGTTCCGTGTCGGTATCGGTTTTCTGTGAGAACCTAAACCTATACCTAACTTCGGTTCGATATCGGTGACAGTATTTTTCGGTGTCGGTTTTGTTAAACATTTTCTTTCGGTGATTTGTCATTTTAACTGAAAATAAATTATATAAGGTTTTTATGACTCCATAATACGTAAATATATGTTTCGCAAACAAATGATAATAGATTAACACTTTTCAACAACAAATATATCATACATCAAGAATTTAAAATAAAATCCTAAATATATAAATTTCAACTTTTAAAAATATTTAAAGAAATAATATAAAAAATTTAGTTTTAGATAATCATCTCTCAAAAGTTTAAATAGCAAAATTATCTATCTCTCTCTATCTTTCTCTCTCCGCCCTCTCTCTCTCCCGCTCTCCCTCCCTCTCTCTCTCCCGCCCTCCCTCCCTCGCTCCCTCCCTCGGGAGGAAGGGAGAGAGGGAGGGAGGGAGGAAGTGAAAGTCTCGACTATCCACTATCGAGTTTCCTTTTCTATCGTTCCCAACTCCTAATACAATTACTAATGTAACCTATATTTATATTCTAAAACATAGGTTTAATATAATTAGATGGGAAAAAATTGACAAAGTAATGTATACGGAGGGGTAAAGTTGGAAGAAAATAGGCTTCGCCGGACACCAATTCTATTATTATATAAATATATATAATAATAGATATAGATGACAAAAAGCCATTCTCTCGAAACATGACGACCGTCTCTCTCTCTCTCTATCTCTCTCATGGGAGACGGTTAGAGGAGGCTTTCGCTGGTTCTTAAAGCGCAGCATAGCTTTTTGGGCCGCTGATGTGGGCCGCGACGTCCATATCGGGGCTGGTAATATACTACTGCCCTGTTGGATTTCCATTATTAGAATGCACGCTTTTCTAGGGAATTTCGTGGGGACCTGCCACGTGGCGATCATTGCGCCCAACTCACCGCTTTTCCGGGCGTATAAATTATTTGAATAATATTATAATAAATAATGTAATATAGGTCACTCTCGATTTTCTGAGAGGTGGTTTGGTGGGCAATTGTAGGGATCACGGGCACAGCGAGCCGACGGTCAACGAGTCAACTGGGCCCCAGTCCTGGGGGAAATCGTCCCTGAGTTAGAGAAGGTGAGACAGCCAGAGTCTCGGAGAGAGAGCGAGGAGACGGAATGAATACGATAATGACTCCTTCCGCAGGGAAGAAGACCTACTTCACGGGGACGCCACCGCCGGTACAGTTCCACCGCCAACATCTTCACACTCTTAATGCCACCCGCCATTAAAGAACCATCTTCTACTCCCTTAAATCCACCCCTCGTCTTCTCACTCCGAGACCAACTAGTACCGGCAAGAAATGAACTTCTTCTTCTTCCTCCTCTTCCTGAGCGCCGCCGCCACGGTGGCGCCACTCCTTCACCCGGCAGACTTCGTCGCCCTCCAATTCCTCCGCCGCTCCCTCGGCGACCTCCACGGCTCCCACTTCTTCTCTTCCTGGGACTTCACCACCGACCCATGCAACTTCTCCGGCGTACTCTGTGACGGAGATCGCGTAGTAGTACTACGCCTGGGCGAGCTTCGGGCCGGATCCCCGGGCTTAACGGGCCGCCTCGACCCTGCTCTCGGCCGCCTCTCTGCCCTCACGCAACTCTCCCTCGTCCCCGGCCGGGTCGCCGGCCCAATTCCCTCCACCATTTCCAGCCTCTCCAGTCTCCGCTTCCTTGGTCTCAGCCGGAATCTCCTCTCTGGCCGAATCCCTCCAGAAATTTCCTCCCTCTCCCTGCTCCAAACCCTCGACCTCAGCCACAATCTCCTCTACGGGTCCATCCCCACGGAACTCAACCAACTCCTTTCTCTAAACAATCTAGTCCTCAGTCACAACGCGATTTCTGGATCTGTGCCTGATTTTTGCAGGTGCGAGTCGCTCGTGCGGCTCGACCTCAAGCGCAACAATCTCTCCGGGGAAATCCCCCTGCTGTTCCCTTCTCTCCGCTACCTCTCTCTCTCCTCCAACAATCTCTCAGGCTCGATAGAACAGACTCTTCCTCTCCTGCGAGAATTAAGATACCTAGATTTGGGGAAAAATAAACTCACCGGGACGATCCCTCCAGCGGTTTTTTCCCTGCCGGCGACGCATCTGAGACTTCAGCGGAACTTATTCTCAGGGCACGTTCTCCCGGGAGAAACGGTTGAGATCCCGATCGTGGATCTTAGCTTCAACCGGCTCTCCGGAGAGGTGTCACCCATGTTTTCCTCTGCGAAGAAGCTCTACCTGAACAATAATCACTTCACGGGGAAGGTTCCGGAGAGTCTCGTGGAGGGACTGAGGAGCTCCAGAATTAGCGTGCTGTTTCTTCATCACAACTTTTTAACCGGAGTGGAGAGCAATTTGACGTCCGAGATCCCGAGCGGCGGCTCGCTCTGCCTCCGGTACAACTGCATGGTCCCTCCGCAAGGCACCGAGTGTCCCATCACCGCCGGGAGAGAGAAGGTCCGACCTCGCGGGCAGTGCTTGGGCGGCAATCTCAGAAAGGAACCTAAGAAAAACCCGCGGAGGCACTAATAAAAATAAAGTACGAAAAAAATAATCCATTCCATTGTTTGAGAGGACGTGTGCCACGTGGCAGCCGGAGAGCGGGACAGACGGTTATCTCTTCGATTCGAAATTTCGAAATTAAGCGGTGGCAACGGTTCGGTTCCCAAATCCGATCCCGGAAACCCTAAGCTTATAAATACCGGGGGTAGGTTTCGAGCAGAGCCAAAGCGCTCCGAGTTGTCTCTCTCAATCCTCTATTCCTCGCGATTTCGCTGTTTCTACGCCGCACGATTTGGGTGGTGAACCGCGATGGGGCGGCAGAGTAAGTTGAAGGCGTCGGCTAGAGAAAGGAAGAAGCAGCAGACTCATTCCTCCGACAACTCTTCTGTGGAGTCTCCGAAGCAAAATCAAGAAGAGAAATCGGCGACTGTAGAAGCGGAAACGGGGGTATCCGCAGAGGAAGTCCGGCAACTGAGGACGCTCAACGACATCCTCGCAAAGAGAATGCTGGAGGCGCGGCAGGAGAAGAATCAGGATCAATGCCTGCTCTCGGATATCGAGAGCGAGGCGATTCGCGCGGCGCTGTCGTCGCAGTTCGCTCAGGAGGCGCGCCGCCTCGCGATGATCGCGGAACAGCGGGGCCGCGCTGCCGCAGAGCGAGATGCGGCGGAGGAGATCTCTACGTTGAAGAGAGAATTGCAGGATTTGGCGAGGAAGAAAGAGGAGGATGAGGAGAGATTGAAGACGGATCTGAACGCGGAGTTCGATGTGCAGAAGAGAGATTTGGAGAACGTGGCGCGAGAGAAAGCGGAGAGAGAAGAGAGCCTGAAGAATGCTCGCGCGGAGATGGAGACCAAGTGGAAGGACGAGGATGAGAAGAATTCCGCGATGAGGGAGGAGATATCGCAACTGAAGAGCGAGTTGAACAATTTGACCGAAGAGAAAGCTAACGTGGAGGTGAGCATGCAGAACGCTCAGGCTGAGATGGGTGCGCTGTTGAAGGAGGCCAACGAGGAAATCTCTCGACTGGGGAGAGATATGAAGTGTTTGGTTGGCGCGAAAGTTGACGTGGAAGAGACCCTGCAAAATGCTCGGGCGGAGATGGGCTCTAAGTTGAAGGAGGCGAATGAGGAAATATTTCAACTGAAGATTGATTTGAAGGCTCTGGCTGGAGAGAAAGCTGACGTTGAGGAGAAACTGCAAATAGCTCAGGCGGAGATGGGTTCGAAGTTGAAGGAGGCTAAGGAGGAGAATGCGGCGTTGAAGGAGGAAACTTCTCGGATGAAGGGAGAACTGCAGAATTTGGCTAGCGAGAGAGTTTACGCGGAGGAGAGCCTGCGGAACGCTCAGGCGGAGATGGGTTCGAAGTTGAAGGAGGGCAGCGAGGAAATATCTCGACTGACGGGAGAGCTGAAGAGGCTGACGAGTGAGAAAGCTGAAGCGGAGGAGAGCCTGAAGAATGCTAAGGCGGTGATGGGTTCGAAGTTGGAGGAGACGGAGAAGAAGAATGCGGCGCTGAATGACGAAATCTATCGACAGAATGGAGATCTGAAGAGATTGGCTGGCGAGAAAGCTGACGTAGAAGAGAGCCTGCGGAATACTCAGGCGGAGATGGTTTCGCAATTGGTGGCGGCGAGCAATGAATTATCTCAGCTGACGATGGATATGAAGAGATTGACCAGAGACAAAGCTGAGGCCGAAGAGAGCCTGCAAAAAACTCAGTCGGAGATGGGCTCGAAATTGCAGGAGGCGAATGAGAAGAACGCGGCGATGAACGAGGAGATCGCTCTGTTGAAAAGAGAATTGCAGAATTCGGCGCTCGAGAGAGCGGAGACTGAAATCAGCCTGCAGAAAGCACAAGCGGAGACGGAATCGAAGTTGATGGAGGCGGAGGAGAAGAACGCGGCGCTGAATGCGGAGAACTCTCGGGAGAGGGAACATGTGAAGAGTCTGGCTTGCGAGGTAGCTGAAATGCAGAAAACCCTGCACAGGACTCAGGCGGAGATGGAAGGGAAGTTAGAGGAGGAGGAGAAAAAGAGTGCAGCGCTGAACGAGGAAATCTTTCAGCTGAAGAGAGAGTTGCAGAGCTTGGAACGCCAGAAAGCGGAGTCGGAGGATAGCCTACTGAAAGCTCAAGCTGAGATGGAGTCAAAGTGGAGGGAAGAGGAGAAGAGGAACACAGCAATGGACGAGGAAATCTGTCAACTGAAGAGAGATCTGCAGAACTTGGCCAGAGAGAAAGCAGAAATAGATGAGAACCTCCGGAATGCAAAGTTCGACGTTATGAACGTCGCAGAGAACCTCGAAAATGCCCGCAAAGCTTTAGAATCTTTACAGGGAGAGAACAAAGCTCTCCAGGAGAAGCTCAGCGGTCTTCACCTCGAACGGGACGAGCTTTTGAGGGAGAAATGTTCTATGGATGCTCAGCTTGAAGACGCAGTAAGATCCTGGAAGCAAGAGAAGGAGACTCTGGAGAGGCAGAAAGCAGAGGAAGACGAGAAGACAAAAGACGAGATTTCTGCCATGCAAGCGCAGATCATTCAGTTTAAGAACGAGAAAGAAACTACTAAAAATAAGGTGATCGATCAGGAAGGCCAAATTACAGAGCTGCGAGCCCTCTGCGAGGAGTATACCTCCGAGAAGGACGAACTGCTGAAGCTTCTCAAGGACAAGACCCGCCAGGCGGATGAGCTGGCAATGGAGCTGGGACAGCTGGAGAGGAGGGAGCAGGAAGAAAAGTCAACTCTCCGGGCTCGCCTCGTGGACGCAGAGAAGCATACTGAGTCTATACTCAATAAGGTAAGAGCGGCGGCCGCGGATCTTCTCCCGCCGCCGCCAGCTGGCGAGGAAATGGAGGAAGTTGAAGCTCTGCATCGCGGCCTTGAGAGCATGAATGAGGAGCTGAAAAGACACCAGAAGGTGAGCTCGCGGTGGAAGTTCTTCTCCTCTGCGATGGCCGCCGCCACCGCTCTCGTCTCCATTGTCTTCGCCGCCAAGTCCCGCTGAAAACTCCGTTCCTCACCCAATTTTTGCTGTACTTTCTCCCGAATTACCCAGCGAGCTTCTTCCAGAGTGCAAGCTTTCTCCCTCTAGAGCTCACAATCGATTTCTTTTTCTTCCAGCGGTTAAATTTCCTCCTGTTTTGCAACATCTGGTTGTAGTCCTTTCCGGGCTTAGCCTCGATGAAATCTGCCAGATCGTCCAAATCCGGCAACGGCTCGTTCTTGAGAAAACATCGCAGGAATGTCGCCCCATCACAGACCTCCTTCCTGAGAAAATGAAAACAAATTCGCTAAACTTAAAACCCTAATTTTATCCCAAATCATAATCCAATATAAACCAACCTTTCCGGCTCGGAGGTCAGACAATTGACCTCTTTCTTCAGGTAGAGATCATGAAGCTTCTGCAAGTTGGCAGCAACATCCAGGCTTGATCTCCTTGATGCTTTCTCCTGCACAATTGAATAAGTTAAACCCTAAACCCTGTACCCAAATTAGGAAAGTTTCCTCACCTGGGGGACGATAGAGAGAGGCAATGGCCGCAGAAACAGTGCCTTGGGCGTGTCCAAGTTGCCCTCGTCGAGAACAAGGAAATTCATCACCGCCATCATGACAAAGATGCAGCCTTCCCAAATCGGGTAAAACCCTCGCTCCACACTGCAGATCAGCAAGCTCGAGAGATGAACCAGCATCCTGGAAGAAGAGCTCCCCCTCTCAGTCTCAGGAGAAAGAACGCGTTTGCCCAATAACGAGCAGCTCTCGAAGCAACCCGTCATCATGCTGGACACGAACTCGCGCTCCCAGCCGTCTGATCTTTCCCCCAAGATCCCCGCAATCTTCAAGAGAGAGGAACCCATAAGCTTCAACAGGGCTCCCAGAAAGCACACTTCTTGCTCGTCTAATCTCATGATGACGTCATCATGATCATGAGGTTGACTTTTCTCAATCCTCTGGAGCAAAGCCCCCAGGATCAAGCATGCTTCCTCCCTCCAGGGCTCCACAATGATATCTCGATTCCCGGCTATGTATTCCACGCAAGAGCTCACTGTTTCTGACTTGGAGATCAATTTTTCCACGTGGGAGATGACGAAGTCCCTCGTGCTTTGTCTGACGCAGAGGTCAAACCCTAAATCGAATTCCCTGTTCGACCGCTGAAAGAGAGAAGTGAAGAGGATGGCCGACTGCTCAAATGCGCCAAAGTAGCAATCTTTAGCCATTTCGGTAAGATCTCTGGAGTTAATCACGGATCTGGAGACCATTAAGATCACGTGGGATTGAAGAAAATGTGGAGCGGAAGTCAACGGGATCATGCCCATAAGAGCCACAGCCGTCGGTAGACTTAGCAGTCGCCCATTCTCTAAGTCTTCCTCCTCACTGGCCCAGAATTTTGAGCGGAAGAGCCGGTTGAATGAATCCCCATCGTGAGAGGAGAGAAGAAAATGCGAGCAGAGACACTCCATGATGATGCCGATGCTGCATTCTATGGTATCCGGCGCATCATCACAGACATGGTACATGGTAGCAAGATGTTGCCTGATATTTGGGTGCATCAGTAATTCGTCGATGAAGACCTTGTAATTCGATTTATACAAAATTTCCGTTAGATTTACATTATAAAATAAATTTAAATAACTCCATGGTTGATACTACCTCCAGTATCGAAAGAAGATCCGGAATTGCTGGATTCCTTTCATCCTTGGAGTCCAAAATCCATAAACCAGGGCAGCAAAGTTCTCTGAGTATTTTTGCGAGAGTCTGAACTTTTTCCATCATGAAATTGAGGTCAAACTCCAGCATGCACAGAAGATAAGTACAGCATCTCAGCTGGCGGCAAAAGTCCCCTAGAAATGAAGGATTGAGATTATATAAACAAGCTTGACTACCAGCGGCTTCCGCTGCAACCGGGAGTAATTTTTTAGAGATAATTTTTTGAAACTGGCAATCCACTGTGTGGAAAGCCAGATCCGAAATTTCGCGCAAGACCTCACAAACAGGACTAGTCTGTGTCCCCAAAACAGTGATGTCCATGAAGAACGAAGCGAGATCCGTGTCCTTACAGAAAATCATCTTCATCAGACTGTGGAAACATTCCAGAAGATTACCCCCCAAAGCCTGCACGTTAATTAATAATAATCACGTTAAGAACACAAAATTGATAATACGAGAAGAGATTTCGCATTTTCCACGAAAAGCCCCGGAGGAGGCGAAAAATAAAAACCCCCCAAGGAAGCAAAACATACCTGCAAAGTCGGAGGAATCTCCGAAGGAACCCCGCCGCTTGGACTCGCCGCTTCGTCGTTGGATCGCGGCGGCGACATTGTCGACCTGATCAGAGGATCCACCGCCGCTGAAAACTGTTAACTCCAGTCCCGCCCAAATCCCTCATTTCCCCCCGCCGGGGAACTGAATTTTTAAATTGCGGTCGAGCGGCGACAAGTCGACCACTCAAGACGACTGTTGGGCCTACACATACTGAGCCAACGCTTACGAGGCCAAAACTCCAAGTCTACCAAGTAGATGTTGGGCCTACAGCTCTACGATTATTGGGCCTACGCATATTGAGCCAACGGTTATGGGGTTCGACCAGGGTCCGGTGGCATGGATCCCGGATTCTGGATGATGAAGGGTGTGGTGACGGATGATGGGAACCAAGAAAACGGTAGCAAAGATGATGGTAGGGGTGACGGACGACGAGAAGAATATCGTTTGAAAATTTTGAAAACAATTAAATGAAATGAAATTAGCCATATCCAATATCCAATAGCAATATTCGATATCCTCTAGAGATATCCGATATCATCATCATCCGGCATGTCATACATATGAAGATGATAGCTTGGGTAAGCTTCGCGACGCCATCATCCTGTCGCCGTGACGGCGATGGATTCGGTCTAGTTACTTTAATGGTATCCTGCAATCCTCGGCATCCAAACCGTCATTCCCTACGTTTGAGCACAGATTACCCGGTTTAATGGAAAGCCAGCCGCTGCACATGTCGCCTAGAAGGGCTCCTTCGGTGATTAATTCTTGCGCCTCCTGGGTAGTTTAGAAACCGTTGGGCGTTGGCTTTGGGAGACGTCCCACCGTGCGATCTCGCCGTCCCAGGAGGAGCTGACGAGAACGGGGTACTCCGGATGCCAGCTGCAGTCCCTCACCGTCGACCTGTGGTAATCCAGCTTCGCCACGCGCTCTCCGGTAACCTGCCACTCAGCCACCACCGATGATTACAATGGAGAAGAAAAGTGATATAATGACGACGAGCGAGAGAGGAAGGGCAAGCGTAAGCATCGTACCACATCGTAGATGTACACGGACTCGCCGCCGGAGCCAGTGTAGATGAATCTCTGGCCCGTGCTGGGAAGTCAAAGTCAAAGTCAACAAAAACGCATCCGCTTGCGCGAGAAATAGAGAGAAAGATATACCTTCGAGCCGGGGAGAAGTAGCAGCGAATGAGAGTTCGGAGGACGGAGTGGCCGCGGTACGTGGCTAAGGATTGGTCAGCGGGGTGACGGCGCCGCTTTTCCCTCTCTGGGTACGGCATCCATCGATAATCCCAGTCAGATTGTCCCGGCTTCGAGCTGCTTGGCAAGCAAAATGAGGATGTAAGGCTTAACTACAAACCGCCCATGTCCAGATAGAGAGAGAGAGAGAGAGAGGAGGAAGAGAGGAGGAAGAAGGGATGGGGGGGAGGAGTCGACGAAGAAGTTAAGAGATTGGATGGATAGATAGAGATAGAGATATGGATAAAGGGAAAGGGTAGAGTGTGTGTGAGACAGAGATAAACACGTAAATAGAGAAGGAAAGAGAGGTAGATAGAGAAAGAAGTGGAGAGAGGGGACAGAGAATTTAAGAGTTGGACAGAGAGTTACCGAGAAGTATAGAGCGGGGTGAGGAAGTATAGAGAGAGAGAGAGAGAAAAAACTAGTTTGAGATAAGAGAAAGAGTGGGGGAGTGGGAAGTGAAGAGAAAAAGAAATAGGGGGTGAGAGAATTAGAGACATAGAGAGAAGAGCAGTAGAGAGAATGAGACGAGTACAAAATGCATGAAAGATAAGAGAAATAGAGAAGGAGAGAGAGAAATAGTGGCGCGGAGAGAAGTAAAGGAGAGATTAGAGAAATTAAGAAGGAAGAAGTGAGGTATATAGAGAGAATTGAATACAGAGTTATGAGAGAAGTTGAGAAGGAACAGAGAAAAATTGTGAGGCAGAGAAGATTTAAGTACAGAGAGAAATAAAGAGAAAATAGAGAGAGAAAGAAGAGACATAAAGAATTGTAAGGAGGGAGAGCGAAAGAAAGGGAAGGCCAAGAACGATACAGAGAAACATAAGAAGAGAGGATAATCAAGAGAAAGGAGAGACAAGTGAGAGAGTAGGAGAGGAAAAACACAGTAAGTATTGAGAGAAAGAGAAACATAAATAAGTGGAGGGCGAGGTGGAGAGGTAATGAGAGCCGGAGGAAAAAATAGAGAGGAAGAGGGGGGGAGAGACGGAGAGAGAGAAATACACATAAAAAGAGAGATAGAAGAGAGAAGTAGAGAGATAAAGGACCAGTTAACAGTGGAGGTCATCCTGCGGATGTCCCATAGCTTGGTGGTCTGGTCCTTGCCATTTGTGATCAAGTGGCGACCATCGCCTCGGCTGTCAATGAATGTGATCCCCTCCAAATGTCCCACCAGGATTCCTGCTGGTCCCCCTCTCGCCACAAAGCATCGCCGATCCCACACCTGTGATAAGTGAATTAATTTTTTAGCTAAATAATTGATTAATTGTCCCAATGATTAAACCCAAGGAAATATCATGCAAAAATGTTTTTTAAAATATGAAGCCCCAGTTTACGAAAATTTAAGATCTCCATGCACATTTATGGCCCATCTCATATTGAAGGTATTATTTTTTAAATTGAATAAATATCGCCAATAATACTATTTAGGGCAGAAGAAGGGTAGTTATTACCTTGCATAATTTATCGTCACTTCCAGAGTAGATGAGGTGCCCAGTCTCATCAGCAAATGTCACAGTGTTGACATCGGACTTGGCACAGGAAAAAGATAGAAAATTTTCAATAAGACGAAAAGAAGTGCAAAAATAAAAATTTCCCACAAATCAATACTGACCAAAACAAGTTCAAAATGAATACCACCTACTGATTGCAAAAAAAATATGTATATGCCAATGGAAAGTGACTTACTGAATGAGCCGAAATTCGTAGAGCAACAGTATTTTCTTCAAGATCGTAGACATATATTGAATCATCGCCACTACCCGCAACAAGTTCTCGACCATCAGACGAAAATTTGACAGAAAATATTCCAAAAGAGTCACCCCCATAGTCATTATGCGAGAAATCTAGACAATCATGGACTTCCTACAGGTGGGGAAATAGTCGCCATAAATTATCACTCTTGTGCCAAAGAAAATTTTTGTATAATCACAATTCTGTAAAGCAAAAAACTTACATTTATATTTGCACGTGACTCTGTTGAGCTGCCACGCACATCAACAATATGGACAGCAGGTGACATGCTGGCATAGACCTGAAAGTTGAAGTACGTAGCCTGAGTATTATGTTTACAATGTTTCTTGTAATTGAACCTATTTATACAAAAGGTGTTAAGACATTAAAAGAATTATGGGTAAGATACTAACAAGGAAATGTTGATTAGAAGAAAGCGATGTGTCAGTGATCGTCCACCGCAAACTTTGAGCAAGAATATCCTTTCTCACTTTCCATCCTTTCTCAACGTCGTATATTCTGATATGACTTGCCTGATTTCAAATTATAATTAATAAGTAATTGATAGAAAAAATGAATCACAAGGCTGACCATACCTGAAACCCAGCAACAAAAAGTGATCCATCTGCAGAGAACTGAGACACATATGCCCTGCTATTCATTCCATCAATGCGACAAGGGCCATTGACCGGCAAGAATCGATTTAGAACATAAGATCGGTCACACTGAGAAAAATTTCCCTTTTTCGTAAAGTTTGCTTCCCTAGAAGATAACATTCTAAGAACAGAAGTGGGAATTTCCTTTTTTGAGTTCACGAAATTACACAGCTCTTCACTGGGTTCAGATCTGAGCTTAGTGACGTGAGAGATTTCACTGTCTATATTAAATGATCCTTCTTTGCGTTTTTGGGGTTTTCGTAATGAGCCACCGCTTGTCTCGCCATCACACATTAAGGCATCCAGTTCAAGTTTACTCATCGTGTAACCCATGTCATAGCCTGATGGTGTCATTGATGTCAATCATTTCCTGAAAGTAACTTAAAATAAGTAATTAGAAAAAAATTGCACAAAGAGACATCTTGAAAAGTCGAAGCAAGTAAATTGAATAACCAAAGAAATAAACAGAAACAATATAATAAATAGATACTATATGTACAAGCGAAAAACCCAATCAATAGATACTACAGTACTACATGTACTGTGCATTATTGACTGGTAGATCCAGAGTTTCATATGAAATGTAACTGGTAGATACATGCATGAAAAATATAACATCAAGGAGAATGTGGTAAGATCCTAGACTTTGCCTCTCTCAACTGAGAACAGAATCTTGATGGGAAAGAATATCAAGAGAAGATTATATTGATAGGCATGCCAAGAAATACATGAAATGGGTAAAGACAAGAATATCTCCTCTCTCTCTCTCCAAGTGGAAGGTAGTAATCCGAGCGCCCCTTTCCTCCACTCTCCCTCAATTCCTCAACTGATTTCTGGCATGCCCTTCTCACGATTAGCCTTCTTTATTAATAGGATTTCTCCTGAATTTTCTTGGAGAAGGAATGATGTGGCCTCCTCCCATAGGCTTATAGACTATCCAATTGCGAAGGGACTGCTGTCTCTTGTTTCTTCTTCCTCAACCAGAATGTGAATGTAGAAATAACAGTTACCCGTTGTCTTCTTCAGATTTTTCAAAAACATTCAATGTAATTTTGTTCTTGTCCATGTTTTGAAATGCCAATGGAGCAGTTTTTAAAAAATATTAAGTTCTATAGATAGCAAAGAAATTAACCCAGAGCCATCAAACAAAATGTGTGCAGATAAAACCAGAAAACTCAAGCCTCAGGCCTCGTCAGTTCGACCTAGAAATCAATTTCTTAATAACCATATGAAATTCATAAATCTAATAGATGCGATTTGTGCATGGTCAAACGGAGATTTTAAGTTGAGAGTTATATTAGATCTGGTGGTCTTTCGGGAGAGGGGTTCCATGGGATCTGATTATATCTATTTTAGCATCATACACTAAACTATTTCGAATTTAATCATCAGAAGAGATTCACTAGGATTAGCCAAGAATGCATAATTAAATTCACAGTCATGCCCTTAAAAACTTTCACCATAGAATAGACATGGATTTTACATGTAAATTATAAGAATACACGGTTTTTGATACGAAAATAGGCCATAAACGAAAAAAATCTTAAGAAAATGAAAAATTCAACACAAGTTGGGGGTTTACACGGGGAGAGAGAGAGAGAGAGAGAGAGCTAGCTGCTGCTGGGTCCGATGCAATATCAAAAATTGAAATAAAGGGCCAAAAGAATAATTTAGGGACTCCCATATTCTCCTATGGGAACAACAAATTCTTCTGATTCCAAGATGATTTACCCTTACAGTCCCACCCCAATTTATAGCCTTTTACAAACTATTGGAGGCTCTAGTGGAATCTCTAAGCGTCTCTAATACATGAGAAACAGTTTGGTCAAATTCAGTATTACACGCGCATCAAGCGAATTCCGGTAACAAAGTAACTCTGGAAAGAAAGAATCTCGGCGTCCACCAAAGCAGCAGGAAAAAAAAAAGATGTGCGAGTTCTTGCAGAACATTTTTATGGAGCTCGTTAAGATAATTTTTTGCATAGTTCCATGCTGCAAATGATCTAATCATTCTTTGAAATGCCAAAATTCCTCGATTCAGTAAACTCCTCTCCTCCACATCACATAGACGGACCGACCGCATCACAAACAACGGAGATAATAATCAGCTAAGTATTTCAAATTTCATACCAGTTACAACTGCAGAGAGCAATTACCCTCTAGCAGATATTCCCGAGGATCGATCCTCTTCACCGTCGCAGTCAGCGCGCCCGTCGACTCACATGGAGAGAGAGAGAGAGAGACATAGACGGGTAACGCTGACGTGGCGGTTTTAGGACAACTGACCTAATGGCGTGCACATTGTTCCATCATGATCTCAAATTTGGAGTGGGCCGGACAGATGCGGTCCAAAAAGCGGGGGAATGGGCGGTGAAAAGAGAGAGAGAGAGAGATCATTCTTCATTTCTTCGTCCGTCAAATAAATGCCTGTTTTATATTTTTTACTCAAAATCTACCAAAAATAATAGAATCAAATAATTTATTCAAGCAGTAGCCATTTTTTTCACGGGCAGGGGTTGGGATATTTCGCGTGGACCGAGTTTATCTCCGCCGCAATATCGCCGGTGACGTGGACTTCACATGCGTCGAGGGCTTGCTGGAGCTGACACTTGTCGGTTACTCCGAAGACCACGCTCGCCACGAGTGGATGCGCCAACACGAAGGCTTTGACCAAACCGGATGAGTAGTCAGGAAAACACCTCATTTTTCAATGAAGAATTCAATGGAAGGGGGACGGCGTTGACCGTAGAATAAAAAGACAGGCATTGACCATATGAGCCTACCTATCGCCAGGGAAGCAGGACGGATATTATACTTCAAGGCAATATTCACATATTCCTGCATTAAATATATGAATAAAATGAATTACTGATAGAATCGCCGCGATCTCTGATCCTAATGCCTTGAGCTTGTGAAAAGTGATCTCTAATCGAATCGACGTGATCGAATTGGATCGCCGCGATCAATGCAGGCGATCCAATGAGAAAACATGGAACCTCTGATCATATCGATCGATGTTCCATGATCTGTCTCCACCAGGATCAACAATCTGATCGGCAATCGGATCACCAATGAGATCATTTTTCAGTCCCTCTTCACGATTGTCCATGATCGTTGGAGTGATCGAGGACATAGATCCAATCAAGATCAATATTGATTGATCAATCAAATACACTGATCAACCAATTTTCAATCATGATCACAAAGATCACATCACATCACTGTTGCCTAACCTGGGCAGCCGACCTGACGGACAACTTCGAAAGATCATATCTTGATTCACCCTCAGAATATCTACCTGTGAAAACCATTTTAGGAGAATATACATTACTAAAAATAGAATCGCAAAATTTGAGAGGATAAGATAGGAAGCACCTCTATATCGATTCATCCTTGCGCTTTGCGGGCCGCCATCGGGGGAGAAATATTTTCCAGATAGTATTCCCATAGCTGTCGGGCTGTAAGCCAGCAACCTAATCCTGTTCAGAAGTTAAAAATTTAAAACATTACTAAAAATGGCAAAATAATTTGCGTGAGAAACTCCAAAAATAAGGATTATTAGCATACTCCTCGTGATGGCAACATTCGGCAAGTCCAGAATCGAAATTCCGGCAGAGAAGGTTGTAGCAATTCTAATTGCCATTAGGAACTGGAGTAATTCAGTAATAATGAAGAATATTTGGGCAAAAACAAGGAGTGAGACTTACCTGCAGAGAGATAATTCTGGGATATTTGCCAAATTTGGCAGTCTCGAGGAATTTCATCAATCCATATGGCGTCTCGTTGCTCAGGCCAATGTATCTCACCTAGAGTAGAAGAATATGAACAAAAGGGTTAATTAGGGAATGACCGTCTGGATACAATTATCATTAGCAATACTGGAATCGGATACCATAAAGTTCTTTAATGGTATCCAATACTTACAATACCAGACACCATCATCCTGATGATGGGTATCGCTAAGTGGATGAAAGTATTGGGTAGGTTAAGCGTACTGTCACCATCATGCGCTAACGTATAAAATAGCAGATGATGGTCTTGGATATCAGTAAGATATCGGATATCGCTAATGGTTATCGGATATTGTTAATGGATCTCGGATATCGCTAATTTTCCATTTTCACATTTTTCAAATTTTTAATTATATCCATAACAATATCCTTATCACCATCCGTCATTCTTAATGTCATCCATCATCCTTAACATCATCCGATACCTGTTACCGACATCTTGGTTCCCATCATCCATCAGCACAGCCATCGCCATCCAGAATCTGATATCTGATATTCACTACTAGAAGACAGTATCAGGTACCAGATATCAGCAGTCGGATGATGGTATAGCTGAATGACCGTACTGGATGAGGGTAGTCAAACCGTAGGGTTCTTCAGAGAATTCCTTGAAATTATTTATATAAAACCTATCTTTTACCTTTCCACAATTAACAGCTCTTTCGAGGGCTTCCAATTGTTCTTCAAGAGGAACTGAGGTGAACTGCAGACGTGGATCGTAGTCTGTTTCCCCAAACATGGGTATGTAGCTGTAATTAAAAAAAATACGAAATTATGAGAGAAATTTAATTTTTAGGATTTATAAGAGAAAGTCTTCATTAAAAACTTACCGGTCAGGCCAGTGAATCTGTTGAAGATCGATATAATCAGTTTGCATACGTAAAAGGCTGCATCCATTCAAATAGACGAAAACATAGGAAAGATAAAATAATTAAAAAGTGCCTCCAGACTATTCTAAAAAAAATCTGAAAAATGTCAAAGGGCACATAATTTTATCTCTCAAAAGACTGCATGCAGAATCCTCTCCAACAATTATACGATAAGGATATGTGAATTCGTCCGTTCGTCAAATCAAATTTTCTGAGTCTCAGTTCATGTGCATGATTTGTATTTGTCATGAATTCCTTGATTCTTATGAGTTTAAATATATCTTTATGATGTGTTCGACGAACTAACAAACGAAAAATACGCTTTTCATATTTAATGTTATACTAATTTGTACCAGATGCATTACCAAATGAAAAGAATTCGTTGATTTTCAGTTCGCCAAACTGGCGAGTGAGAGAACAATTTTGCCAGCTAGTGTATGGGAAAAATTTTTTTAAAATCAGCCGAAAACTAAGAATCGGTCAGTAGGGATGGAAAAAATCCGAATCATACTAAATCTCACAGGTCAAAACATAGCAAAATTAGAGAACCTTAAACACAATCAATCATGAGATCAAAACCATTGATTTCATTTCAAAAATCAAAGTAAATCACGACCTGCAATCAATAGCCTCAGAGATGTTCTTCGCGTCCAAACACATCGGTCCACCTCGGATCCAGGTCATTTGCCCAGATGGCCCAGTAATCTGAAACGATGAAGAACACTTCTATCTGAAGATACACTTATTTTTGCCGCTTAAAACCCTAAAAAATATAGAAGGGACTCTACGCTTCAACTTCTGAAAAGGAAATTAACAGATGGCTGATAAAATATTTCAATCAACAGACCTTGGTTGCCAGCACGATCTTGTCTCTGGGAATCCTGCTTTCTTTGAGCCAGAGGCCGATGTACTCTTCGCTCCGGCCCTGTGTAGCTCTGCACTGGGGAACAGGATACCTAACCAAACAATCAACGAGCAGTCGAGATCATTTTAACAAAAAATACAGAAATTAAAGAATACGAGAAAAGTACATTTCTGCGGTGTCGAAGAAGTTGACTCCGGAAGCGTACGCCTCGTCCAGGAGTCGGAACGACTGCTGCAACGAGTTCTGTTCGCCGAAAGTCATCGTCCCTGCGACAAGCAGTAATGAGGGCAGAAATTTGAATTTAGAACAGGAAAATGTGGAAGAAGCGTAAGAGAAGGCAATTAATATGTACCAAGGCAGAGCCTGGAGACATTCAATCCGGGAGCGAGGTTGAAGAGAGGAACCATCCCTGTGATTTATTGCCGAAAGATTATATTTTTCTCCTTCTCTCTTAGGCTGGATTACGTCGCCAAACAGAAGAGAATTTCGGATTCAACGACTTTTCGGTAATGCCTAACGATATAAGATTGAAGATCATTTTAAATGAAATTGTGCCCTCTCTGCGAAGAATAAAATCGACTTCATTGTGCCCACGCCGCCGCCCTTGCCCTTTAACTGACTACTTTCCCTCAAAAACTGTACATTGAAGAGTTCGCTAAAACTGGGGAAATTTGTAGCTAACGAGGCTGACACGAAAAATCGCAGGCAACAAATCCCCGCGCAGTTCGTCCACTGATTACGCGCTTTGTAACTCTTCGCACCTCGGATCCTCCACCTTATTGAGTATTCTAGAAGTGGCAGAAACTTAAGATGGTATCATTGCAACTGTGATCCATCAACTCAACGACGAAGATGCAGCGACGTGGTTAGAGTTCTTCGCTAGAACTGGTCGTTAAAACGGCAGCCACGAAGATAAGGTGCGATAAAATCTACTTCCATTGAAACGGGTATGTTACATTCCACAACTACTTCAAATGAACAATTTCGGTTGTAGTGACGTTGGGATTTGAATATCTAAAATTTTTATTAAAATAGTGAATGTAACAGAATATATTAAATTAAATATTCAATGATCATATCGTGTAGTATAAATTAAAATTTATATTTATAAAGTTTATTGAAAGAGTTCTTGAAACTCTTCCAAATATCCAACTTCTAGTAGTATCTATTAGATCACTTAACGATTAGAGCTTCTCTTCAATACTCTTTACGAAGAGATAATGAGAAAAAAAGAATAGAGTTTCTCATAAATATTGCATGAAAACCTTAAGTTTCTCATTTTTTATACATATATAGATATCGATGATGCAAACTATTCACAAAATAATTATATTTATATTCATCAACATCCATAGAACTTATGTGCGTGACATTTAGGTCTATATATCTAACTTGTTAATAACTCCATAAAACTAATATTACTTATTTTTTAAACTTATATCAACACGTAAAACAATTAATCAATGATCTATTTCACATAGTTGATAGGTGCAGTTGATAGCCCACTAGGTGCATAAGAACTTTAATATAAAATCTATATGTCATCAATTACCATGTAAGTATAATCCTTCATTTGCACAAGCCTTGCTAATGACTTAAAATATGATCAATTATCGAACCTTAATCAACCACTTAAGTTAGTATTAATGTGCATAAGAAATCATCGAGAACACCTCCGATCTTTCTATTATCATAATCAAAGATTTTATCACATCTCATTCCTAGAGTCAATCTTTTCAAGTATTGAGGGTGAATGATCTCATCTTAACACTAAAGTTAAATTCGAAAGACTTCGTGTTGTATCCAATCTATGATGTTTTAAATATCCCATAATTTGGGATTTGTAAGTCATAGTTAAAGCATAATCATCTATCCACAAAGATGTCATTAGTGTAAAGCCAAAGGATTGCATACATGTCTGTGACATGAATCAAACTGATTAACAATCGGGTAGAATACCATTCAAGAATTCATACATATGAATTTAGTGAACTCTTTTTCCAAAGAGTACCTACATTTATCTTCAGTGTCTCCACGCCAATGACGACAGGATTAACCATACTTATCATATAAAGTCATATCAGATAATTTTACTCTTTCTAAATAATTCGACATCCTTTTTTAATATCTCATGAATATTAATATTTAGAATATATGTTTAAAGACTTATAATTATATAATAATCTCATCATAATTTACTTAATAATTATAAATACTTATAGACTTTATTTCAAATATCATAAAATGATGAAAATAAATAAAATTAATTTTAATAAATATAAATAAGATACATAAAAGTGTGATTTGGCTTGTAAGTCACATAATATTTATTATAGGGTTTTGAATTGATCAATATGAACCCTCGAATGCTATTATATATAACGATTAAGCAAGTTGATTAGTACTACTATTGTGTACGTGGTCCTTGGACCTGAGACATCGTAAACATCTTAGATGAATGATTCTATTTTTACTATGACTTATAAATACCTAGTGATATGATCTCTATAACATCTTAATGGTTGGATACGACATGAAGTCCTCGAAGGTGATTGCTTGGTCAAGAGAAGATTATCTACCCTTAATATTGAAGAGATTGACTCAACCAATGAGATGCAATGATATCCACGTCTAATGTAATAGAAATATCAAAGTTATTCACTATTATTTTATGTACGCATCAGTATTAAGTTGAGTGATCGATTAAGATTTGACAGTTGACCGTACCCTAAATCATCCATAATTCTCGCACAGACGAAAACTTATATAGATGCAATAATCCATGACAACAAAGTTCCATATGAGAATTTTTATATACTTTGTATCTCATAGAACATAATAGTATAGCTTGTCATCCAACAAGCTAGTAACTCAACTTATCGATTACATTAAATCAATCACTGATTAATTAATCTATATTAGATGAGAAGATTATATGTTCTTTGTGACTCAGTGTTTGAATATTTGATTCAATATCTTTTATTGCCCTCGATATTTTCATCAAAATATTGAAAACTTATCAAATCCAATCAATTAAGTTAAATTAATCATCAATTAAGTGAATTTAGACTTTTTTGCCTAGTAATTCAGTGTTGTACATAATCACATGATTTTAACAGGTCATAGTGCTCATTGTATCCCCCTGACACGAGATGGTTTATACTTTTTCACTTGGTCTACACTAGATTTGTGATACTTCGCTCCTCGATTGTAGAGTATGCACCCCAAAATACACTTGGGCCATGCAATGTGACACCACGGCAGACTAGTCCACTACCAAGCAACCTTCTCTGTGCTTAAGGATCAATGGAATGAAATATTTGACAAATTTGCATTTATGCTAGAATTAAGAATCATGGCTCATTGGAATAAGAGCAAAGCAAGCAAGTCACTTTGGACACTCAGGTAAGGACGACAATCTGGATCGATCACAATTTCATGTGTGTTCATGCAGGTCTAACCATGGCGTAGGTTGCTTTGATCTGTGTCCATTTGATCACTGTATACATAACTCAATCGTTCATGCAGGTCTATATCACTCTATCATCAATGCAACCAAATATCAAGACTTGCATTTCATATCTGAAGATCTAGATCGTCTATCCGATCGCAGAATCGAGAAAATCAATCGAAAACATCCTTGTAAGGCACTTGGCAAAGAGTTGCGCATGTGCAATTTCTCTTTCCAATTTTAAGACCCTGACCGGTAAGGCTTGCTACCGACCCCTTTAGGTCCGTGACGTGGCGTGGCCCGTGCAGGCGATGGCACAGGCCGCGCGACTGCCCGGTTGGCATGCAGAGGAAGGGGGATAATTTTGGATGCAAGATGGGGAGAACGGTGGAAGAGGAAAGGAAGTAGGGGCTTGCTGATCCGTTGAGTGGAGTTCCTCGAGGACCTCGTCGGAGGAGACGACGGGGAGGTGGCAAGGCCGGTGCACAACTTGCCGGGGATCCTGGCCAACATGGCGGCGCACCTGCGGAGCATCTGCGACGAGAGATGATGAGAAAATAGAGATCGGATATAGGAGAAAAGAGATATGAGAAAGAAATGAGATGGATATAAAAGAGAAGTTTATCACGAAGAAAGAAATCGGAAGAATATGAGAGAATCGAGAGCTGAAAAAATATGTGCGGAAAAGAGGTGGGAGATGAAGATGAATGGGATGAAAATGGCAGAGAAGAGGAGTAGAATCGGGAGATAAAAAGTGAAATCTGGTGGCGGAAATGAGAAATAAAGTGAAATCTGTGCTTCCGGTCGTGTTTAGCTGGCAAGGAGAGATAAAGTCATCTGTCTTTCCGTTGCCACGTCGACACTCTCTGTCGGACGCAGAGTCCGCCAAGTCCCCCTACACTAACTTCAAATGTCGCCCTCATCTCCATTTTTCTTCACCTTCCCCTCTCAGAGCTATCTTTCCTCGAGATGGCGACTCGCGAGCAGGCTTTCCCACCCCAGAAGCAGGAGAGGCAGCCGGGCAAGGAGCATGCCATGGAGCCCCGTCCGTTGACCTACGCCGAGGACTACAAATCAGCCAACAAACTCCGAGTATTTTACGACTTCTTCAATGTTCAGGAAATTCCTCGCGTTTTATTCTTACTCTTTTTCATGGTGCAGGGAAAGGTGGCGCTCGTGACTGGCGGAGACTCGGGAATCGGCCGTGCCGTCTGCTACTACTTCGCACTTGAAGGCGCCACCGTTGCCTTCACGTACGTGAAGGGCCAGGAAGAGAGGGACGCGAAGGAGACGCTGGAGATGCTGAAGAAGGCTAGGTCAGGGGACGCGAAGGAGCCTGTCGCCATTGCTGCGGACCTCGGGTATGAATGTGCGTGCAAGAAGGTCGTTGACGATGTGGTCGGAGCTTTCGGGGCCGTGGATATTCTCGTTAATAATGCCGCCGAGCAGCACGTGGCTCCGGAGCTCCAGCTGGTTGATGAAGCCCGTCTTGACCGTGTCTTCAGGACCAACTTCTTCTCCTACTTCTTCATGTCCAAGTAAGTCAACTAAATATCATTATCACCATCATCCCTACCAACACCATTTCGTCATTGCCATCATTATCATTACCGCCACCATCATCATGTCGTCATCGCCACCACCACCTCAACACCGTCATCACCATCATCTCTACCATCCGCACCATATCAACACCACCATCATCACTATCATCGCCACCATCATCGTCACCACCATCACCATCACCATCACCATCACCATCACCATTTGTGTCTTCTCACCGTATCATCACTACAATCATCTCTTACTTCATCAATATCATCACCACCTTCATCTCTACCACCATAACCACCACCAATATCTTCACCATCACCACCATCGTCACCATTTCGTAAAATCATCGTCACCATCATCAGTACCATCAGCTCCATGATTACCATCATCATCATCATCACCACCACCACCAGTTTCTTCACCATCACCACCATCGTCGCCATTTCGTCAAATCATCGTCACCATAATTACAGTCATCATCATCACCACCATCGTCGCCATTTCGTCAAATCATCGTCACCATAATTACAGTCATCATCACCACCACCACCAATATCAGCACCATCACCACAATCACCATCGTCACTATCACCATCGTCACTATCACTATCACTATCACTATCGTCGACCCATCGTCACCACTATCAGCGCCACTACCACCATCATCATCATCACACTACCACCACAATCACAACCGCCAGCATATTATAATCATCGTCATCATCCTCTTCATCTAAAGTTTTTATTTTTTTCACAGGTTCTGCTTGAATCACATGAAGGAAGGCGGCACAATCATCAACACGACCTCGATAAACGCGTACAAGGGGCACCCGACGCTGATCGACTACACGGCGACAAAGGGAGCGATCGTGGCCTTCACCAGAGCGCTTCACCTGCAGGTGATCGACAAAGGAATAAGAGTCAGCGCGGTGGCTCCTGGACCTGTCTGGACGCCGTTGATTCCGGCTTCCTTCCCGGAGGATAAGGTGGCGAATTTCGGCAAGAGTGTTCCCATGGGCCGGGCCGGGCAGCCTTACGAGATCGCTCCTTCGTTCGTCTTCCTCGCCTCGAACCAGGACTCTTCCTACATCGCCGGCCAAGTCATCCATCCCAACGGTATTCCTCTGTTTCGCTCTTTTTTCTGACTTCTTGTCTTATCGCTCTCTCTTCTCCCATGCAGGCGGTGTGGTCCTCAACGGCTGAACTCTATCTCTCTCTCTTTCTCTCTCAAGAGTTAGTGCTTGTCATACTGTATATTATGAAGTATCTTTTGATCTGGGATGAAGATGCGATCTCATGGAAATAATCAGTCGATAATTCTATAGATATAATATGAAATAAACAATGGTCGGGAAAAATAAGATACTCGAAGATCTATCTCTCTCTCTCACACAGGAAAGCCAGTTGATTGAACGAGGGAGTCGTCAATCATGCAATCGATCAGAGATTGTTTCTTTAAATTTATGATCTGATCACGATCAGATTGTTAAAATATTTCAAGTTTTTTGGCGTATTTCATTTATAAGGGTTTTCTTTAAAAATATTTTTTATTTTTACCACGAATTACCTTGTCATTGACGATCAGATCGGTGATTGGTGATTGATCACTGTCTTTTTAATCCCATTCATCACCTTCAACAGATCAACAATCAAAGGCATGACTGTCCACTACTGAAATCGGATTGTCGCTTTCATCGATGCCACCAATCAGATCATGATCATTGCATGATCAATTGGATCAATCAATCAGCCAATGAATGATCATGATCTCTACTTGTAAATATAGGGGCGTGCGACCTCTGACCATGCTCTATGAAAGCATCTTTGATCTTGGATAAAGATGTGGGATTATTTCATAATTACTCAAATATTCAAGATGAAATATTTACTAAATAGAGGTGAATTGAAAAATAGAGATTGTATCACAAATTTTTTCTTCCCTATCTATTTTTCTAAGCAAGGAATATCTTCAACTTCCTGGCAATCAAGGCCTTCTCTCACTATATAAAAAAAGGCTATCTCTCTCTCCTAATTGTTATTATCTTTATTCTCTTCATGATTAGCATAAAGGTATCTCTCTCTCTTTATGACATTTAATAACCACTTAGATCTCTCACATGCTCAATGAGTCCTTGATATTTGCCGTTTTATGTGAGGCCTTTGAGACAAGGGTATAGGAAAACACATTTCTTATGTAGAAGAATGAGACCTTGAGATTAGGGGACCTTATGTGAGGCCTTTGAAATTACGCGTAAAGGTGAGCATGTCTCTCATGGAGAAGAATGAGTCCTTGAGATTAAGGGTCTTATGTGGGAGAGGTCCATTAGAGAGATCTGCAAGACTCTACTCCATAGTCAAAGGTACATTACATGATACAAGGCAATTATAGATCTTCACTAAGGATGGAAAGACTAGGCTATTTACCCAATAGATGCAAAGAGAAAAAACAATCTTAGAAGACCAAAAAAACAAGGAGAGCATGAAGATAAGGAGAGGATATTCGGAAAGAATATCATGTCATGGTTTCTGATAAAGATGAGAGGGACTAGAGGTGACAAGAGATATAGAGAGTTGCACAACCTTTGGCTGTTAGGAGAATCTAGAACAATAAACAGGTTAATTTCCAAGAGAGACATATCTTGTTAGTCAATTACCAATAAAGGAACCATAAATTCTAGGTCTAATTTTCACAAGACTCCCGATAGTGTACTTAATAAAGAACCCACGCTCTATGTGTTAGGATACATGAAAGTCATTTTTGGTTTGTATGATTGGTTTGACCCCTTATCTGGCACAAAATGGTTTGTTGGTGAGACTCTCAGATGAATGCTTATTGATTTATGACGAAATGAATCAGCACGGTCGTTGAATACACACCAATTCATGTCAAAACTAATACCAAACTCACCAATTTTATCAAATAATTACGTATTAAAGAGTATAGTGGTGAATAAGGGTTGATTCCACAGAGAATTAGGGTAATTTTCATATGATCTTTTAAAATTCGATCAAATCAAACGATGAATCATGGTGAAAAATTAGGAAAATTAATATATTTGAAAAGAATACTTAAAAACAAATCCACGGAATAAAAAATCACTAAATTTGGATCAAGATTCGTAGAGAAATCATCAAATGAATAAGAGAGAAATTTTCAAAATTAAAAATCACGAAAAAAACTGAAATTGACTAAAATTACAACTCAAAATTGAAATCTAAATATATTCAAAGGAAGATTAGGATGAAATATGATCTCTAACCCAAGATTGCCCTCCAATTAATCTAATTATTCGCCGAAATCAAAGGCTTTTCATTTTTGAATTCAAAAACGATCGTTGATGTTCAAGAACCGATTTTCTTCATATTCTCTCAACGAAATCTCACTTTCATGCACTCCGTGGATGCGGAAATTGATCTAGAAGCGATTGGAAGCAAGAGATTCAAGGGATTTGGTGTCTAAATAGTTTGATTAGTCGAATTGACATGGAATGCTTTACAATGTCAAATAACGTCTCTATTTATAATGTGAATTGGGCGTAACCGTCCGATGAAACATTTAATCCTTGATCAACGACTCTGGTGAAACACATGATTGTGAATCGTTATGGTTAAGTCATAGCCGTAGGATCTCAGATGGACCGTCGAGATGAAGCCACGTTGTGCGCATTATAAGTAACGCATCAAACAGTCGTTATTTGATCTTGATCCGACGCTCCAGATGTGTTTTGTTGGTTTTAATGTCAGCCGTTATAACTCCTTAAATCGACAGCTGAGATTAAATCATTTTAAAACGATTCGCCGACGAATGGATTTGTGTCACATACCCCCCTTAAGTGACGATCAACGATCAAGATTTAATCGCACGATCGGACGCTCCATGTGCTGTCACGTCATTTGAGCAAAAATAAATTTGAAATAAAATAAAATAAATCAATTTTCAATTAAAAAAAATTCTGAATTTTTTTCAAAAATCCCTAATAATTACAAATTCATATATTTTAAAATATAACTCCAAATTAATCTAAATTTATTTCATTGAATCAGAAATTAAATTATCTATCATTCTAAAAAGTCAAAATTAATAATTAATAAGAGAATTATATTTCTATTTAAAAAATACACTCATTTCTTTTAAATTTTAAAACTTAGAAAAATATATGAGTGTATATAAAATGATTTCTCTTATTATTTAACCTTAAAAACTAATTATAATCTCAAGTAAAGATGGGTATATAAAAATATTCTCCTAAGTTATCATAATTAACCCTAAATTAATATATTTTGAGATTGTAATGACTTTTTTTAATAGAATAATAGATAAACACTAAAAAAATATGATAACATGCATTAGAATGGAATGTTTTTATACCTTAATTTGCTATTAATGATCATGTATTTTCATGTGTTAATTAGTATGTTATCAATGTATATATTTGAGATAAGTATATAGTAAAATTATACATATAGGATTTCATGCTTGGTTAAAGAATTGGATCATTCTTAACCTATACCATCAACTTATTGGGCTCTTCAACATTCTTCATATAAGACTCTAGTACTAATTTAACCTTTTTATTCTATAAAATACACTTTCGTAGGGCAGATTTGACTCAAGGCACCTAGGACCCAACAACCTCTTTTTTGATAGAGATACTAGAATAGAGATTGAGGGAGCGATCTTCAAAAAGTATGTTTCAAAGATCTTTCAAGAAAGTCTCTTGGACTTAGTTGGAGCTTTGAAGATCAAGTAAGAATTTGTTTCCCTAGGTTGGTAAAAGCAAGCTTATAGTTTTCTTTGCATTATCAAATTATTTGGCCTCCATTATCTCCAATTCTTTTTCCATTGGCAGATTCAATTCATATTCTTCGCTCTATTTCCCAACCGCAACTTAGACAAACAATAATCCACCCACACTTTAAATAGCTTGGATATAATGAATACGACTACAATGGGATTTCAACTCCAACAAAGATATTTCAAAAGATTTTTGTACATTTTTGGGAGATTCTATTAGTATCGAATGCTTATTTCTATGTCAAAATCTATGCCTTATTTATTAATTTTAGCTACAAGGCAAACGCCAATGTATTCAATCAATGAAGGATATTTTTCCTATTGATCGCAAAAATAATCAGAATAATTCTAGAAATATGAGTAAAGGTGACAACCCCCCTAGGGAACATCTACCAAATTAGATCAGTACGATCATGATCAAAATTTGGTTGATCGATGGAGTTGATTGATCAACCAGTGGGAATCATGATTAGATCACAACAGACTACCAGAGAGCGAGAGCGATAGAGACTATGACCAATAAAATGATCTTATTTGCTATCGGATCGCTAATCGAATCGTCGATCTGAGGTGGCGACTGATCGAAACATTCCAAGTTCTACCTTGGCCGATCAGATTGCTTGTATCGATCACGATGCTGTTATCGCCGTTCCGTACATTAATACCATTATTTTCTTGATTTTCCTTTGTAAAAGATGCTAGACAAAATGTAGCAATCAGAAGCTGCTTTATCTTTCCACTCTTGGATATCACTTGTGTGGCTCTCTGCTTGCTTGGACTTCATTCATTGATAATGAATATTCGGTGGGTTACTGGGATCAGTGACTCAGCAAGTGGGTCCTATGTTCCACGCTGGCACTAGGCGTTAGACAAATGGGCTCCACCGCGCGCTCGAATTCGTGGACGCGCTTCGCGACTGCGGATAACGTGGACAAAGTGTCGAAGAACTATCTTTCCCTCGCAATCGGCGGTCTTCTCTCGTCGGAGTGATCTCCCGATTCGGCGGCAATGGCGTTGTGGATGGAAGGGAGGATCGGTCTCTCTGCGGCGCGTCTGGAGACTGAGCGCGTAGGATGCTGCTTCCGGCGAGAAATGATGGGGGAGAAAGTCAAACAAGTGGACTTTTCCGTCTATGGTCGTCGGAGAAGCCCGAGGAGATCTCTCCAGAGAAGTCTCCCGCGTATGTCCATCGCCACCGAGTTGCCGGAGGAGATCGCGGTTAGTGGAAAACCTTTACTCTATTTCTGTGAGAATAATTTAGTGGATTCGATTAGCGAGCGAGAATTCGATTAAAAATTATAGCTTTGATTTTCGGCATTCAACACAGTTTACGGTATCGATGTTTACGGTAATGGAGTCATTGTCGAAGGTGTGCAGTTCAAGGATCTGGAAATGGAGAGGAGGAATCCAAGATCGGTGGTGGCGATCATCCTCGGCGGTGGCGTTGGAACGCGTCTATTTCCTCTTACCAAGCAGAGGGCGAAACCAGCCGTAAGAACTGAAGAACGTTGAAAAATGTGGAATACTGAACAGTCCTTGCTATCAAATTCCTCTTCTTTCTTTTCCTGTTAGGTGCCGATTGGGGGAGCTTATAGATTGATCGACGTCCCCATGAGCAACTGCATCAACAGCGGAATCAACAAAGTGTACATCCTCACGCAGTTCAATTCCGCTTCGCTGAATCGTCATCTCGCTAGAACATATAATTTGGGTAACGGCGTGAATTTTGGAGATGGTTTTGTGGAGGTGAGCGCCGGAATTTTATCTCCTGAATGTATTAGGCTATCCTTGTTAATCTGCGAATACTTCTGCACGATGAATTTCTTGGGGTTTTTTTGGATGTGATCTCAAAGACAATTAAAGATGGATACTTGATTTTGATTTTCGTTGATTTCGCAGGTTCTGGCGGCAACACAGACTCCAGGGGAAGCAGGACAGAGATGGTTCCAGGGAACTGCGGATGCCGTTCGCCAGTTTCATTGGCTCTTTGAGGTAATGCGGCTCTCTCTCTCCCCCTCTGTCTAATCTCTCTCTTTCTCGCTCACTCTGATAACTTTCCCTCTCTGTCTCTGTCTCTCTGTCTCTCTCTTATCTGTCTTTCCCGCTATCCATCTTCATGATCTCTCTTTCCCGCTTTTCCTCTTTCCGATCTCTCTCCCCCTCTGTTCCTCTCCCCCCCATCATTATGACCTCTCTCTCTCCCCACCCCCTCTCCGTGACTAAGCCCTTAGAGTCGGTTTGCTCGTCTGTTTTTGTGACCAGCCAAAAGGTGATGTCCGGCCGAGATCACGTACCACATCATTCTGATTTTGACGACAGCATAAGAACAGAAACGAAAGAAAAAAAAATTTCTAGAAATTCCGAGCTGAGCCTCATTTTAATTAGAAATTTGTGAGTTTATTTGTACGGGAAGCGAATGCTACCGACGAATATGTTGGGTGGATGAGGCAAATGGAGAGAAATGGTAGAATAGCAGGGGCGCTACTCCCAAACCCTAACATTTTTCTTGCACAATGTTGACCTCCAACATCCCCCCCCCTCAAAAGAAACACATGCTTACCCTAGTATTTGAGCAAACAACCTCGACTCTGATACCATTGTTCAGATTTAAGCGCCTATCTATGTGCTAAAAGCTATAGCTGAAAACAATGGCGCTACTCCAAAACCTTAAGATTTTGCGGCAGGATGTCGACCTCCGACTGCTTATTAACTTTATTGGGGATTTCGTCAATGTGAGTTTCCTTATCTGGACAGGATGCAAGAGCCAAAGATATTGAAGACGTTCTGATCCTCTCAGGCGATCATCTCTACCGTATGGATTATATGGACTTTGTTCAGGTAATTTGATTGTTTGGTCTCTTTCAGACCTGGCATCCCTCTGAAATATTGAATGTTCTATGTCCCCTGCAGCGGCATCGTGTAAGTGGAGCAGATATTACAATTGCTTGCCTTCCGATGGATGACAGGTAAGTCAAATTGATAATTCTCTTCGTGCATTTATCCCGAGGATCGTATATTACAATTTTCATGACATAGCCGTAAATATTGGAGCCAAATTCAGATCAGAATGGAAAATAATATTATCAGATTCCTCGGAGGTTTTTGGTTTTTGTTCCATGCACTTTTTTCTGTGGTTATTCGGAAAACATTACTTGCATTATTGATTATTGGTTTTTTGCGTTTTTCTACCAGTCGGGCATCTGATTTTGGGCTAATGAAGATCGACAACAAGGGCAGGGTGATGTCCTTCAGCGAGAAACCTAAAGGAGACGATTTGAAGGCAATGGTATGTCCTCTCTCTCTCTCTCACTCTCTCCATCTAATTCTGTCTCTCACGCTCTCGCTCTCTTCCTAATTCTCTCTCTCTCTCTCTAACTTCTCTCTATGACTCTATCTCTCTCTGGCTTTCTCTCTCTCTAACTTGTCTCTATCTCTCTGTGGCTATCTCTCTCTCTCTCTCTCTCTCTCGCTCTGTTAGAGTGTCGCTCGTTTCGAGACCTTATAATTTGGGAGATTCTATCTGTCGTCTAGGAAGTGGACACAACTGTACTGGGACTTTCCCGAGATCAGGCCCAAGCTAAACCGTACATAGCCTCTATGGGCATCTACGTGTTCAAGAAGGAGTTGCTGTTGAACCTTTTGAGGTTCGTCATGCCGTTTGTTCTATCATCCGGCTTTAACTTCATTCTCTATGCCAGTTATTTCAGCAAACTTTTTTCTTCCTGCTGTTGGATTAGATGGCGTTTTCCCACGGCCAATGACTTCGGATCGGAAATCATCCCGGCATCCGCAAAAGAGTTTTTTATTAAGGTTTGTATTTTTCCTGCGTCTAACTTTGAAATTGCTGTCAATAGGTAATTGCGATTAGTGATCGGATCGGATCATCATGCTCGAACATGTCGATTGATCGCCGGTCTTGTAAAGTTAAGATCATCAATCAGGCTGATTGATGTTCATTAGTCGATGATCAGACTGATCGCATTCCGTCAATCAACAATCAGATATCTGATATGATCGATTGACTTCGATCACTGAGACGATCGGGTTGTCGAAGGCCATCAATCAGCCGATGAATCCGACCACGATCATGACCGTCATGGTCGGATTCATGATTCCTAGTTTCTTTCATACTCATCTGAGGTATCTCTTTCAGGCTTACTTATTTAATGATTACTGGGAGGACATCGGAACGATCAAATCATTCTTTGAAGCAAATCTCGCACTTACTGCCCACGTAAGCTGCACATTAATTCCGCACTTTTTCACGAGGCTTCTCTTCTCCTCAGATTTCCTTTTATTTACTATTTTATTTTGTATTTATGTTTTATTTATTGATAAATGAATAACATTATTTTTATTCGTTTCTGTTCGCAAGTTTATCTTCTATTTCACTTTGTTAAGTGAATATTATTATTTCCGAGTTGAGTAATGGTTAGTATCTTAGTCTGACCTAGAACCAAACAAAAACAAAGCTTATCTTTATAAAAAATAAATGAAAATTTGTATATATATTTTTCATTAATGTCATGCGAAGTGTTGGGAAGTCAATAATTCATTTTTTCAATCTTTCTCAGAGTCCTTTTATTTATTTCTATTCTAGATTATAAACTTCTTCTCTTTATAAGTTTATCTTGTATTAATCACATATTTATTTTTGTTAAATGAATAATGCTATTTTTATTTACCTCCATTTTCGCTAATAAACTTCTCTATAAGTTTATCTTGTATATATATTTTATTTAGTTTTGTACAACGGATATTATTGTTTTTGAGTTGAGTAATATCGGGAAACAAAAGAAGTCTTAGAATGACAAATCCTTTTTTTTTTCAATTTTCTTCGCCGTGCAGCCGCCGCGATTTAGCTTCTACGATGCCGCAAAGCCGATATACACATCTCGGAGAAATCTTCCGCCGTCCAAGTTCGAAAATAGCAAGGTGGGTCGATGCTGTTGATCTCCTTAGCGAATTTTCTGACTTTAAGGGTGTTATCTGAAGATCGTGGACTCGATAGTATCCCACGGAAGCTTCCTAGACAACTGCAGGATAGAGCATAGCGTCGTTGGCATCCGTTCTCGCATCAACTCAAACGTCCACTTGAAGGTAAATTTTTTTAATTGATTTCGGGTTCTCGTATTATTCATGTACAGGAAGTAATGGAGTAATTTTAAGAAAAATTGACAGTTCTATCGACTCAATTAAACAAAATAAACAAAATATTTTTTTGTCTGGGGAAAAAAATCTGGAAAAGCCCACGCATAAAACGAGCAAACTCAATTAAACAAAAATGAACTAAATATTTGTTTGAATAGGAAAAAAGATATCTGACAAGCCCATGCATAAAAAACCGAAACTCATTCAACTAAAAAAAACTAAATATTTTTTTGTTAAGGAAAAAGATATCTGCCAAAGCCACACATAAAATTAGGGAATGGAGATCATTGATCAGATCGTCGTGATCAAATTGGATTGCCATGATTGATGCTGGCGATCTGATTGAGATTCAGGTTCACGTTCTATGATCAATAAAACCTTTGATTGATTCAATCTGCGATTAAGCTTCTTTGATCGATCATTGCCTTAGATTGATGATCAGTCAATTTTTTATCATGATCATGTCAATCTCATCGAATTGCTGTTCCATGCATAAAACGACCAACTGAATGACTAGATCTTTGTCAGGATGTCGTTATGCTCGGTGCCGACTACTATGAGACGGAGGATGAAGTGGCATCCTTGATCTCTGAAGGGAGGGTCCCCATTGGAATAGGAGAAAACTCGAAGATCAGGTTCAATCCCAAAACCTTTCAAAATTATCTGTCTGTCTCACCTTGGAGACTTATCTCACTTGTTTACAAAATAATTCACAGCAACTGTATCATTGACAAGAATGCACGGATCGGCAAGAATGTCAATATTTCGAATGCTGAGGTGCGATTACATGATAAATTATTCTATTTGCTTGTGCTCCTGTATGCATTGGCCAATGTCATAGGATTGGGATTGAGTACATTTGGTCAGAAATATGAAAAAATAATCTCACAGAAGTCTTTCTTTGTTGGTGTTATCAACATTATTTTTATCATTACAAATTTTTTATGCTGCCAAGGAAATAAAAATCTACTCTACAGGGAATCCAAGAAGCCGATAGATCTTCAGAAGGGTTCTACATCCGGTCAGGAATCACCGTCATTCTGAAGAACTCAACAATTAAGGATGATCTTGTCATATGAAATGGTTTGTGATTATCATGCACATGCGGTTGTTTAATTATCCTATGATTTGCTTGATTATTTATGTGAATTTCATTTGAGATGCCTGCACAGAGTGTAGAGGAATTTACATTTTGATTTCTTGAAAATGTTAAATAAACTCTTACCTTATCAGTTTTTCCAACGTTATGATGATGATTTTGGAAGCAGATGTGTTTATTCATCATGATAATGGCAGTAATATTGACCACCAATCAGAACGTTAATTGTAGCTTGAAGGTTTTTTAGGGCTTCTTATAATAGACAAGTTTTGGGGGATAGTAACCATTTTGATTGCTGAATTGTTTTTTGATTGCTGAATTGTGTATGAGATTCATCAATTAATCATCCCAAAGCCATTGATTTTACAGGTTGTTTACTTCTTGACCATCATTAAGGATCAGAATCCATCGTCCAAAGTCCTCTTGCCTAGTCCAGCTTGGGTTTGGTGGACTCAAAAGTTCTATCAGACTCGTACTTAATAGCTCAATCTCCAAGCTCATTTGGAAAAAGCTTAACCATTGCTAAGTGATACTCGACAATCGTTTTCTATAGGACTATCAATGGTTTTACAACTTTAAGGTAGCCGTCTTATTGGACAGCTTCCAATTGGACTTGTTCTTCACTGAGGCTGAGGAGTTAGATCATAGATGAGCATATGACATAACCTTGATGCGAGAACAATGCAGAAACCTTGCAGAAGACTTGAAATCTTAAGCCTTTTTTTTTATAAGATGAGTTAGATTTTAAATTCGCAGAACTAACCTCTTTAACCCTTGAATTAACAAAGTATTTTACTGAAATTCATAAACACAAGAGAACTCTCAAATGAGGAGATCATTCTATAACATGCATTTGTCAAGGAATAGAATTTACGGTGAGAATGCAAGTTTCTTCGCTTTGATAGGCCTCAATAGAGATATTTTAGAAATTATGATAGTTCTAAAATTTGACATAAAATATTTGTGCGTGTAGGTGATTCTTTGCACATATTATCAGCTCCTCGAGATTCTCCCTTGGCCTAGTAAACTTTAAATTGGCCTCCAAAGTATTCGCCTCATCAACATATATATTAGAAATTTGATCGGAAATAGTCTTTCTTCGAGAATGGTTTACTTGCTCTTGAAGTTGTCCTTGGGGATCTTGTGCTTGTTGCTGATGGTGTCCTTACACCATTTCATTATCTTTTGATCTCTTTGAGGTAATGAGATTCCAATGAGAGGTTTGAAGCTTAGGTGCCTCATGGATCATGGCCGTTTATTAACAAAGAAGAGGATGACTTAAGCTTCTTAATTTTAATTACTCAACCCATAACTAACAGCTAAAATTGTCAATCTCTTCGCACGATAAACCCCACACTTTTAATTGAATATCTTTATAGAGCTTAAATGCACACGGGAATCATGTTACTTCAAAGGAAATCCAAATTTAAAACATATATTGCCTAAGAGGTGGGTGAACTATGTCTATCTTATGTTGGTATTATCGTTAGAAGAGAGCCCTTGAGATGCTCTTCACATGATTAACAATGGAGAAAGTGTTATGATTTGATGTTAGATAGGTTATAAAAATTTTGACCAAAACATTGAATGTATTGGAACACATTCAATGGAGTATTTAAAACACTAAGACATCAAGAACAATTGATTGTATCATTTCATTTAGATTTAAATTCATATTTACAAGGTTCATTGAAGGGGTTCTCAAAGTTCTTAATGAGTCTAATAAGTAGTGATATCCACACGATTGCTTGACTGTTATATCTCATCAGCAATATTCTTTAATAAGAGATGAAAGAGAAGAAATAAGAGAGTTTCTATAAGATTTTTTTGGGCATCTTAAGTTGTGTTTATTCTCTCCTTAATTATAGATATTAGGTATATTGGTGGTGGACGACTCCCGTCGCCACCAAGGCACGACACCATGACACCAGAGGAGCCGAAACCCACGCGCGTCCAGCCCCCACGACGAACGCAGACGAAGGACGCACACTTCCGCGACACCGCATGACGATGTCGTCTCGTCAAGGTCTACCACACTCGGGGCTCGCGCGCGCGGATCAGTCTTCTTTCCTCGTTTTGAACTTTCTCAGCCCGCACGTGTTTTTAGCGGGGCCTTGTTTATATCCATATCTCTTTTGGGCTTCTCGGTGGGCCCTTCCCTTTCAAGCCCCACTCACGAAGCCCCTCTTTGGTGGACCTTTACTTTTACTATGATTATGTTAGGCTTTAGGGTCGTGGGCCTCAAGTGGGCCCTTTCCCCTCTCGGCCCATCTTGGGCCCTATAAGAGGGAAGGGACCCCCCTCACAAACCCTAGCCATCATTTGAGAAAAGGAGTATTCTCCCGCTTGAGTGACTGCTCGAGGAAGATTGAGGAAGGAGACCAACTACCGTTGCCGCCGCCACCGCAGCCACACGCCTCTGTGCCGCCGTCATGCCCCCCACCGCTGCCGCCGCCTCCCCTTGCCGCGATCACGTTGACGCCGCCGTCGCACGCCACCCTGTTGCCGCCACCACTGCCGTCGCCGTCCTAACGCCGCGTCGGCCCTCGCGCCGTCACCCAGCCTCCTTGGCCGCCGCCCTCTCGCTGCCCTCCTCGCGCCAACACCCTCACGTCGTTGCCCAGCCCACCTGGCCGCCTCCTTCACGCCACCCTCCTTGCTCCATCGCCCTCGTGCCGTTGCCCAACCCACCTGGCTGCCGCCTCCATGCCGCCCTCCTCGTGCCATCGCCCTCGCGCCGTCGCCCAGCCCACCTAGCCGCCGCCTTCATGCCACCCTCCTCGCGCTGTCGCCCCAGCCACGCTCACGCCCGTTGTGCGCCACACCCCGATCGCCTCGCGCTCACACCCAGCCCCGGGCCGCGCCCGTGCCCTACACCCACGCCGCCCTCGCGTCCGCCCCAGGTCGTGTCCCGCGCCCTAATCCCAGGCCGCGCTCAAGCCCTGATCCCAGGCCGCCCTCGTGTCCGCCTTGGGTTGCGTTCGCGCCCTAATCCCAGGCCGCGCTCGAGCCCTGATCCCAGGCCGCGCCTGCCCCAGGTCGCGCCCGCACCCTGATCTCAGGCCGTGCCATGCCCCCAGGCCATGCCCACGCCCATCTCTAGGCCGCACCCACGCCGCGCCGCGCCCATCTTTAAGCCGCAC
This sequence comes from Lemna minuta, assembly GCA_024174645.1. Taxonomy (NCBI): domain Eukaryota; kingdom Viridiplantae; phylum Streptophyta; class Magnoliopsida; order Alismatales; family Araceae; genus Lemna; species Lemna minuta. The sequence continues at coordinate 13,973,433 of CM044104.1, read as the reverse complement.
CCACGCATGCGCCCTGCATAGGCTGTGCCTGCGTCTGGCCCCTAGGCCGCGCCCACGCCGTGCCTAACTGCTATGCACCCTACCGCTCGGCTGCACCCGAGTGCTCATTCCCAATTCCCCGCATCCTGTCGTCCGCTCCCCTCGACGTCGCCAGATCTAGCCCCACTTCCACCGATCGTCCGTGCTGCATACGAACTGTCTTCCTCGTCAAGACTGATTGGGCTCGTGCCCTGCAGGTTAGGCATGCATCCCCTTCATTAATTTGAAGTCCTTTTACTTTTTTTAGTACTTCTCCCACTTGTTTCCACCATCGTCGGGACCTAGATTAGGGTAGATAGTAGGGTGATACGAGTGGATTGAGACTGTGGGCCAATCCATCTCCTTGATTGTCGAGCTACCCTCAACGACTTGAGGCCCCACGCTCGCGTGGACGTGGACCTAGTGGTTTCCTGGACTGACTCTACTTGACGTACACGTGGAGCTTCAGCGAAGACGTGCGAGGAGGCAGCCTGTTTCGTGTTAATGGAGTGATCATTGACGGAACGAATCGATGTGGTCGTTAATTGCACACCGATTCATGTCAAAATAAAACCAAATCTACCAATTTGACGATTTAATCACGAATTGAGGGGTATAATGGTAAATAAGGGTCGAATCCACGGAGAAAAAAGGGATTTTCGAGAGATCTTTTGGAATTTGATCAAATCGGACGATGAATTGGTGATAAAAATTAGGGAAAATGATGGATTTAGAAAGATAACTCAAAGACAAATCTGCGGAATCAAAAATCACTCGATTTGGATTAGTATTCGCGGAGAAATCAAAGAGCGAAGTGGAGAGAAATTTCAGAAAATCGGATCACGAAATTACTGAAATTAACGATGAAATTAAACTAAATTACTATCCTAAATTACAAATTGGTGATACCTGACGAAAGATTAGAGGGAAAACACGTATTCTAACCCAAGATAGCGATCGAAATGATCCAATTAATCGCCGGATCGAGGCTTTTCATTCCGCGATTTCGAAAACACGCATCGGTGTTCAAGAGACGAATTCTCCTTAATCGATCGACAAAATCTCACTTTTAATCACTCCGTGGATGCGGAAATGAGTCTAAAAGAGATAAGAAGCGAGGGATTCAAGGATTGAAGGGTGTAGATAGATCAATTTGATGAAATCATCCAAGAATGCATTACAAAATCAAAGAACACCTTAATTTATAGGCGATTTGGGCGTAACCGTCGGATGGAGTGTTTAATCTTCGATCAACGGTCCAGATTAAACGCATGAGGGTGAATCGTTACGGTCAAATCTCGGCCCTTGGATCGCGGATGGACGCTCCCGATGAAACCTCGCGATTGATTTTCCACGTAACGCCTTCCGTTCGATCTTCATCGAACGGATGAGATATCTCCACGTGTCCACAGAGGTTCATCGGATGCGTTTAATCTCAGCTCTTATAACTCCCTTGATAAACGGCTGAGATTAAATGCTTTGTTGATTCGATTTTAAAGTTCCGATTTTAAAGCACGTGCGTTGATGGTGATGCAGTGGACCTCGTGTCCACTGCATTAACGTCCAATGATCCATGCTCTTTTAATCCAACGCGTCGCATTCAGCCACGTGTCCTGCAAACTTAAAACAAGAGTGAACTTATTCTCACACGGATAAAATTAAAGAAACTCGTCGGGTTTATAATGTAGAGCGGATATGACGGTTAGCTTAAATCCGACTAATGGATGCTTATATGTACTATAACCCTATGTTACGAGTAAATATAAATATGCACACGTGTCACCTCTGCGCCACGCAGGCGCTTGCGTGGGTCCGCGTGGCTCTACCACGTGGCCTTGCGTGCCACGTCGCATCCACGTGGGTCCCACGCAATAATTACCCCCTTTTTTGCTTATTTTAATTAATTTAAATAGTTTTAAAATCGAAAATATACTTAAATAAATTCAGAAAAATTCTAGAAAATTCCTATAAATTGTAAAAATCATAACTTTCAAAATACAACTCCAAATTAATCCAGATTTTTTTCATTAGATCAGAAATTCAATCATCTATCATTATAAAAAGTCAACATATTTAAATAAAAAGAGATTTAATTTCTATTTAAAAAATAAATTCATTTCTTTAAGATTTTAACTTTAGAAAATTAAATGAATATTTATAAAAATGATTTCTCTCATTATTTAACTTTAAAAACCACTTATAATCTCAAGTAAAGATAGGTTATAAAATTATTTATCTTTAATTCATCATAATTTACCCTAAATTAAAGCATTTTGAGATTATAACTTAAAATTGCATGAAATGATAGAAATGCACTCAAAGTATGATAACATGCATACAAATGGAATGTTTTATGCCTTATTTTGCATTAATAATCATGTATTATCATGTTAAGATTACATGTTATCAATCATCTTCATCATAGTAGATTGCACTAGGTCTTCCATCCTTAGATCCCCTCTTTAAAGCTGTTGCTCAGTCGGGTTTACCGACCCGTCCGACATCATAGATGAACTTTTCAAAAAATCTTTAGAGTTATGTCTTCATTCACCAACATTTATAGACATTAAGTGTATGACCTTTTAGGTCCATATATCTCGCTAGTTAATAACTTTATAGATCTAATAATACTTATTAGGTCAATTTTATTAATTATCTAAATTATAATATAGATTGATTAATCAATGGTCAATTTAATCCAATCAAACAGTTGAGTTGCCCACTGATGGAACTTGAGTATGCATCATGATTCATCAGCATAATCAGATTCATAAAACATAATTAAACTTGTACCTGAATTCACGTGAATAATCTTCATAGAAGTAGATTACTGAAGTGGATAATAGCCTTCTTAAATATCTCCAGTGTAACCTCCTGATCTCTAGAAGAAATGAGATTCTCTCTAGAGGGTTATGAGCATTGGGTTACTCAAGTGGACTATGTCCTCCTATTTATAGAGAGTGAGGAGAGCTTAAGCCTCTTATATAAATAATTAGTTAGCCCATTGATGACTAATGACTGATTTAATGGCCTCTACACATAATTAACCTCCAGACACATAAATGAATGTCTTAATCCCCACATTAAACATAATTGAATCACTTAATAGGATTAAATGATAGCTAATCCATAATAATACATAACTATGTCCACTTAACAGAGATTAGACCTAACAATCTCCCACTTGGACAAGGTATATATTAATTGAATATTATGAATTATTACTGTACATTCTCTTGAAGACATTCTCATCAATCTCGTCCATCATCATATCATAAACGAACCAAAGGGATTTTCGTCACATTAAGCGTAACTAAACCCAAACAATGATCACATATGCTGATCGAATGAATGACATAGATCGTGTGTGGATGTGTAGCATGGAAATTACATGAAATGTGATTCATACATGTACATTTCCAACTTAGTCTTTTGAAGTCTGAAGAGAGATCAACTGAAATTATGTTCATAATAGTAAACTTAAACAACATGTCTGTTACATAATAAGCACACAAAATACACTAAACTCCCATTGAAATTATATATCGTCATATGATGTCAGGCCCATATAAGCAGTATGTTCATAGAAAACTGTAGCCGACACTACTTGAGTAAGTGGATCTGCTACCATGGAGTTTTTACCGATGTGCTCAATAAACAGTTGACTATTCTGAACTCGTTCTTTAACAACCATATACTTTATAGATATATTTAGATTTTTTCAAGCTTCGATTGTCATTGGCAAACATAACAGTTGACTGATTGTTACAATAAAGCTTAAGTGGTCTTTCAACTCCTTGAACTACCTTTAAATTTACGACAAAAATTTTCAGCCAATTGCCATGATTTGATGCTTCATAGCATAATATATTCTACTGTCATAGTAGAAGATGCTATAAGTGCTTGTTTAGCACTTTTCCATGAGATAGCTCCTCCAACTAGCAAATAAATATAACCTGAAGTAGATTTTTTGCTATCAATGCATCCAGCAAAATCAGAATCTAAATACCCAATGATCTCTAGTTCTTTTAATTTTCTATACATGAGCATATAATTCTTTGTCCTCTGTAAATATCTTAGAACTCGTTTTGCTACCTTCCAATGTGTCATACCTGGATTACTCTTGTATCGACCCAAAACCCCCACTATATAAGCAATATTTGGTCGTGAACAAACTTGAGCATACATAAGACTCCCAACCACTTGTGCATATAGAACTTTTTGCATCTCTTGAATTTCTAATGTATTCTTTGGACATTGATTGAGACTTAGTTTGTCTCCTTTAGCAATTGGGGTATCTAATAGTTTACAATCCTGTATACTGTATCTTTAAATAAGCTTTTCAATATAACCCATTTGTGACAATCCTAAGATATTTTTAAGATGATCTCGATAAATCTGAATGCCTAAAACATAAGAGGCATTACCAAGGTCCTTCATCTCAAAGTTTTTTGACATAAACTTCTTGGTATCACGTAATAAGTTTAGACCATTAGTGGCAAGTAGTATGTCATCGACATTTAATGCTAGAAAAATTATACTTGCTCCCACTAAACTTATGATATATACGTTCATCTGCAAGATTTATCACAAAACCGAATGAACTAATAATCTAATGAAATTTTTAATACCATAGACGAGGAGATTGCTTCAGTCCATAGAGAGATTTCTTTAATTTTCAGACCATGGACTTAAGATCTCCAATCACAAAATTTTCAAATTGTTTCATATAGATGGTTTCATCAATTTCTCCATTTAGAAATGCGGTCTTTACATCCATTTGATGTAACTCAAGATCAAAATGAGCTACAAGTGCCATTATGATTATGAATGAATCCTTCGATGATATTGGAGAAAAGGTTTCATGATAATTGATGCCTTCATGTTGAGTAAATCCCTTTGCAACGAGACGTGCCTTATATCTTTCTGTATTATCTTTTGAGTCCCTTATGGTTTTAAATATCTATTTACAATCAATAGGTTTCAATCAGTTAGGTAACTGAACAAGATCCCAAACGTCATTGTCATGTATGGATTTCATCTCTTCATTCATAGCATCAATCAACTTATGAGCATTAAAACTCTGGAAGGCTTGTCGTACATTAATAAGATCATTTTCCTTTATCTCCATATCACCCTCATGTTCTTGAAGATATATACTCAAATTATTTGAAATTTGAGTTCATCTTAGAACAGTGGATGCCTTTAATAACACTTCTTCTTGAGGATATGCAATTTGACTATAGGAAGCTGAAGGACCTGAAACATCTGCTTGAACACATGAAAGAATTAAATTATCTTCTGCATTAACACTATCATCGTGTTCTTCCTAAAAGTCAGTGTCTCTAACTTTATTTCCCCCATAAAATTCAATATCCTCAGAGAAATATACATTTCTAGTTTCAAAGATAGCTCTAGTACTAGGATCGTAAAATTTTAAATCCCAAGTTTTTTTCGAATATCCAACAAAATAACAACTAATTGTTTTGGAGTCCAGTTTCCTTTCCTTAGGAACATAGGGTTGTGTTTCAGCTAGACATCCCCAGATATGAAGATGCTTCAAACTGGATTTTCTTCCTGTCCATAGTTCATATGGTGTCGTTATAGTTGCTTTGGTTAGAACTCTATTCAATAAATATATAACTATTTTTAAGGCCTCACCCCATAACTTATGTGAAGCGATGATTCAGCCGTCATATTTCTCACCATATCTTGAAGTGTCTGATTCCGCCATTCCACAATGTCATTCATACTAGGACGTCTGGCATAGTATACTGAGGGGCAATACTTGATTGCTTGAGATATTGGGCAAAACTTTCAAGACATTGCTCACTCCTTCCATAGAACTCTCCACCACGATCTGATCTCACACTCTTAATCCTCTTATTGAGTTGATTTTCTACCATTGCTTTAAATATCTTGAATGTGTCTAAAGACTTTGATTTTTCATGAATGAGATAAATGTAACCATATCTTGAGTAATCATCAATAAATGTAATGAAATATTGACGATAACGATTTCGTGCGGTCGTTGAAACACACGATCGTCGGTCAAAAAAATTTATAATTCCGAACTCACAATGATTTAAAATAAAAATCAAGTACATTGATGAGATTGGGTCGAACCATAGAGAGCACAGTTGACTTTTATCGAAAGAGTTGACTTGGTCAACCTTAAGTCTAATTAGGGTTTCTAAGAAATGAATGTGATATTTTATTAATGGAAATAATATAAATATATGAGAGAAGATATTTTAAGAATTTTAAAATATATTTTGAGAAGAAAAGTCAAAAGTCAAGGTCAAAGCATTGATTTTGACTAGACTCTGACTTTCTATAAAATCAGAGAGGATAAAGGTAAGAAAATATTATAAAAATTATATTTTTAGAAACTAGAGAGAAAATGGAGCATTTTGATATAAAATTTATGATTTTTAGAAAATAATTAGATTTATTATGATTTTTCCAAAATCAATAAACAGAAAATCACCGAAATAAAGGGTTCAAATGAAATCCTTAAATTGAATGACCAAATGATATCCAAATCCAGAAAATCTACAAATAGAAATCTTACGATCAGAGGATTCTAAAAAGACCAAAATTATCGAATTTCACTTTGTATATTTAGAGTAATAGCCCTCGCAAATCAACGCCCAAATTCGGATCGATTTTAAATAGTAGTTGGTCAAATGACAAATTGAAGGGCCAAATGTTGTTGAAAATTTACGAATTAGATATCCACGGAAAGCTGATTGATCGCGAAAAAAGATAATTCCTCTGAATGAGAAGCCAAGTGACCAACAACATCTCATTGATGCACGAAGGGCGGGAGAGGTTCTGAGCGGAGCGCCAACTAGAGCGTCCAGCTGCAACCTAAGCACTGGTTCTATCACAGTCAAGCAACCAAAGCCATTCGATAGGAAGAGGTTCTGAAATCCCGTTGGTTTTTGCATGAATAAAAGGAAGCAATTAGTCAACCTGGGGACAGAAGATGTTACATGGAAACGCTAAACTACTTATGGTTTTGATATCAAGAAGGAATAATAAGAATAAAAGTCCACGTTGGTTGGTGAGCCTAGTGATAGGAGACTATCTAGCTTGGTTTGGAGAGCACAACCAAATTCGAATGAATTGGACTTAACATCAGGGAGAAGTCCTTGTTCGGACATTAGCAAAAATCTGCGATGAAATTTGGGCAAAATGATGAAATTTCTAATTCCTAATCTCTAATTACCTATCTAAATCTAATCTAAACTATCTAAATTGTGAGGATTACGAAGGAATCACACTACTTACTCAATTGATGTGAAGATTGAGCCTCAAATTGCTTTGATTGCTGTTAATTTTCTTGATTCCTTGATTGACGTACTTTCAACATTCAAGGGGCAATTTCCAAACATTTTCTCACAGAATTCGTGATTAACTTGCCTCAATCCATGCACGATTGAGTCTAGAATGCAAGAGAATCACACAGAACTTATGATTTTCCTCCAAAAATGCTTAATTTCTTCACGTTTAATCAAAAGTTAAAGTTTTGAAAGAGAGAACATCAATTTATAGAGAAATTCATTGCAAAAAAATCTGAGACTTCTGATTCGCTGAAGGAGCTTTGGATGGCCACTATGCTGGCACGTTGCGCGCGATAAGTGGACAAGATCCCACGACGCGGGCCCACGTCTTCCTTAATTTTCGCCGTCTCATCTTCATCGGAGCTTTGTCAAGCATCCACGTGTCGCTCTATCATTCGCTGAATGTGAGATTAAATCATGACCGTTAGATTTCACTAATGAGATCGACAGGTTGCGAATTTATCACGTGATGCTGATGAGGATCTGGTGGACCAAAATCCACGAGATCGACGCGAGTCGTTTCGCGCGTGTGATCGGATGCTCCACGATCCGCCACGTCGCTTGAAAAATGGGTGAAATACATTAGTCCCACACGGAAGAAGAGAAGAAGAATTATCACCTATATAAGGTGGAAGCGCCAAAGTCCTTTGTGTTGCCCGCTGGGCCTAGTACACCCCCCTATCCTCTATCGTGGGCCCACTCTACCCATGGGCCCAATATACATAGCCCGATTCCTTCACGCCACGTAGGCACCCACATGGGCCCGCATAGGTCCGTGTCAGCTCCCGTGGTGTCGCCACGTGTCCAAGTCGTGTCACGTCAGCTTTGCAGGGGTCTATCGCATATAAACCCCCTTTTTTGCAATTTTTAGCCTTTAAAAAGTCTAAAAAATTCTTGAAAGATCAAAATAAAATCTAGAAAAATAAATTAACTTCAAAAATTTCAATTTAAAATACCTTTTTGACTCAAATTTTTTCCCTATAAATTTAGGGCCATTATTTTTGAGTTGGACTCACAATGTGAACCATAGTGGCGTCGAAAAGGAAGTAGTGGAGACTACTAGGATATGATGCTCAATAGGATATCAAACCATTGAAAATAACAAAAACCTTTGAATCAAATATTCAAAACAATAAGGTATTAAGAACCGATGATCCTATAAATTAATATGCATCAAAATTAATACTTACATGGTTGATTGAAAGAGTTCTTAAAAATGTTCAAGTGTCAAGCCTCTAGCAATACTCATGCAATCTCTAGATGGTTGGATCTCCTCCTTGAACTCATTATGAAGAAAAAATGAGAAGAAATATGAGATTTTCTTACAAAGCTCACTCAAGGACCAATTAGAGTGGTCGCTCTCCCCATATTTATAGAGAAGTATGTACACTTTTCACAAAAACCTTCATAAAGATGTCTATAGTTATTAATATCTATTGACCGTATTGATCGAAAGATTGTGGCCTATAAGCCAATTGCACTTTCATGTATCTCACTTATGTTCATTGAAATTAACTTTAGTCATTGTCATTCTTGTGTGATGTTTGTAATGAAGTTCATGAGCATATATAATAACTAAGTGAATTATGGTGATATCATAATACAATGATAACTAGTCTTTAAGCATATGTTCAAAAAATTCCTATTCGTAAGACATTCGAGAAGGATATTAAATTATCCAAAAATAATAACATTATCTTATTTGATTCATATAATGAGTATGATTGATTCTGTAGCCATGAATATGACGATACTTAGGATAAATAGTGGGTGCTCTTTGGAGAAAGAGTTTATTAAATTGATCTGTATGAATCCTTGAATGAAATTATACCTAACTATTAATCAAGTTGATTCATGTCATGATTGTGTATATAGTCTTTTTGACTTGAGACACTGATAACATGCATATTTAACTCAAATTCTTATCTTATTTAACTAATATTCATGCTTATTTTATGTAATTATAATGCATGTTATCCTACTTTTTATGAATTTTCTCCATTGGTATGCCATTCTACTAAAGTTCATATTTATGCATAATTTATGATTAATTATGTGCTTTATTGATGATTAATCTTTTGCAAGGTTAAATTAATAGAAATTAATTACTTTCCCTGATTTACTTTGACTTTAGAAGATGATTAAAAGGATTAATTCCAAGAAAATAATGATTGGATGATTAAAAGAAAGAATTCTTAATGAAAGACTTGATATTATTTTCAATCCATCTCATTTTCTTGTTTTAATTTATATTTTAGATGACATGATATTAAAGATGAAGAGAGTTGTGATCCAATTGATAAAATTTGAGTTTAAAACGGAGTTGTATTTTTAAAGATATGGAGTTTTGAATTTTTCTAGAATTTTCTCGGATGTTAATTTGATTTTTATTGATTTTATTCTTTATTTTATCCAAAAAGGGGGTTTTATCCACAGGATTCGTGGGCTGACGTGGCATGGGACCCGCACGGATGCGACGTGGCACGCAAGGCCACGTGGCAGAGCCACACGAGCTTCGCGGGAGCCTAGGTGGCGCAAGTGTGACGGGGACGCGTGACAGGGCCACACGGGTCCACGCGGACGCCCGAGGGGCGCTGATAACATGCATTTATAACTTAAATTCTTATCCTAATTAACTCATATTCATGCTTATTTTATGTGAATATGATGCATGTTATCATACTTTTTAGGAATTTTCTCCATTGGTATGTCACTTCACTAAAGTTGATATTTCTGCATAAATTAGGGATAATTTCATGCTTAATAGATGATTAATCTTTTGTTAAGTTTAAATTAATAGAAGTTAATCTCTTTTATTGAATGATTTTTGACTTTAGTGCATGTTTTGAAGGATAATTTCAAGATGAATTTATGATTTAGAATAGTTATTAAGAAATGAGTTAAGTAAATTCTAATTCATCTTGATTTCTTCTTTGAAAGTATATTTTAAATGGCATGATGTTAAAAAGGAAGAAATTTGTGATCCAATGGAGAAAATTTGGATTAAAAAGGAGTTGCATATTTTAAGTTATGAATTTTTGAAGTTTATGTCCTTTCTCCGATTTTTTATTTCATTTTTAAACGAATTTTTATTAAATATTTTTTTTCAAAAAAATGGCAAAAAGCGGGTACTTACCTGCAAGCACTGACGTGGCGAGCGGGGCCAGGTGGCACGCTGGCGTGGCGCACGGGACCACCTCGCGGATGCGACGCGGCACTAAGGCCACGTGGCAGGGCCGCGGGCTGGCCCACGTGAGGCGCAGGTGGTGCACAGGGCGCGGACACGTGACAGGAGGCCACGCTTGTCCACGCGGGTCCATGCGGACGCCCGTGTGGGGCACCACGTGGCAATGGGGGTCGGCATATGGAGGGCCCACGAGTTAGTGGGCCCTGGTAAGATGATTGGGGCGGTTACGCGAAAGCGTTACACCGCCCCTCAATTTAAACTTGATTTTCTTCATATTTTCTTACGTGTGGGACTATGTCCCACACGTTTCTTACTTGTGCAGGACGTGTGGCGGCTCAGTGGATGTCGGATCCAAGGGCATCGCTTGAAACACGTTGATGTGGTGGACACGGAGTCCACCCGATCTCCATCACGAGCACGTGCTCAATTGGAGGATTAAGTAAACGTGATGAACGACTTACCTCACGCCACGTGGCATTCTGAGAAGCTCCCGATCGTCATCAAATCGAAGGCCTTAAAATAAGCCGATGATCGCGATTAGACGGCTACGATTAAATCTGATGGAAAAGAAGACAAGTGGACTCACCTCGACGAGACGACGACGATCGACCGGTGGATAAGCAACGATCGCTACATCACACGATCAAAGCTCACGATCAACGATCGTGCGATCAAAGCTCACGATCGCGAGATCAGGGGCTCACGATCGCTACATCACGAAGATGCGTTGATTGTCCGATCTCCATCGGACGGCTCCCCTTATGCGAAATTGTGGACCGCGTCGTGGGCCACGATCCCTGCGGATTCGCTTCATCGGACGGTGTGGACTTCATCGTGGAACGGACGGCCCACATTGTGCGCGAAATTTATTTTATAAAAACCGTTGTATTCCTCTTTTCTCTTCAACTTTTGATCGATTCGTGAAGTAAATTAAGAGAATTTCGAGGAAGATCTCTAGTTCTTCGTGATCCCCCGCGTTTAGACTCAATTGCGAAGCAATTGGAGTGGGATTGATCGCGAATTTCCCCTTGATTTCATCAAAATTTCCCCTTGAATTCCGAACGTCCACGAGGAAGAATCCGAGCAAATTCGCTTCAATCCACGAGAATTGAAGCCCCAATTCTTACGAAAATCAGGTTAGTAGTGAGATTCGATCGATTATAAAGAGGTAATTTGAGTTTTTATTAGATTTAGAAGTTTAATTTTGATAAATTAGTTCTTAGTGTTCTTCATTTTCCCCAAATTTGAGTCCAAAAAGTTGCTGATTTTGAAAATAGTATATCTCTCTAATTCTAATTCCAAATCACTTTATTTTAGTTTCATTGGATTCCTCTTTTCATCCGCTTTCCGTGGATAGCAAATTCATCAAATTCTGATTTCATTTGGCCCTCCAATTTGACGTTTGACCGAGAACTGTTCATCTTTCATCATAAGTCAAATGTTGACTTTTGGGGTCAATTACTTTTAATTTACAAATCAGAATTCAATAATTTTGGTCTTGATAGATTCCTCTGGTTCTTAGATTTCTATTGACATATAAATTGCAAGATTTGGATTTCATTTGACCAGTCAATTTGAAGATTTCCTCTGAGGTGTTCATTTCGGGGATTTTTCTGATATTTGATTTTCAATAATTCATAGTAAAATCGATTTCTTATCCAAAAATCACGAATTTTATATCAATAAATTACATTTTCTCTATATTTCTAAATATATAATTTTTGTAATCTTTTGACTCTATTTGATTCTCTAATTTTACAGAACACTTACTGTTGGTCAAAGTCAATGCTTTGACTTTGACTTTTCTCTGTCAAACCCGAGAAGTAAATTCTTAAAACTTCTTATTTAGCTTATTTATATCATTTCCACTTATTAATTCTTATTTTTACTTATTTAAAACCGCTTTTAAACCTAAGTTTGACCAAGTCAACTCTGCTCTCAGTGGATCGACCCGATACTTATACATTACTTGATTTTATATCTTATCTTTGTGAGTTTAGTTTTATAAATTTTATTTGACTTACGTTTTGTGTGTTTAACGACCGCACGAAAACGCTTTCGTCAGGCGCCACGTGGCGAGTGAGGGGGTTGGCATGTGAAGGGGCCAACGGTTAGTGGGCCTTGGTGAGATAGTTGGGGCTGTAATGCAAATGCATTACTCCGCCCCCATCTTACATACGCGCGTTTTCCCGATATTTCTATTGTGTGGGACTATGTTCCCCCTTACATTCTCCTTTGCAGGTGACGTGGCAGCACGGAAGGCGTTGGATGCTATCGCGATGCGTCAATCGCGTGGACGCGGAGTCCACCTGATCGGCATCAAATGCACGTGCAAAAATGGAGACCTTCTATCGCGTTAAGTGGGAATCGGTCGCTCGAGATTCTATCACGATTTTGGCGATCGTGGGCTACGCATGGATGCATCACGACGGTCCGATCAAGATCGGACGGGAAAAATAAGACGAAGACGTGGGCCCGCGTCTTGGGCCAAGATTCCACCAATTTCGGGAAATCAATGGCTCAGATCTCATTGCGCTGGTGGACGGTCCGCGTTTCTCGCGGGAATTTCTCTTTAAAAACTGATTTATTCCCTCTTCGTATCTTAACTTTTGATCGAATCGTTAAGTAATTAAGCGATTTTGAAGGAAGATCATGAGTTCATCATGATTCCCGTGCGTTTAGACTCAATCGTGATCCGATTGGAGTAGTATTCATCGTGATTAATCATTAGATTTGATCGAATTCTCCCCTTGAACGTCGAACGTCCGCCGAGGAAGAAATTAAGGCGATACTCTTTAATCCGCGTGAATTGAAGTCAAATCTTCGCATCAATCAGGTTAGTAGTGAGAATACGATCCTTCATCTTGCAGTAATTTATATTTATATTAGATTTAGGTAGTTAATTTTGCTTTAAAAGTCGTTTTGTTCTTCAATTTCACCCAATTTTGGTTCGAATTTATGCTGCTTTTGAAATAAGGATATCTCTATGATCTTACGTCCGAATTACTTGTTTCTGGTGTCATTGGGTTCCTTGTTTCATCAGCTTTCTGTGGATAGAAAATTCGTAAAATTCTATAATCATTTGACCCCTCAATTTAACGTTTGACCAACCACTGTTCATTTTCAATCTGAATTTGGTCGTTGACTTGCGGGATCAATTACTGTTAAAATATAAATTGGAAGTTGACAATTTTGGTCTCTTTGGAATCCTCTAGTTGTTAGACTTCTATTTATATATCAATTAAAATATTTGGATATCATTTGTTAGTCAATTTGAAGATTTACGCTGAAGTGTTCATTTTAGGATTTTTCTAATATTTGATTTTCAATAATTCATAATAAATCGAATTCTTATCAAAAAATCATGAATTTTATATCAATAAATTTTTTTTTCTCTCTAGTTTCTGAATATATACTTTTCATAATATTTTAAGCTCTTTTTATTCTTTTATATTCAGAAAGTCAACTATTGGTCAAAGTCAATGCTTTGACCTTGACCTTTGACATTTCTTCTAAAAATCAGTTTTCTAAAGTCTTAAAATATCTTATCTCATATCTTTAGATCCTATCTTTTGATCATACTTAAATTATCACTTCTTTAAAACCCTAATTAAACCTATGTTTGACCAAGTTAACTCGTGCAATAAAAGTCAACCTTGTTTTCTATGGATCGACCCGATACTTGCATTATACTTGATTTTATAATCTTTTTCATTGTAAGTTTGGAATTATAAATTTTGTTTGACCGACGTTTGTGTGTTTTAACGGCCGCATAAAATGCTTTGTCAGACACCAAAGACATCTTGTGGATAAATGACCATGTTTTGATTATGACTTACGAATACCTAGTCACGGGATCTCTAAACCATCATATATTAGATATGACATGAAGTCTTCAAAGATAATTGTGTGGTCAAGATAACATCATCCGCCCTTGGTATTTGAGGAGATTGACTAAAAAATGAGATGCGATAAATTTTTAGACAAGGGTAGTAAAAATATCAGAGAAAGAGTTCTCAATGATTTCATACATATATAATTACTAACTTGAGTGACCGACTAGGGTTTGACAGTTGACCATACCCTAAGTCATTTACGAGTCTCGTGCATATAAAGGATTATATATACATGATAACCAATGACATAAAGGTTTTATAAGGGAGTTCTTCTATATTTCATATCTCCTAGAGTACATGGTGTAGCTTAGCACCCAACATGCTGACAACTCAACCTATCAACTAGATTAAATCAATCAATCATTAATTAATCTATATTTTGATATGAATAATTAATTTAATTTGACCAATAAAATGTTATTGGGTCTATAGAGTTATTAACTAGTGAGATATATAGACCTAGCGGGTTACACATATAAGGTTTAAGTTGACCAATAAAATGTTATTGGATCTATAGAGTTATTAACTAGTGAGATATATAGACCTAGCGGGTCACGCATATAAGGTTTATGGATGTTGGTGGATATAGATTTAATTATGAGGCTTTTATGAAAAATCCATATATAGAATGTCTATAAATAGAGAGAGAACAACTATAACTCAAGGTGCCTATATAAGCCTTATAAAAATTCTCTAATTTCTTCTCTTTCTCTCTTGATAAAGAGCTTTAAAGAATAGATCTAACCATCCAGATATCGTGCGTATACCTTATTTGTTCAAGAACTATCTCAAAGGAGCCTTGTAGTTATGTTTTTTTTATGCATACTAGATGATAGGATCATTTATTTTTGGTGTCTCAATGTTTTAAATATCCGATTAAATGTATTCCGCTGCACTCGTTGTTTTGATCAAAATTTTGAAAAGCTTATCGACTTGAGAACTCAATGCATATATATGACTCTTCAGGCCTATATATTTAACTAGCCAATAACTATATTAGCTCAATAACACTTATTCATCAACTTTAACATTTTTGGCTCAATAACTCTCTTAGTTCTAAATGAGCCTCACAAAGTGGGCTTTCTATGCCACATCACTAATGGGTTCTTGGCTTCCATCCTGGTCCATATCACATTGGCCAGTTCAAAATAAAGAATCTCTATTCTTTACTTGCAGGAGAGTGTTATGAAGTATAGCCTAGGGATATTTGTACAAATTATACACTTCATGTTTCTTTTAGTTTCTTGAAGGTGATAACTGTCTACTATTCAACGAGTCAATGTTTTTCAGCTGATATTGCCAGAGCCTAGCAAATACATTTTTAAGAGGGTTTCTCAGGTGAACCTATAATCAAGCCTCGAGTTCTTGATCTTACTAAGATCGGCAATCTCTTAAGAAAGTCGAGAAGAACAGATTTCGCTAGCTTCCATTAAGTTGACTCTGTTCTGCAGCTTCAAATCAAATCAAGATTTATTCTTCAATTCTCAAATTCTCTCGAGAAATTGTTGTGATGAAAGATGGTACTGATGGTATTGTTTCATATTATAAATAGATGGTCTTGAGGATCAAGAGAGTCAACTCTTCTGCTTCTCATTTACATTCTTGACGAACTTGAGGATAAATTCTTCACGAGTCCGAGCAGAGAAAGATCTCTGCCATGACTGGCTAACAGGGATATGGATGTGGGGAGATCATCAACCATCCCCACAGGTATGGTAATCTGTATAAAATGCGTGACATTTGCATGGTTGTGTGAGATCGATTGAAAGAATGGGACATTATGAGAAAAAGGGAAGAGATGACCTGGCAAACTCCTGACATTCCAGCAATGGAGAGCAAGCCGAAAGCCTTTGTACGGAAGTCTTTCAACAGAGATGGGTCTGTGTTGAGCTTGGGAGGAGGTCCAGGAACAGTGGGAAGGACAAGGACCGCATCATCCTTCAATGGGAAACAGAGTTTTGAAGGTGAAAAGATATGCTAAAAGGTCACAAGACTAGTAAAAAGGTGATATCCCTTCTATGGTACCTTCAGAAGTTCATTGAGGGCCGCTCGAAGCTCTGATTTGACGGTGAAGCAGTGCGGAATGGCTTCTTCCTCCGCAGAGTTGATAGCTTCCCAAACTCGTTCGGCGATACCTGGACCTAAGTCTGGTCTAGTTGCGTTGACCCAGTCCTTGTGATTACCTTTAAATTCAAACCTGTGTGCCAGGCAAAGGATGTGAAGGTAGACTAGATTTGCATTCCATCAAATGGTCAAAGTGAAGATACAAGAATTAACTATTAAATCTTCAGGGAAAGAAATCTATCTCTCTGTGCCTCTCGGCCTCTGTGTCCCTCTGCTTCTCTCTCCCCCTTTGTGTACCTCAATCTCTACTTATATCTCTCTGTCTCTATTTATCTCTCTACCTCTCTCTCCCTCTCTATCTCTCTCCCCCTCTGTCTTTCTCTCTCTCGCCCCCCTTCTCTCTCTCTTACCACTGCGAGTGGATAGACAAGGGAGGGGACTTCTTCTGGTCCTTTCCAGGACTAACCCACCTTTGAAGTGTTTGCATGGCAGAGGATAGAGCGGACAACACAGGTATTCCAGCATGATTCAACGCGTTCATCTCCGGGAGCCTGTGCAGAAAAAAACTCAAACTCGGAACTTTGCTCCTGATGTATTCACCGAGATCCAAGTGAATAAGTTCTGGCATAATCACACGTAGCAGGTCACTTACCTGATACATCCCAAGAAAGTGAAATATAAGAGATACTTGAAGTTCGAATTTACCTCCGACTACTCTACCGATGGATTGCGAAAATATTTCCCACTCTTTGCTGCCTGATAAACTCAGAAACTGAAAACAGTCGTCAGGCATGACAACTCGAGTCGGCATATCGTTGATCGAAGAGCGAGTGGGCAACAAAACCTCCCCTACTCTGTATAGGATTGTAGGGTCTCTCGAAAACCAACCTTAAATTGAATGATCAACCATGATTAGCCGCGGGCGATGATCCGGAAGAAAATACTCAATCAAGGTAGAAAACAAACTTTACAATTTGGGAGCCAAATGATTAAGAGGAATACTAATAGGAAAGAATCAACAGCTAGCAACTAGGAGGTGAGTATATTAGCCACATGGTTAGCAGAGTAAAGTAAAATTTCCCGCACATCGACGAGAAGAAACCTGAATCATGATTTTTTGTGACTACGGAAACTAATTTGATGTCAGAAACCAGATTCTTGGGTAATATAATATGCAAGAATACTAAAATACAATTGCTTGATTGATCTTGGATCTATCAGCAATGACGAGCTAAGTAGAAAGAGGAGAGATTAGAGGAAAGTGTCGCTCCAAGGTCCGTTCTCTCAAACGAATCATCCAAATCCTTATATCATGGTTTCATCGTTTGGATTAATCGAAGAAGCTCGAATATTTACCATATAGTTTGTGTTTAAAAATTAAAATGACGATATCTTTCATTTTTGGCTCAAGATTGGATCAACGAGTAATCTTGGGCAATTAAGGGGCTGTAAAATCATTGACATTTGACAGAGCAAACAATAAGAATGCGACTAAACCGGTAAAACAGCGGATTCTAGCCGTCTTGCGATGGCTAAAGACAAAAATAATCATGGCATTGCCCTCTACGATGACTTTCACATAGAGATAAGTAGAGATATTAAAGAGGTGAACGAAACGCCAGATTCATACTCACCGACAGTGTCAAAACTCTGAGACATCGGAATACCACCAGATATGTCAACAACTCCATGAGAAGGTCGAATCCCAAAAATTCCACAGTAAGATGCAGGTACCCTCACACTTCCCCCCGTGTCGGTACCTCAAGAAAAGATAAGTATTTGTACCCTCTTAGACGAATTTATAAAATAAAAGGCACAAAATAAAATACAATCATTTTATTAAATTCCGCAGTCATTTGAAAAACAGCAAAACAAACTGGGACGGACCACGATATTATCTCCACAGGAAAAAGAAATGCATCATATTAGTCACTGTGTTCATACACCTGGATCTTCTTAAACGGGGTAAAGACAAAAAGATTAACTTTGAAACGCTAATTGGTCCCAAAAACAGTATGTTCTGCATCTTAAAATCCTTCATTTGGGTCTCACCTATAGAGAAGTCGACGAGTTCGGCAGCCACTGATACAGCAGATCCACTTGATGATCCTCCCGGCACTCGATCTTTGGCGCGTGGATTTATGGGCGTCCCATAGTGCTTGTTTTCACCATTGATACTAAGCATAATTAAAGATAACTCGTGATGTAAGATCATGAGCACTAATCATGATATCCTAGATTGCATCCTGACCTGATGATCTCTATGAAACACGATTCAAATGCGAATATCATCACCCAGATCAATAACTAAATTTAGCCGCATAAGATAGATTTTTTAGTGCTAGATTTCACCATTGATACTGAGCGCAATCAAAGATAACCCTTGAAATGTAATCATGAGCACTAATCATGATATCCAAGATTCCTTCCAGACCAGATGATCCCTAAGAAAGACAGCTCAAATGCAAATATCATCACTCAAATATATCACTAAATCTAGATAAGATGGACGACTTAAAAAGGGAAATTGGTTTAGTTCAGGTACTGAGTCGAGCCACAAAAAACCTCTCCAAAACATATTGAAGAGTTAGCGGAGATTTTTCGTTGTACTGGAACTTCTCAAACGATGAAGATATATACTTTTGTGTGCGATGGCTTATATTGGACCCGCTCAAATTTTGAATATTTACCTGTAAGCCATCTCGTCCATGACAGTCTTTCCGATGCATATGGCGCCAGCTTGTGTTAAAGCCAAAATAGTAGGAGCTGTAGCGGTTGCGGTCGGATGAGTCTTTGCCCACGCTGGGTTGCCAAATCCAGTAACACGGCCGCTAATGTCAAACCTGAATACAGAAATGTTAATTTGAGGGGAATGCCGACGATGAAATTCACACAAATTTTTCTTTTGATTGGTGTGAAGACTCAAAATTGAGTGTAATATCTTAGTTAACCAGAGGAAACTTTCCTTATTCATGATTTCTCCCATTCATCTCAGTCTAATAACCTTAGGTCCTGAAAGAACCAATCAAATTGATAATCATTGACAAATCAGTAAGCTATTAAAAGATTCCACGGCTTTCCGAAAGATGATCAGAAGGTTTTCTTTCAGACCCATAAATCCAGTAAGAGTAGTCAGAATCACTTTTCCAGTGGAGATCCTTCTATTTTTTGTTCGTTTTTTCCATTCTTCCGCTTGTGAAATCAATCGACTCTTTCTTCAGGAGCTGGTTACAAATTGTTGCTAATAAGTTACAAGGATCTACAATTGCTCCTAATACAATCTTTGGGTCAATTTTTCAAATGTTCACCATTCAATTCGGAAATGCAATTCTAGCCGGCGGAATTGCGCCGGCACTACAAGCGGATTTCGAGAAGCTGAGAGTAAATCTGTTCCTTCGTTTGATAGTTAATGACAGGAACAGGACACAAATTAGAACAAACCACGGCATGGATGAAAGAAATTAGAGGAAGCCACGACAAAGATAATTCAAAAAGTAAATCAAAGGGTTTGGCTCGAATTTATCTCATAAATTTAATTCCCATAAAGTAGGATTAAGGAATTCAACAAGTCATTGAGTAAAAAACTGGAATAAGGGAACCGTACATCTCCTTGACGGCAAAGGTGAGACCAGAAAGACAGAGCAGCGGAGGAGTAGAAGAATCCTGCAGAGGAGGCGGCGACCGCAGCTCGAACTTCTCCACGAAGGCCCCGTAATCCTCCATTTCTCTCTCTCTATCACCCTCTCGCCGATTCTCTAATTCTCTCTATCTCTCTCTATAATTCTTTGCGTTCATCACTTCGTCTTAAAATTTATCTGATCCTAGTTTCTCTCTCTCTCTCTCTCTACGTTTCTCTATCTAATCGCTTTGCATTCATCCTAACATGATCCAGTCTATCTCTCTCTCTATTTTTCTCTATCTCTTTATCTTATCGTATCCTTCCCGCTCATCCAAACGCGATCAAATCTCTCTCTCATTCTCTATCTATCCATCTGATCTCACGCTTTCATCGAGTTTATCCAAACATGATCTTATCTCTCTCTCTATCTGATTTGTCTCATTCTTTGAACTCATCCTCATTCGCTCTCTTTCTCTCTCTATCTCTGAGTCTCTCTCTCTGCCTTCATTCGAATGTGATCCGATCCGGCCCACCATTTTCATGCGGTAACGTTACCGCACGTGAATATAAACGACTGTGCTAACGGTCGAGTGTCACGTCGGAAATAGGGATGACGTGGCGACTGATCGGACTGAAGGACGACAAGACCAGTAGGAAAGGCAAGGTCGTTGCTTTTTGTCCTTGCAGGTTGAAGAGGGAAGATTGCCCGCCGAAGAAGACTTACGACTTCGCCTTCTCCCAGTGGGAGGTATCTTCGCTTTCCTCTTGTCCATCTCTTTCTCTCTCTAGAATTCAACATCTTGAATCATGCGAAGAAATTCGACCAATGATTAAGTCTAGTCTAATTTGCCTAATTCGGGCTTTTTTCAATGAATTGTAAGTCGAATCTGAGCTGTGGACGCAGGATTCTACTTTTACTGTTAAAATTGTTTCAGTTTTCCTAATTGTCGAATGACCCTTCTTTTTTCCGATTAGGGTTCGTGTGATTTCGTATTTCAATGAGTTGTGAGTCGAATTTGTGCTTCGGACGCAGGATTTCTATGGTCCAAAACACAGTATTTTCAATTGTTGAACTCTGACTTTTGTTTTTTGGATTAGGTTTTTGTGATTTCTTATTTTTTTATTCAGAGTATATTGAGCGAAAGAATTCAAGTTTTTGTCTTCACAATGTGTACCGATTTTTCTTCTTGGGAAAAATAAAATGAATTCTGGTTGAAATCTTTTCCCCTTTTATAAAGTTCCCGAGAAGAATTATGTTATCTCCCACTGTAATTCTCTCAGTTGATTTTTCTCTTTTCCGGTTCAGATTCTCATTGGACCCGATGATTGGGCAAATTATTCACTTGGGAAGGATGGAGCAGAAAGATATAGAACCAGAAACCTTGCTCACAGCTGTTCATGTCCTGGAATTTATGAGCTCGGAGTGGCCAGGCTTTCTTCCAACTCTTCGAGAAGATTTGATCCTAAAGATATTGTAATCGTTTATCTTGGGCAAGCTGAAAATGTTAGGACAAGACTCCAACACTACGGAAGAACAGGCTCCCATCTGGAACCCGGCGATTCAACAGTTCGTCCCGGTAAAAACCCCAGTAAAGTTAAGCAAAGAAGACCTGGATTGTTTGAACAAGTGTTCTCCTTGGGGTTTTCTATAATGTTCAGATGGTCCCCCACGAAAAGCAAAAGAGAGGCCATTGAAGAAGAGGCTCGTCTTCTCAAAACATTTGACTATGCTTGGAATAGAATCTCCAATTCAGTTTGTCGCTACGAAGAAATTCTCCTGAAACTAGAAGATCTTTCAAGATCTTCCAGTCATATTTATAGATATCTTGCAAAAATCAAGCCGTGGAATTGGAAATTTTTTATTAAAAAAAGTCTGAATAATTCAAAACCTATCGAGACTAATGACTCCTGCCTGCAGCCAATTCAGTGGAAGAATCATCCCGAAAAATGTATCTGTGGAGCGACTGAGGATGATGGATCAGTTTGTTGGAGAAGCCCGATTCCAGGGAGAAAGAGGTGTGGAGAACACAAGGGAAAGAGGGTCAACAGGAGGAGTTCACTATCGATAATTAATGGTGAAAAGGGAGCAACTAAAGAATTCAATCACTCTTCTACTCTATGCGGAGTGTTCTTGGATGATGGCTCCATTTGTTCCAGCCATCCTCAAAAGGGGAGAAAAAGATGTCATCTCCATAAAGGCAGGAGGATTATCCAAGCATCGCTGCAGTTTCATCATTCTCATGAATGCGAAAGGACCGACATCTTCAATTTCAGCATTACTTGTTAAGGACTGGAGGATGATGATTTGCCCGGCAACAGAGTAAATGAAGTAATTTTTGTTTGTTTCCTATTTATTGATCATTTTTTCTTATCTAAATTCTTTGATCATGCTTCATCACAAGTGATGAATAAAATTTGGCCGTTTTCTTTTCTGAAATTTCTGTTTATCGAGGTGTGCATTCTGGGTAAATCTGGCATGTTGGTGGGGAGAGAAGGGAAGAGAAGAGGACTGCAACTTTAGACATATTATTGCAGAATCTAAGATTCTCATATCATTGGGAGTAAACACAGCATAAGTTGGGGCCTGTACAAGTAAATACACTGTTTACTGTTGCAGGCCCATGGGATGATTAAAAATGTTTGGCATGTTCTTAAACTCTATTTTATTATTTCTCAGCAGCTAAGTTACCAAATTATCTTCTTACTTCAGTGATTAATGATATGTTTTTTTCAGCTACTGGAAGATTGGATTCGCCAATTTTTTCACGGTACTCTTCTATCATCCAGAAGGACATCATCCATCACTACAGGTGACTAAGAAAACTTGAGTCCTTTGAACTGCGAGACTCGTGATAATGAAATAAATGGGAGGGCATCTTATTCTTATTTCAATCATTGTCCATGAAAATGTAGTTGACCTGGTCCAAACTGAAATAAATCATTGAACTTGGGAGTTAGTTGATGACTGCTCTAGAATTCTATAGATCTTCTGCTGGAAAAAAAATGTTTACCCAATTTGGTAAAAAAATAAAACGTTTTTTGAACTGACAAGCTAAAAGAGATGTGAAATATTGAATTTCATTAATTCTTACTCAATTGGGATGCAACAAATGTTTTAGAAGAAAGAAAAACTCATATTTTGACTATTCTACAGAGTCATCCCTTGTTCGCACTCCAATATGAGAGTCTACCTCAATATTTTCTATCAAGTGTCCAAAAGGAATTCTAAATTCATTTTATTCACATCGAAATCTTAGAATAATTTGTTTTCTCAAACTTATTAAGTTCATCATAAGCATGTCGGCATTGATGCATCAAAGATGTTGTTGATGATGATGTCAATTGTTAAAGAGAGAGAAATCAAGAGGTATTGAAGAAGAAATGAAGGGACAACTCCTATGTTAGATGAAACAATAGAAATGCAAAGCTCATTGTAATCATCACATGACCACAAAGATGTGCATTTGTAAATCCATGGAACTAATTTCTTCAACCCATGAGAGAATTATATTTGAATTCACAAGCATTGGAGTGCTCTCCAATGGGGAGAATGCTTGGAGGAGATAAAACAAAGTTACCAAAAAAGGTTAAGTGGAATAGTATTCAAAAGGGTTACAAAGGGCCTTAGAAAGATAATACCCATGAAAAGACAACACAAACATAGGTTGACAATAGCTATATATCAAGATTGGAATAAAAAATGAAGACAATTAAGACAAAACAAATGATTTTAGCCATATTTTGATAGCTTCTCAATTTGAAAGAAGATATTAATGAGTTCTTATATGGTTCTTTGTGGATCTAGTCAATTTCATAGGATTCTCGTTCCTAACCTGGTAAGATCCTTTGAAATATGAAATGCCTAGATAATGTCGTAATCAAAAGAGAGGGTCACAACTATACATATAGGGGAGAGAGAGACTAATGGGCATACCATTTTTAGGATTTTTAGCATTTATTCAGATCCGAGCACAAGTGAGAAAAGGAAAGAAAAAGACATATTTATAGGATTTTGGGCCATAAAAATCACCTAAATGGACCTTTTCAGTAGCTACTATTTGATCATAACATTTGAGGGAGGGAAGCATGAGCACTTTGATTGCGCCATGTAGGAGGATTTTAGGTTGTTGGATTGAGTATTTTTGAAGTGCAAAATGGTCAAGATCTTGTCATGCTGTAATTCGTAAAAAAAAAACATGTGATTTGATTCAGCCCTTGGATTCAAGTGTAATGAAGTTGCAATGTGTGGCATTGTGGTGAGCCAGAGAAGAAGGAAGGATAGGAATCTTCAGCAGGCAGATCTAGTGGGATCCCTAGATGCGCGCCATGTACCCCCTTTCTATTTAAGGGAAAAAGAAGGATATGATTCGATCAAACTTGATCTTATGGCAATCATGCACCACATCACTTGCAAAAGTACCACATTGGTAACGTACCACAAATGGTTGACTGTGGCATGTACAAATCCCCCCTCCAAATCTTAAAAAAACTCATATCTACCAAAATGAAAATCCTTTTCCCTCAAATTTTATTCATTAGATCTGGAGTTTGATCATCAAGATTTATATGTCATTTAGTTTAAGGGGTTTTTAAAATACATTTTCGGAAAATTTTCTGCCCTTCGTTACCCCATTGAAGGAAAGTGGAATAGATGAGGTATGTGTTTACTAAACGTTCGTGACTCGACCTGAGACTACTCCAAACACATTTGAGCCCAAGTATCAACCCACGTGGTGGAGTGGTCTATATGGTCCTATATTATGACTTCTCCTCTAGCCAGACTAGGGTTTCTCGTAGATGCTTCGTCCATGTTGAGCTTCCAAAGCCCAAATGTCAAGGGTACCCAACTGATGGAGTGAATGATAGTCTTGATTGCCAAACACATGACTTGGATTCCCAAAATCCTTATGGCCTTGCAAATGAAACTCAAGCATTTGACTGCATCAAGTACTAATATATGAGTACTCCAAAACAATTGCATGATGTGCCTCATGATATCTAGGGAATGCATTGGCTGGCATGCAAATTGAGTAGATTTTTGCATGCTCCATATCTCCAATAGCATATAGGCTTTGGAGATGCAACGTCACTAGGGAAGAACACGAGCTTGTTCAAATGTTGAAGAAATATAAAGATAATCAAATGTTTATGATAGATATTATATGGCCTATAAGTAATCATATTTCTATGTTTCTTTTTTATATTCTAATATGAGTAAAATCATGATTGTCTAAAACACAATTCATGTATCAAAAAATAATACTCAATCCTTCAAATTTGATCTTTAAAATTTAGAATTATAGCGAGTTGAGGTCGAATCTACAAGGATGACGTTTAAAAGATTGAAATAAAGTTGTATTTTTTGTGAATTTCTTGATTAATAAAGGGAAAATGACTGATGAAAATGAACATGTATATATAAGATATAATGAATCGATTAAACGTTTTCGAACTCCTTTCAAAGATTGAAAACCCTTGGTTGAATAGTCAAAATATGATTTATGGTTTGAAAGTATAAAAGTGGGATGTACAAGGTTGAGAAAGTGAAAAAAGATCAATGGAAGATGATTCTAATATAAAGATTCATGATGAAAATGTACTCTAGTGATGCTCTCCAATCAGACACACCTTTGAGATCCCATACATCTCACTCGAACTTGGCGTCTTGTGTCTACCATGAGAAATGAATAGGAAAATGAAGAAACTCATTAGAAAGGATGTTTCACACTATGAATTGAAGAGCTTGAAATGATGATCATGCTAAAAAAATTTCAGCCTGTAACTTCATTGAGATCACGAGATATCATGATTTCAAATTAGAGCATTTTAGGCCATTGAAAATTCCTTAAAAATCACAAGATCTGATCGTAATTGTTAATTTCCTTTAAATCAAGATCAAGAGGCTTAGATTTGCACAACGTATCACTTCTAGATTTGTTTAGAGGAGAGAGAAAGAGCGGCTTTAACAAGGATTGTCGAATCGTTTGTAAAAAGTGCAAAATGCTCCAGATTGTGCCATCTGTTGACTATAGGTTAGTTGCGAGGAGAGAGAAAAAATGAGAGTCATTAGATCATCTCTATCAAGTGCGGAAGCTTCAAATTCATGTCATGTGTTGTTTGCCAATTCACGCAATAAAGAGAGTATTTTGGAAATAATCTTGGCTGCTGATCACACGTTCCATTCATCTAACTTCTTGGAGGATATCACACATTGCCTCTTCATTTGTCCAAGTAAGTGATCATGTGGACTCAGTCCATGAGATCAAGTGAATCTTGAGATGCCACATGTTAAACGCAAAACATGAGGTCAAAATAGTCCCACATGCAAATTATTCAAATGACTTTTAGGCTTTAAATAATTGGCCCATTAACATGCTTAAACTAAGTAACATGTCACTTGTATAAATAATTAAACACTAATACTCCCCTTGATGGCATCACAAGGCGTTTGACTATGCGTCACGTGGCACCGCTTATTTATGCCCTGTATACACGCTGCCACATTAGAATGTGCAAAATTAGCCCCCTTTTTTTGTTCTTAAAAAATCTAAAAATAAGAAGAAAATCATAAGAAAATTCACAAAAATTCATTAAAAATAAGAAAAAGTACTCATATCTTTTCCCTAGAAAACTCCTTTTTTAGATGACATTTTGGTCATTTTGATCCTCTTTTCATCTCTTTTTCATTATCACTTGAAACTAAAATACAAGCAAGACATAAAAATTAATTCCTTACTAAATATGAATTTCTTTTCTCCATGACCTTGTGGTGGGGACTATTAGATTTTGAGGTTGATAAAATTTTTGAAATTTTGATCAAACATTAAATACAGCGAAATACATTGAATTTGATATTCAAAATATTGAGGCACCAAGAAAAGATGATCCTATCCTCTATTATGTATAAAAACATACTTATAGGCTTTCCTTGAAAGAGTTCTTGAAGTTATTCAAGTGTCTAGCCTCTAGCGATATCCACACGGTCTCCGGATTGTTGGATCTCTTCTTCAAAGCTCTTCACCAAGAGAGAAATATAAGAAATGAGAAAATTCTCACAAGGTTTGCATGGGCACCTTGAGTTGTCGTCATTCTCCCTCTATTTATAGATATTTGGTAAGTTGATTTTTCATAAAGCCGTCACAATTATGTCTATATCCACCAATATCTATAGACCTTATGTGTCTTACCCTCTAGGTCTATATATCTCACTAGTTAATAACTCTATAGACCAAATAATATCTTATTAATCAACCTTAATTAATTATCCACATCAATATATAGATTAATTAATCAAGAATCAATTTAACCCAATCGATAAGTTGAGTTGCCAGTCCGTTGGGTACCAAGAAACACCACGTACTTTAGGACATATGAAGTATGTAAGAACTCACTTATAGAAGCTTTTTGTCATTGATTACCATGCATGTATAATCTTTCATCCGCATGAGACTCATGAATGACTTAGGGTACGATCAACTATCAAACCCTAATCAGTCACTCAACTTAGTATTGATGCGTGTAGAAAATCATCGGGAACTCGTCCGATATTTCTACTACCTTGGCCAAGGATTCTATTACATCTCATTCATTGAGTCAATCTCCACAAATACCGAGGGCGAATAATCTCATATTGATCACACAATCATCTTCATGGACTTCATGTCGTATCCAATATATGATGTTTTAGATATCCTGTGGCTAGAGATTCGTAAGTCATCATCAAAACATGATCATCCACCCACAAGATGTCTTTGGTGTCTCAAGTCAAAGGACCACATACACAATTGTGACATGAATCAACCTGAATTAATAGTCGGGATTCATACGGATCAATTCAGTGAACTCTTTCTCCAAAGAACATCCACTATCTATCCTTAGTGTCTCCACACCGATGGCTATAGGATCAACTATACTCATCATATGAGTCGGATCAGATAGTATTATTCTTTTCAGATAATTCGATATCCTTCTCGAATATCCCACGAACAAGAATATTTAGAACAAATGTTTAAAGACTAATCATAATTGTATTATGATCTCATCATAACTCACTTGGTCATTATATATGCTCATGGACTTCATTGCAAACATCATATAGGAACAACAATGAATAAATTTCATTTCAATGAACTTAAAAGTGATACATGGAAGTGTGATTAGCTTATAGGCCATATAATATCTAGCAAGTACACCTCAATAACAAGAGAAGCATCCAAGGAAGCACCAAACAATACAACTTAAGGAGAAATGTAAGGATTCAGAGTCATCCATATCAAGTAAACAACATGCTGATTCAAGAATCTATAATTGGAAGAAATGTATATATCAAAAGACTTTGAAGACATGAAGATGAGCAAGCCCATGAAAATGAGGGTGTCACCCCTTAATCCTTAGAATCCTTAAAACACTTCCGTTGACTTGGCCAAACCCTACTCTTGACATAAAACCTTTAATTTTGAGCCTTTTACCAAGTCAAACCACTTTCCTAAAATTTAGGAACCCCTTTGACCAAGTCAAATCATCGCCCTAAATTATACGAACCAAGTTTAGATTCCCAAATTTTAAGTTATTTGTATCATAGATCAGTGTTTGATCAAGTCAACCTTAACCCATGATTTTAGAGCATATTATTATACCCAAATTTCCAGCAATTAAAACCCTCCAACTGGCAGTCTCACATCTTGACAAGTGGCTTTTTAAGGCATCCTTTCAAGAGGGTCAAAATTTCTCCTCAAAAGGTAGCACCCCTTGAAGAGACACTCCCGTTCAATGGTTGAACAATTCTATCTCTTCCCCAATTTATGTGGATCTTGTGAAACTCTATCTTATAATTTAAAATTTGAAAAAAATTGAAGTTTTACTGTTCCTCACTCTTTCTCTTTCATCCTCCATGAATTTCCCCCCTCTCCCTCATTTTCTCTCATCCACACACCAATCCACAACTTTCTCCTCTCCATCCCTCTTCTACATTCTCTCCACAACACACACCCTTCATTTCTCCATTCTCCTTTCTCATTCTTCTCCTGTTTCCCTCTTTCCATCATTCCTCTTCATTCCCTTCTCTCTTTTCTCTCAAAGCAAGGAGTAATAAAAAGGAGAAAATACCCCGTTCTCTAATTCCCGCAGCAGTTGTGCGGTGACTCGAAGGACTTCCCCTTGAAGACTAACCTCTGTTGGGTTTACGCTTCTAAGCTGTAACCATGGAGCTTGGAGGGGATGGTAGGAGCATGAGGACAGTATGGACATGTTGGGGCAGCACGAAGACTGTGTGGACACTCAACAACTCTCTGCTTGTTCAAGAAAAGATTGCCGGTGGAGGGTAGGAAGCCATTATCGTCCATAAATTGCGGCCAAAGAGGATCTATCTGGCTATTAGCGATCTAGGGTTTTGCGGCTATGTCGGGCGTACTGGAGAGACTCTTTGGTGCGGGAAGGAAGAGAGGGAACTCTTCCCGTCCTCCTCACATGGATCGAGAAAACGGAGAACCTTTTTCTTGTCAGGGTCCGATTCCCGTCCATGGAGAATTCACGCAGGGCCGCACGGTGGCTCTCTCTCTCCCGCGTTGTTCTTTCACTTCTTTCTCTCTTTCCATAGCCGACTTTTAATCTCGTTGCTCTCTCGATAGCTGACTATCTCTCGATATGACTCTCTCTCTCTCTCTACGATCTATCTTGGTCGCGCGAGTTCGCGATTTTACTGTCTGTAGTCTGTTGGACTCTTTTCCTTTATTTCTCTCTCAATAGCTCTCTCTCTCTCTCCTCCGCCTCTAATATGTACAGCTGAGACTTTATCTCTC
This sequence comes from Lemna minuta, assembly GCA_024174645.1. Taxonomy (NCBI): domain Eukaryota; kingdom Viridiplantae; phylum Streptophyta; class Magnoliopsida; order Alismatales; family Araceae; genus Lemna; species Lemna minuta. The sequence continues at coordinate 13,943,503 of CM044104.1, read as the reverse complement.
TCCTCCGTCTCTAATCTGTACAGCTGAGATTTTCTCTCTCTCCCCCCTCCCTCCTTACAGCTGACACTTATCTCTCTCTCCCTCGTTGTTCTATCTGACTCTCTCTCTAGTTTTTCTCTCTGGCTCTCTTCGGTCTCTACCGCTGACTCTCTCTCTTCCCTCCCTACCTACAGCTGACACTTTCTCTCTCGTCGTTCTCTCTGACCCTCTATCTCTAGTTGATCTCTTTGACTCTCTCCAGTCCTACAGCTAACACTCTTTCTCTTTACGATTTTACATTCATCTCTCTCAATGGCTCGCTCTCCCTCTCTCTCCTCTTTCTATCTACAGACGGCTCTTTCTCTCTCTTATTGTTCTCTCTGACTCTCTCCCCCCTCCCTCTCTCTTGTTGTTCTTTCATACTCTCTCTAGTTTTTGTAGCTGACTCTCCATCTCCAACTCTGTAGTTGTCCTCTCCGACTCTCTCCGGTCTTTGCAGATGACTCTTTCTATCTCTCTCCCTCCCACTTACGAGTTTAGCATTGCACCAGGCGCTGGCAGAGATGGTGGGGACTTTCATCCTCGTGTTCTCTGCTTGCGGAGTCGTATCCTGCTCGTACATCAGCAAAGGGGAGCTGGGTCTCACCGAGTACGCCCTAACCGGAGGTGCCTCCCTCGTCGTCCTCTCCATCGTCGTAGGCCCCATCTCCGGAGCTCACGTCAACCCTGCCATCACCTTTGCCTTCGCCTCCATCGGCCGCTTCCCTTGGTCAAGGGTAACAACTCTTCCTTCTACCTTCCTTACAGAGTTCACCTTAGGGAAGGGAAAATGGATCCCTGGGCCATCCAGGGATCCTGCGATCTGATCAACGACCTGGACCAACGATCCTGCAATCCGATCAACGACGTCGGTCTTCATAAAATGCCCAGTCGATCGAGAACGCTGAACGGATCCTCCATTCGTTGGTCCGGCGATCTGGATCGGAATCGGCCATGATTCCGTCGATCTGATCGTCTAGATGGGATTGTCGATTGATCCTTAACGGCGTTTCCTACTTCACCTTCTACATTTTAATTGCTTTTTATATGAATCCATTGAAACCGTTTGGTTTGCAATGATGATGGACAATCTAGAAAAAAGATTGAACAAAAAAATCCGGAACATGTGAGCCATCTGATCTTCGATTTGGCATCTCATAATAGCTATCATTTTAATCATCGATGTCATCTACGTCATCATGATCACCCTCACAATCATTATACTAATCATTGTCATCGTCATCCTACAGCAGGATTTCTACCCATCACTATCCACAAGGTAATCATCATCGTCACCATGATCACTATCATCATCCTAATCACTGCTATCATCTTTGTCTTTGTCTTTGTCATTGACATCATCATTCTATGGTAGGATTGCTAGGCATCACTGTCCTCATCGCAATCATCATCATGACCACCACTGCCGTCATCCTAATCATTTTATCGTGATCACTATTATCATCATCCTAGTCACTATTATCATCATCATCATTATCAATCCTAATCATTACTATCATTGCAATAATCATCATTGTAAACACATTGACATCCTTATCATTGCTATCATCACGATGGTCATCATCATAAACACCATCGGCATCCGTATTATTGCAATCATCATCATAATTCTAATCTTATCTATCATATTCACTGCGAGTGCCGTCACTATCATCAATTTCATCCTAAAATTCTTTATCTTCATCACCAAGATCACAACCAGTATCATCCTAATCTTCTATATCATCGTTGCCATAATCATCATAATCATCCTAATCATCAATAGTAGTTATGATCATCATAACTACAATTACCACTATCATTGTCGTCCTCGTCATCAATAGCCGATCAACATAATCAATCTAGAATCAACGCGATTGATTAGTTTCTTACATCTAATCTAGCAACTATCATGATCAACCATCTCTATGTGTGATAAAAAAAAGATGGATCCTTTGATCTGTGAGTAAGAGATCTCTAGTAATTCTTGTTATTAACATGTATCATCGGCTACCCAGGTCCCATTTTACGTAGTCGCTCAGATTGCAGGAGCTACCTCAGCAGCATACCTTGGCAGACTAGTGTACAAAACCCCACCAGAATTGGCAGCCACAAGACCGACCGCAAGTTCCATGGCTGCTTTCTGGGCCGAGCTCTTCGCCACCATGTTCATCATGCTGACTTCGTCTGCTCTCTCTTTCCATGCCGAAGCGGTAAAAATCAGTTTTTTTATGCGATATATCAATTAAAGATATAGTTTATGCCTAAAACGAGCGGTTCGGAAAATGGTTCGTTTTCATGTCGGATTTTCCCGTTTGTTCGTGTTCATTCGTGATTGTTTGTGTTCATGTTCGCTCCTGTTTGTTCGTGATACTTTGCGTTCGTTCGTGAACATGCGGATGAGCGAATCATTCTTCACATCCCTAAGGAGAAGAATGCCACAATATCCTGTATTTTCTCAGGGCTCGCTTGCAGACAACGAACACGAAGAATATTCATGGTAAAATTCTTTGGTCGTGTTCGTGCTTGCGAACTCAGAATGAACGAACCATTCTTTCTATGCCTAAATTATTGCGAGATAGCTCGCTGCTTGAATGGTTTTATCAAAGGATTAATGGCGTCGCCGCTCTTAACGCTGAAACAAGAACGGCGTTTCCTAGGAATTATTCTAGGAATCAAAAAGGGGCAAGTCCAGATGAACGAGTGACAATCCTTTCAGCTGAGAAACTTCTTCCAAGAATCATCGGTTATGATTTTTCATTTCATGCAGATCGGACAAGCAACTAGCTTTGCTATCGGCGCCGTCATTGCCCTCGCAGTCTTAATCACCGGGTACGACATCTGGTCAATCAACCTTCATTGGATGAGCTGCAATGCACCCAAATTGGGTAGTCTTCTTGATCTTTTTTCTCTGACGAAATCTCCGGCAGGCCGGTGTCCGGTGGATCGATGAATCCGGCCAGGTCGCTAGGCCCCGCAGTCGCCGCGTGGAAGTTTGATCACCTGTGGTTGTACTTCGTGGCGCCCACTCTAGGGGCCTTGGCCGGAGCATTTCTCTACAAGTTCATGCAACTTCCCTTGACAAGTTCTCCACGTGGACGTTGTAATTCCTCGTTGTCGTCTTCTTCGTCCCCATCCTCTTTGCCAGCTCCTGCACCTGTCAATGTTCCACCAGCAAGCTGACCGAGAAGGATATCCCCAACTAATTTTAAACTATCTTTGCGCATAATGTAAAAGAAATTGTTTATTATTATTATTATTATTATTATGAAAATTAAAATTTTGACCTTCAATAGAAAAATAGATATCTCCAATGGAAAACATTATTTTCATAATTTTTAGTTGGATCGACCAGGTTTCATTACTCTTTTTACCTATAATTTATTCAAAAACCGGTTGATTTGTAATTTGAAAGTTAATTGTCGTTGAAGCGACTAAATCACCATGACAATAAATGAGGAACATTTAATGTCCTTTGATCTTTTTTATAAATTATAATTCGATTGGCCCACTTTGGCTAGTTCCTAGCTCGGCCACCCTTCTTCCCCATTCATTATTGAACAACCCGTCGATATTCAATTATTGAATTTGAAATTGAAATTCAATTTGAAATTCACTTATCTTTTATTATAATTTGAAATTTAATTATCTTTGTTGTAACAAAAACACAAACACAATAAATGAGGCACATTTGCATTTTTATTATCTTTGTCATAAAATTTCATTATCCTTTTCTATAACTGAGGCCCATTGCTCTTTTTTCCCATGAATTGATGGGAAATTCATAATTTTCTCATTGGAATATGAAATCCAATGGAAAGGCACACTTCTTTTTATAAGATTATTACTAGGGAATGACAATTAGTGTTCAGATCGTTATGATTAGATCGGATTGGCACGATCAAATTGATCATTATAGAGTTAGCTTGGATCGATTTGAGATCGAAAGTTAATAGATCAATCAAGGAAGTGTCAATTTTATAATTGATTAGAGCATAAAAAAGTAATTATAAGTATTTATAAATTTCTCTTTTTTAATTATATTAGTTTCTTGAATATGCCATCACACTACTCACTCATCTTGCGAAAAAATATTATTGAAGAAAATCCACAAAACAATTAAGGGATGTCTTCTAAAGGCAAAGGGTAAGTACCTTATAAAAGTCAAGGTTCTCCAAAGGAAGAATCATACTTTGGAGACCAATTAGACCTATCCAAGGGAGCTCATCAAAGCCACTACGAAAAAAACCCTACAGAGAGACGAAGGGATTGACTGTCCCTCTCCTTCTCTACTTCTCTCTCTATCTTTCAAAGGTTCTCCTTCTTCCCCTCTTAGGGTTTTTAGTTTTCTTTTCTTTGTGTTCTTCTGATGGATACAATGCAAGTGATGAATTTGAAAGGGGAATGCAAGTAGGTGTGTTTGTTTTCTAGAAATCCCTCCATATAGGTCCTCTCTCATTTTTTTCTCCTCTCCTTCCCTTTCTTCTCTTATTTCATTCTAGAATTTTTTTGATTTTGCTCTCTTCCTCTCTGTTGGTCCCTCGCTCTCTTGCCCTCTCTTGGGCTCTCTTTCTCCCTCAATCTCGGGCTTCCTCTTTTCCGACTAATGTTACTCTCTATCTCTCTTGTTTCTCTTTCTCAATTTCTCCATCAATCTCCTCTCTATCTCCTGATCTATCTCTTCCCCGATTTCTCCCTCTCTCCCATTCTAGTTTTCTTCTGCTTTCTCACTCTTTCTCTCTGGATCTCTTGCACTCTCTATCTCCCTCTCTCTTAAAAACTCTCTCCCGTGCTCCTTTTTTCATGATTATCTCATTTCTGGTGCCTTCAGCTGAACTCTCTCTAGACCTCTCACGTTCTCTCTTCCTCTCTATCTCTCTCTATTTCTCTCTCTCCCTCACTCTCATTTGCTCTCTCTTTCCCTCAATCTTTCTCTCACACTTTTCTCTCAATTTCTCTCTCACAATATCTCTTTCTTGATCTCTTTCTTTTCTAAATTTCTCTCTCATAGTTTCTCTTTTTGAATATCTTTCTCTCTCTAAATTTATCTCTTCCACTTCTTCTTTTGATCTCTTTCTTGATCTCTCTCTCTCTATTGTTTTCTCCCTCTCTTACTCTCTTTCCCTTTTGTGCACTATCTCTCGTATGCACTCAATTGCACATGTTTTATGTCCTCACTTAGTATAGTGCTAAAATAAGGGTTGAATCCACTGGAAGCAAAGGTAATAAGGTTAGATGCTTCACATGGAAGATGGAGCATGGAAAGAGGCATGAATTTAGAATGGATGGCGTAGAGATGAATGTGGAGTAATAACTTTGTGTTTTTATTGATGAATAAAGAAGGAAATCACAATTGATATGAGAGAATGAGATTAATAAAAGATGAAAATATAGATGATATGATGCCTAAGAGAGAAGGATGGATGACAGTAGTGATAGATCGATGTGTAGTAATAGAGTGAGAGATTTGCGATGAGATATGACTTCAATGCTTCTAAATTAAACTATAAATTTTTGTCTACAATGATTATGAAGATTATCACAAGGAAGAGGTTGATCCAAATCCTCACACAAACCTCGTTGTGAAACCCATTCTAGGAGTGATGCTCGATCCCCTTTGATCATGATCTTCGATTGATTTCATCTCCACAGTAAGAATGAGCATCAAACAATGCCTTCCTTGGCCTTTACCTCCTCTCATTTTCCTTCTGGTAGCTTGATACTAAGAGATAGCCAAAAAATAGGAGGAGAGAAAAATAAAGCCTTAAATAGATAGTCGTTTTTAGAGTTCTAGGTGACGAAGGATGAAGATCTTCCACCCTTGTTATCAAGGGTGGAGATACACCAACCTAAGGATGTCCAAGGGTGTGGTTTCCTTCTCAAAGGGGTAAATTTACCCTTTAATGAGGTGGCCCAACCCCTTTTTAAAGAATGAGTCTCACCTCCTCAAAAGGAGATAATAGCCATCCTTCTTAGGGACATGGGCTCCTAACCCCTTGTTTAATAAGGAAGATATACACTTTAAGAGGATGACCTTCAATTGATTTTAAATGTGAAATAGTTTAATTTAAAAGGATTTTAATATAGGTTGGTCAATCTTTCCTAAAATTGAGAAAGTTGACCAACTTTGACTTACCTTACCTTAAATAAATGGTTGCCCCCCAAAATATAGGATGATTGCTATAATCATATAAAAACTAAATTTGACCACATTTAACCTTTCTTCACACATTTTACCACCTTTGACCCTTAATTATTTTTGAGATATAAGGTCAATAAGCCTTCAAAATTTTCAATCAAAACATCAAATATAACAGAATACATTGAATCGGATATTCAAAATATTGAGGCGCTAATAATTGTTGATCCTATCATCTAGTATATATTAGAATTCATACTTTTAAGGTTTATTGAAAGAGTTCTTGGAGTTTTTCAAGTGTCCAGCCTCTAGGTATCCACATGATCATCAAATAGTTGGATTTCCTCTTCAATGCTCTTTACCATGAGAGAAAGATGTAAAAGGAGAATTTTTTTAAAAGCTTACATAGGCACCTTGAGTTGTTGTCATTCTCTCCCTATATACAAACATCAGCTATGTGAACTTTTGGTAAAAACTGTCATTATTATGTCTACATCCATCAACATTTATAAACCTTATTTATGTGACCTTCTAAGTTCATATATCTTTCCAATTATAACTCCATATACCCAATAACATCTTATTGATCAACCTTTTTAATTATCTACATCAAGATATAAACTAATTAATTAAGGATCAACTTAACCCTTTGACAAATCGATATGGAGTGAATATGAACTCTTGTATGAAACCTTTTCATCATTGATTATGGTGTACATATAATCATTTGTCTATGCGTGACTCATGAATGAGTTAGGGTATAGTTAGTAGTTAAACCATAATCAGTTACTCAAGGTAGTATTGATACGTAGAGGAAATCATCAAGAACTCTTTCTATGATATTTCCACTAACTTGGCCAAGGATTTAATCGTATCTCATTCTTTGAGTCAATCTCCTCAATACTGAGGGCAAAAAATCATATCTTAACTACATAATCACCTTGGAGGACTTCAAGTTGTATCTAATATATGACATTTTTAAGATCTCATGGCTAGGGATTCATAAGTCATAATCAAAATATGATCATCTATCTACAAGATGACTTTGGTGTCTCAAGTCAAAGGACAACAAGTACAATCGTGACATGAATCAACCTGATTGATAGTTACCTATAATAATATTCAAGGATTTAATGTAGATCTCTTTCGTGAACTCTTTGTCTAAAGAGCACTCATTATCTATCCTTGGTGTCTCCACATCAATGGCTACAAGACCAAATCGTGTTATTTTTCCTTATCGAATATCCCACGAAAAGGAATGTTTAATACATATGTTTAAAAACTAGCGATCAGTATATTACAATCTCATCATAATTTAATTAGTTATTGCATATGCTCATGAACTTCATTTTAAACATTTCACAAGAATACCAATGAATATATTTCATTTCAATGAACATAAAAGGCGACGTATAGAAGTGTGATTGGCTTATAGGCCACATAAGATCCATAAATTATACCATTTAACTTTAGAAAATTAGAGTTGACTTACCTGCTAAAAAGGTTGAGAGTTTATTTTCTCATCTCTTTCATTGCAATATGTTTAACTATGTCTTTGCATATAAAAAACTCATAAAAATGTGAGAATTCAACTGCTTGACTTCAAATAAAGTCAAATGGGATCAGTCTCAAGATGTAAAAATCAAATGAACAATACATAATGAGACATATTCATGTTTATACGTAATTAGCACTAATTAGATACAAATTATATGATAAATGCAAAAATATCATAAAAAATGATAACATACATTACAGTAGCAATAATTACATTAAAATATGATTAAAAAGATGCAAATAAATGCATGAATGACACCTAATCACTCTCTTCTCGTTTTCTCTCTCAATTTCTCCTGCACTCTCTTTCCTCTCTCTTGATTTCACTCTCTCTCATATGTCCTCCCTCTCATGAGTCATCCCTCTCATTCCCCCTTATCTCTCTAGATCTTTCCATGCTCTCTCTCTTTCAGTCTTTCCTTCCCTTGCTCTTGTTTTCTCTCTCTCACTTTCCTCTCTCAATCTCTCTCATATTTCTTTTCGATCTCTTCTTTTCCTTTTAAGATCTTACTAGTTTCTGTTTTCTCTCTTCCTTTCCCTCTTTGTCACCCTATTTTCAATAGGATGTTTCTGTTGGAATGATTTTAGACCAACTAAACCTCTTCTCTCGCTTACTCAGCTCTAAGACCTGACAAAGAAATCTCCTCTATCCCCATTCTCCTCATCTCCCTTTTATTTACATCCTCTCACCCTAGAATCCTTATGGAGCAGCCTAGAAAGCTCTACGCCTCAAATATCTCCATCAACTAAGAGTTTTCAAGCATACAAATGTTAAATTTGATGGACTTAAATGTGCAATGACTTTGAGTTTAATGGCAATCGATCATCAATCACTCCCCCCCAACAATGATATGGTCAATGATTGGATCGAGGGGGAATTTCTTTCAAAAATTGTAAGTTTAATCAGTCATAAGTTTATTTTAATTTTTATCAAAATTTTTTAATGATGATTGTCGATCATATGGATGATCTTTGATAGATCATTGATCCTTTAGTATATTCATCACGATCTCTCAATCAATGGTCGGCAATTTGATCCTTGCAATTCACATCGATCACTATGTTGATCAGATAAATGTAGTGATTGGTAGATGCTGATGATATCAAGATCATCTTTGGTTGATTGGACAAATTGATTGATCATGATGGGATGAATTTTTCGTAAAGTTTTTGAAATTGAATTGAAGCAAGCAAATCAGTACATTACAAAAAGCGAGGCCCATTTAAATTTCAACTACTGCAAAAACTCGTTTCGGAAAGGGTTTTCAGTTCTCTTTCAATAGACCTTGGTGTGCGTTCCACACTGGGATGAAGATGCGTTACGCGATGGTTTGCTCGTCGAATCAGAACCGGAGCATGGAGGCGCACTTGCTGATGAAGAGACAGGGCTTCGACGTTTCTTCTTACGGCACAGGAGGTCACGTGAAACTTCCGGGTCCCTCTCTTCGCGAGCCAAATGTTTATGATTTCGGCACCCCTTACAAGCAGATGTACGAGGAGCTTCGCCGAAAAGACCCCGATTTGTGCGTGTTATCTTTTATTTTCATGAAAAAAAGGATTTCCCGAATACTCATCTTCATTGTTCTTCTATTGATTATATTTCGAAAAACTTGAAAAATTATTGTTGGAAACCAGAGTTCAGTGATTGGGTCATCTAAGAAGGAGTTTTTGCTAGATAGCTGAAAAGCGTTGAAAACCAGAAGTCACTAATTGAGTCATTTAATCTAACGAAAAGTGATGAATTTCCTCAATTTGGTTAAGCATAGGTACAAACGCAACGGGATTCTTCCAATGCTGAAGCGTAATTTGGGCATCAAGCTGGCTCCTCAGCGATGGCAGGACAACTCTGCTGATGGTGTCTTTGATGTGGTTCTCACTTTTGAGGAGAAGGTCTTCGATTTGGTTCTTGACGGTTAGACACTTGCCTGATATTTATTTTATTTCGCTCAATCATGTTTTTGGGATTATTTCTCCGCGTTCTGATCAAGTTGATTACCGGTCAATGCATAGTAGTGGCAATCTTTCAGGCACCTTGCATGCATTTTTTAATCCCTTTAATTTCTCTAGCTCTGTTGCTGAAAATTTTAACGATATGTCATTAAAAGGCTCTCTCCTGCATTTTGACCTCTAGACTTTCAGTGACAAAATGATCATAAATGTCAACGTTATATTCTATATCAACAACACGAAACTACTTTGATTAGATTTTTTTCTCTGGATTTTCTGGAAACATCATCACCTTCTGGGTTTGGCAGGTAAAATTTTTGTCTAATGTCATTTCCTCTAATGCTCACTATATTTTTCATGGGAAGCTTCGAAACCTCGCTTTTGAGGCACGAACGCAATCTTAAATGTTTGCATCTGATTTTTGTCACCTAATCTCGTCCAGAATCTTGTGGCTCTTCATCTGCAGATCTCAATAATCGATATCAATCGCTGATGAAACCCACGCTCATAATTAACTTGGAAGTGAAAGACAACCACGAAGAGGCTGCTGTTGGAGCAAAGATCGCCTTAGATTTATGCCAAGAGGTACTCTTACAAGCATCTTATAATTGATTTCACCTTTCCCTGATCTTATACCTTATGATTTCAGTTTATAACTTTTTAATTCGACCACTTCTTTAAACAAAGATAATAGCAAAGAGTTTATTCCAGTCTAGACTAGTTGGCCCAAGTCCAGAATGCCCGAAGACGTTTTTCTGGCCCATTGGGCCCAGTTGACAACTTTTTTCCTTAGTTCACTGGCTCATCTGTAGGTCAAATTTTCAGCTAAACCCAGCCTTAGGTAGACTTGATAACAGGGTTCTCCAAAACCGAAGAGAGATCCAGTTTACTGAAAAAGACTTACCAACGCTGTTGAAATATTTCCAAAACTGACGGATAGGTTTTTTTAGTTTAAGTTTTAGGTTTAGATGTTGGGTATCACCAAATCTTAATGGGCCTTTCCACAGGATATTGGGCCGTATGAAGGTTGCTTGAGAAGTCACCTGATATATCATATTATTTAAAGTTGGATCTTCGCCACCCTGTGGGCGATTTGGATTCACAGGAACGAGGTCATTTTCAGGGGCATCTCCCCGTCCGGAGATGCCATTACACATACAGCTGAGGGATTTTATTTTTCTTGGCACCGAGGTGGCATTGGCCCCTCGAACTTTGTATCCTTGCTGTGACAGACCTTGTTGCTGTACTATATGGGGGCATCGTTAGGGGTGCTTCCCTTTCTCATTTAAAAAAAAATCATATTATTTAAAGTAGCATGTGCTTTGGTTTATTATTTTAGAAGTGTGTGACTTTTTGTTTCATATCTTTAAAAATAGATGAGTGTACTTTTTGTTATGCATAGGATTTGAACTGATGTCTCACTCTTTTCAAGCATGCACACATACATGCATATATACATACATACATACATACATGCATGCATATATACATATGTGCATACACAGGGTGTACATTTTCGTGACCCATTAGTGGTATCATTTAACCTTTGATATATGTGTCTAGTCAGAAAACCTCCTAATGTATTTCATCAAAATTATAGGTATGACCGTACTGTCATTGTACATGACTGTAACCATCATTGAAGCTTTTAGGTTTAGGTTAAGGTTATTAATACTTGATATCGAAATCGGAGAACCCTACTAGATACAATTTACTGAACCAATTAGAGCCCTCCTTGGTTGATGTTGGTGAGAATTCAGAGCTATACTTTGGGGAGAGAATTTTAAAAGAGCGAGCTTTGTCAGAGAAATTTAGTGTTGTTGATGAGGTCAACTTGTTCAGCGTTTACCTGGTTTTGAATGCAGCTGGAGGCAACCGAGTGCTGGGAGGACTCCATTGACAGTTTCATCTCGTCATTTGAGAGGCAGCACAAGCGCAAGCTACTCTACAGCATTTCCTTCTATTGAAGCCACACTTAGTTTCCAATATACATTGGAATCCAGTATGTGGCTAAAAAACTCCTCTCTCTCTCTCCCTCCCTCTCCACCCCACCCCCCCACAAAAAAAGAAGAAAAAAACTCTCTCTCTCTCTCTCTCTCTCTCTCCCTTTCTCCTCCCTCTCTTACTCTCTCCGTGACCAAATCTACTCAAATGGTCAACCAAATGACCGAATCAAGTAGAATGAGGAAAGTCTGTTGAATGTAAAGTTAATTGGGTTGACAATAATGAATCAATGACTTAACCTTTCGATTGAATCAAAATGGAGGACAATGCTCGCCACACTTCATGCCATAGCTCAAGAAAGTGACATGCCTCATCTGTGAGATGAGTTGGGACTCCAATGAGGAGTGGATGGGGTAAGTGATTGTCTAATCTCTCTCCTGCGTCAGTGAAGCACAACAAAAAGGAGGGGGAATGGATATAATAAATATATAGAAAAAGGAAAAACAATTGATCGATGCCGAAGGTAGGGATGGAGCGGGGTAGTATAAGAAAAGGAAGAGATGGAAAGGAGAGACTCACGACAGAGTGACGGGAAACAAAGCTCGCCTTTACAATTATTCCAAAGACTTAATACCAATGCATAAGAAAATTCCTTGAATGGGAAGTCGAAGCAAATTGCATTCGATGTCTCTTCCTCCTGTGCAAATATTGCTAATTACGGACCACAAAAGGTCCTTTTGTTCCATCAACTAAAAGGATTAGTAATGGAGGTGTGAGAAGATTTAAGAGAAATGAGGGAAAGTGAGGATCTATCTTTCTAAAAGAGAGAGCCCTATTTATATGGATATAAATGGGTTCACTAAAGTATGTTGGATAAGGGGTATAATAACTAAAATAGAAGAGATAAATATATAAATCTTCACATTCCCCCTCAAACTAAAGCATAGATGTAGATCATGTTGAACTTGTCTTAAAGCAAATCATAGTACATGCTCTTGAAAATTTTGGTGAAGATATCTATTAGCTACTCTAATATAGAGATATATGGAGTAGAGATATGACCCTCCAAGACTTTGTCTTGAATAAAATGGCAATCCACCTCAAAATGCTTAATGCACTTATGATATGTGTGATTGTTGATGATAAAATGAACAATAGATTATCACAATGTTTCTACGTGAGAGTTTCAACCAAAAACCAAGCATTCTGAGTAGAGATTGTAGTCATAGCATTTCAAAAGTTGAGAGTCATCTATTGATACTCCACCTCCACAAAAAATCTCTAACCAACATTCTACTTCTTGGACTTCAAGTAACTTAGTTGACACCAAGTACAAATATCTAGACAAACTTCCTACCACCACAATCTCTTGTAAAACCAACATCTGAATAAGACATGATAGTCTAATGACCAATATAGATGAGTCTTTTCCATAGTGCTTATTTCAAATAGGCAAGGATTCGCAGTACACTAATTGAATGAACTCCTCTAGGTTAATGCATAAATTGGCTCAATGGCACAACAAGAAAAGAAATATCCAAAGGGATCCATTGTCAAATATATCAAATTTTTAATCAGCCTCTGATAATGATTAGTATCATCATGAAGAGGTGACTGAAAACCTAAAAATTTAACTATGAGTAGACCAACAATACCTTTAGTTTGCACCCCAAAAGTCTATTTTACTAAAGCAAGTCCAACATTTTGGCGATGGGAGATTGACGAAACGATATCGTATGGTCGTTGAATGCACACGATATAGTGTAAAAAAAAATCCTAAACTTACCAATTTTTTGATTAATTAATCAATTGAAGGGTATAATGGTAAATAAGAGTCGAATCCACGGAGAATTAGGAAATTTTGAGAGATATCTTTTAAATTCGATCAAATCGGATGACGAAGTGAGATTAGAAATTGGGAATTTATGATATTAAGAAAGATAACTCAATTGCGAATCCACGGAATAAAAAATCGAGTGATTTGGATTAGAATTCTCAGACTAATCAAAGTTTGAAAATGGGAGAAAATTCGTGCCATTAAAACAAAATTAAACTTAATCTACAATTCAAAATGTAAAATTAACACTAAATGATGAAAGATTAAGATGAAAACACACAATCTAACCCAAAGTAGCCTTTGAAATGATCCAATTAATCGCCAGATGCATGACTTTTCATTTCGCATTTTCTAAGACAAAATTGAAGTTCAAGATATGATTTCTCCTCGATCTCTTGATCAAATTCCAATTTCAAGCACTCCTTGGACGTGGAAATGAGTTAAGAACGCAAAGAAATCGAATGGCACTCGAATTGTGGTATCTAGATAGTTCAATTTTCAAGGGCGGTCTTTTCCGTCGAAGAACAAGTCAATTTAAAGGAAATTATGGGCGTGACCGTTGATCTAACGGACTCATCGCGATCAACGGTCACGATGAGACACCTGTTGATAGAATCGTCATGATTAAGTCCTGAGCATTTGATCGACGATGAATGGGCTGAGGTGAGTCCACGTGTTTTAAGTGAAGAGTTGCATCACATCGATCATCTGTTGGATCTTCATCCAACGATCGTGATGTCTTGAGGAGTCCACCGATCGTGATAAATCTCAGCCGTTATAACTCATGAAATTAACGGTCGCGATGATTTCACTTAAACTCCATTTAACGCACGTGCTCGATCTTTGATTGGGTGGACCTCGCGTCCACCGCATCTACGCGCGCCGTTCATTGCGCTTACGATCCAACGCTCCACGTCACGCCACGCATTCTGCAATTAAACGAAATGACGGGAACATAGTCCCACACGGAGAAAAACAAGAAGAGTTGCGCATTTAAAAGGTAGAGCGGACGTAACGGATAGCTTAAATGTGATATACGGATGCTATATGTACTATAACCATATATATAATATGTAATATATATATGTCACATCCATGCCACGCAGGCACTCGCACGGGTCCGCATGGCTCAGCCACATGGCCCTGAGTGCCACGTCGCATCCACGTGGGTCCGCGCGATATATGCACCCTTTTTGCCCATTTTTTATTGTTTTAAATCGTTTAAAAGTCGAAAATAAACTTAAATAAATTCAGAAAAATTCCTTAAAATTGTAAAAATCATAACTTTTAAAATATAACACCAAATTAATTCAAATTTATTTTTTTAGATCAGAAATTGAATAATCTATCATTATAAAAAGTCAAATTATTAAAATAATAAGAGAATAAATATTAATTAAATTAATACATTCATGTATCGTATAAAATAAATTTATAAAAATACATAAATGTTAATAAAGATCTTTTCTCTTATATTTTTATCCTTAAAACATGATTATGATATTAAATATAATTAGGATTAAACATCATAATGTTTTAATTATGCATACTTATCCATAAATTAATGTATTTTTATATCATAAAATGAAATGATACAAAATGATAGAAATATACTTAAAATATGATAACATGTATACATTTGGAATAATTAATGCCTTTATTTGCATTAATAATCATGTAAATTCGTGTATAAATAGCATGTGATCAGACATCACCATCCTTTTTGGTTGGTAAGCACAATCAAAACCAAAAAAATTCTACGACTTCCCTTAGACCCTATTTCATTATTGTGTGACAACAATGGTGCAATAGCACAAGCGAAAGAGCCAAGGTCTCATCATAAGTCTAAGCACATTCTGAGGCGCTTTCACTTGATTAGGGAGATCGTCGCCAAAGAAGATGTAGTGGTGGAAAGAGTTCCATCGACTGACAATGTTGCAGATCCACTAAAGCCAATTACCCTTTTGCATCAACCCCATAGCTCAAGAACTCTTTGAGCGTCATTGCACAACTATGGGGTTGATGCAAAAGGGGAATTGGCTTTAGTACAAGTAGGAGATTGACGGATATTATGTGGCCTATAAGCCAATCACATTTTCATGTATCTTAATGTTTCTTTCATTGAAATGATATTTATTTATTATCATTCTTGTGTGATGTTTGCAATGAAGTCCATGAGCATGTGCAATGACTAAGTAAATTATGATGAGATCATAATATAATGATCACTAGTCTTTAAACATATGTTCTTAACATTCCTATTTATGGGATATTCGAGGCGGACATCAAATTATCTAGAAAGAATAACACTATCTAATTCAACTCATATGATGAGTATGAATGATCTTATATCCATCGGTGTGGAGACAGTAAGGATAGATAGTGGGTGCTATTTGGAGAAAGAGTTCATTGAATTGATCCATATGAATCCCTAAATAGTATTATACCTAACTATCAATCAGGTTGATTTATGTCATGGTTATGTACGTGGTCCTTTGACTTGAGACACCAAAGACATCTTATGGATAGATGATTGTGTTTTGATTATGACTTACGAATCCCTAGCCACGGGATATTTAAAACGTCATATATTGGATACGACATGAAGTCGACGAAGATGATTGTGTGATCAAGATGGGATCATCCACCCTCGGTATTTGAGGAAATTGAGTGAAGGAATAAGATGCGATGAAATCTTTGGCGAAGGTAGTAGAAATATCGGAGGAGTTCTCGATGATTTTCTACATGCATCAGTATTAACTTGAGTGACCGATTAGGGTTTGACAGTTGACTATACCCTAAGTCATTCATGAGTCTAATATGGATGAATGATTATACATACCTGGTAATCAATGACGGCAGGGTTTCATACGCGAGTTCTTACATACTCCATATCTCGTAGTGTACGTGGTGTAGCTTGACACCCAACAGGCTGGCAACTCAACCTATCGATTGGATTAAATCGATCCTTAATTAATTAATCTATACGTGGATGTGGATAATTAATTAAGGTTGACCAATAAGGTGTTATTTGGTATATAAAGTTATTAACTAGTGAGATATATGAACCTAGAGGGTCACACACATAAGTTCTATGGATGTTGGTGGATATAGACATAATTATGAGGGTTTTTTTTTGAAAAAACCTCATACCAAATATCTATAAATAGGGGGAGAACAACTACAACTGAAGGTGCCCATGCAAGCCTTATGGGAATTCTCTCCTTTCTCCTCTTTCTTTCTTGGTGAAGAGCTTTGAAGAGGAGATCCAACCGTCCTTATAATATGTAGATACTGCTAGAGGCTAGACACTTGAAAAGCTTCAAGAACTCTTTCAAGGAAACCCTGTAATTATGTTTTCTCATTCATACTAGATGACAGGATCATCTATTCTTGGTGGCTTGGTGTTTTGAATATCCGAGTCAATGTTTTCCGCTGCATTCGATGTTTTGATCGAAATTTCGAAAGTTTATCAACATCAAAACTTAATAATAGCCACACAATTGCCAAACGATTGGATTTTCTCTTCAACGCTTTTCACCAAAGAGAGAAAGAGAAGAAAAGAGAGCATTTTGAAATATAAATATATTATCTTATTATTTATTAAATTTCACTTTTTAGAATGATAGATAATTTAATTTTCTGATCTAATGAAATAAATTTTGATTAATTTGGAGTTATATTTTAAAATATATGAATGTCTAATTTTTAGACATATTTTTAGATTTTTTCTAAATTTTTCTGAATTTTTAATCGATTTATTTCATTTAAATTCAATCTTATTTTCATGCAAGAGACGTGGCATCACGTGGAGCGTCTGATCGTGTGATTAAATTGTGATCGTTGATTATCACTTAAAGGCAGGGGGTACGTGGCGCGAATCTATTTGTCGGCGACTCATTTTAAAATGATTTAATCTCAGCCATCGATCTGAGTTATAACAACTGATATTAAAACCAAAAAAATGCATCGTGGCTTTATCTTGACGGATCAATATCAAACGATGACGGTTTGATGTGTTACTTATAACGTGCGCACTATGGCTTCATCTTGATGGTCCATCTGAGATCCAACGGCCATGACTTAACCGTAATGATTTGCAATCCTATGTTTCATCAGAGCCGTTGATCAAGAATTAAATACTTCATCAGACGGTTACGCCCAATTCTTCCTATAAATGGAGATGTTCTTCAACATTGTAAAGCATTATGGGGCAATTCGAGTAATCGAACTGTTTAGAGACCAAATCCCTTGCATCTCTTGATTTCAATCGCTTCTAGATCAATTTTTGCATCCACGGAGCGCTAGAAAGTGAGATTTCATTGAGAGAATAGGAAGAAATTGGCTCTTGAACATCAACGATCATTTTTTGAATTCGGGAATGAAAATGCCTTTGATCCAGCGAGTAATTGGATCAATTCGAGCACAATCTTGGGTTAGAGATCGTGTTTCATCATAATCTTCCTTTGTATAGCTTTAGATTCTAATTTCAAATAATAATTTTAGTCAATTTCAATTACAATTTTGGTTTTTGTGATTTTTAATTTCAGAAATTTTTCTCTTATTCACCTCATGATTTCTCTATGAATCTTGATCCAAATTTAGTGATTTTTGATTTCGTGGATTGACGAGACAAAACTGTGAGGTCGTCGATTTCACACGGTCTCGTGGCTAAAATATTTCCGAACTTACCAATTTGATGATTTAATAGTGAATTGAGGGGTATAATGGTAAATAAGGGTCGAATCCACAGGGAAATAAGGAAATTCTTGATAAGTTCTTCGAAATTGATCAAATCGGATGATGAATTGATGATAAAAATTGTGAAAGATGGTAAATTATGAAAGAGAACTTCAAATCGAATCCACGGAATAAAAAATCATTGAAAATGATCTTAATTTAGCGGAGAAATTGAAGATCGAAGTGGGGAGAAATTTTCAGAATTGTAAATCGTGATTTTAACTAAAGTTAACCAAAATTAAACTTCAATTCCTAATCTAAATTGAAATCAAATGTAAATGGACAAAATATTAGAAAAAACCGCTTCCACTAACCACAAATAGCGATCGGATTAACGCAATTAGCCCGATTAATCGTAAAAAATATCGAAGAACGCGATCGTGAGTTCAAGCGTCGATTTCTAATGATCTACACGACCAAATCTCGATCTCAAATGCTCCGGAGGTGCGGAAATGAGTGTAGAACACAATGGGATCGAGAGCCTCGAGAGGGGAGGTGTCTAAATAGATCAATTACTTTGATTTCCAACTCGAATGGTTTACAAATTGGAGGAACACCTCGTTTTATAGGGTATTTGGGCGTAACCGTCCGATTGAAACGATCGACGGTTACGATGAAACGGTCCATCGTGGACTGTTTTGAACATATCGCAGCCATCGGATCTTCGATGGAGGGTCCAGATGATCCCGTTGATAAGCATTATAAAAACACATGAAATTGCACCCCTTGGATCGCGATCGGGCGGTCGAGATGCGCTCCCTGCGCGTTTCATCAGAGCCGTTATAACTCCTTTAATTTAGGCACGTGGGCTGATATGATCCGGTGGACCTTGAGTCCACGCGATCCATGCGCAGATTTTCAACGCGCCGTCGATCCCATGCCTCTCCCTTTGCCACGTGTCCTGCACTTAAAAACCGTGTGGAACTTAGTCCCACACGGGAAAAATTAAAGAGGAGAGATTGGTTTATAATGTGCGACGGTTTAGAGGGTTTATAAATCTCTTACGATAATCGGAAGACTATATATATTATATCCACTATATATGTAAATATAAATATGCGTCACATCGCCGCGTAGGCACCGCGTGGGCCCGTGTGGCGCTGCTGATAACATGCAATCTCAACATGATAAAACATGATTATTAATGCAATTTAATGCATAAAATATTCCATTTATGTGCATGTTATCATACTTTGAGTGCATTTTCTATCATTCTATGCAATTTTATGTTATAATCTCAAAAGGCATTAATTTAGGGTTAATTATGATGAATTAAAGATTAAAGATTTTATAACCCATCTTTACTTGACATTATAAATGGTTTTTAAAGTTAAATAATAAGAGAAATCATTTTTTATGAACATTCATTTCATTTTCTAAAATTAAAATTTTAAAGAAATGAATGTATTTTTGAAATAAGAATTAAATCTCTTGTTATTTAAATAATTTGAATTTTTAGAATGATAGATAATTAAATTTCAGATCAAATGAAAGAAATTTGGATTAATTTGGAGTTGCATTTTAAAAGATATGATTTTTATACAATTTTTTTAGGGATTTTTTTGGATTTTTTTGGATTTTTTCTGATTTTTCTGATTTTATTTTCTATTTAAAAACGTTTAAAATAAATAAATAAAAATTGCAAAAAGCGTTTATTAATCGTGCGGGTCCCACGTGGGTGCGACGTGGCACTCAAGGCCACGTGGCAGAGCCACGCGGGCCCACGCAGCACCTACATGGCGTATAGTACATATATATTTATTTATACTATATATAATAAGAGGTTTTCAGCCTCCCGTATATCGGGAGGGTATTCGACCTCTTAATCTGTCGGGCTTTATAAACCCGACGGACTCCACTAATTTTTTCCGTGTGGGACTAAAGTCCCACACATTGTTTTAAACGCAGGACACGTGGAGCGATATGAGGCGTCAGATCGTGATCAGAGCACGCCGATCAAGTGGACGCATGGTCCACGGATTAAAATCAAGACCACGTGCGTTTTAAACAAATTATAACGGCTCAGATTTTATGTGACGTGGCAGACGGAGAGGCGTCGGATCGACAACGCGCGTCGATATCACGCGTCAATCGGATGGACAGCGGACCACCGGATCAAGATCAAACACGTGCGCAAATCTGAGGCGTTATAACGGTCCAAATCGAACCATGGTGGGATCATCCGGACCGTCGGATCGCGATCCAAGGGGCTTAATCGGAGCGTTTTTGATTACGCTTATTGATGGGATCATCCTGGCGCTCCATTTTCAATCCGACGATCGTGACTTAATTGAAACGGTCCACGATGGACCGTTTCATCGTAACCGTCGATCGAAACGATCGGACGGTTACGCCCAAAATTGTTATAAAACGAAATGTTCTTCGTTGTTGTATGTATTAGAGTTGGATTTCAAGCAAATTGAACTGTTTAGACATCATTCCTCTCGTTTCTCTTGATTCCATCCTCTTCCTCTCTCATTTCTGCATCCACGGAGGGGTTGAAATCAAGATTTGGTGGAAAATTGAGGGAGAAATCGCAGCTTGAAGCTCGTCGAGGCGTTTTTGATGTTCTTCGCGATTAATCTGTTTAATCACGACGATTTGATTGCAAAATGGGTTTAGTGGAAGCGGTTTTTCTTAGATTATCTTCCTATTATGTTTAATTTCAGTTTAGATTAGGATTTAGAGTTTAATTTCATGGAATTTTAGCTTAAATTACGATTTTTAACGTCAAAAAATTTCCTCCCACTTCCATCTTTGATTTCTTCGTGATTACTAATCCAAATTGAGCGATTTTTGATTCCACGAATAGATCTTTGAGTTATCTTTCTAAATCCACCATTTTCCCTAATTTTTCACCTCAATTCATCATCCAATTTGACCAAATTCCAAAAGATATCTTGAAAATACCTTAATTCCCTATGGATTCGACCCTTATTTACCATTATACCCTTCAATTCACTCTTAATTCCCCAAATTGGTAAGTTCGAAATAATTTTTGACACGAGACCGTGTGAAATCGACGACCTCGCGGTCTCATCTCGTCAGCTGCCACGTGGCCTTGCGTGCCATGTCGCATCCACGTGGGTCCCGCGCGGAAATACCCCTATTTTGCCTTATTAAATCATTTTAATCATTTAAAAATCGAAATTAATTTAGAAGAAATCCAGAAAAATCCCTAAAGATTAGAAAATTGATAAATTTTAATATATAAATCCAAATTAATCCAAATTTCTTTCATTTGATCTGAAATTTAATTATCTATCATTCTAAAGATTCAAAATTAATAAATAATGAGAGTTTTAAATCTTATTTCAAAAACATAATTATTTTTTAAGTATTTTTTATAAATAAATGTTTATAAAACATTTTCTCTCATTATTTTAACTTTAAAAACCTCTATAATCTCATGTAAAGATGGGTTATTAATTATTTATCTTTTAAATCATCATATTTAACCCTAATTTAAAGTATTTTTGAGATTATAATGACTTTTTCATGGAATGATAGAAAAATACACATAAGTATGATAACATGCATGTAAATGAAACCATTTATACCTTAATATGTATCAAAAATCATGTTTTAGAATGTTCATTTAGCATGTTATCATGGACTCGTTTTTTAGTCTTCTTTCCAAATATATTAATTTCCCTAATTTCTCACCATAATTCATGACACATGGAATTTCACCTGATCGAATTTCAAAACATCATATAAAATTATTCTAATGAGACATGGAATCAACCCTTATTCACCACTATACTCCTTAATTTATGATTATTTGATAAAATTGGTGAGTTTGATATTGGTTTTGACATGAATTGGTGTGTAATCAGCGTCTACATCAATTCGTTTCGTCAACTGTGCATGATCATTCATCGATGATGAGGAGAATGAGGAGAATGTGAAAAAAAATGAGTACATAAAATGTGGGTGAAGGCTCTAGAATCAATTATCTAAGACTTTTCCTTAAAGGCATGGCATGTATAGTTACTTGGGATAATCAATACTCCCATTAATGAGAAAGAAATAGAGGCTTGAGTCTCTTTATAGCGACAAAACTCCATACACTCATCATGAAAAATGGTGACATCGTATTTCTATCATAAAGGTTTTGGAAGATCATTTGTCTTGCCACAATGGTCACATGAAAAGAATAATTTGTGGTACCCATCTACATCTTTCACCAAGATGCCACCATCCACATCAATTAGGTGATTTGATCTTAACATATTTTTTTTTACCATTTTGGGATCCAAAAGTCAAAATCTAGATCCCCTCAAATTTTTTTTATTTTTTATCCTTTGAAGCTCTTAATCTAAGCTAAAATGGAGAAGATATAGCCATAATAATGAAAACAAGGTGTCAGTGGCATTAATTGGCTGACATTTTGACCCAATAAGATAATGGGATTAGAAAAGAATAAATGGGAACCAATAAGGCTTCCTCAATGGGTCCTCTGTAATCCAATTTGAATATCCCTTTTTTGGGATCCAATAAGGTTTGATGTTGGTCAAAAGATCCAATAGTGGGATTTGATACCATTTTTTAAGCAGAAGGCACATAGTGTGATATTCATGCCAATTTATGGAGACGTGACATTGCCAAACAGGAGAATCTCCAAAAAAGTGACTGTGACTGCCCTTGGGAAAGTTGATAGACTGTGATCATGCGGTTGTTGAATACACATGTTCACAGGTCAAAATAAAAACCAAACTCACTTAAAATGTGAATTAAACAAGTTTAATATAGTATGGAGGTGAGTAAAGGTTGAATCCACAAAGAATTAGGGTGTGTTCTTAAAATATTTTTAGAATTTGATCAAATTGGATGAAAATTTGAGACAAGAAATTAGGGGAAAAATATAGATTTTAAAAGAAGACTCTAAAATATATCTATGGAATAAAAAATCACTCAAATTGGATCTATATCTATGGAGAATCAACGAGAGAATCTAGAGAGAGAAAATTGCTCACAATGAGAGATAAAATAATAAAAATATCTAAAATTTAATTAATATAAGCTTCAAACTTAAAATATAAAACTTTATGACAATATATTAGGGATAATACATAAAAATTAACCCAAAATCTCTCTTTAAATGATCCAATTAATCATCGGATCAAGCCTTTTTATTTCGTGACTTCAGAAATAAAAATGTAGAGTTCAAGCAGTGATTTCTCACCATTCTCTCAAAAAAACTCTTGACTTCAAAGGCTCTATGGATGCGAAAACAAGTTTATAACACATTGAGATGAAGAGATTTGAGGAAAAGTTGTCCAAAATGATTCAATTACTCAAAATTTCCAAGAATACATAAATTGGTGAAGAGAGAGAATTTTAAATAGGTATTGATTTGGGCATGGCCGTTGCATGATCGCTTCATCTTCAATCAATGGCTCAGATGAAATGGCTGGAAGCGAATCACGTCATTAAGTCACAGGGGTTGGATTAAAAATGGAGCGCCCAGATTATCTTGTATTATTGCATGAAGATGCATCGCTAACTAATTGTGTTTGTTGCATTTTGATCTAACATCCTAGATCATGCCACACATCACATAGTAGTCTACCTACATGCCATATAGCGCCATTTGGATGGACACATACACGCAAGCACACACACCATGTCAGCATCCACTTAAACACTCTATTTTTTATAATAAAATGACTAGCCTATAAATTGAGATGCATTGGAGATTTTTTATATAAATTGTATAGAATAATGAAAATACACTCAAAGCATGATAACATGCATGAAAAAAAAAAGTGAATGGTGCCATAAAATACACTAATAATTATATAATTATAAATAAATATTGCATGTTATCAAAAGTGGGTCCTAAAAAAAAAAGGTTGGAAATGACTGCTTTTCTGATAAAGCGGATCCTAAAAAAAGGGTTCTCAAGAACATATCCTAATTAAGCAAAATGTATCTTAGCATGACGACCGCCATGATAGTGATTATTGTCGACGAAATGGTGTCACCTCCAACAAACGATTGTCATTTTATGTGAAGACCACCAAAAATTGTGACTTGTCAAATTGGCACATAAACAAGTAAAAAAAAGGATCTTGAGGTAGATTTAATGAAAATCCTCGCAAATTATGGTAACCAAAGATGAAGAGGGCAAATGGGGGCCGTAACTTTCCTACAACCAGGGCGTGAATATAGGCATTAGAAAGGTCTCGAAGCAAGGATCGCAATGGCGGTGTGAAAGGAGGAAAAGAGGAAAAGAATCACAACTTGAAAGGAGCCCTAAGAGAAGCCTAATGCTCTGGTACCATGTGAGAAGATGTAAAAAAGAGTAGAGAATGAGGGAAAATGGAACCTAACTCTGCAAGAAAGAGAGAGCCCACTAGAGGAGAGCAAGCCACTAGAAAGGCCTGAAGTCGAAGGGAATTCGGACGTTTGAAGTTTATTTTGACGGTTGACATTGACGTCATTAAATCGCATTTATCAGCCTCAATGAATTCCAATAAATCACCAAACATACGTTTTTCGAGCATCGCACGTGCGACTCTCTGGCTATCACTCTCAGTCCAGTTGTCCGTGGTTGCGCGCTCAGTATCACAGCCATCAATAAATTAATTGTCGTGAGAGAGAGGAGAGAGAGAGAGAGAGATGGGTGATGAACGTGGTCTCCCTTTCCCCTTGTCCTCTTGCCGTGGTTCGAGGGATGTCTTTAACCGTCTTGCACCAGAGAGAGAGAGAGAGAGAGAGGTTTGCCCTCTTCCTCCCGTCCAATGCTACCGGTGGAGAAAGGATGAAGCCCGTGGAGAAGATCAGCGTCGCCGGAGTCTTCATTTTTTTGGTGTTCTTCTTCTTGGGTTTCTCCGACCTGGACTACACCGGCGTTCCTCTCCTCGCAAATCAGACTGCGTGGTCCGTGGAGCATAATCAGACTGCGGAGTCCGTGGAGCATAATCAGACTGCGGGGTCCGTGGAGCATAATCAGACTGCGGGGTCCGTGGAGCATAATCAGACTGCGGCTGTGAAGGAGAAGCGGGGAGATGGGCAGTGCGATATCTTTGAAGGGAAATGGATTTGGGACGAGAGCTATCCTCTGTACCAGTCCAGAGACTGTCCATTTATAGACTCTGGATTTCGGTGCGCGGAGAACGGTCGGCCTGATAACTCGTACACCAAATGGCGATGGCAGCCAGTTAACTGCAACTGGCCCAGGTCTCTCTCTCTCCCTCCAAGCCGTCCAAGTTGGCTTGTTCATCATCATCATCATCATTTTTGTTTTTTTCATCATCTTCATCTTCATCTTCATCATATTATTCATCATAAACTTATTCATCAAGACCAACGACAACAACATTATCTTCTTCATCATCTTGATCATAATCATCTTTTCTTAATCATCATCTTATTCATCAGCAAAAAACAGCATCATCTTCTCTTCATCATATCATCATCTTGTTCATTATCATCAACAACAACAACACCATCTTCTTCTTCATGATTATTATTATTATTATTATCATCATCATGATTGTCATCATTCTCATCATCTTATTCATCAACAGTAACACTAATACTATAATCATGTTCTTCTTCTTCTTCATGGTCATGATCATTATCATCATCTTATTCATCAACAATAAGGACTAAAACACCATCATCTTCTTCTTCATCATGATCATGATCATTATCATCATCTTATTCATCAACAGGAATGACGACAACACGATCATCTTCTTTATCATCATGTTCATCATCTTATTCATCAACAATAGTGACGACAACACTGTCATCTTCTTAATAATGATCATTATCATTATATTATTCATTGACAATAATGATGACAACACCGCCATCTTCTTATGCATCATGATCATGATCATTATCATCATCTTATTCATCGTCATAAACAGCACAATCATATCCTTCTTCACTATCGTCGTCATCATCTTCTTCTTCCTTCTCTTCCTCTTCTTTTTTATCTTCATCTTCTTATTCTTCTTCACCATTTTGTTATTATTGTATTTATTCACCTTCTCCCCATTTATACAGTTATAGTATGGAAGGCTGTCATCTTTCTTATGCCGTTCGATGGGGGAGCTATGCAATCCAAACTGTGTTCATCATCTTCTTCTTCATCATCTTCATCTCATAATCATTATCATCATTCATATCATCTTATTATTATAGTCATTCATCATCATCATCATCATCATCATCATATTATTATTCATTTATTCTTATTCTTCATCATCATCTACTTATTATTATTCATTTTCATCTTCTTTTCGTCATCATCACCCTATTATTATTCATTTATTCTTATTCTTCATCATCATCACCTACTTATTATTATTCATTTTCATCTTCTTTTCGTGATCATCATCCTATTATTATTCATTTATTCTTATTCTTCATCATCATCTACTTATTATTATTATTCATTTTCATCTTCTTTTCATCATCATCATCATCGTCATCATTATCATCATCATCATCATATTCTTCTTCTTTCTATTATTATTCTTATTAATACTATGTTTTCCATGGACAAGGTTTGATGCAAAGGAAATCCTAGAGAGGCTTCGAGGGAGGCGGGTAGCCTTCGTAGGAGACTCCATAGGGAGGAATCAGTGGGAATCGCTACTCTGCATGCTCTCCTCCGCCATCTCCGACAAAACCTCCATTTACGAGATCAATGGGAGCCCAATTACCAAGCACAATGGCTTCCTTTCCTTCATCTTCAAGCCCTACAATTGCACCGTCGAGTACTATCGAGCGCCCTTCCTTGTCTCCCAAGGCCGTCCGCCTCGGCGTTCGCCGCCGGAAATTAGGTCAACTTTGAAGCTCGATCTCATGGACTGGAGCTCTGTCAGGTGGCGTACTGCCGACCTTCTCGTCTTCAACACCGGACACTGGTGGAACTACGAGAAGACTCTTCGCAGGTTATCGCTCTCTCTCTCTCTCTCTCTCTCTCTGTCTGTCTGTCTCCTCTTTCTCTATCCCTCTCCCTCAGTCCCTCCCACCCTCCCTCTGAGTAGGGAACGGCGATCCGATCACGAACATTGTGATCTTGATTGACCCTATGATGGTTGATCAATTCCATGGATCAACCAAGAACGATCCTGGTCGTATTGATGCCCATCGATAAGATCAGGCATCCAATCTTCAATCGTTTTATGGCAATTGATCTGATAGATGATCAAAGATCATTGACCAGATCATCAATCAATGATCTGATTGATGATTAGATTGCCGAATCAAATAGCTATTTTAAGGGAGAGATCACTGATTAATTTCAGAATCGACCGCTCCCTCGATTAATCAGTTGACTTTGATCTCAAATAGATAGAATCCTCCCATGATCCAACGATCAATACGTTAGATCATGCCAATCACATCTAATCCTATCAATGATAGTCTTTCCCTAGCTTTGACCATCAAAGAGAATGCATGAACTTCAAGTGTTCATCTACCCTAGAATGTAGACAGGTATACGACCACCATGGAAGAGTGAAAGGATGAAAATACCTCAAACGGTATAAACTTTTGGCTCTATGGATAATGATAAGATTCCCAAAGAGGAAAATCATGAAAATACCAGTGGAAATGAATAATATATGTATTGTGCACCATGATCTATCATCAATGGCATAAAGTGATTTAATCAAGATAATTGCCGAGATTAGAAATCTCAAATGAGCATGGGATCATAAGCATATAAACTTGTCATTAACAAAAAAACAAAGATATTAGTGATTTGAATGAAGGGGAAAAATTCTCGCCTTTTCGAGAACTCGGGGTCGAATCAAGAGAGGTTGATGAAATTCATCGAGGCCCCATTACTATGGCGCTATGATCTCATCTCGCACCGACTCAAAAAGACACAAAAGAAAACAATGGTTCTATGTTTAATCATGTTTTACAAGGTTCTTCATTGTCTTTCGATGTTGATCACAAACCCATCAAACATGTCGCAAGCTTTCATTTTTGTATGATTTTTTATATATTTTTCTCGGTATGTATGAATTTATGTAAAGATATATCCACGAATGTATGTATGTATGCATGTATGTATGAATTTATGTATAGATATATCCACAAATGTATGTGTGTATGTATGCATGTATGTATGAATTTATGTATAGATATATCCACAAATGTATGTGTGTATGTATGCATGCATACATGCATTAATATAAACATGTATCTATGTATTTATGTGTGCATATAGGAATGTATGCCTTTGTATGATCAGTCTACTTCATTAGTAATTTATTTCAAACAAGACAACGGTTTGTTCCTCTTTTTCCACAGTGGCAACTATTTTCAGGTGGGAAAGCAGGTCAAGATGGAGTTGACCGTTGAAGAGGCATACCGGAGGTCAATCGAGACGTTACTCGACTGGGCCCAGAAAGAAGTCAACTCCCGGAAAAGTCTCCTCGCGCTCCGCACGTACGCGCCGGTTCATTTCAGGTAATGAACCATTCCCCGGTGGCTGAATTGTCAATAAAAACGAATAAAACGTGATATTATCGCAGAAGTGGCACGTGGAAAACGGGCGGAGGCTGCCACAACCAGACGCTGCCGGATTTCGAAGGGCCGCCGGCGGCGGAGCACTGGGCGTTAAGGACTGCGAGAGAGGCGATGGAACGGAGGGGGAGACGCCGTTCGGACGTGGCGTTGGTCAACGTGACCCAAATGACGGCACAGAGACGAGACGGGCACGCTTCTATTTACTATCTCGGTCCAGGAAAGGTGGCTCAGATGCATCGCCAAGACTGCAGTCACTGGTGTCTTCCCGGGGTGCCCGACACGTGGAACGAGCTCCTCTTGGCCCTCTTCCTCGAATGGGATCGAAAGAAACCCTAAAAAAACTACCCAATTAAGTGGAAAATTTATACGTCATTTATAAATACGGAAAATAGATAAAAATGTAAAAAAATGTGAAACAAAAATGGAGAAAATTGAAGAAGACGTCAACCATAATCCTTCATGGGCCTACCCCATCGAAAGGATAATTGAAAGTGATGATCTAACCATGGTAGAGTATCACTTCTGCTTGTGTTCAAATGAAAGCAATAAGTATCGTGTGAGAGAGATATTTATTTCACAATGAGGCTTTGATGAACTCTAAGGTTTATTGATTTTGTCCATATTGATTATGATGTGGTTTGGATTGGTTGATGTATCACTAGGCTGACAAGTCAAGAATCAAATGATCGATGTTGTACTTTTGTAGGGATAAGAACATGTAAAAAAATGCTAATTGTTGTAGGGTTTAATGGTCACGAAGAAGACGACTAATCTAGGTTCACCTTGGGAGAGTGAGTGGGCTCGGTGAAGAACTCAAGATTCTCGATAAATTTTTTTTTTAAAAGAAGTTGTTGCCCGTCTACGAGCGGGAGAAGTTGTGGAGAGCATGTTTTTTTACTTCTTGACTGAATATCTAAAACCAAGCTTATGTAGATTTTGATGGATATTATGTGGCCTACAAGCCGATCACACTTTCATCTTTTGTTTATATTCATTGAAATAAACTTTTATTCATTGTCATTCTTGTGTGTTGTTTGCAATGAAGTATATAAACATATGCAATGATCAAGTGAATTATGATGAGATCATAATATAGTGATCACTAGCCTTTAAACATATGTTTTAAATATTCCTATTCATGAGACATTCGAGAAGGACATCGAATTGTCCAGAGAGAATAGCTCTATTTGATCTGACTCATATGATGAGTATGGATGATCCTGTGGTCATCGGTGTTTAGACACCAACGATAGATATGGGGTGCTCTTTGGAGAAAGAGTTCACTGAATTGACCCGTATGAGTCTCTGAATGGTATTATGCCAAATTGTCAATTAGGTTGATTCATGTCACGGATGTGTACGTGGTCATTTGACTTGAGACACCAAAGACATCTTGTGGATGGATGATCGTGTTTTGACTATGACTTACGAATCCTTAGCCACGAGGTCTCCAAAACGTTATAGATTGGATACAACATGAAGTCCTTGAAGGTGATTGAGTGGTTAAGATGAGATCATCCGCCCTCGGTATATGTGGAGATTGACTCAAGGAATGAGATGCGGTTAAATCCTTGGCTAGGGTAGTGGAAGTATTAGAGAAGTTGTTCTGAATGATTTCCTACTCGCATCAGTACTAAATTGAGTGACCGATTAGGGTTTGACAATTAACCATACTCTAAGTCATTCATGAGTTTCGTGTGGATGAAGGATTATATGTACACGCAAACCAATGACATCAGGGTTCCATGAAAAGAGTTCTAATATACTCCATATCTCCTAGAGCACGTGGTGTAGCTTGGCACCCACAGGGCTGGCGACTCAACTTGTTGATTGGGTTAAATCGATCCTTGGTCAATTAATCTATACGTTGATATATTTAATTGATAAGGAAGACCAATAAGTGTTATTGGGTTGATAGAGTCATTTAATAGTGAGATTTATAGACCTAGAGGTTCACACACATAAAGTCAATGGATGTCGGTGGATATAGACATGATAATAAGGGTTTTTGTGAAAATTTCACATTCCCAAAGTCTATTTTACATTCCCAAAGTAGATTAATTTTGGGAATGACATCACATTCCCAAACTTGTCGACCATAATAAAGGTGCCCATGCAAGCCTAGTGGAACTTCTCCTCTCTCTTCTCTTCCTCTCGTGGTGACAAGTGTTCAAGAGGAAATCTGACCGTCTCGAAACTGTATAGATACCGCTACAGGCCGGACGCTTGAACGGTTGAAGAACTCTTTCAAATGATCCATGTAAGTATGAATTTTATTCTATACTAGATGATAGGATCACCTAGAATAGATGATGAGATCATCTATTCTTGGTGCTTCAACTCTGTTGAATGTTTTGATTCAATACCTTCCGCTGCAATCATTGTTTTGGTCGACAACTTGGAGAGCTTGTGGAGCTTGAGATCCTAACAGATTATTCTAGTTCGTATATGGTTTTATAGAGATTACATGCATGCTAAGATGAATCGTTCATGTTACTTCTATAACGGGTCTCACATACCTATGGCTCTTGGACCCCATAAAATTTGAATTTTCAAGTCACATTGTTTCAAATTTCAAGACTTAAATCCTTTACTTATTTTTAATGAAATATCATAATTTAGTTCAAGTTTATTCTCATTATTGATGAAAATTCTACGAGTAATAAATATCATAGGTATTTTCAAATTGCATATGTTGGCATTATATCTTCTAGCACAATTTGGCCCATATTCTTGGGCAAGTAAACTTCAATAGAAATGAGTGAATATCTTTGAAAAATGTGATGCTTGCTAAATAAAATTCAAATTCTACAGGTTTATTATGTTTTCGTTCAAAAAATTAGATTTAAATACAGTGTACATCAAATTTATTGTCCACAAAGTATGTGAGTATATTTTATCATATATGTGAAAATAAAATTTTAAATCCATTTAATATTCACATTTCTATTTGATTCTATGATTTTCTTAAACATCAATAAAAAATAGACTTCAATTCATTAAAAAATTCTGAATGTATTGTATTTGTACGTTGAAAATATATTGTTTTTAATCATCATTCTTCTTATCCAAATAAGCACGTTTCCTCTCCTCTATGGCCACCCTTTTTACTTTTTTTACCAAAAAGGTCTATTCTGCCCCTTTGATTCTCTCCCTTCCCTTGTTCATGTTTCTCTCTCCTCCCCTTATCATTTGTCACTTTCTAATCAATTTCTCTTCCTATAATTGATATCTTCCCCATAACCACTCTCAAAAACCTCCTACAGCTATTTCTCTTCCCCATCCATAAAACTTTTTATTTCATCTTTCATTAATTTTTTCTCTCTCTCTTCTCCTATTTTTATCATTCTCTTCCTCTCTTATTCGATTCAATATCTTTATGATACTTCCTTTTTTTGTTCCTTCCTCTCACTAAAATCTATCTTTCATCAAGATTTATTCTCTCTCACTCACGCTTACTCTATCTCTCTCTCTATTCATCCTTTATTCCATTCAATGTCACTATGTGCCCCAAATATCTCTCATTAACTATTTTAATTTCCCCTCTCTTAGTCATATTCTCTCCTCTTCCCTCTCCCCTTTTTTTTTCTGATCTACGTGTGCCTATTTCTTCTTCACTTACTTTCTCTAATGCTCTCTTGCATTTAATAATACCTACTCTCTCTCATGTATTCCTTATATCTCCTTTCTCTCTTTTTTCTTCCCCATGTATTTATGTATTTTCTTGCAATACTGCACTGAAATTTTCTCTCTCTTTCTCTATTTATAACTCTAGGTCTTTATATCTCATCTTCATCCCTTGATTGTCTCAATAATCCAACAATTGAGAATAATCAAAGGTGGATATTTTCAATTCTAGGAGAGAAAACCAAAAGATCGTATTGAAGTGATAAGCATCATTATTATTAATTTTTCTCGGTGGAGCTTCAAAAGGTGGAGACAAATCTGTGCAGTACTTGAAAACACATGGAGACACATCAAAAAATTTTCCAAACTCACCAATTTAAGATTACAATCAAGAATTTAAGAGTATAATGGTGAATAAAGGTCGAATCCATGGAGAATTAAGATATTTCTGAAGTGTTCTTAAAATTTGATCAAAATTGGACAAGGAATCGAGGTGAGAAATTAGGGTTTTTAATAATTTCAGAAAGAGAACTTAAAGAAGAATCCAAGGAATAAAAAATCACTCGATTTGGATCAAGATTTGTGGAGAAATCAAAGAGCAAAAATTAGGTAGAATTTCTAAATGCAAAGAGAGAGAAAACCAAAAATAAATCTAAAATTTGACTAATCTATGATTCAAAATTGAAATCTAATATTCTAGGAAGAGATATTAGGATGAAAAAAAAAACTCTAAATCAAAATAGCGCTTAAAATGATCCAATTGGTCTCTGGATCAAGGGCTCTTTATTCTGCGATTTCGAAAGTGAGTTTCGGCACTTTAAGAAGCGATTTCTCCCTATTCTCTCCATGAAATCTCACTTTCAAACACTTTGTGGACGTGAAAATCAATCTAGAAGAGGAGGAAAGCAAGAGATTCAAGGATTGAAATGTCTAAACAATTTGATTACTCGAAACACCCAAGAATGCCTTACATGATTGAAGAACATGTGTATTTGTAGGCTAAATCGAGCATAACCATTGGATTTGGCTATTTATCTTCATTTAACGGTTCTAATGAAATGCTTGTTTGGTTTTGATATCGATAAACTTTCAAAATTTTGATTAAAACATTGAATGGAACGGAAAATATTGAATCGGATATTCAAAACACCAATCTACTAAGACAATATGATCTTATCATCTAGTATGAAATGAGAAAACATACTTACAAGGTTTCCTTGAAAGAGTTCTTGAAGCTATTCAAGTATCTAACCTCTAGCGGTATCCACATGGTCTTTGGATGGTTGGATCTCTTCTTCAAAGCTCTTCACCAAGAGAGAAAGAGAAGAAATGAGATAATTCTCACAAAGCTTGCATGGGTACCTTGAGTTGTGGTCGTTCTCCCATTATTTATAAACATTTGGTATAAGATTTTTTTCGTAAAAACCTTCATAATTATGTCTATATCCACAAACATCCATAGACCTTATGTGTACAATAAAGTGTGGACTTTGTGCCTACACTTTCATATAGACATATATCTTACTAGTTAATAACTCTATAGACCAAATAACACTTTGTTTATCAACCTTAATTATTTATCCACATCAGCATATAGATTAATTAATTAAAGATCGATTTAACTTAATCGATAGGTTGAGTTTCCAGCCCATTGGGTGCCAAGCTACACCATGTACTCTAGGAGATATGGAGAATATATAAGAACTCACTTATGGAATCTTCTTGTCATCGATTACCATGTATGTATAATCTTTCATCCACATTAGACTCATGAATGACTTAGGGTACGGTCAACTGTCAAACCCTAATCGGTCACTCAAGTTAGTACTGATGCGTGTAGAAATTATCGAGAACTCCTCCGATATTTCTACTACCTTGGCCAAGGATTTCATCGCATCTCATTCCTTGAGTCAATCTCCTCAAATACCGAGGGCGGATGATCCCATCTTGATCAGACAATCATTTTCGTGGACTTCATGTCGTATTTAATATATAACATTTTAGATATCCCGTGGGTAGAGATTCATAAGTCATAATCAAAACACAATCAACTATCCACAAGATGTCTTTGGTGTCTCAAGTCAAAGGACCACATACACAACCATGACATGAATCAATCTGATTGACAGTTAGGTATAATACCATTCAGGGATTCATACGGATCAATTCAATGAACTCTTTCTCCAAAGAGCACCCACTATCTATCCTTAGTGTCTCCACATGGATGGCTACAAGATCATAAATATTCATCATATGAGTTGGATTAGATAGTGATATCATTTCTGGATAGTTCGATGTCCTTTTCGAATATCCCACGAATAATAATGTTTATAATATATGTTTAAAGACTAATGATCATTATATTATGATCTCATCATAATTCACTTAGTCATTGCACATACTCATGGACTTCATTGCAGACATCACACAACAATAAAAATGAATAAATTTCATTTCAATGAACATAAACAAGATACATGAAAGTGTGATTGGCTTATAGGCCACATAATATCCATCAATGCTTAGATGTGAATCGTGGCCATTAAGTCTCGTCCATTCGATCAAAGATGGAGCACTTAGATTTTGTCAAGTCACTTATGAAGAAGAAGCGTCACACAATCTTGTTTGTCCGATCGTGAATCGACGCCTCAGATTCTCAGATGGCTTTTCAAATCCTGGCTATTATAACTCCTCAAATGAATGGCTAGGATTGATCCGTTTAATCAAACAAATTGTTGTCCACTCAAATGTTTTCACATCCCCCCCTTCACTTAAGTGAAAAATGAGGGGCTGAGATTAACCATTTTAATTCACATCGATCGGACGCTTGTGAGCATGCCACATCACATGTGCAATAAAATAAACAAACATAATCCCATAGGATAAAAATAAATGCAAAGTGACAGGTTTATAAGGAGAAATCATTAGTGGGTTTAGCAAATATCCTAACAAGGATGCTTAACTTACTAATATCACACGTGCACACACCCGTGCTCGCACATGCACACATGTGCGCCACGAGGCGCGTATACACGTCGCCACGTGGTGACACGTCACTTCGCTCGCCCTGTTAGTTGCCACATCAGTGCGCGATTGAGACATAATTTTTAATATTTTAAATAAAAATAAATTTCAAATAAATCCAGAAAAATTCAAAAAAATTATAAAAATTATAAAAAAAATCCATAAAAAATATAACTCTAAATTAATAAAAATTTGTCTTGTTTGATCATAAATTAAATAATCTATCATTCTAAAAAGTTAAATTTAATAAATAATAAGGTAATAATTTTTTATTAAAAAAATACACTCATTTCTTTTAGAAAATAAAGTTAGAAAAATAAATTAGTGTATATAAAAATATTTTTCTCTTTTTCTTAATCATTAAAATCTAATTATAATCTCAAATCTAAAATGAGAACAATCTAATCTTAAATATTTGTCTTTAATTATTCATGATTATCCCTAAATAGTATATTTTGATATTATAACTTCAATTTTCATAGAATGATAGATATACACGATAACATGCATAAGAACGAAATATTTTATGCCTTAATTTGTATTATTAATCATATAATTTTATGTGTAAATTTTATGTTATTAATCACCTTATGGTATTACACATAACTTTCAACCATGTTAATTCATGATATAATTATATAGGTGGTCCTTAGAACAAATACACCATAAACATATTATGAATAGATGATTTGATTTTGAGTTTGTCCCACAAATCTCTAACCATGTGACTCTAAAGGATTAATGAAAAAAGAAGTTTATGGTGATTATTTTCTCCACATGAGATCCTCTATCCTTGGTGATGGATATTGCATGGCCTCTAAGCCAGTCATGCTTCCATGTCTCATTTATATTTATTAAAATAAAATATTATTTATGATCAGTACTGTGTAATGTCTACAATAAAGTCCATGAATTATGATGAGAATATATATATATATATATATATATATCTTATGTATACCTTATGTATGTGACCCTCTATGTCCATATATCTCGTTAGTTCATAACTCCATAGGCCCATTAGTGCTTATTTTTCAAATTTATTAATTACCTATATCAACATATAAATTAATTAATCAATGATTGATTTAATCCAATAGAAGGTTGAGTTTCCATCTCGTTGTGTTTCAAGCTACACCATGTGCGCTGAGAGATATGTTGTCATCGATTATTATGTACGAGTAATCCTTTGTCTGCATGAGAATTATATCCATAGACCTTCCATTGAATTATATGTATATATCCATAGACCTTATGTATGTGACCCTCTACGTCCACATATCTCGCTAGTTAATAACTCCATAGACCCAGTAGTGCTTATCTTTTAAATTTATTTATTACCTATATCAACATATAAATTACTTAATCAATGATTGATTTAATCTAATAGAAGGTTGAGTTTCCATCTCGTTGGGTTTCAAGCTACACCATGTGCGTTGAGAGATATGTTGTCATCGATTACTATGTACGAGTAATCCTTTGTTTGCAATGAGAATTATATCCATAGACCTTCCATTGAATTATATGTATATATCCATAGACCTTATGTATGTGACCCTCCACGTCCATATATCTTGCTAGTTAATAACTCTATAGACCCATTAGTGCTTATCTTTCAAATTTATTTATTACCTATATCAACATATAAATTAATTAATCAATGATTGATTTAATCCAATGGAAGGTTGAGTTTTCATCTCGTTGAGTTTCAAGCTACACCATGTGCGCTGAGAGATATGTTGTCATCAATTACTATGTACGAGTAATCCTTTGTTTGCAATGAGAATTATATCCATAGACCTTCCATTGAATTATATGTATATATCCATAGACCTTCCATTGAATTATATGTATATATCCATAGACCTTATGTACGTGACCCTCCACGTCCATATATCTCGCTAGTTAATAACTTCATAGAGCCATTAGTACTTATTTTTAAAATTTATTTATTACCTATATCAACATATAAATTACTTAATCAATGATTGATTTAATCCAATAGAAGGTTGAGTTTCCATCTCGTTGAGTTTCAAGCTACACCATGTGCGCTGAGAGATATGTTGTCATCGATTACTATGTGCGAGTAATCAGTTGTCTGCTGACGAGACGAGACCATGAGGTCATCGATTTCACACGGTCTCGTGTCAAAAATTATTCCTAACTTACCAATTTTGGGAATTTATAACAAATTAAGTGGCATAATGGTAAATAAGGGTCGAATCCATAGGGAATTAAGGTATTTTTGAGATATCTTTTGGAAATTGATCAAATCGGACAAGAAATTGATGGTAGAAATTGGGGAACATCGTATTTTATAAAAGAAGACTTCAAATTGATTCCACGGAATAAAGAATCATCGAATTTGGACTTGATTTCGCGGAGAAATCGCAAATTGAAGTGGAGAGAAATTTCGGAACGTAAAAATCATGATTTTGAACTAAATCGTATGAAATTGATCTCTAAATCCTAATCTAAACAAAAATTAAACATAATAGGAAGATAATCTAGGAAAAACCGCTTCCACTAAACTCAATTAGCGATCGAAACGAGGCGATTAAACCGATTAATCGCCAAAAACGTGAAGAACGCAAACGTGAGCTTCAAGCTGCAATTTCTCCTTCGATTCTCCACCAAATCTTGATTTCAACCCCTCCGTGGATGCGGAAATGAGAGAGGAAGAGGATGGAATCAAGATAAATGAGAGGAATGGTGTCTAGACAGTTCAATTTGATTGAAATCCAACTCAAATGCTTACAAATGTCGAAGAACAAGTCATTTTATACATATTTGGGCGTAACCGTCCGATCTTTTCAATCGGCGGTTACGATGGAACGGTCCATCGTAGACCATTTCAAATAAGTCATGGCCATCGGATCGTGATGGACGGCCACGATTTGATCCGTAGATAAGCGTTATAAAATACCTTGGATGTCGCCCCTTGGATTGCGATCGAACGGCTGAGATGCGATCCGCGCCGAAGCATCTCAGCCGTTATAACGCCTTTAAAATGCCACGTGCATTTTGATTGATCCGGTGGTCCACTCTCCATCCAATCGACGCATGAGATCGACGCGTCATCCCGATCCAACGCTTCTCCGTCAGCCACGTCGCCTGCATTTAATTCATCGTGTGGATTAGTCCCACACGGAAAAGAAAAAAGAGTTTCATCAGGTTTATAATACTCGACGATTTATGAGGTTAATAACCCTTCCCATATAGGGAAGGCTGAAGACCCATTTATATATAGTATGTAATAATAATATAATATACACGTATATGCCGCGTAGGCGCCGCGTGGGGCCACGTGGCAGCGCCACGCGCATCCACATGGGCCCGCGCAGTTATAAACCGCTTTTTGCCATTTTTTTATTTATTTTAATCAATTTAAATCGAAAATAAAATCCGAAAAAATCTAGAAAAATCCCTAAAATTTTTAAAAATCATATCTTTCAAAATACAACTCCAAATTAATCCAAATTTCTTTCATTTGATCTGAAATTTAATTATCTATCATTCTAAAAAGTCAAATTATTTAAATAACAAGAGATTTATCATGTTAAGATTGCATGTTATCATCTGCATGAGAATTATATCCATAGACCTTCCATTAAGTTATATGTATATATCCATAGACCCTATGTATGTGACCCTCCACGTCCATATATCTTGCTAGTTAATAACTCCATAGACCCCTTAATACTTATTTTTAAAATTTATTTATTACCTATATCAACATATAAATTAATTAATCAATGATTGATTTAATCCAATAGAAGGTTGAGTTTCCATCTCGTTGCGTTTCAAGCTACACCATGTGCGCTGAGAGATATGTTGTCATCGATTATTATGTACGAGTAATCCTTTGTCTGCATGAGAATTATAAATGACTTAGATATGATTAATCATAAACCCTAATCGGTTACTTTTAGTTAGTACTTATGCAAAGGAAATCATCGAGCACAACTTTTGTGATATTTATATTATCTTGGCCAATGATTTGACTACATCTCATTCCTTGAGTCAATCTCTTATGATCGTGAGGACAGAAAATTCTATCTTGGCAACACAATCACTTTCTAGGACTTCATGTCATATCTAATTTATAAAATTTCAGATATCTTATGGTTAGATATTTGTAATTCATAATCAAAACATGATCATTCCTCTATATAGATGTCTTTGGTGTTTTATGTCCAAAGACTACATACACAACTGTG
This sequence comes from Lemna minuta, assembly GCA_024174645.1. Classification (NCBI taxonomy): domain Eukaryota; kingdom Viridiplantae; phylum Streptophyta; class Magnoliopsida; order Alismatales; family Araceae; genus Lemna; species Lemna minuta. Next base: position 13,903,941 of record CM044104.1, on the reverse strand, counting down.
ACATGAATAATGTGATTGACTATTAAGTAGAATCATATTTTGTGGATTCATAGAGATTAGTTCAATGAAATCTTTCTCCAAAAAAGCACCTTCTATCTTTCGTTGGTGCCTCCAAATCGATGGCCATATGAATAGGCATATGCATCATATGAGTTAGATCAAATAATGCTACTCTTATAGATATTTTGATAACCTTCTTGAATATACATTGAATAGAAATATTTATAACAAATGTTTAAAGACTAATATTATTTATATTCTAATCTCACCATAATTCATGTAGTCATTGTATATGCTCATGAACTTCATTGTAAATATCATATTTCAATAAATATAAACGGATTTCATTGCAGTGAATATAAACAAGTCATAAGAATGTGATTTAGCTTATAGTGTTGAGTTTTGGAGTTGATAAGCCTTCCAAAATTTTGATCAAAATATAAAATGTGACGTAATATATTGAGTCAAATCAAGGCACTAAAAACAGATGATCCTATCATCTAATATGTATGAGAAAACATACTTACAAGGTTATCTTGAAGGAGCTCTTGAAGCTATTCAAGTGGTATCCACACAATCTCTAGATGGTTGAATATCCTCTTCAAAGCTCTTTACCATAAGAGAAAGATAATAAAGAAGAGAATTCTCACAAGGCTTCTTTCACTTCAAGGCCTTTATGTCATATTCAATATATGACACTTTATAGATCATATGGCGAGAGATTTGTAAGTCATAATCAAAACATGGTCATCCATCCGCAACATGTCTTTACTGTCTCAAGTTAAAGGATTACATACACAATTGTAACATGAATTAACTTGGTTGACAGTTAAGTATAATATCATTTATGGATTCATAAAGATCAATTCAGTGAACTATTTCTCCAAGAGCACCTACTATCTATCCTTAGTGTCTCCACACTGTTGGCTATATGATCAGCCATAATCATCATATGATTCAGATTAGATAGTACTGTTCTTTTCTAATAATCGATGTCCTTCTCAAATATTTCACGAATATAAATATTTAGAACATATATTTAAAGATTAGTTATCATTGTATCATAATCTCATCATAATTCACTTAATCATTACATATGTTCAAGGACTTTATTACAAACATCACACAAGAATGACAATGAAGAAATTTTATTTTAATGAACATAAACAAGACACATAGAAAATGTGATTGCCTTATAGGCCACATAATATTCATCATATAGGCTATATGATATCCATCAAGGGGGATTGCCACTTGTCAAGGAGGATTGCACCCCTAAAGGCTGTTATCCCACCCAATTAAGAGGGCCACTACCCTTGCCTAGCTAAGAGAGCCATTTCCCCCCAAGTTGTGCTCATGAACTTGTAAAATTCTTAGTAGGCTTAACTATTGCACTTTAAATGCCATTTAAAATGTATATCTTGCTCTCACAAAATAAATGTCTAGACCCTCATGTTCATTCACATAAAAAAATAAAAATTGCTTCAATATTCCCATGATATAATTAACAAGAAAAGAGGAGAAAACGTAAAAATCATCTTTCAAGTAATGATATTCTAATGGTAAAACTCGTGATAAAAATTCAAGTATTGATCAGTCCCATGATATGTTAAGGATGATTCAACTCCCCCGGGGAAAAATTAAACTTTTTTGTCAACCAATCCTCGGTGGATTAGAAGATTTCTATGCCGTCATAGAGGAGTAGTAGAAGTGGCGCACGCGACTCACTTTCTCTGGCAGTTAGGCCAGCTAGCGGCATCCGAGTGTACTCGACATCAACGGCTTCCCGCCAGGAATCACGGTAAATGCAAAGTGGGAACATGTAAGTGACGTGTTGCTCATGTTATATATATTTTTATATTTTTATATATAAAAATAAATAATGTCATGAATAAAATTCTTAAATTTCTAATGCAATTAGTGACGTGTTGAATAAACATTTTTGCACAACCCTAATTATTATCATTATAAATATATATAAATATTATCATTAGCATTACAAAGATATATAAAATATCTTTGTAAATAAAAATAAATAAAATAAATGAATAAGTGAATATATATAAATATATGTAGATAATACGTTATAAATTTCAAATACTGTACTTATCTAGCTCTGCTGGCTGCAGCACAAATCGACCGTTTCCAATGGATGCCGCTCTCTCTTCGCTCTCACTCCACCGTTTATCTCTCCGTCCACAGCACTCCTTTCGCCCTCACATCTGCGGCCATAGAGAACTTCCCCAAATCGCCGGTCAGACGACGCCAACAATCTCTTTCTTGCGACGGGGGGCAAACCGGCGGAACAACGGTAGAAACCGCAGAGGCCTGAATAAAGCCGCTCTGAGGCAATTGGCGTCGATCTTGGAGCTCGCCGCTTGCGCACGCAGAATCCTTGCAATGCAGCCGTTTGATCTCCTCGCCGTCCTCGTCAGTCAGGCAGGAGCCGCCAGGATCGACGGCGGCGACGCGTTAGGGTTCCTGAAGGAGAGATCTCTCGGTCGACAGCTGATGACGAGGACTGGCAGTCGGATGTGGAGAGCGGCGATCCATTTCGCGGCGAAGGTCGCGGCTGCGGCGGCTGCATTGGCGGCGATTTGGTTGTTCTTGTTCGGGAAGTCTCTGTGAAGAGGGGATATATTTTTGAATCTATATTCAAGGAAATCATAGATCTTGACTGTCTAACCTCAGAACGAGTATGAGGGATCGTCGGCGGTCGAGGTGTAAATTCGATTCCGATTACATCGGATCGAATCGAATCGTGGACCGCAGATCCAGAAATCAGGTTCTATCGCCATCACATCGACAACGAGATTTATTTCAGTCAAACTGTTCCAGGATTGAAGTCAAACCTCCATTAAACTGTTGGAAGAATGGCGGCAATGACGGTCCAATCGGATTTTTAAAATTTTTTTCAACGACCCCATCAATATCAGGTACTGTCGAATTGGATCATCGATCAAATGATCGCAATCTCAATTCACAGAAATTGCTCAATTCGACCTCAGTTTTGTCGCATCCAAATTGATTCGATCAAGATTGCAGAACCCTAGGAATCGGCGTGCATTTTAAAGGTCATGCAACAGCCTTGACCTAGACGTTGACCTTGATCTTCAGGTCTAGGGTTCGGTGAGATCCAGGTTGCAGGCATGACATGCTAGGATGGGTGGATCGACGGGGGTTGATAATTCATTAAATAAATCAATAACTAAATAAAATAAAATGAGAGGTCAATCAGACCGAAAGACTATCTAATGTCCATCAGAAATCAAATAAATACAGTTAAATCACAAAATTGATTCAAACGATGGAAACAAAGAACAGCTTGTCGACTGATCCGGAGAACAAGAAATCCAAGCCCGGAGAGAGCGAGGGTTTACAGTGATGCTCGGGATGAGGAAGTCGTCGTTGATGCTCGAGCGCTGGGAGTGCTCGAACTTCTCTAAGAGAGAGAGAGATATAGATTTGAGAATCGAAGGAGATTCTGAGCCTGGAGCACTGCCGAATGCCGATCAACCGAAACCTTTGCCATTTCGCGACCCTGGCTTGAGCTCAAAGAGGACTGGAATCCTCAGGAAGAACACGCCTATGAGACGTCCGTTCACGTCACGTGCACACTGTGGACTGGTCAACGTTATCTGTTGACCAGTAAATAACTAATTAAAATTTTATGCAAAATAGCAAGTAGGGTTTGACTACCGTCATCCGGTACCGGTATCTCCCGATACCGTCATCCCCTTACCGACACCCAGTACCCGATACCGTCATCCAGTTCTGGATGACGGTTATCGGGTTACTGTTGATTTCTGGTGCGGTACTGGATGATGACAGTACCGTTCCGGTACCAGATGACGGTACTGGATGACGGTGTCGGGAGAAGGGGAATCCATCATTTTCTCTCTCTCTAAGGAACCAAATTACACTCAAGAAATTCAAGATGGTGGAGAATCAAGACAAACTTTGTTTAGAAAAGAGTACTGACCTTCGCGCGCACAATCAAGTGATGTTGTAGCCTCTTATAGTCACATGTCGACCACATCGGGCTCGCTGCAATAGTAAGGATCTCATTAACTATAGCGGACATGATTAGTTCTTAAGAAGAGAGGAAATAGAAGATACAACGAGCCGACACCGGAATCTCCATTTAAAAAATAGCAGTCCGCTTTTAGAAACTAGAAAGGAAGGTCGAGCATCGAAGAAAGGGGAGAGAGACAATGACAATAGGGCGAGTGGGATAGATAGTACTAACGATAGAGTTACAAAGTGCGATCGACAGCGAAGGAGGATCGGGACACAGTTTGTGAGACGAGGGAGAAAAGCACTGGCGAAAGGATGATGGCGCAGGTTGGCGATAGAGAGAGAAAGAGCAGACGGCGAAGGCAGAGACGGAGAAAGGCGGTGGCTTCAGACGTGAACGAATAAATTCTAGTATTTAAATGAAGATTGAATAGGCAATATCCGACATCCGGTATCGGATATCAATATCTGATATCCGTATAATCTTCTACCGGTAGCGGATGACGGTATCGGGTATCGATATCGGAACCCGATACCGACACCCCGAAACCGACATCCGACACATGGATGTCGGTATCGGGTACTGTAGGTATCGGGTACCGTTTAGGACCCTAACGGTACCCGATACCGTTACCATAACAGATACCGGTATTCAATACCGGTATCTGAACGGGCGAACCCTAATAGCAAGTCAACAAATGTTTGGGCTGGCATCAAAGCCCAATAGCCCGAAAGCCCAATAGGTGTGAAACTGAAATTGCTACTGCTGTTTCCTCTTCAGTCTGATGGTCTGAGGGTTTCTAGCTACAAATGGGAGGCGCGTCGGAGGAGGAGAGATGGCGAGACCTGGATAAACTCCTTGCTCGGCCTGGTAATATTGTCAGTCCCATTTTCGAGCCGAGCGCTCAGGTAAATTCTACTAGTCCTACTGTTTCTGTACTTTTTTCTTTTAATCCTTTTTCTGCTCGCGCAGTTGAGAGATGAGCTGGGGGAGTACGTTAGGGTGTTAGTGGTTGGAGCGGGAGGGCTGGGATGCGAACTTCTCAAGGATCTCGCTCTCTCCGGCTTCAAGAATCTGGAAGTCATCGATATGGACACCATCGAGGTCTCTAACCTCAACCGCCAATTCCTCTTCAGGTCGCAATCTTTCTGAAGACATTCTATAGTGCGACGCAGATTTCATTTCCTGTTATGACGTCACAATTTTGACACTTACTGTATTTAGTCAACTGGGCACTTCACAACAGTACTACACTCAGGTCTAAATCTGCATATGTAGTGCAAGACTTTGGGTGATCTTCGATCTTGTGTTTCAAAAAAAAACGGTGGCGCAAGACGCATTGCATTTTGAATTAAAATTTCATAATTTTGACACCTACTGGCTTAAATTGAAGCACAGCGAATATGGATATTTTGGAGAACAAACGTGGACGTCTTTGAGAATTTATGTGTTTCCTGCGTACTCAGTTCTTTCGGAACTTCATTTTTTGTTATTTGAGTTGATTCAACAATGTTCGCAGGCTCGAGTGTAGTCTAGAATGAAACCACCTCTGTTTTAGTAAAATGACTTTAGCTGGCCTTTCCTTCATTACACAACGCAAGTTATTGTCTGTCCATTGAAAGGTTTCGAGATTCTCCTAATTTTTCTGTAATAGTTGCCACTGATAGTACTAAGAATATCTTTTGGTTTATGAAATTTCTGTGCACTTCAGTTGGTTAATGAGGCGGTCATTGTATAGAGAGACGCTGAGTTTTATCTGGTCAGGGTTGAATATTTTCATAAATGGAACTGTCATTGTTTTTTTTAACGCCAAAGTCTATGTTTCTGCATCTTTCTGCTAAAGACAGTTTATGTGATCTTGTTCAAGAAGTGTAAGCATTCGTGATCTGGGCCAAGTGTATATGCATCTGATTCATATTTGATGTTATTTGTAATAAATTTTCCTGCATCTGATGAGTTGTATCTGATATTAATTATGCGAGCAAGTTAATTAACTCTCAGATCACGAATTAAGACTTTTTAATTATTGAGCTATGTGAGCAATAACCAATGTGAGCAAGTTAATTATGCGGTTAAAGCACATATTAAGACCATTGTAGTGGGCTTATGGATGTTTGCATTCTAGATCTATGCGCACTTTCATACATCTACGTGGATGGCTGGTAAAAACTTTTTTGTTTTCTATTAGACGCAGCTATTCTCTGAGTCTGCACAGAATTGAAAATTTATTCCTGGGTCTTATCTCTCTAATAATAGAATCTAATTTCATGTTGCGTGATAGATTTTCCATTGAATATGGTTAGCTTTCTGTAATAATTTTCTAAAAAAAATATGTTTAATCTTCTATGTAGGATCCATGATGTTGGAAAATCTAAAGCCGAGGTTGCCGCAATTCGTGTAATGGAGAGAATTAGTGGAGTTAATATAGTACCTCACTTCTGCAGAATTGAGGATAAAGACATTGAATTCTACAGAGATTTCAATATTATTGCCCTCGGGCTTGATTCAATTGAGGCTCGAAGCTACATCAACTCTGTCGCCTGTAGTTTTCTTGGTGATTATCTTTTATTCTATTGTTCAAAAATAATTTCTTGCATTATTCTCTATTTCATATTTTTCGCTTTCATTAATTTTATCCTCTTTGCTCTGTTATTGAGGCCTCTTGGTCTGTAAAAGTTATTTTTGGTTGACTCTACCAATATCATGATGATCCAACATTCCAATGTTCTGTATTGTGTGGGGGCAGAAGAGTATCAGTCAATCTTAGAATTATGTGATGTGAAGCCTGAGATGCCAAGTCATCTTGATTCACAATGGCTACAAAATAACCACAGAACCTACAGGCATGGTGAAATCCTGTGGCTGAGAGTCCACCTTCTGAACCCACAGGAACTGGCAGCTCAAGGTTTGAGCGACCCTAGAATCTATGAGGGATTATGTGAATTGAGAAATGTCAAAACCACAGATCCAGTTAGAACTTTTTGTAGAAATCTGTATCTAGTAGTATATGTACTGCAGGGTTTCGTCGCCGGTTGGAGTTGGTTATGCAGGGTTTCTTTTGGCGCGGCTCTCGTCAAGAAGAGTCTCGAGGGATGGCGCTTGTTGCATGGGAGACCGTGTGCCGGCCGGTTTCCCAAGGCGGATTGGGGGTGCTGCATTTTCAACAAGCCAACATAGCCCTCCTAACCTAGTGGGTGGCTCGACTGATGCACCCGTCTGGAGATCTGATAGCGATGGTACTTCGTGATGGATATGGCGCCTCTTTGGACTAGCAGATGTGGCAGACTCCTCAGAGAGGCGATTCTGCATTTATGTCGTCTTTACGACCCATTTTCAAGGCACTGCAACCCTTCTTCCGACTAAAGCTGGGCACAGGGGGGTCTTTTCGTTTTTGGGCGGATGAGTGGTCGGGGAATGAACGCCTCAGCCAATCCTTTCCCTCGCCTGTTTGCCCCCGCATCAGATCCGGAAGGGTCCATCAGGCAGGCATGGCAGAACGCCTGGGCGCCAGCCCTGTCGGATCAGCGAGTGATTGATTTCACGCGGCTACAGGAGCTATTGGCTAATCAGCGATCGTCCGCAGGCCCGGAATCGTGGATATGGAGCGATTAGAATTTTACTGTTCGGGCAGTCTATCTTCGACTTTCGAGAACGAGCAGATTCGGAAGACCCGCTCTTCTTGCGACTCTGGCGACGGGTGTGGAAAAGCCGAATTCCGTTGAAAGATATGGATCTTTGTCTAGCTCCTTCTCCGCCAGCGGCTGATGACGAGATCCTTTAGACAACGCATGACCCCGACTCCTCAGGGGACTTTGTGTTGTGCGGGGCGACTATGAAGGACTGTGAACACCTTTTCGTTTTATGCCCCATTTCCCAGGCGGTCTGGTGGTCGGTCGGTGTTGCCCGTCCGGAGCTGACGTCGCTGGAGGACTTCTGGCGATCCATTGGAGACGGCCTATACCGGAGAGTAGCAGAGTGGCAAATCATATTTGCTACACTATGGTCTATATGGATCAACCGAAATGATGTCATCTTCAGGGGACGTAACCCCTCAGTTGATGCAATTCTGCACGACGCGAGGGGACTGGCTATCTCTTGGAATCAAGGCGGCTCCAGTCCCTTGACTTTTGTACCCCTTTAGCTTGACATTGTACTTATCGTCATATTCTGCAATGACATCGGGGGGGGGGGGGTCCAAGCTAGTGGGCCCTTCTTCCTTTTTTCGAAAAACAAAGTAGTGTATGTACTGACTTACTTTGCTCTCTTGGGTGCAAAAATTGAATTTTGGTAAACAATTTTCATTTCTGCAGGTGAGTTAACTATCTGCAAGCGATTAACCTCCCTCCTGTGCGCGTGCGCATTTTGCCTTTCCTGCATGATTTTTTCTTGCCCAGTGGCATCAGCTTTTGTATAAAAGAACAAGAGACGCGTGGAGAAGGCTGCTATAAAATCAATCATGAGCATTCCTAGTGTTAGATTATGTCGATATAATATATTTTCTATAAAATATATTGTAATATGACCGTTGGAGTCCAATGGTCATATTCTCTTTCAGCCTATAAAAGGCATTGTACATGTAAGTGAAGGTTACTGAATTTTCTATTGAAATAATACTTCATATTCTATCAGTCTTTTCCTCTCTATTCTCTCCAATATCTGTATTCCCAGAAATCACATGGTATCAGAGCAATATCTGGAATTTTTTCTCTAGGAGCAGCAACATCTTATTTCTTGGAATTCGACTTCTGTGGTTCTCTAAGGAAATCCTTTCTTTGAGTAAGAGCCAGCTGCAGTTCTTATATTTCTCATATTTCTCAGTTCAAAAATCAATATGGGGGGTAAATCTAAGTCTAAGATGCTAGAGAGGGAGTCTGAACCCTCCCAAAGCATGCTTAAAAGTACTGATATCCCAATCCAGACAAGGTTGACTCTGCCAGATTTAGATATCAAGTACAATGGTCTCAATGGTCAGAAATGGTCAACACTGGCTCAGAGGACTCTCAAGGCTGTTTATTTGGGAAAGCATCTCATAGATGACCCCCCTTCAGAAGAAGATCTAAGGTATGAAATCTGGGAGTCTGAAGAAGCTCTCATTACCAATTGGATGATAAAGAATATGGAAGAAGAACAGTGAGATGATTACCTTCTCATAGATTGTGTTCGAGATTTGTGGCACGAAATTCAAAAATCATGTGCGAAAATGCATAGTGATTTTGTGTCTTTGATCTTCGTGAACAAGAGCGGATTAAACAGGGAAGTCTCTCTATTTCATCATATGCAGCAAAACTCAAGGCCATCTGGAGAGAGCTAGATCTCCTCTTGCCCACTAGTGATAAGACTTCTCCATCCTATCTTCGGGAAGTCAAGTTTAGGACTCTTACATTTCTGATGGGGCTAAACATAGATTATGAGAATCTCAAGAGTCAACTGTTGCATCGAGAAAGATTTCCCATCTTGGCTGAAACTATCTCTGAACTCATGGGTGCAGAAAATCGGAAAAAATTAAGCTCTAAGGGTGGAGAAACTTCTACCCCAGTCTCAATTGCCCACTTGGCAAAAAAGGGGGATGCTCGGAGCAATCAAAGTTCGACATTACCCTCCTCTCAGGCTCCTAAGCCTACTCCAAGGGAAGGTAACACTTCAGACACCATGATTTGCAGTTATTGCAGGAATTACGGCCATCTTAAAAAAAAACTGCCAAAAATTAGCCTGGAAAGATGAACAAATTTGGAAAGGTACTTGGATACCAAAAGATCAAAAAAGGGCTTACGTAGCCAGTGAGGGAGGTGAACTCCCCACCATCACAAAAGAAAATGATGGGAGTGAGATTCATAAATTTATCCAATCAGAGATGAACAAAATTCTTCAAAAAATCAGCTCCACATCTTTGGTGAAATCAGTTGAGCATTTTGCTTTTACTACTTACAACAATCTCACCGCTATATCCGAGTCATGGATTTTAGATTCAGGGGCGACTGATCATATGTCACCCCACAAGTCTTTATTTAAATCTTATGAATCAGTATCAAATGATCACAAAGTTTTTACTGTAAATGAGGGTGTTTAGAGATTACAAGAAAAGGTACTATTGAGATTAATGGAACTATATTAAGAAATGCTTTACATGTGCCTGCCTTAAAGGCAAATTTATTATCTTAACTACAACTGGTAATTGATACTGGGTGGAGATTTGTTCTTGACTCAGATTCATGTTTTCTATGTACTAAGGACACCGGGAAGAAGATTTTATCTGTTAAGAGAAGAGGGAGACTTCTCTTACTAGAGAAACTGGAAGAGAAAGAGCAGAAAATGGCCTAGACCATTCAAAGTGAAGAACGGGTCCTCCTCCTCCATAGAAGACTTGGACACCCCTCCTTTCACCTTCTAAAACAAACCCACCCTACTCTGTTTTACGGAATTAACATTGAGAATTTGATTTGTGAATCTTGCCAATTTGCTAAGCACAAAAGATCTTCGTTTCCATATACAATTTAGAGATATTCATCTGCTTTTGAGTGTGTCCATAGTGACGTATAGGGGCCTTGCTCCATAACTGGATTGTCTCATCATAGATGGTTCATCCTATTTGTGGATGATTTTTCAAGATATACTTGGGTATATCTGTTTAAAAACAAATCAGAAATACCAAAAATTCTTGTTCTTTTTTGTGAAATGATCCATAACCAATTCAGAGAGAAAGTTAGACTAATCAAGACAGATAATGCTAAAGAATATTTTTGTGGAGAAGTCAACACATATCTAGAAGAGAAGGGGATTATCCATCAGTCTTCATGTGTGAATACACCTCAACAAAATGGACTTGTTGAGAGAAAGATTGGTCATATTATGTCCTCAATTAGAGCTCTACTATTTCAAGGAAATTGTCCTAAGTTTTATTGGAGTGATGTTGTAGCAACTGCTACACATCTTATTAATCGAACACCATCAAAAACTCTGAATTTAAAGGCCCCTATAGATCTTCTGTCTTCTGAATATCCATATTTATGCTTAAAGACTAACCTATCTGAAAAAATATTTTGGGTGTATCGTATATGTTTACCTTCATCATATAGGAAAATTGGATCATCGGGCTATAAAGTGCATATTCCTTGGATATTCCACTACACAGAAAGGATACAAGTGTTACCATCCAAGTTCAAGGAAATTTTTCATTACTGCGGATGCTAAGTTAGATGATTTCAAAATGTTTTATGATGAAGCTAGCAGATCTGAGGGCTACCTGGACTCGATGGCACAAGAAGTTGGTAAGAACGATGATCACAAGATGACACAGTTCGAATTACCCAGTCTAGCCCCGGGAATCAATGAACCAACTCCTGATGTGAGTACTGTTCCAAGCCCTATTGAGGGGGAGGTAGAGTCTCACACACCGAAGAATACTCAAAATAATGCAGAAATGCTAGAAGGAGAAGATATTTCAAGCAACAATGGATGGTCTATAGCTGTTAGCAAAGGAGTTCGAAACTGTACGCAGACAAAGCCTTATCCTGTAAGCAATTATGTATCATATACTCGGATGTCTCCAGAGTATAATCGAGTAATTCAAACACTAATGACAATCTCAGTTCCTAAGAACGTTCAAGAAGCCATTTCCTCCAATGAATGGAAGAAAGCTATGGATGAAGAAATGGAAGCCCTAGAGAAAAATGGTACATGGGAGATGGGCCCACTCCCGGTTGGTAAGAAGCTAGTGGGAAGTCGTTGGGTGTTTACTATTAAATATCATTCTGATGGATCGGTAGCTAGATATAAAGCTCGACTAGTGGCTCGAGGATATACTCGATCATATGGTATCGACTATAATGAGGCTTTTGCCCATGTTGCGAAATTAAACACAATTCGAGTATTGATTGCTCTTGCAGCACTGTTTGACTGGAAGCTATTTCAATTCAATGTAAATAATGCTTTCCTACATGGCGAATTGGAAGAGGAAGTGTATATGGCACCTCCAAGATATTTCTTGAAAACAAATAATACTGGTGATGTGTGCTATCTTAGGAAGTCTATATATGGACTCAAGCAATCGCCTCGAGCCTGGTTTGGAAAGTTTTTGAAGACTATGCTCTCCGCTGGATATGCTCAGAGTGAGGGAGATCATACATTATTTATAAAGCATGGAAAGGAAGGGAAGGTGACGATTCTTATAGTGTATGTGGATGACATTGTGGTCACTGGATATGATGTAGCTGAAATTCAGAACCTAAAGAAACACCTTGCCTCTTCATTCGTTATCAAAGCTTTAGGTCGTCTGTCCTACTTTTTGGGAATCGAAGTAGCTTATTCAGCGTTAGGAATAGTCCTTTCACAACACAAGTATATTATTGATCTGCTAAAGGATAGGGGAAAATTGGACTATCGTCCTACTGTAACTCCGGTAGATGTGAATGTAAAACTAAAATCTGAGCAACATGAGAAAGATTTCCCAGTCAACAAGACATCTTTTCAAAGACTTATTAGAAGACTACTATACCTCAATCATAGTAGACTTGATATAGCTTTTCGCAGTTAATTCACTTAGCCAATTTATGAATGATCCAAGGGAGTCACATCAGGGAGCAGCAGATCGGATCCTCGCATACCTCAAAGGTTCCATCGGACAAGGCTTACTATTTAAAAAGGGAAGTGAACCCAGCATTGTTATCTATACTGATTCTTTGCAGGATCCTTAGACGACAGTCGATCAACATCTGGATATTGTAGTTTTATTGGATGTAATCTAGTTACATGGAGGAGTAAGAAGCAAAAGGAGGTCTCCCTCTCAAGTGCAGAGGCAGAACTTCGAGCACTAAAAAAGGGTGTGAGTGAAGGCATGTGGATCGAAAGATATTCTACAAGACTTATGCTTGTTACCTAGCAAGGGGATGACTCTTTACACAGATAGCAAATCAGTCATTGCAATGACTAAAAATCCAGTTCAACATGAGCGTACAAAGCATGCACGGGTGGCCAGACACTACATCAAGCAGAGCATTGAAGAGGGATTTAACATCCCACAGTATACTCCATCATTGGAGCAAGTAGCGGATATTTTTACAAAGGGCATTTTGGGTCCTCAATTTTCAGCATTGGTATCCAAGATGGGCATGACTAACATCTATACCCAACTTGCGGGGGAGTGTTAGATTATGTTGATATAATATATTTTATAGAAAATATATTTTCTATAAAATATATTATAATATTACCGTTGGAGTCTAACGGTCATATTCTCTTTCAGCCTATAAAAGCCATTGTACTTGTAAGTGAAGGTTACTGAATTTTCTATTGAAATAACGCTTCCTATTCTATCAGTCTTTTCCTCTCTATTCTCTCCAATATCTGTATTCCCAGAAATCACACCTAGCCTAACCTTTTCCTCTTCCTTTCCTTCTCCATATCCTCTATCCCAACTCTCATCCCTCATGGGAGACATCATTTCTGCATGAAATGTCGAAGTTAGAATTTCATTCCAGTTGGATGACAAATTTTGACTCTTCCCTCAAACAAGTTGTGTCACCATCTCACGAAAACACCAATAGTTCTGTAAAATGCACTGTATCTGACTAGGAACAGGCTGGAGGATCAGTATCCATACTGGGAGTTATATGACATCAGAATTTATATGAGAAGTTCCTGTTCATGACAACAGCGAAGGAGTTGTGGGATAACTTCATGGCATCAATGAAAAAAGGCTATTGGCCTGATCCAAGTGGTAACAAGTTTGTTCTTGAAGAAGCACGTGAATTGTGAGCTAAATGTGAGAATTGATCGTTGTATCTCAGTTTGATATCCAAACTCCAAGGAGCAGGTCTGCAAACAGACGCATAGATTTCATAAATCCTTATTGGCCTGAAGTATGAGTATAAAAAATTGAGTGGCCAAATTGTCACAAACATCATCATATCTTGATATCACTGGAAGAAGATATCTTGATATGAGTTGTCTCAGTCTAGTTTCAGTGGAAAAATGAAACAACCGCAGCATATCTGCCCCAGCACAAATGCAGAAAAAATAATGAGATTCACCACCTACAATTATCAAAGTATACCTAAAGATCGGATGAAACTAAGTTTCCCTGATCATACTTTGCCTATCAAGTGCAGACACAATGTAATCTTGATTTTAGAGGGGTAGGTACATTCTCATGGAGAACTTTAATCATAAATTATGATAGATGTGCATCATTCCTTTCAACTGGTTATTGTTTGTTTAAGTCTTGATTCTGTGGATGTTGATGTTTTGATTGCGTTTGTGTTTATTCTGTGTTTGCTGGTCTTTCAATTTCAATTTGAGTGGTACATTTTCATACCAAGTTATTTTATGTAGACTTGCATTATTGATCCTTTCTCAACTGGATGTTTTTTCATTTCTTTTTTAAACTTCAGAATATGATGATGATGACAATCCATGTGAAGAAACCATCAAGCCTCTGGTAGATGGCGGAACTGAGGGTTTTAAGGGTCACGCAAGAGTGATAATGCCAGGTGTCACTCCGTGCTTTGAGTGCACAATTTGGCTTTTCCCTCCTCAAGTGAAGTTCCCCCTCTGTACTCTTGCTGAGACACCAAGGACGGCGGCTCATTGTATTGAGTATGCACATTTAATCAAGTGGGGCGAGGTAGCTTTAGGATAGGATTTCTGGAGCTTTGTCAGCTTTTATTTTTTCAATTAGTAAATTAGTTTGTTGCTTTCTAGGTGCATCGCGGGAAAACCTTTGATGCTGATAATCCAGAACACATGCAATGGATTTATGCTGAGGTCTGTTCCCGGATAGATCCAAATTAATCTGCCCACGTTTTTAAGACTGTTGGCCTTTGTTTTTCTTTAACAATAGAATTATTCCTTTCAGGCTCTTAAAAGGGCAGAGCTTTTTGGTATTGCTGGAGTTACCTACTCTCTAACTCAGGTAGAGTAGCTCCGCATGTTTGTGGAATTCTGCAGTTTGAACTGCAGCCAAGACATCAAATGTCCTTTTTTATTCTAAAAAACGCATCCAGTGAGCAATTTTTCCATCTTCTTGATGGGCAAATGAAAAATACATAAGCTTATGGTTCATATTTTCTCTAAAAAATCAAACTCTTTCTTTGCCTTCTTCAGGGAGTCGTCAAGAATATTATCCCAGCAATTGCTTCTACAAATGCAATTATTTCTGCTGCATGCGCATTGGAAGCCTTGAAAATTGCGACTGGTTGCAGTAAAACATTGTCCAACTATCTCACGTAAATCTCACCTTAATCTTGTTTCTGTTTTACCTTTGAGAGAGCAGGGGCAACTTATTCATGCATAAATTTGGCTTATTTCCTTCAAGTGGTCATGTCATCCCTCACTGTTTTTCAAGTGTCATCATCTGCTAGTCGGGCCGGGGCTCCACACTCTTTCTTTCTGTGTGGGATGATGCTGGGGAATGTGTCAAGGTGGCAAGTAAAACGTCCAATAATGAATTGTTCCATGTGTCAATAATGTCATGTGATTTCTTGTCATTTACTGTGAAACCCACAATCCCCCTGCTTCCCGGTAGAGATCCCAAGTACAGCGACATCTATCTCCCAGTTTCCTAATGTGCAATTTAGCAATTGTTACTGTTTCTTATATCATTCGTTCGTTCTAGTTGGATTGGGGTCTTTTTTTGGATTGGGGTTTGGTTCTAGTTGCTCCTCTGTTTCCAAGCATTGCTAGACTGTCAATTAATTTTGTTTGACAGTACCTCCTCTCAGTTGTCTTCTTTATCATCTGTGAATTCCTTCGTTCTGTATCCTCATCTAGCCCATAGAGATTAGGTTTTTTGGTTTTTTTGGGAATTACAAGATTATGTTTCTTTCTAGAAGTCTACAAGCTTATTTGACTTCATGAATCACCCCGGTTTTCCTTCACCATGTTCCGCAGGTATAATGGTCTTGAAGGGCTCCACACTAAGGTGACTGAGTTCGTCAGGGATCAGAGCTGTTTGGTCTGCGGGCCTGGTACACTCATTGAATTGGACATGTGGATCACTCTCTCGGAGGTTGGTCTTTTTAGTCATCTTGCTTTAGGCAAAGATTTGAATATTTAACTGAAATCACTGTGGGATTTTAGAGATCTTAGTATCTATTATCTTTTTCTCCATCTTTCCTTCTGGTTATTTTTGGGTTTTGCCCCTAAGGCCTTTGTATAGACACTTAGGTCTTCACAACCCTAATGAAGACTGTTTAATACTTCAATCATCTTCTTCTTTCATTCTCTCTCTTCTCAGTGTAGGTTTGCCACCCTGGATTTCTCTTGAATCTTCTTGTTTGTGATTCACACACATCCCTGTGGGATGTTTTGGAGATTGGTTTCAGTGTAGGTCTGATATCACTCCCTCTCTCTCTCCATCTACAGTCTTGTCCATGAGGGCTTTGTATAAACTCTTACGCTTCACAACCGCTGCTTAGGCCATTTAATCCTTCAATCTTCTTCTTCTTCCTCCTTTCTCTCCCTTCTTGGTGTCAGTCTTCCACCATGGATTTCTACCTTCATCTGCATCAAAATATTGCAATAAGATGATCGTACAAATATTTTTGGCTCTTCTTGGTCCTTGTTCTGATGTTGCCTGAAACAGGTGATTGAGCTACTGGGAGAGCACCCCAAGTTGCTCATATTGAAACCGAGCATCACCCACCAAGGGAAGAGCTTGTATATGCAGGCCCCGCCTGTTCTGGAGGAGTTGACTCGGTCAAATCTTGATCGCCCCCTCTTTGACCTAATGGATCAAGCCCCAAAGGGCATCATTCACGCCACGGGTTTTGTGAACAACGATGGAAGGAGGATCTCTTGTCTAAGGAAACTGCGCGTTGTTTTCAAGGGAGCGGCGGTCGACGAAGGAGCTGCTGATGTGGAGATGGGGGGTGCCCCCGCCTAATTTCTTCTCCATTCCTGAGATGGAGATGGGAGCTGCTGATATGACCCTTGGCTTACTCCATTGTATTGGCTTTTGGTCTTCAAAGGAAAGAAGAGACGGGTGATTGCTGCCATTGAAGGCTTTCGTCTTCCTATACTTTTCAACGCAGCCAAATCTCTGCATGTAGAGAGCGAGAGAGAGAGAGAGAGAGAGAGAGAGAAGCGGCAAGCTCAGCCAACTTCCTGCTGTCCCAGTTCCCTCTGCCCTCTTTTCTATTGCCACATCGTCTGACAGACAGTTGAAGCAACTCTCGCGCTCTCTCTCACGGCGGGAATGGGCGAGGCTCACGCGCGAGATGACGATCAGCTATTTTCCGACCTGAGCATGCAGATAGCGCAGATGATACAGGAGGACGAAGAAGAAGACCAAACCTTCCTTTTTCGGCGCCCTACGTTGCTTTCAGGTGAGAAAGAGGACTCGCAGTCAAAACCCATCTCAAAGTTTTCACGTTATTCTTGGAGCTTCGGCCGTCTTTCGATCCAGTCTTTCTCTTCAACGAGAGCCACGTGAGGGAAACGAAGAAAGGAACCGGCGAGTTCATCCCTCAGCCGTCTCTGCCACGGTGTAAGCGCCACTTTGGGAGGCGGCGCCGCTCTTCCAAGGCCAAAGTGACAGCGGCGGCAGCCGTCGGAGGAGATCAAGAGTTAGACTGAACCTCGCCATAGCTCGAATAAAGGATGGACGCTCTGAAGAAGAGCTTTGCATCTACTCTTCTCTCTTCACAGGTTTGTCTCTGCCACGACGATTATCGCTTGAACTAATCTCTCTTCCTCTCTCTCGTTAAATCCTGTCCGCTGTCAAAATTTATAGGAAGGTTTAACACGAGGGATGATGTGCATAGCCCATTAGCTCTAGACGAAGGGTCTCTACTTATCTTCTCGAGTAAAGTGGAGAATAAATTTTTCAAGAGGATTCCCCTGTGCATATCATGGAGATGATCATGAAGATCTTGACTCTTGCCTTATGAACTTGGTCCATAGGATCATTGCTACTCCCCGTACAAGATGGCCTAGCTAGTGATTTCTGATCTAACCCACCGCATCATTTGAAGTTCTAAGTGGTATCGATGCCTCTAGGTTTTGTTCACACCAAAAAAGAAAGGGAAGAACCTTCATTAAAGAAGCTGTTTCGTACTCACAGTTTATCCTCTTCCTCTGTCCGAAAAAGAAACTGCTCCAACAACACTTCATCCTCTTCCTCTGTCCACCACCCCTTCTTCTGTGTAGGGTTTTCTCCTAAAACCCAGAGTGTAGGATCATCTTCACGGAACTCTCTTCGCCAATCTTTCTCTTCTTCGTTTCTCTTTCATTCCCATCATCGTTCATTTCCTGGTCCCATGGATGACTTTATCGTCAATTAAAAAGTATGATATCAAAGTGATGACAAAAAAAAGAGAAATATTGAGAACCAAGTCCGGAGTATGGCGGCTCTCCAGACAGGAAGAAAAGAACAAGGCTCGTGAAGCAAGAAAATAAAGGAAAGAACTTTCATTCAAGAAACTGTTTCGTACTCGCCGCGCTCCAACAACAATTTACCCTCTTCGTCCGTCCACCACCCTTCATCTTCACGAACACAAGAAGACCCAACTTGCTCGCAGCTCCCTTCACCGATCTTTCTCTTGTGGGTTCCTCTTTCATGCCTACTATCATTCATTTCTCGATCCTATGAATGCTTTTATCGTCGATATAAAGTATAATATGAAAGTGATGATAAAAGATGAGAAATATTGAGATCGAAATCTGGAGCATCTTAGCTATCTAGTCGAGAAGAAAAGAAGAACGCTCGTGCATCAAGAACAGAATGGGAAGAACCTTCATTCAAGAGACTTTTGTTCTTTTCTTGGTCCTACGAATGATTTAATTGTTGATTTAAAAGTATGATATCAAAGTCACGATAAAAGACGAGAAATAATTGATAATGAAATCCGGAGTATAGTAGCTCTCCAGTCGGGAAGAAAAGAATAACGCTCATGAATCAAGAAAAGAAAGAAAAGAACATTCATTGAAGAAACTGTTTCATACTCATCGTGCTCCAACAACAGTTTATCATCCTCTTCCTCCATCCACCACCCCTTCTTCTCTCTGGGGTGTTCACCTAAAACCAATACTGTAGGAGCATCTTCATGGAAACACGAAGGCCCAACGTGCTCGCAGTGCCCTTCGTCGATCTTCCTCTTCTTGGTTTCTCTTTCATGCCCGTTATCATAGATTTCTTGGTCCCATGGATGAAGTTTATTGTCGATTTAAAAGTATGATATCAAATTGATAATAAAAGATGTGAAATAGGGAGAATGAAATCCGAAGTATGTTAGCTCTCCGGTCACGAGGAAAAGAATAACACTTGTAAATCAAAAAAAGAAAGGGAAGAACCTTCATTGAACAAACTGTTTCATACTCACCGTGCTCCAACAACCGTTTATCTTCTTCCTCCGTCCACCACCCTTTCGTCTCTATCGGATGTTCTCATAAAACCAATATTGCAGGATCATCTTCCCAGACACACAACAGCCCAAACTGCTCGCAATTCCCTTCGCCGATCTTCCTCTTCTTGGCTATTCTTTTATGCCCGCTATCGTTCATTTATTGATCCCATAGATGATTTTATCGCCGATTTAAAATTATGATATCAAAGTCATGATAAAAGAAGAGAAATATAATAATAATAAGGATCTTTCTCTTCTCGATTTGTTTTTTCATGCTTGCTATCGTTCATTTCTCGGTGCTATGGATGATTTTATTGTCGATTTAAAAGTATCATATCAAAGTGATGATAAAAGACAAGATATATGGAGAACAAAATCTGGAGTATGTTAGCCCTCCAGTCTCGAAGAAAAGAAGAACGCTCGTGAAGCAAGAAAAGAAAGGGAATTACTTTCATTCAAGAAATTGTTTCGTACTCACCGTGCTCTAACAGTAGTTTATCCTCTTCCTCCTTCCATCACCCCTTCGTCTCCATAGGGTGTTCTTGAAAAACCAATACTTTAGGATCCTCTTCACGAACACACGGAGGCCCAAGGTGCTGGGAACTCCCTCCGCCGATCTTTCGCTCCTTCATTTCTCTTTCATTCTCTTTATCATTCATTTCTTGGTCCTTTAGACGATTCTATTGTCGATTTATAACTATGATATCAAAGTGACGATAAAAGACAAGAAATATTGAGAATGAAATCCAGAGTATGTCAGCTCTCTAGCCGGGAAGAAAAGAAGAACCCTCGTGGATCAATAAATGAAAGGGAAGAACTTTCATTCAAGAAATTTTTTCGTAATCACCGTGCTCTAGCAGTAGTTTATCCTCTTTCTCTGTCCATCACTCCATCTCTCTAGGGAGTTCTCCTAAAACCAATACTGTAGGATCATCTTTATGCACACACGAAGGCTCAACGTGCTCCCAACTCCCTTCTCCGAATGTTCTTTTCTTCGTTTTACATTCATGGTCGTTATCGTTCATATCTTGGTCCTCTAGATGATTTTATTGTTGATTTAAAACTATGATATCAAAGTGACGATAAAAGACAAGAAATATTGAGAATGAAATCTGGAGTATGTTAGCTCTCCAGTCGGGAAGAAAAGAAGAACCCTAATGGATCAAGAAAAGAAAGGGAAGAACTTTCATTCAATAAATTGTTTCGTACTCACCGCGCTCCAACAGTACTTTATCCTCTTCCTCTGTCCACTACCCCTTCGTCTTGTAGGGTTTTCTCCAAAAAACCAGTACTGTAGGATCATCTTTATGGACACGAAGGCCCAACGTGTTGGCAACTTCCTTCGTCGATCTTTCTCTTCTTGGCTTATCTTTTATGCCTGTTATCGTTCATGTCTTGGTCTTATGGATGATTTAATGGTCGATTTATAACTATGATATCAAAGTGATGATCAAAGAAGAGAAATATTGGAGAATGAACTCCAGAGTATGTTATCTCTGTTGTTAGGAAGAAAAGAAAAATGCTCATGAATCAAGAAAAGAAAGGAACGAACCTTCATTTAAGAAACTGTTTCGTACCTATCGTGCTCCAATAGAAAATTATCCTCTTCCTCCGTCCACCAACCTTTCTTCTTTGTGGGATCATGTTCATGGACAAATGAAGGCCCAACGTGCTCACAACTCCCTTCGCTGATCTTTCTTTTCTTGGATTTCTCTTTCATGCCCGCCATCATTCATTTCTTGGTCCTATGGATGATTTAACCGTCGATTTGAAACTATGATATCAAAGTGACGATAAAAAAGGAGAAATATTGAGAACGACATCCAAAGTATGTTAGCACTCTATTCGGAAAAGAAAAGAAGAACGCTGATCAATGAAGAAAAGAAAGGGAAGAACCTTTTTTTCAAGAAATTGTTTTGTACTCGCCGTGCTCCAACAGTGATTTATCCTCCTCCTTTGTCCAACACCCCTTCAACTCTATAGGCTGTTCTTCAAAAGCTTGTACTGTAGGATCATCTTCACGAACACGCGAAGGCCCAACGTGTTCACAACTCCCTTTGCCGATCTTTCTCTTGTGGGCTTCTCTTTCATGCCCGCTATCGTTCATTTCTTGGTCCTATTGATGATTTTATCGTCGATTTATAAATTTGATTTCAAAGTGACGATAAAAGATGAGAAATATTGAGATATAATGATATACAAATCCATGCACAATCTATAATGATACAAATAAATTGCTAAACTCATACGTCTCAAATAACTCAAATGTACAGAAGTAAAAGAATTAGAAATAAAGTAATCTATGAAGAGTAATAAATAAAATACATTGTCCCTTAATAGCTTTACTTTGTCTTTCTCATGTTGACTTTGACTCGCAACTAAAAACTTTGACTTTCAACTAGTTTCTTTGACTTTTGTCATATCTGCCCTTCAATATTTTGATTATGTACAGAATAATCCAATTTCCATAAATGATCTTGTGAATAAATCTAAATGATTGTCCTAAAAAGTATATATGATGAATGGACTATAAAATGAAATACTTCAAAATTGCCTCAAATTTGGCTCTTAGTCAAACCTAAGATAATCTTTCATAAGATATTCTAAGATTTCCAATAATTAGTTTAGAGACTTCCTTGAACTCAAATAAAAAGTCTTCAAATAGTTTTAATGATCCCCTTGAAATCAAAGGGAACATTCATATAAGATATTTATCAAATACTCTAAATATTGATTTAATAATGAACCTCCAAACAGATTCGAAAAATGACAAACCCAAAAAAACTTCTAAATAGATCCAAAAATGGTACTCAATCAACTCTTTAACCTCCTCAATGAGTTTCATAAATTTCACCTAAAAATCAAATCAACAAATCCCTACAATCATAAAGATGGATTCTATATAATGTTCGACCATAAAACAAAATTTCAGTCAGATCTTAAAACAGATTCTTATCAGGCCCTAAAAAAATCAAATTTCAGTCAAAGCTTAGACCAATTCTAGTCAAACCCAAAAATCAGATTTCAATCAGACTTCAACCAAATCTATTAGATCTAAAGACAAAATTTAGATCAGACATTAAAACAATCCAAATCAGACCTGAAAATCATATTTAAATCAGTTCTTAAACCCAATTCAAATCAGACCTAAATATCATGTTCTAATAAGACCGTAAACTAATAAATAAAACCTTACCATGATCTTTCAATCGACACACCTAGATTGCAAAGACACACCTAAACAAATATCTAAATCCACTTTTGAATTAAGAGAATAGTTTCTACAAATCTAAACTAATTTTGATTATCTAAAAATAATGAATAGAATGATTTCAAAAATTTAGAGAAATTAATTTGAAAATTCTACAAAATAAATTTCAAAAGAAAACTGATTACAAGGGAAAAATAATTTCAAAATATAAAATAGTGAAAAACATAAGAAATGATTTTGAAAAACCAAAATTTTGTCACAAATCCGTGATGGCCTCATATCTGAGTTTCAAATGTATGATCATTGATCTTGTAATCGGCAGCCAAAACAGAGCGTTGAGATATGTTTTAGAGAGAGAGAGAGAGAGAGAGAGTTGATTGTCGTCATGGTAGAGAGATTTGATCATTGTCCACGTGCGAGAAAGGAGCCCTAATGTTTTTTTATCGATGCCTAGAAACTAAAAAGTATTATTATGAAACAAAAAATTTGATTTAGAAAAAAAAAAAAATAGGGAAAAACAAAAAATAATTTTTTTATGAAAGAACTTAATAGTTAATTAATTATACATTTAACACATCTCGAGATGTTTCTTATGATTAACTTTTAAGCGAACAAGATCTATATATGAAATTTACTAATAATTCAAATATGTAATGATTAATAAGATACTAATATAAAGATGAAAAATCTAAGAGACTAGAAATTAAGAATTCCTAATGGATGGTGAAGCAACTAGGATGGTAAATTATTATATGTGCATATTTATTTTATCTAAATACTGCTTATAAATTCATCAATTATTCACTCATTTCTCACATTGCTTGCATACTTCCTAATTGGATATATAAAGATGAAAAATCTGAAATACTAGAAATTGAGAATTCCTAATTGGATGGTGAAACAACTAGGATGGTAAATTATTATCTTTGCATATTTATTTTATCTAAATAATTCTTATAAATTCATGAATTATTCACTCTTTTCTCACATTGCTTGTACAATAGATTATTGTAACTAGACCCCCCACGCTAGTCCTTGGAGGAGACAGTCACCTAGGAGTCACTCCTCTACTTATTATTCCCCCGTCAATAGTTATTAAATATTTAAGTTAGTTAGATCAAAGTTTAAATATGACCTTACAATCTGACTTGCTCACTCTCTCAATGACCTCACTTTGTTGTCATCCTTTGGTAAGTCATCGCTTGCCTTGTCTCCAAAGGGCTGACTCCCAAAGCTTTGCACACCGCTCCCTACTCTGGTGGCGTACGACCCCCGTTGCCACCAAGACACGATACCACGGCGCCGGAGGAGCCCTTTTGCGCGCGCGGATCTATCCGCTTATCTTTATTTCTTTATTATGAACTTTTGACCCGCACGTGTTTAAGCGGGTTCTCGTTTATTTCTTCTCTCCCTTTAGGCTTCCGGGTGGGTTCTTCCCTTTTCGGGATCCCATTTGTGAAGCCCATCCTTCTTTGTGAACCTTATTTCTTTCTATGAGTATGTTAGGTGTGGGTTGTGGGCCTCAAGTGGGTCCTTTCCCCTCTCGGCCCATTATGGGCTCTATAAGAGGGGAAGGGACCCCCCCACAAACCCTAGCCGTCATTTAAAGAAAGAAAGGAGTGCTCTCCCTCTCAAGTGGCTGCTCAAGGAAGGCCGGGGAAGGAGTCCAACCGCCGCCGCCGCCGCCGCCGCCGCCACACGCCTCCGTGCCGCCGCCGCCGCCGCGATGACCGCCGCCACTCCTTGCCCCGGCCACTGGTTCATCTCCACTATCATCGCGACGCCGCCGTCCTCAAGCCGCCGCCGCTGCCGCCGCCACAGGCCGCCGCCGCCGCCTCCGGACCGCCGCACCGCCATCATCTCCACCTCCATCTCCATCTCCATCTCCGGTCATCTTCCTCCCCGAGCTCACCTGCCGTTCATCTGCCGTTCATCCCCCCTCCACGAACCGCCAACAGCAGCTCCACCTCCTTCTCCACATCCCTCTCCCTGTCATCAGCCATCCCTCCTCTCCACCCTCCGTCTGGATCTCCCTCTCCCTGTCGCACAGCCCCTCCATTTCCGATCCATCTCCCAGCTTCCGCGCAACATCCTCCGTCCCGTGAATCTGCGTTTTCTCCCCTCCATCCCGATTCCCCAACTTTCCGTTTTCCCCTTTCCGCCGGCCTCCCCCTCTTCCCATTGCGTAACCGTCACGCTCCCCATCCTGCCATCGTCTACCCACTCCCACACGATCAACCGCGCGAATCCTCCCAGTTTCACCTTACCTCTCTCCCGAATTTCTCCAATCCCACCTGCGCGCGCCTTCCTTGCGACTAGCAACGTCGGACACCCAAAATTCCCACTGCAACACCCCAAATTCCCGATCCCTACCTCTCGCAGAAAATCGTCCTGACGCTTTCCCACCAATCCCGAATCTTTCACGATTTTCTTCACCCCGAGCTCCACCTTCATCAACCGCTCACCCTCCCCGTCCCGTTCCGGCTCGCCCAACCTCCCCGTGCCCAAATTCCACTGACCCCACAAGTCACGAGTGCCCTGCATTTCCCTACGAATCCACCTTCACCCCGAACGCTCGGGGAAATTTATCTTCCCAACTTCCTCCTCCTCCCGCGACGCCAGTCCCTCCCCTCACCCGTCGGCGTCCCGTGAAGCAACCCCACCAACTTCCCTCCCCTCCCCGAGGAATTTCCCTTCCCGTCCTTCCTCTCTCCCCGCGAACGTGCCCAACTCCACCTCCTAATTTCCCGACTCCGCCTCACCAACTCCTGAATTTTCCCTCTCCCTCTCCCCCACGATCACACCGTCTGACCGCTTCCACTCCCCCGATTTTCGCAGCCCAATTTCCCACTCCCGAATTCACCGCCTCCCTCCTGCCGTCGCGCGTATCCACCCCCGTGAATTCACACTGCGAATTCAAATCAAGAATCGCAACCTCCCACTCACTCGCGAATTCAAATCGGCAGCCACAAAAATCATTACCTCAAATCCCGCCGACCGCCGCTTCATCCCGCTGTTCCCTTCCCCCCCCGGCATCGCCAAATTCACGATATCCCGTTCACCGTCTTCCCCTAAATCCATCAATCCCCTGCCGACTTCGATTTTCCGGAATTCCTCGAAGTCACGCTGCGTCTCCAAACCGACTTCCCAACCGCATCAACTCTCCCTCCCGTGCTTCTTCCCAATCGCCTCTGCGCCTACTGCTGGATCAACCCACCGGACGCGTGACTGCGACCTGCTGGGTCAAGTCGACGGGTAAGCCCACAGACGTGAGTCAGCTGGGTCAACCCAATCGCCCAACTGGTTGTCCCGGTGCCGCCCTCGCGCCACTCCACACTGTACCGACGCGTGTCCAATCATCCGGGCCCGCGCGCCTTCAGTCCACCAAGCCCGTGCCTCATTGGCTGCGTCTGGGTGATTCTCTTCCCCCTCCCGGACCACTCTTTACGCCCGTTTCGGGTGCCATCGACATCTGCCTCAAGTCACGCCGAGGATCCTCTCACGCCACGCCGACTCCACTCCCATATATTGCTGTCCCGGGATCACTTCCGCCATCTGTCCGTACCATATACGACGACTCTCCACTACGCCACGACCCACGGGCACCTCTGCCCCGCAGGTTAGCTTCATCCCCTCATTCTTAAGTTGATTACCTTTCGAAGCATTTCCTTGCTCGTCTCCTCCGCCGTCGGACGACGTAGGTAGGGTAGTACGACTATAGGTTCGAGACTTCTGACGCGTACGTCAAGTCTGACACCGAGCGTGAGCTGCAGCCTCCTGGCTATTCCACGACGAGCGACTTCCACGCCTCCGGACGTGGATCGAGAGGACCTCACCCTACCATCTTCGCGAGTTTCCCCGGGTTACCTGGAGTCGATTTCGCTGATCGGTTCGCCTGCTTGCACTTAGGTTAGGTTAGACGTCATACTTAGGGTCCAGGACTCACCCATCCTTAGGGTAGGTTTGACCGGCTATCCTTAGCCATCCTCCGACTCATTGATCAAGCACGAGGGTTTTCACCACCGTGTCCTGCATCATACTCCCCTTCAGGCTGGCCTACCTCTCTAAAGTCCATAAGCCTCATTATCAATCCAAATATATTCCAAGAAGGTTGCTTGTCCCTAATATCGTGTGATCCTGCAAGGTACATAACAAATATACCACTAGTTCACTATCGGATGAACTCCCTATCCTCATCAAACAGTACATCCTCACACTATCTTGCAAGGTACATCCTCACTCTAGATGTCTAGCATTGAGTCACCAAAGAGTTCATCTTACCCTCATATATAAGTATGACTCGCTTAAAGTCCACCTAGTATGTACAAGTGTTCCTAACAATCCTAAATCCTAGAAATCACACACAATATATTATAATATCTAAGATATTCAAACTTAATTAATAGTAACAAATATATGGAGATAACTTGAAATAAGCTAAATATATTATAATAATTAATTAATAAAAAATCTCTCATTAGAGTTGACTTTAATTTTTTCCTTTGACCTTAATTGTCTAATGTTGACTTGAAATTTCAACAAATTGACTTTGAAATTGACTTTGACCTTTTGAAGCTAGACTTTGACTATCGGCATGACTGCCCTTGAGTGTCTTTCTAAGGAGAATGCAAATTCAAAATATGCCTACAAATGATTTTGAGTGTGTCTAAATGATGATTTCAGATTCCCTAGAATGATGACCTTGAGATGTCTAAATGATAATTTTAATATTCCCTATATGATGAATATAGATGAATAATCTGGCATTTAACTTGAAAGACAATCATATGAGAGAGCCCATAAAAATAATTATAATAATAACTAGGAGATTAACTTAACTATTGAGCTAAAATTTTAATAAGAAATGGGACCCTACAATTCATCTAACTCATAAAAAAAATTAGACATCAATAATCCAGAAATGCTGAATATAGCAATCTAAAAATAACCTATCTCTATACCTAAAATTGATGTTAAAATTTACGTCAAAATAGATATTAAGGTATAATAGATATGGATCTTAAACTTAACTTAAACAAACTAACTAGAAAAATTCTTGGGACAGATCAACCAGACCTCTAATCTATTGTGAAATGGTCCTAACCAGACCTATAAAGATTTTCATTTAATCGTTAGAGAACTTGACTAAATCCTAATAATAAGCCCCAAAAAATAGAATTTTAATGAGATCTAAAGCACTTGAAAAATCTTTTACAAAATGTGACCCTACAACTTGAATTAAAAAAAAACCTAAAATGGACCCAATTGATTTCAATTCAGACCTAATTATTGACAAAAACAAAAATAATCTAGAAAAATTGTAATTTTCCTTTCCATGTGACCAGAAGAGAAAATCATTTGAGCAGACACAACACCAAAGTCAATACAAGACAATAAAGGGAAATCAATCCTAACCACAAAAATTGAAATCAATCCTAAAATCTAATAGTAATCAAAGAAAAGATTGATTATGATCTGACCCATAGATTGGATCAAGCATGACCTAACATAAAAAAGAGCCTAATTGGGGATTTGATCCGCCTTCCACACAACAATTAAATCTCCATGAGAAGACCTCAAACTAAATCTGAGAATGACTTTACAAATATGACCCACACTCACACAATTCAACATCTAAAAACAAATCACCATGAATCTAATTTAAATTCGCCAAAAATCCAACAAAATAAGATGATAAACAAGCTAAAAATGATTTCATGATTAAGAAGAAGCTGGGGATCAATTTTGTGACTAAGGAGAGTGGGTGACGATTTCTGATCATGAGAGAAAGAAATGGTCATTTGCAGAGGTGATAGCACAAGACATATATATATATATAGAGAGAGAGACACACACACACACACATAAAGAGAGAGAGGGAGAGGGAGGGAGAGATGGTCATTTGTGGAGGTGTACGTTGATAACATGCAATTTACCCATGAAATTATATGTTTATTAATACAAATTAAGGCATAAAATATTCTATTCTTATGCATATTATCATACTTTGAGTTCATATCTATCATTTCATGCAATTTTAAGTTATAATCTCAAAATGCATTATTTTAGGGATAATTATGCATAATTAAGAATATATTTTAGAGTAGATTATTCCCATCTATTTATAAGATTATAATTGGGTTTTAATGTTAAATAATAAGATAAAATAATTTTTATATACACTCATTTATTTTTCTAAGTTTTATTTTCTAAGAGAAATGACTATATTTTTTAAATGAAAATTTATTCTCTTGTTATTTATTAAATTGAAAATTTTTGAAAAATGATAGATTATTTAATTTATGGTAAAAAAAAGATTAATTTGTTTGAAAGTTATGAATTTTCTAATTTTTAGTGATTTTCTAGATTTTCTGAATTTTTCTTAATTTATTTTGGATTTATTTGGATCTTTAAAAATTAAAAATCATTGTTTTTATCGAGAGCTAATGTGATAGTTTATAGGATGGGAAAATGACGCATCGCCACGTGACGACATGTACACGCTGCGTGGCGCACACGTGTGAGTATCTATGCGTGTTTGGGTACATGTGTGTGCGTGCGTGCGTGTGTGTGAGCATGTGAGATTAATTGGTTAAATATCCTTTTCAAGATTTTTGCTAAGCTCATTAACACAAGCTACTTATATACCCGTCGATTTGCATGTACTTTTGTCATGTGGGACTTTTTTAATTTAACTATGCAGGTGACGTGACAAGTGATAACATGCTAAATTAACATGATAAAACATGATTATTGATGCATATTAAGGCATAAATGATTTCATTTCCCATGCATGTTATCATATTTATATATATTTTTCTATCATTCCACAAAAAATCATTATAATCTCAAAAAAATACTTTAAATAAGGGTTAAATATGATGATAAAAAGATAAATAAGTAATAACCCATCTTTACTTGAGATTATAAAGGTTTTTAAAGTTAAAATAATGAGAGAAAATGTTTTATAAACATTCATTTATATTTTCTTAAGTTAAATCCTTAAAAAAATAAATGTATTTTTAAAATGAATATTTAAACTCTCAATATTTAT
Source organism: Lemna minuta (assembly GCA_024174645.1). Taxonomy (NCBI): domain Eukaryota; kingdom Viridiplantae; phylum Streptophyta; class Magnoliopsida; order Alismatales; family Araceae; genus Lemna; species Lemna minuta. Next base: position 13,874,320 of record CM044104.1, on the reverse strand, counting down.
TAATTTTGAATCTTTAGAATGATAGATAATTAAAATTCGGATCAAATGAAAGAAATTTGGATTAATTTGGAGTTATATTTTAAAAGTTATGAAATTTTCTAATTTTTAGGGATTTTTTCCGGATTTTTTTCTGATTTTATTTTCGATTTAAAACGTTTAAAATAATTAAAAAAAAAGAATAAAAAGGGGGTCGATTTTCGCGCGGGTCCCACGTGGATGCGACGTGGCACTCAGGGCCACGTGGCAGCGCCACGCGGGCCCACGCGGCGCCTACGCGGCGATGTGACACTAATTATATATATATATATATTTCGGTTATAGTACATATAGTCTTCCAATTATCGGAAGAGAATTATTAACCTATGAATCCGTCGCATATTATAAATGCACCCCTTTCTTTTAATTTTCTCCGTGTGGGACTAAGTTCCACACAGTTTTTAAAATTGCAGGTGACGTGATTGACGGAGAGACGTTGGATCACGATCGAAGCGCGCCGATCGAGTGCACCCGCGGTCCACCACATCCTGATCAAGCATGTCGCTAATTAAGGGGATTATAACAGTCCTGATTAAACGGCGAGGAGCGCATCTCGACCGCCCGATCGCGAGCCAAGGGGCGCAAATTCATGCGTTTTTATAACGCTTATCAATGGGATCATCCGGATCCTCCATCGAAGATCCGACGGCTGCGATATTTTCGAAACGGTCCACGATGGACCGTTTCATCGTAACCGTGGATCGGACGGTTACGCCCAAAATGTGTATAAATAGAGGTGTTCTTCGATCTTCTAAACCATTCGAGTTGGAAATCAAAGGAATTGATCTGTCTAGACACCTCCCCTCTTGATTCCCTCAATCCCATCGTTTTCTACACTTATTTCCGCACCTCCGGAGCCTTTGAGATCGAGATTTGGTTGAGTAGATTAGGAGAAATTGACGCTTGAATCTCCTCATCGCGTTCTTCGTGTTCTACGCGATTAAGCGGTTTAATCGCATCGATTTGATCGCTATTTGGGATTAGTGGAAGCGGTTTTTCATAATCTACCTTCCTATCATGTTTAATTTCAATTTAGATTAGGATTTCAAGTTTAATTTGGTTCAATTTAAGTCAATTTCGCGATTTCTTCGTCCGGAAATTTCTTCCTACTTCGATCTTCAAATTCTCCGCGAAATCAAGACCAATTTTGATGATTCTTGATTCCGTGGAATCGATTTGAAGTTCTCTTTCATAATTTACCATTTTCCCTAATTTCTATCATCAATTCATTGTCCGATTTGATCAATTTCGAAGAAAACATTAATAATTTCCTTATTTCCCTGTGGATTCGACCCTTATTTACCATTATACCCCTCAATTCACTATTAAATCATCAAATTAGTAAGTTCGGAAATATTTTTGACACGACACCGTGTGAAATTGATGACCTCGTGGTTTCTTCTCGTCAACAAGCTCACGAGCGTCCAAACGATGCGAATAAAGGTCATTTGATTTCAGCCCCTCATTTTCACTTAAGTGAGAGGGGGAGTGGTACGTGGTAGCATCTAAGTGGAAGACGATTTTTTTTATTAAACAGATTGATAACGTGTCATTGATGCATTCATTTTCATCATTATAAATGGGTTTTAACACATAATTCTTGTTAATATAATGCACGTTTTCATATTTTTATGATATTTTTCCACTAATATACTCAACTTGCATCTATTTAGTGCTAATTTGGTAAAAAAAAAGTCCTATCATGCATCATTCTTTTCAATTACTTATATTATGAGACTAACCCAATTTGACTCTTTTAAAGTCAATTGATTGAATTCTCATATTTTCTATGAGTGATATGGATGTAGGGACATAAGTATGCAAGTAGGAAAGCATGGATATGAATGACGATAAGAGGAAAGATGAAACAACTCTCCACTAAATTTGAACACCAAGCCAACCATATTTTTATCATATGCGGTAAATGAAGTTTAGATTTGGTAAAGGGATCATCAGAAGGTTTTTAAGATGATCTAAAATTAATTTAGAGTGAATATTGGGTCAACCTCCTTATTTTTAAGGAGGTTGGACTAAACTTATTTTTTATTAAATCAGACCTAAATTTTTTCTCATCATTTTAGATATTTTTGGATGAAAATATAGAGGATTAAATTCTTGATCCAATGGAGAAAATTTCGTAGAAAAAGAAGTTGTATTTTGCGAGATATTCAATTTCTAAGTTTGATAATTTTTTCTGGAATTTTTCTAAAATTTTTTTTGAATCTTTTAGGGACTTTCTCCGATTTTGAGCCTATTTACGAAAATGTCACTCTTATTTTTGGAATAAAATTTATAGAAATGTCCCTCAACTTTTAGAAGTGAAAATTTACAAAAATGTCCCCTCCAATTTTTGAAGTAAAAAATTTACATAAATGCCACTCTACACGATCTCAATCAATTACAAGGATTTCTATAAATTAAAATCATGATATCTCATGATCTACATGGAGTTTTGAGCTGAAATTTTATTTCTAGATTCATCTTTTAACCCTCTATCCATACATACCCTTGGATTAGAGAATCGAGCTCGAAAAAATAATTTTAATAATTGAAATCTTTTACCCCTCTTTACACTCAAACCCTAGGAACCCACTGATAAAAGCCTTCATTTTCTCTCTCCTTACATTTTTGTTGGCTCTCTCTTAGCATCATGCTACCAGAAGTAAAAGGAGAGGAGGTCAAGGCCCAAAGAGGAGCATTTTTTGATGCTCAACCTTGTAGTGGAGAAGGGAGCAAACAAAGATTGTGATCGGAGCGGATTCAGCATCACTCGGCCTAGGACGGGCACACCAACGAGATTTGTGCAAAGATCTAGATTGGATTTTGGCGTGGGAACATCTCCATATACAGTAAACATGTGTTTTCTTTTTCTTTTTATTTGATTTTAGTAGCTTTGCCATCATCTCTGTGTGCATTTCTTACTCTCACCCTTGCTGTGCATTTATCCATTGCTACCGCCATATATTTTCTTATATTTTTATCATATTATCTCTATTTTCATATCTATTAATCTAATTATCTCATCTCATCTCTTTTCTAATTTCTATCTTAATTCTAATAGTGATAACATGCAATCTTAACATGATAAAACATGATTATTAATGCAAATTAAGGCATAAAACATTCTATTCTCATGCATGTTATCATACTTTGAGTGCATTTCTATCATTTCATGCAATTTTAAGCTATAATCTCAAAATACACTAAATTAGGGTTAATTATGATGAATTAAAGATAAATGGTTTTATAACCTATCCTTAATTGAGACTATAAGTGGTTTTTAAAGTTAAATAATGAGAGAAATCATTTTTATATACATTCATTTAATTTTCTAAAGTTAAAATCTTAAACAAATGAATGTATTTTTGAAATAGAAATTAAATCTCTTGTTATTTAAATATTTTGACTTTTTATAATAATAGATAATTGAATTTCAGAGCCAATGAAAAAAATCTGAATTAATTTGGAGTTATATTTTGAAAGTTATAAATTTTCTAATTTTTAGGGATTTTTCTGGAATTTTCTGAATTTATTTTTGAGTTTAAATCGTTTAAAATAATTAAAAAAAGAATAAAAAGGGGGTTTATTTTTGCGCGAGACCCACGTGGATGTGACGTGGCACGCAAGGCCACGTGTCAAAGCCACACGGACCCACGCGAGCGCCTGCATGGCGCGGATGTGACGCGTGTCATGCATATTTATATATACTCGTAATATTAGGGTTATAGTACATAAAAGCATTCTGTATTCGGAATTTAAGCTAACCCGTATATTCTACGTACCTTATAAACCCAAGAGATTCCATTAATTTTAGTCGTGTGGAACTAAATTCACTTGTATTTTAAGCGCAGGACACGTGGCGGAAGGAGAGACATCGGATTAAAAGGCGCATCGATTGAGATGCGTGGACCGCATGGACTCGAGGTCCACCGATCATCATCAACACATGTGGCTTTAAAAGAGAGTTATAACGGCTCAGATTAAACGCGTGGGGGAGCATCCTGATCGTCAGATCGCGATCCAAACGACGAGCGATCTAATGTGTTTTATAACGCATCTCAATGGGCTTCATCCGAGTGCTTCATCACGGATCGGAACGGCTGCGACATGTTTGAAACGGTTCGTGATGGACCGTTCCATCGTAACCGTTGATTAAAGCAATCGGACGGTTACGCCCACTTCGCCTATAAATTAAGGCGTTCTTCGATTTTGTAAGACATTCTCGGATGATTTCGCTCAATTGACATATCTATACACATCTATCCTTGAATCTCTCATTTCTAATCTCTTTCTAGACTCGTTTCTGCGTCCACGGCGTGATTAAAAGTCAGATTTCATCGATTGATCAAGGAGAATTCGTCTCTTGAAACACCGATGTTCGCTTTCAAAATCGCGGAATGAATAGCCTCGATCCGGCGATCAATTGGATCATTTCGATCGCTATCTCGGGTTAGAAAATGTGTTTTCCTTCTAATCTATCATCATGTATCATCAATTTGTAATTTAGGATCGTAATTTAGTTTAATTTCGTTTTTAATTTCGGTTTTAGTTCTTTCGATTTTCAGAAATTTTATCCCACTTCGCTCTTTGATTTCTCTGCGATTACTAATCCAAATCAAGTGATTTTTGATTCCAGTGGATATGACTTTGAGTTATCTTTCTAAATCTACCATTTTCCCTATTTTTCTATCACCAATTCATCGTTTGATTTGATCCATTTATAAAAGATCTCTCGAAAATACCTTATTTCCCTGTGGATTCGACCCTTATTTACCATTATACCCCTCTATTTGCTATTAAATCCTTAAATTGGTAAATTCGGAAATATTTTTGACACTCAAATAGAAACTCAAAATTATCTCTCATACTCACCTCCACGTGCTCCATTCCAACTCACGCATCTTCCTCCGCCCTCATCTTTCTTCTAAACTCATAACCTCATTACTTTGGCTCCCTGTGGATTCGAACCCTGGCTGCACTATACTAATTAATGAACTATATTTTATTGCATGAAATCGATGCACAACAATGAAGAAAAACACATGCAATCAAGTTCATCACAAATCAATCCTAACTATTCATCTGAGGAGTTGTAACAGTTAGAATTTGAAGTGTCATATGAGAATCTAGTACGTCGATTCACTATTGGAAGGACAAGATCTCGCGACCCTTCTTCTTCACGCGCGACATGGCAAAATCTAAGGACTCCATCTTCAATTGAACGAACATGACTTAACGATAACGATTCACATCTAAGTGTTTCATATGAGCCATTGATTGAAGATGAAGAGCCAAATCTAATAACCACGCCCAATTTTGCCTATAAATACGCATGTTCTTCAACGATGTAAACCATTCTTTGGATGTTTCGAGCTATTGAACTAAATAGACATCTCAATCCTTAAATCTCTTGATTTCTTTCTCTTTTAGACTCATTTTCGCGTCTATGGAGTGCTTGAAATCAAGATTTCATTGAAAGAATAAGGAGAAATTTCCTTTTAACTACCAAATTTCATCTTCAAAATTGTAGAATGAAAAACCCTTGATTTGGGGATCAATTGGATCATTTTGAGCATGACTTGGGGTCAAAATTATGTGTTTTCCTCCTAATCTTTCATTCTGTATCATTATCTTTCAATTTTGAATCGTAGATTAGTTGAATTTTAGATAAATTGCTTAAATTTCTCTCTCCTCGCGATTGATTTTCTATCTAATTTTTGCTCCTTGATTTCTCCGAGAAGCTTAATCCAAATCGAGTGATTTTTTATTCTATGGATTCATCTTGGAATCCTTAATTTCTCACCTCAATTCCTTGTCTGATTTTTTATTAAATTTGAAGAACACTTCAAAAATATCTTAATTCTCTGTGGATTCAATCCTTATTCATCATTATATTGTTTAATTCATGATTATAATATTAAATTGGTGAGTTTAGAAATTTTTTTGACACTTCTTTGTGTGTTTTCAACGACCGCATGGATCCGTTTTGTCATACGCACGAGAACAATAGAGAGATTATGATCTCGATCAATGATGCCCAAAACAAAAAATCAATTAATTCTCTTCTTAGTCAACATAACCGTTAGGTACATTTTAATGAGATAATAAGAATTAAATAAGAATAAAGAGAAAAATTGAGGAGATAAAAATAGATCATAAATATTAAATCATGTATGTAATCCATTTATGACTCTATTCAGTTATGATACCCTAAATACCTTGAATACTTCAATGATGAAAAAATGCAAAATATAAAAAAACAAAAATGACTATATAAGAGACGTTGATGATAATATTTGTAAATATTAGAAGAATAGATGGAAAATAAATAAGATAAAGTTTATACTTAGTGGTGTTTGGGTTTCATTTTCATCTTGGGTCGATTTCTCGAGCCTTCAATACCTATGCGATGAACATATACCTTCCTCAAGCCTCTAGGCTATTGAGTAAGATAATTCATATAATCAATATAAAATATTTTAGTATATTATCAAACTCACATTGAGTTAACAAACATGTTAATTCTAGGTTTTCTAGAGTTTCATCTATGTTCCGTTAGGTGGGCTGCTTGAGCCTTTAGTACCTACAATTACAAAGACATGCCTCTCTTACATCATTCTAGCTAAAAATGGCAATCAACTTCTTGGATTAATGGAATAATATTTCATAAATATCAATAAACCAACAATGTAATAAAAAACCTCATCCCCACTATACTCAAGGGCAATCCTCATGCCTAAGCCATGATTTTATTGTATTTAGTGTTCATATGACCTGTAATACCAATATTCCCATTTTCGAAGTGACAATTCCTTGACCGATGGAGAAAGATCTTTCTTCATGCATGTTTGTTGAATAACATGCCAAGAATTCCTTGTGGGATTTTGTGTGAACACAAGTACCTTTCAAGATCCTCTTGGATGATGCTCTTGATCATAGTCGATATGTATGTAAGTTCAAAATCTAAGAGTATTGAATCATCATTGTTATAGTCATATCACATCATGCCCATGGTAGACCATAGATTGCTACTACTTGCTTGATCAAAGTCATTTGTGTGTATATATAGTTTTCCAATAGTTCCAATCACCTTATCACAATAAATTTTTGCAAAACTTAATGTGAAAATTAATTATTTTGCAAAACTTAAAATAATTTTTGTAAAAATTTTCCAATAGTTCCAATAGTTCATGTTATTGGGTCAACCATCTCTGCAATGGCAAAGGTAATGTTACCTTCCAACACTGTTTTTTACTCATGAATCTTCCCAATCATCTCTGAACTATGGCTGATTAAAAGGAAAGATTAGGCCCATAATTCTGTGTCATGATTTGATCAACCCCATTTTGTGGAATTGTGATCAATGATTTGATCTGATGATTTTTTTATCAAGATCAACTTTCCATCAGAATCAGAGACCTTTTAGGCTTCTTGCCTTCATCATTTTTAATTAGAATCATTAGATGATTATATATGTGCCTAGAGAGAGAGAGAGAGAGAGAGAGAGAGAGGTAGAGAGGTCCAGATTAGTTGTCCAATTGTCCATCTGGGATGCCCTACCAAAACATTTGAGAAAAATTGCTTGCATTAAATCGGCCACCATTTTCCCGAGACGACGACGATGAAGGTGGCCAGGTTTCTTCTTGCTCGGCAGTGGAGGTGCAATCCCTCAAAAGTATTTCTCTTTCAGGAAACTTCTACGTTATCCAAATATCGGAATCCTAGGCTCCTCGGCCATTTTTCCTCTACTTCAGACTCCGATCGGCCCGACCCCATTTCAGAAACCCCGGAAAGAATCCATCTTTTAACGGAAAAAGTCTCCTGCGCGTCGAAAAATTCCATCAGTGATGATCTCCGCTTGAAGCTCTCCGTTTTTGCTGAGGAGCTTCTGTCTCTACCCGACGAGGGGGATGTCGATTCTTTACTCTATTCTAAATCTTTTCTTCATGATAATATTATGGATGCAGCTCCCTTTCTGGAGCTCCTCTTCCTTCTCTCCGGCCGCCCACTTTTAGCTTTAAAGGTACTTGTAATCATTTGGATTTTTTTTTATCAGGGTATTCTTTTTTACGTTTCGATATTTTTTTCACTTGGGTCTTTCGGTGATGTTCATTTTTGTGAAGTCTGAACGGGAATATTCTTATTTCCATTTCGATATTTTTTTTGAAATTGTGTCTTTCGGTGGTATTGATTTTGAGCGAGCATCGATAAAGGTATCCTTTTTTTTCCATTTTGAGTATTTTTTTTCACTTGGTCTTTCGGTGATATTCATTTTGAGCGTCCTGAAAGGTATTTCTCTTTTCCAATTTGAGTATATTTTCACTTGGGTCTGTTGGTGATGTTCATCTTCAGTCTTCTATAGGCGACATTTTTTTTTCCTCCATTTTGAGTATTTGTTTTCACTTGCGTCTTTCGGTGATGTTCATCTTTAGTATTCTTTAAGCTACTTTTTGTTCGCATTTTGAGCCTTTGTTTTCACTGGGGTGTTTCGATGACATTCATTTGGAGTATTCTTCAAGGTACTCTTTTTCCTCCTGTTTGAACATTCTTTTTACTTGGGTTTCTCTGTGACATTTATTTTCTCAGTTCTTTGATCGGAGGAGGAAGAAATTAGTGGGAAATGCTGCTCCTTTGATAGCAGAAGAGTACGTGAAGGCAATCAAGCTCGCTGGTCGCATTAAAGATGTGAATCTTGCTCTTGAATTGTTTAACGCAGCTGGATCTGAGCGTGTTCGAACTTCTTCTACTTATAATGCTCTGATGGGAACCTATATGTTCACGGAATCCCCGAAGAAATGTTTGGCTATCTTTGAAAATATGAAGAAGGATCCTGATTGCGTGCCCTCGATAATAACTTATAATATCCTCCTCTCTGTGTTTGGCCGGTCCATGCTGGTGAATCACATGGAAGCCATTCTAACGGCTATTGAGGAATCCAATTTGAAGCCGACGTTGAAGACTTATAACACAGTGATAGCTGGATATGTGACAGCATGGATGTGGGATAAAATGGAGAGCAGTTTTCAAGCAATTACAGACAGTGGGTTGAAGCCTGATACATTGACTCACCACTTGATGCTCCGTGGGTATGCACATCAGGGGAATCTAGAGAAAATGGAGAAAACTTATGAACTTGTGAGAGACACCATTGACGAGAAATCACCTCCTCTGATTCGCGCCATGATCTGCGCTTATTGCAAGAGTTCTGATCCTGATCGAGTTAAGAAGGTTGAGACGCTGTTCAGTAGATTGCCAGAGAACCAATATCGGTCTTGGTTGAATGTACTTTTGATCAAGCTTTATGCTCGCGAACACCTGACGGAAAAGATGGAAGCTCTTATCCATGAAGCGTTGAACCGAGGCACGGTGATTAATGCGGCAGGCGTTATGAGAGCAATCATAACGAGCTATTTTGTTCTTGGTGATTTAGATCATCTGACAAAGTTCATCAGGCTGGCTGAATCAGCCGGATGGAGGCTCTGTAGATCATTATACCATTGTGAGATGGTTATGTATGGTCAGAAGAGCCGGTTTCACGAGATGAAGAATGTTCTTTTGGAAATGGATGATTTTAAGTTTGAACCCACAAAGAAGACGTTCTTGATCATGTACAAGGCCTATTCAAACTTTGGGAAGAAGTTTGCGGCAGAAAGTGTGTTCGGATTGATGTGGAAAAATGGCTTTATCATTCCGGGAGATGCTTTCTGTCTAGCCTGTGATTGATCATTCTTTTCATCAATATGGTTATGTTGATGATGTCATTCTTTTAATCATGAATAATGTACAGTTCAAATACACAGCAATTGCTGTATTCGCAGAGAATCTCTGCCAACCATTGGAATACTGCATATTCCAAAATATTCTCAAAGTCCGAGACTCATGCTTCAACAGAATTTGGGCTCAACAGGTGAATTTTGTACTATCTTAGATGATTGTGGAAAAATATTTCTTGCTTCGGCCATTATTTCACCATTAGACTATTCGTGTTCTTAATGGTCTGATTGATTCTTCTCCTGTACTTTATTCTTGCCCTTAATTGCCGATATGTCTACTCATTTCACCATGGTTATTAAGGGTGTTTTAGTCCTTTGGTCCATGGGGGCAATTCTCTTGGCATTATGTTTTTAATTGGATGATCTGTCATCCAATTACAGTCTGCAGCATGGAAGCAAGTCCTACTAGCTTGTTATCTTGCCAACCCTCGATCTGACGAGTAGGGACAGCGATCACTGATGAGTAGGGAATGGTGATTGCTGATCGGATCATCATGATCACCATGATGATCTGATCAATGGCCTCTTAAATTTAGCTTCAATCGACCAGTGATCAAAGCCAATTGATCAATTGGGGGAGCAATCAATTATGCGATTGATGAGTGATCTGTCCCCTATATTATTTTCAGGGTTTTTGTCATATTCTTGATGATTTTAGATTATCAATTAGGTGTATTTTTGTTGCAATATTTTTTTTAATTTCAATCACTCCTACTTGTTGATGTACTTGGAAAAAAAACTATTACTTGTTGATCAACAATCAGTGATCGATCACCTTCAACTGATCAACAATCAGGTGCCTGATCAAATCGATGGATTGCAATCAGATCATAACTGGTGTTGACTGATCAATCAAATCCATCAACGAGCCAATGCACGATCATTATCGCATTGATCAGATCATATTGCCGTTCCCCTCTGACCTGAGATTAGGGGTCTGACTCGTCCGGAAAACAGACTGATGATCTTCTGATGGCGGGGATCATCCATAGAAAAGTTTATCTCAAATTCGAGAAAAGTTTATTCTCTTACTTTCAAGCAATTTCGCCGTAAAAGGTTTCCCGCATGTGTCTATGAGAAAAAAGACTAGAGAGAGTAGAACTGCAAAAATCTTCACTGGTGTCTTGCTTTTTCTCTCTTGCAGATCGAGGCCCGAATTCCAAGCTGGGATCAGAGACGATCTGCGATCACTGTCCCGGATCACCGATTTTCCTGCTCCCTGAAAATCACGGATAAATGATTATTTTAGCTGAATTTTCATGGGAAGCAAACAAGCTCCCCGTCGTTTTACGTAGTCGCAGTTCATGCCTCGGGGAAAGCTTCAGATCATTTGTTTTAAGCGTCATCTTTATTCCCGTCCTTGCGCGGCGCGTGCTGCGTGCACGTGCTTTCTCTTGTCAGAGAGGGAAAGACAGACCGAGTATCACGTGACGCCGGAGAAAACGCCAACCATAAAGCCCCGTCCACCTCGGCGGGCCGTTAACTTGTCCGGTGGGCAGACAGAGAGAGAGAGAAGGTCAACAACGGGGTCGAATTTACTCGCCGTTTTGTCTTTCTTCGTGGGAAGGAAAAAGGAGACGGCGTCCACGACGGCGTCTGCCATGAACAGTGGCAAATCCGCCGGCCCACGTGAAGGCGCCGTCTTTCGGCGCCGCCGCCCCGCTGACGTCACCTCCCAGCGGACCATCCGATCCACTGTGAGGCGACTTGAGAAGAACTATCCGTGTCTCCGCCGGGGATCTCGGCGGCGCCGCCGCCGATAAATAAGTTAACAACATTTCATTTCCTTTATAAGAACAGTCAACGCAGCAGACACGCGTCAAACCCTAACAAAGGGAGCCTGTATTCAGATAATCATACTTACAAATCGCAGGTGCGAGACATCTAATATCGCCCTGCTCAGCTGTCGCAGCTCAAGAAAGCTCTGATCTCTTCCATGACCTCGAAGAAATGGTCATTATTGGGCAGAAGATAGAACCCAATCGTCGCCTGAACGAGATACAAAAGCTTAACGGAATGCCCGGCTTTCTTCATCCCCTCCGCGTAAGCCAGCTGCCAGTCTCTTATCAAGTCAAACCCGGCGACGACGACCAAGCTCCGAGGAAACCTAACTCCTCTGAGATCCGGCGCCGAAGGGCTAAAAGGATTACAGGCGGGATGGTCGCGGTCGGCGTCTTCGGGAAGAAAAGCCCGCCAATACCAGTCTCTGTCCTGCAGAGTAACGAAGTATTTCCCGTCGAACAGAAGCTCCGATTCCTTCCTCCCTTGACCGCCGAACATGGGGTTCAGGAGAATGTTCCCTTCGATCTGAATGTTGGAGTTCGCAGCGCGGAGAGCCACGTGGTGCGCGATGTTTCCGCCGGAGCTGTCCCCGGAGAGAAAGATCTTGACTGTCGAGTCAACGCCGCTTCGGAGCCAGGGTCTGGAGGAGACCCATTTTAGGGCGGACCATCCGTCATCGTAGGCGCATGGGAAACGGAACTCGGGGGAGCGGCGATAACTGACGGAGACGACGACGGCGCCGCACATGGAGACGAAGCGCCGGCAGAGGGAGTCGTAGATGGCGCTGTTGGAGGAGGAGTGCGCGAAGCTGCCTCCGTGGAAGAAGATGATGATCGGGACGGGTGAAGTGGCGCTCAGAGGGCGCTCGATCTCGAGGAAGAAAGAGCCCGCCGGGGATGCTCCCGGGCGGTAGACTCGGCTGAGGAGATTGGTGGACCGGTCGATGATGACATCATAGGAGATGACGCCGTCGACGGGGGCGGCGTTGGCGGGGACTTTTCTGTCCAAAAACTCGGCTAAGTCTCTGTTGAAGGTTCCGTCCGGCCGGCGGAGGAGGTTGTAGGCGAGCTTGAAGTTTGAGATGAGAACCCACGTGTTGAGAGGAACGACGCTCTGAAGAAGAAAAGGAGGAACTTTTGAAGGTAGCCTCAATTGGGGAGGTAAAAAACGTAGATGGATACCTTGGAATCGTTGTTGTTGAGCTCGTTGCTCCCGGCCATGAGAAATTCCAGCGAAATTAGCGGATCAGGGCGAGGAGAAGGGAGGGAGATGCATCCCCAAGAATCCGAGATTGTCTTTTCCGCTCTCTAGGTTTCAACTGAGTGGGAAAACTCAGATCCCAGGAACGAGGGAGATGGAAAAGAGCGATGGCAAAAGGCCTAACCGAGGAGCTGCAGATGGAGAAAATAGTACTATGGGGTCGGCAAAGAGAGGATAAAGGAGAGAGAAGACAAAGAGAGTTGGAGAGAGATAGAGAGAGGGGATTAGATTAATGGGGAGTAGGGATTGGGTTGGAGGAGGAGGAAGAAGAAGAGGGAGAAAGAATTGGGGCGGCGCAAACGGGGACGAGGGTGGAGTCAAGCGCAACAAGACGGAAGGTGGAGAGGAAGACGACAAAGGCCCCTACAGTGTGAACGCGTCTCGATTCGCGAGTCCACTGGCCGTGGGACCCACATTCAAATGCTTACGCCTAATATGGGGCCCGCTTCATCGGGTTCGGATTCGGCCCGATAAGAGCTCTTCTGTCGGGCTTTTTGGTACTTTCTCGATCACGTGCGCCCCGCAGAGCGCCCATCTTTGACCGAAATTTTTTTGTTGAGAAATTTATGAGGGGCTTTTTGGAAATTTTATTTATCGCGAAATAATTCTGAAAAGAAGTTTTTTGTCGGACTCGCAGACGAAAATGCCGACCTGAAAAATAAAAAAACCTTTCAACTACTTATTTTTATCCCCAAGCCTGTCGTTTCCTCGCAGTCAAATATCGTACAGTCCAGGGTCGGGGTGTGAATGCGAAGAAAAATGGGTATTTGATCGCAAAAAAAAAACGAGCGCGTGGGCGCCAAGAAACGGACAAAGAAAAGCTCTACGCCTGCGTGTTGCCGACGCCACCGCCCTGCAACGAGACAAAATATGCCGCCTCTGAATTTCCTCGTTCTCACTCTTCCAGTCTTCTCTCTCTCTCTCTCTAAAAAAAGGGTAAAAACATCTAAATTTCGAGAATTTCATCGATATTAGCAGTTAAAAAACTGCATTTCTTCCGGGTTTATGGCACGTTCTTGAATTTTCGCGGGGTTTTCGCCGTCGACAAGAGAGAGAAACGGTGAGAGATAGAGAGAGACAGCTTCCTCCATCTAGGTTTGTCTGACTAGGGAGGCGCAAGGTTCTTTGTGGTCTGGCCGGAGGAGGAAAGATACGATTTTTGGAGCCCAACAGGCTTCACTGGGCAGATTTTAATGGCTGGGGAGAGAAGCTGCCACGCAGGAGCCCTCTCTGTGCCTTCTGAGCGGGCCTGGAGATTGAAAGAGGTGGAGATAGAGGGAGAGAGACTGTTATATTACTTGCATGAGAACAGAGAGACTGCTCTGATTCATTTCTCTCTCTTCTGACTTAAGATAACCATCTCTCATGTTTCTCTCTCTCTACGGAGGCGGGGCTTTCTTCCACGCTTCCCTCTGTTCATCCTCCAATCCTCGCCACCAATCATTGAGCGGTTTCCTCCGACATCGAAAATTCGCCATCTTTCTCCGCTCTGATCTCCGAGAGAGCGACAGTGAGAGATAGAGAAACATTCAGACACGCCACAGGCTCTTCAACGAGGAGAGAGAGAGATGTTTATCCTCATCGGTCGTTCTCCGCAGAGGAGAGAGAGTGACGCCGGCCGATGGTTGCTAGCGGTGATCAGGTTTTTTCCGAGTGGGCCCGAGGAGACCCTTTCTCCTCGGTGGGGCTCACGGCCCTGCACAACGAATCCGACGGCGGAGTTTCGTTCCGCGCTAAATCTGACGGCTCGCTTCTAGCCTCCCCGCATGAGGAGGCGATGCAAGTCTGCCATTAAAGTCAACACCGAGACTGGTCTTTGTTACAGAGGCGTTTGACCCGGCGGAGTGCGAGGAAGGAGGCGGATGATACGATCCCCTTTGGATGGAGAGTTCCGCAGAGAGGGTGCAGTCAAGTGGAAGCTTCAGCGGGAGCGTTGACCGGGGATGCTCGCTCGAGTTATGAGCGTAAACGGGTTCTGGGTTTTAGTCAACGCCTTAGTCAAAGCTAGGAAACGCGAGGGACCGTTTATCGGAGATGAGGAAATCTGAATTCCGTCCAACGGCTAGGGTTGTTCCGTCAAAGCTAAGGTTGATGGATGAAGACGACGACGACGACGAAGAGGATGATGCAAAAAGAAGTAGATGGAGAAAGGAAAGCTCTCATCCTGGGCATGGCTAGAAAATCTCTCTTTGAACTCTCCAGAAAGAAGAAAAAAGAAACAGCAGAGCTGAAACAGAGAGAGAGAGAGAGAGAGAGAGAGAGAAAGGAAGAAAGAGACAGCAGAGCCAGTGGACCAGTTTGTTCTCTTGCGAGAGAGAGAGAGAGAGAGAGAGAGGACTACACTGAAACTGTCCACCCTCGTGTCCATCTCTCTGTCTAGCGTACGACGGATACGGAGGAGCGAGCTTTATCGTCTCTCTTCCTCCTCCTTCCTTCCTGCTCCCTCCGCCGCCAATCATTGAGCGGTTGCCTCATTCCTTTGGAAGTCTCTACCTCAGGGAGCTAGCGGGCCCCATGTCAGCAATGTGGGCCCCATTCAGATCACATTGGACCCCTTCTCGTCCGGTGGGGCCCACGCTCATCCCGTACTTCCTCACTGGTGTCATCTCGCTGTTAAAATTTTTTTGACAAGAAAACAGTGATCAATCTGATCATCACGATCGTGATCGATTACGAGCCGATCGATGGATCAGATCGATCATATATTGTTAGGATTGATGTGCGTCTACCACCGCCCCGATCAGATCATCTAAAGTGATTGATGTCCATCGTTACGAGCACGCATCAGATTGTTGATCAATCTAAGGCGATAGAACAGATCAACAATCAGTCTTCCATCAATGGTCATCGATAACAAAGTAATAACAATTACTTGAATTAAAAATTTATTTTATTTGCAATGAGGGTGTGCCACGCATCTGTGATATTAAGTAAAGATCGACGGCCAGAGTTCATCGTTAGGACTTTTGAATGACCTTTACCGAGTCATCAGACATCACTATCACTAGCATCAGTGCGGCCGTGCTACTTGTTATTAGTATGGTACCTGTGTGACACCGTTGGTGTGGCCATGCTTGCTCATTGGCGGCATACCGCATGACATTCCTCCCATGTAGATTGTGACCACATGCCCCACCTATCTTTCAAATAAAAACCTTTAAAAGATTCCTATATAATTAAAATTACTACAAGAAAATTCAAGAAAAAAATCCCCAAAACTTAGAAGATCAATAAAAATAAGATAAGAAATAAGGAGCTGCTCATGAAACTTACAAGTTTGACTCAAAAAGTCAAATGATGTCAACTTAATGGTTAATAGTGCCCTTTATTTTAATAATGGTTGATCACGTGATATAAGTCATGAAAATCATTAACTTGAGAAAATTGGGGTTAGTACTTGGGACATTACACTTTTTAAGGTCAAACATATCAATAAAAAATTTTAACCCTACATGATGCACAAATTGACTTAAGCTAAATGGTATGATGTTCATAAACATTATGTAAAAATATGACAACATGCATCATATGCCATATATTATGAAGTAATATAAGTTAATTATCATGCAAATGGTTGTATAAATTGCATCTAATCATCATGTTGTAATATTCAATATTTGGACACTCAATATTTTACTCAAGGTTGCGTGGATATCCTATCTGGCTCGTGATAGGAAGGTTTACGTGAGTAATAGGTTGACTGCCATCCAATCATGATATAGGCATCTTGTTCATTTTATTATTGACCTTTTAATTATTGTTATACATGTGTGATATTAACAATGAAGTCCAAGGATACGTTCAATGATAAGTAAATTATGATGAGATCATACCACTATGACTACTTATCTATGAACAGATTTTTGAAATGTTTTTATTCATAGGATATCCAAGAAGGACATTAGATATCCATATTGAATAGAAATGTTTTCTCTTGCTCATAAGATAAGGATTATTGATCCATGACCATTTGTGTGGAGACACTAATACATGCATTAGATGTTCTTTAGAGAAACAATTTACTAAACTGATCTATACAAATCCTTAGTTGGTAATTTAACTAAATGTCAATTGAGCGATTCATGTCACAAGTGTATAAGTGATCTAAGACACCAAAGACATTATAGATGGACAATTATGTCTTGACTTTGACCTTTGAGTATTTAAGAATGAAACTCTAAACTATAGACGCTTGACAATAATAAGATGTCCCTGAAGGTGATTTTGTGGTGAATATGAGATCATTAGGACACAATACTAAAAGGAGATCAACTCTAGGAAATAGTTTGCTCAAGTTTTTGACCAAGGTAGAATGTGAAATATAAAAAATGAGTATTACTTAATGATTTTTTTTACACTAGTTTCCAAGTAGAATAGTCAATTAGGATTTGACAATTGAAGATGTCCTAAGTCAGTCTAGAAGTGTTACACACATGGAGATAATATGTAAAAGGTTATACGTAAGCAAAATTTCTTGGCCAAGGTCGTTTCATTGCAATAGTTCTTGGGCAAGGTACAAAGTGAAATATTAAAAAAAGAGTTTTTTCAGTTATTTTTTATTGCACTAGTGCCAAGTAGAATAACCAATTGGGGTTTGATAATTCAAAATGTTTTAAGTCATTCAAGGAGTTTCATGTGCATGGAAGATTATAATTAAGTGGTAACTATGATGAATCAAATCCGCGAGGTCATTGAAAACACGCGGACACGAGTCAAAATAATTACCAAACTCACAAATTTAATAAAATATTCACAAATTGAATAGTATAGAGGTTAATATGGTTTAAATCCACGGAGAATTAAGGTAATTTTGAGGTATTCTTTAAAATTCGATCAAATTGGATGATAAAATGAGGTGAGAAATTAGGGATTTTGATAAATTAGGAAAGAGAACTCAAAGGCGAATCCATGGAATCAAAATTAGTCTATTTTAATCAAGATTTGCGAAGAAATCAAAGAGCAAATTAGGTAGAAATTTTTGAACCCGAACTTGAAAAAATCTGAAATAAAATCTAAAATTAATATAATCTATGATTCTAAGTTATAATTTAATGATAAAAAACGAAAGATTAGAAAGAAAACACATAATCTAACCTGAGATAGTGATCGAAATGATCCAATTGATTGCCAGATCAAAGGCTTTTCATTCCGCGATTTCGAAGACAATCGTCGGCATTTAAGAGGCAAATTCTCCCTATTCTTTCGACGAAATCTCACTTGCAACAACATCCAAGAATGGTGGTTTCTAGAAGACTCGATTACTCAAAAATATCTAAGAATGATTTACATCGTCCAAGAAAATCTCAATTTATAGCAAATTTAGGCGTAATCATTGGATTTGGCGTTTCATTCTTGATTAATGACTAGAGATGAAACGCCAGGATTTGAATCGTTACGGTTAAGTCGCGTCCATTGGATTGGAAATGGATGCATTTCATCTTCATGTGTGAAACGCCATTCATTGGATCTTGATCTAACGCTCCTGATGTGTTTCGTCAGTTTTAATCTTAGCCGTAATAACTCCTTTGATGAACGACTGAGATTAAATCATTTTTAAAATGATTTCGCCGACCAATCCGATTATGCCGCGCACCCCCCGACTTAAGTGACGATTGAAATTTTTGATTTAACGCTTAAATCGGACACTCCACGCAACGCCATGTCACCTACACATTTTAAAACAAACACATAGTCCCACATGACGAAAAATTAGGTGAATGCACGCGTATATAACTAATACACGAATAAGGAGATAGCAAAAATCCTTAACAGGGATTTTATGCCTTAATCACATACACAAACACACAGGGATTTTATGCTTTCTCCTTAATCACATACACACACGTGCGCACACGCGCACACGCGCACACACTCGCACTCACACACCCGTGCACATATACATATGTGTGACACGTGATGGTCTCATATGTCACCACGTGGCACTGCCATTTTCGTCTGCGTCACGTCAACTGCCACATCACCACGCGATAAAAATAAGAATTTTTATTCATTTAATTCAAAATAAATCGAATTAAATTCATAAAAAAATTTTTTAAAAAATTCTAAAAAATCCTTAAAATTTTAAAAATTCATAACTTTCAAAATACAACTCTAAATTAATCCAAATTTATTTTTTTGGATCATAAATTAAATTATATATCATTCTAAAAAGTCAAATTATTTAAATAAAAAGAGAATAAATTTTTATTTAAAAAATATAGGCATTTCTCTTTAGAGATTAAAACTTAGAAAAATAAATGAGTATAGAAAAGTATTTTCTCTTATTATTTAATATTTAAACCAAATTATAATCTCAAATATAGATGAGAATAATTTACTTTAAAATATATTCTTAAAAATGCATAATTATCCCTAAAATAGAGCATTTTGAGATTATATCTGAAATTTTCATGAAATGATAGATATGCACTCAAAGTATGATAGCATGCATACAATAGAATGTTTTATGCCTTAATTTGTATTAATAATCATATAACTTCATGTTAAAATTGCATGTTATCAAACTACTAGTAGAAATTTTCGATTAGTGGATAGCATAACCTCTTTACCTTCCATGACACATGGTGTAGAGGATGGATGTACATTATGTATTGTATAATGCCAATCGCACTTCTATGTTCTATTTATATTCATTGGAATACAATTTATTCATTTTTATTTTCTTGTGTGATGTTTTTAATGCAGTCCATGGGCATATGTAACAAGTAAGTGAATTATGATGAGATCATAATATAAATATCACTAGTTTTTAAACATATATTCTAAATGTTCTTATTTGAGGGATATTCGAGATGGACATCAAATGATCTGGAAAGAATAATGACGAGATGAGACCGCGAGGTCGTCGATTTCACACGGTATCGCGTCAAAAATTATTCCGAACTTACCAATTTTAAGAAATTAACTTGAATTGAAGGGTATAATGGTACATAAGGGTCGAATCCACAGGGAATTAAGGAATTTCTTGATGTAATCTTCGAAATTGATCAAATCGGACGAGAAATCGATGGTAGAAATTGGGGAAAATGATATATTATGAAAGATAACTTCAAAACGAATCCACGGAATCAAAAATCATCGAAAATGATCTTGATTTCGTGGAGAAATCGCAAATTGAAGTGGAGAGAAATTTTTGAACGTTAAAATCGTGATTTTGGATGAAATTTGACGAAATTGAAATATAAATCCTAATCTAAACAGAAATTAAATACTATAGGAAGATTAGGAAGCAAAAACCGCTTCCACTAATCCCCGATTGCGATCAAATCGCTGCGATTAAGCCTCTTAATCGTGAAGAACACGAAGAACGCGATCGATGGATTCAAGCGGCGATTTCTCCTTCGATTCTCCACCAAATCTTGACTTTAACCCCTCCATGGATGCGGAAATGAGAGAGGAAGAGGATGGAATCAAGAGAAATGAGAGAGAGGGTGTCTAGACAGCTCAATTGGATTGAAATCTCAACTCGGATGCTTAGAATCGTGATGAATACATCGTTTTATAGGCTTTTTGGGCGTAACCGTTCGATCGAAACGATCGACGGTTACGATGAAACGTCCACGATGGACCATTTTCGAAAATGTCATGACCGTCCAATCGTGATGGACGGTCTCGATTTCATCTGATGAAATGCTTTATAAAACGCTTCAAATAACGTCCTTTGGATTGCGATCGGACGGCTGAGATTCTCCCCGCGCGGTTCGATCCGGATCGTTATAACGCTCCAATTAAGGCACCTGCCTTGATCTTGATCTGGTGGTCCGACGTCCATCCGATTGACGTGTGATATCGACGCGCGCCATCGATCCGACGCTCCGTATGCGTCCACGTCACTTGCATATGTAAAACGTGTGGATTAGTCCCACACGGAATTAATTATAGGAAACCGTCGGATTTATATTACCCGACGGTTTAGGGGGTTTGAATACCCTTCCGTATAACGGAAGGCCGAAACCTTATGCATAGTATAGTATATATAATATATATGTAAATAATATCGCGCCGCGTAGGCGCCGCGTGGGCCCGCGGGGCGCTGCCATGTGGCACTCCGGGCCACGTCGCATCCACGTGGGACCCGCGCGAAAAACCCTTTTTTTTTTTTTTTATTTAAAAACGGTTTTAAATAAAAAATAAAAGCAGAAAAATCCGGAAAAATCCTTGAAAATTATAAAATTCATAACTTTCAAAATATAACTCCAAATTAATCCAAATTTCTTTCATTTGATCCGAAATTTAATTATCTATTATTCTAAAAAGTCAAATTTAATAAATAACAAGAGTTTAAATTATTATTTCAAAAATACATTCATTTATTAAGATTTTAAAATTTAGAAAATGAAATAAATGTTTATAAAAAAATGATTTCTCTTGTTATTTTAATTTAAAAACACTTATAATCTCAAGAAAAAGATGGTTTATCAAATTATTAAATTCTAATTTATCAAAATTAACCCTAAATTAGAGTATTTTGAGATTATAATGACTTTTTCATAGAATAATAGAAAAATACATATAAGTATGATAACATGCATGGAAATGAAATCATTTATACTTTAATATGCATCAAAAATTATGTTTTATGATGTAAATATAGCATGTTATCAAATAACACTGTTTGATCTGATTCATATGATAAGTATGGTTGATCATGTGGTCATTGGTGTGAAGGCATCAATGATAAATAGTAGGTGCTCTTTGGAGAAAGAGTTCACTAAATTTATCTGTGTGAATCCCTAAATAATATTATACATAGTTTTCAATCAATTTGATGTTAGACTCAAAGTTGTTGCATGTTCAAGCCCAACAAATTCACAATTTATTGGAAGATGAGGGGATAGAGATGAAGAAGATTTATGGTTAACTCTTAGAGCTGACTAGGGGAAAGAAATGACTCAATGGGTTTTAGATTATTATAAAAATCCTAAGATTATGAGTGATGAACTAAAACTTGGTTTGATTATATCGTTGTTGTGTGTTCTAATTCATGCAATACATTTATAATACCTCACTTAGGACAGTAGTAAGCAAGGGTCGATCCTTAGGGAATATATGTAATAAGGGTTGAGACGAAAGTAGAAGGGATAAATTCTTATAGTGGAGAATATTAGAAGTTAGAAGAGGAATTTTATAGAGATAATGGATGTAATTGGTTCGATTATGTTTCTGTAACTCTAATTAGAGGAGAAGAGATGAGAATTAGAAGGGTAGAGGTTGATTGAAGGTGGAGAAAATGAGCGATGGGAGAGAGAAAAGGTATAGTAGTATAGAGAGAAAGTGAAGATTTGGGTAAGATTTATGAAGGCAAATGAAATAACCACTGATTGAGTAGAATAAAAGGAACTACATTATCCATGGAAAAGGCTTACAAGAGAATCCCTCATTAGAATCTTCACACTAACCCCGTGTTAGTGCCAATCCTAGGCCGGGTGGCGTTTGATTCGCTACGACGTCGATCTTCTCTTGTTCTCCTTCTCCGAACAAACTCGTGCTTCTGATGATGCCTAGCTTGGGCCTAAGCTTCTCCCCTTTTCCTATTGGTGACCTGGTGTCAAGAGAGAGCCAAAAGACAAGAAAATTCGGAGTGAAGGAAGAGAAATTTTAGGAGTTAGGGCTTCCTCCCAATCCGACGGATGAGATTGATTTTTGGGAACTTCGGCAGTCCGATGGAAAGTGATGGATATTATGTGGCCTATAAGCCAATCACACTTTTCATGTATCTTGTTCATTGAAATGAAATTTATTCATTGCCATTCTTGTGTGATGTTTGCAATGAAGTCTATGAGCATGTGCAATGACTAAGTGAATTATGATGAGATCATAATATAGTGATCACTAGTCTTTAAACATATGTTGTAAATATTCCTATTCATGGGATATTCGAGAAGGACATCGAATTATCTGGAAAGAATAGCAATATCTAATTCAACTCATATGATGAGTATGGCTGATCCTATAGCCATCGGTGTGGAGACACTAAGGATAGATAGTGGGTGCTCTTTGGAGAAAGAGTTCACTGAATTGATCCGTATGAATCCCTGAATGGTAATATACCTAAATTGTCAATCAGGTTGATTCATGTCACGGTTGTGTACGTGGTCCTTTGATCTGAGAAACCAAAGATATCTTGTGGATGGATGATCGTGTTTTGACTATGACTTACGACCCCCTAGCCACGGGATCTCCAAAACGTCATAGATTGGATACGGCATGAAGTTCTCGAAGGTGATTGAGTGGTCAAGATGGGATTATCCACCCTCGGTATATGAGGAGATCGACTCAAGGAATGAGATGCGATTAAATCCTTGGCCAAGGTAGTGGAAATATTAGAGAAGTTGTTCTCAATGATTTCCTACTCGCATCAGTACTAAATTGAGTGACCGATTAGGGTTTGGCAATTAACCATACCCTAAGTCATTCATGAGTCTCGTGTGGATGAAGGATTATACGTACACGGTAACCAATGACGGCAAGGTTCCATGAAAGAGTTCTAATATACTCTATATCTCCTAGAGCACGTGGTGTAGCTTGGCACCCATCGGGCTGGCGACTCAACCTGTCGATTGGGTTAAATCGATCCTTAGTAAATTAATCTATATGTTGATATAGTTAATTAATAAGGAGGACCAATAAGTGTTATTGGGTCGGTAGAGTCATTAATTGGCGAGATATATGGACCTAGAGGGTCACACACATAAGGTCAATGGACGTCGGTGGATATAGACATAATAATAAGGGTTTTTGTGAAAATTTCACATTCCCAAAGTCTATAAATAGGGGGAGAACGACCATAATAATGGTGCCCATGCAAGCCTAGTGGAACTTCTCCTCCCTCTTCTCTTCCTCTCGTGGTGACGAGTGTTCAAGAGGAGATCCGATCGTCTGGAGACTGTGTGGATACCGCTAGAGGCCGGACGCTTGAACGGTTGAAGAACTCTTTCAAATAATCCAAGTAAGTATGAATTTATTCTATACTAGATGATTGGATCACCTATAATAGATGATGAGATCATCTATTCTTGGTGCTTCAACGATGTTGAATATTTTGATTCAACACCTTCCGCTGCAATCATTATTTTGGACAAATATTTGGAGAGCTTTTCGAGCCTCAAATCCCAGAAGTGGTATCAAAGCCAGGTTGTGCTCTTGATAAGCTTTCTAACGAGCCCAAGAATGTCCAAAACGGACAAGAAATGAAAGAGTTATGGGAATTCCATTGATGGTCATCAGAAGGAGAAGGACAAGCTCGACCTGATTTCATGGAGGTGTCATTTGTGAGGACACATGACACCTATGCATATCCATATTCTCTAGAGGTGACATGTGTAGGGACACATGGCACCCAGGCATGGCCATGGCCTCTTGAGGTGTCATGTGGATGACACATGTCCACCATGCATGTGCATGCACATTGGTGATGACATGTGGTGAGACACATGTCAGCCATGCATGGACATAATTTTATGTGATGACATGTGGTGGGACACATGTCAACCATGCATGGACATATCCCTTGGTGTTGACATGTGTTAGGACACATGTCAACCATGCATGGACATAACCCTTAGTGGTGACATGTGGTAGGACACATGTCATCCATGGATAGTCCTTATCCTAAAAAGTATCATGTGTATGACACATGGCAGCCATGCATCGATATGGATTATAGTGATGACACATGGCAAGACACATGTCATCCAATGCATAGTCATTACCCTATGAGGAGCCATGTGTATGACACATGGCCGACATGCATGTGCATGGATTCTAAAATGATAACACATGGCAAGACCGGGTAAAGCCATATGGCGACACCTTATAAGGCCATATGGCATCATGAGGTAAAGCCATGTGGTGACACCAGGTGTAGCCATGTGTCGACACCAGGTAAAGCCATGTGGCGACACCACGTATAACCATATGGCGACACCAGGTAAAGCCATGTGGCGACACCAAATAAGTCCATGTGGCGCCACTTGGGAAGGCCATGTGGTGCCATATGGGAATGCCATGTGGCGCCATCTGGGAACGCCATGTGGCACCACTCGGTAAGGCCATGTGGCGCCATCCGGGAAGGCCATGTGGCACCACTTGGGAAAGCCATGTGGCGCCACCAAGGAAAGCCATGTAGCGCCCTTTGATGACGGCATGTGGCAACACTTGGCAAACCCACATGGTCGGAAAATATAAAGAGTTATATTTTGGAATTTTGAATTGAATAATTTAAGGGTTAAGTTATTTTCAAATTCATGAAATTCTTATAATCATTTTAAAGTGTTTAAATGATTACTTCCTCAATTTTAAGCATGATAGTCATGTTTAATTTGCAAAATATTACTATGATTAACTTTTTGCATTGAATTAAATTTATTTATTTAATTGTGATGTTATTAAATTGGATGTGAAACAAATAACATAGATGGACCTATTATATGATCCCCTATTTATATGTTTTGGTTTATTGATATAACATCATATATGACATATATGTGATATATGTATATGATTATTGAGATAATCATATCTTTGGGTATGGTTATATAGATAGCCATGACGTACCCTAACGAAGAGACCCGATAAAACATAAAACCCCTCACAATTTAAACTCTGGGCTGAAACGCAAGAGTTACGAACTCACGCGTGGTCCTCCTTTGTTATAGCCTTAGTATCCAAATCACTTTAAGTTGGGTTGGTGGAGTCCACTCCAGGCCTGCTTATCGAAGAAGAGGAACTAAGAACTAGTGTAAGACACAAGGCCGGGGTAGAGGAACCGTTTAGTTTGGTGGAGTCGCTCCAGGACTACTCACAAATCTATTCCCGTCAAGTAACAAGGGTACCGCCTGGACCGAACTCAGTGGTTGGTGGAGTCGCTCCAGACCACATGAGCATCTGGGACTAAAGTATGATCAGATATTACAAATGTTGTAAGTCTCATGAGATGAGTGCTCAACAATATATTGTGATTGGTGGAGTCGCTCCAGGTCATAATATAGTTGTTGAGATTCTGATCCCCACTAGGAGATTGTCGGTTCTCCCTTTTCATGCACATGAGGGTTGTGTGAATTGCTTAATTTTAGTGGGAGCATTATTTTCAATGAACACAATATCTGTAAAGAATTAATTATTAATTCTTATTCATCTCCTAAAGGCAAAGATGTCGTCGACTAACCCTCTTCGTGGCATTATGAATGTCAACCGTTTGACTAGCCGAACTTCACTGATTGGCTCAGGAACTTAAAGATCTTACTTAAGTCTGAGCGCTGAACATGCTTACTACTGCCGAGGGGAACCTTTAGAAGGAAAAGCCCCAAGTCCTCTTTGTTGGTGGGACCAACAAGAAGAGGAAGGTAGCTTTTGCCTCCAAAAGGGGCAAAGGGAAAAAGCAAGTGAAAGCAACTTTGACAAAGAAGGACGGTGATGACAAGGGAACGTGTTTCCACTGTGGCGTGAAAGTACATTGGAAGAGGAACTGTAAAAAGTACCTCAACGAGAAAGCTCAACGGAAGCATGATGATGCTCTAAGTATCTATATGATAGATACTTAGTTGTCTTATAGAGATTCTGCATCTTGGGTATTAGATACTAGATGAACTTCTCACATCTGTAATGATTCACAGAGGTTGACAAGTAAGTGAAAGCTAAGAAAGGGCGAGGTGAAACTGAGGATGGGAAATGGCGCAAGAGTTGCGGCTGTGGCACTAAGGGTTGTGAACCTCAAGCTACCATTCGGAGATTATCTTTCTTTAGAAGAATGTCATTATGTTCCTAGCATAGTTAAGAACATCATTTCAGTTTTTTGTTTAGAAGAGATAGGATATACCTTGATTATTAAGGACAAGTGTTGTTCTATTTACTTGGGAAGTAAATTGGTTGCTACGGCACCATTAGTCAATGGTTTATATGTGATTGATGTTTCTTCTTATAATCTCCAAATGGATGTTGCTCTTAAGAAGAGTAAACATGGTGTGAACGAAGCCTACTTATGGGATTGTAGACTTGGGCATGTTGGTGATGGAAGATTACAGAAGTTGCATAAAGATGCATACTTGGGAGCATTTGATTATGAATCATTTGTAACTTGTGAATCTTGCATTATGGGTAAATTACCCAAATCTCCATTCTCAGGGATTGGAGAACGAGCCAAGGGTGTATTGGAGCTAATACATTCTGATGTATGTGGTCCGATGCCTGTCCAAGCCAGAAGTGGCAGTTTCTACTTCATCACTTTTACTGATGATTTCTCCAGGTTTGGATGGGTATACCTTATGAGGTATAAGTCTGAAGCCTTTGAGAAATTTATACAGCTTTAAGAATGAATTGGAGAAACAATATGGAAAGAGTATCAAGACTCTTTCGATCAGATCGAGGAGGTGAATACTTAAGTATAGAGTTCACACAGTTCCTTAAGGATAATGGTATCTTAGCTCAATTGACTCCTCCTTACACACCTCAGATGAATGGTGTTTCGGAAAGGAGAAATTGTACCTTGTTGGACATGGTGCGATCTATGATGAGTTTCTCGAAACTTCCAATATCCCTTTGGGGATATTGATCACATGCAATCTTAACATGATAAAACATGATTATTAATGCAAATTAAGGCATAAAAAATTACATTTATGCGCATGTTATCATACTTTGAGTGCATTTCTATCATTCTATGCAATTTTATGTTATAATCTCAAAATGCGTTAATTTAGGGTTAATTATGATGAATTAAAGGTTAAAGATTTTATAACCCATCTTTACTTGAGATTATAAATGGTTTTTAAAGTTAAATAATGAGAGAAATCATTTTTATGAACATTCATTTAATTTTCTAAAGTTAAAATCTTAAAGAAATGAATGTATTTTTGAAATAAGAATTAAATCTTTTGTTATTTAAATAATTTAACTTTTTAGAATGATAGATAATTAAATTCCAGATCAAATGAAAGAAATTTGGATTAATTTAGAGTTGTATTTTGAAAGATATGATTTTTACAATTTTTAGGGATTTTTTCTGGATTTTTCTGATTTTATTTTCTATTTAAAAACGTTTAAAATAAATAAAAAAATTGTAAAAAGCGCGCGGGTCCCACGCGGGTGCGACGTGGCATGCAAGGCCACGTGGCAGAGCCACGCAGACCCGTGCAGCGCCTACGTGGCGCGTTTTTATATATCTATAGTTTATTTATGTTATACTACGTGGCCCTTTATATATTTTTGTATATAAAGGGGTTTTCAGCCTTCCGTAGCCCGGAAGGGTATTCAGCCCTTAGGTTCGTCGCGTATTATAAACCCGACAGTTATCACTAACTTTTTTCGTGTGCGACTAAAGTCCCGCACAGTGTTTTAAATGCACGCTACGTGGAGCGAGGAGAGGCGTTGGATCGACGGCGCGCGTCGATATCGCACGTCGATTAGATGCGCTCGCGGACCACCGATCGGTATCAACGCACGTTTCAATTAAAGGGAGTTATAACGGTCGGATTTAGCGAGACGTGGCAGCATCACACGCTTTCGATCGCATGGACGCGAGGACCACCTGAGATCATCAAAGACACGTGCTCTTAATACGGAGTTATGACGGCCAGGATTAAATCTTGGGGGGAGCATCTGACACGTCGGATCAAGATCCAACAGCGGGGATTGAAGCATTTTATAACGCCTGTTTGGAAAGCCTCATCAAGACCGTCGGATGACGATCTAACGGTCACTAATCGACGCATTTTTAAACGCATACGATCCAAGCTCATCTCACGCGTCAGATCGCGATCGGACGGCCAAGATTTAACTATAATGGTTCGTGATGAACTGTTTCATCACGACCGTTAATCAAGGAGATCGGACGGTTTTCCCCATTTCGCCCTATAAATAGACGAGTTCTTCGTCGTTTGTATGCATTCGAGAAGGAATTCACCTAATTGACCCATCTAAACCCCTCCTTTCTTGAATCTCTCTCTTGTAATCGCTTCTAGACTCAAAATCGTGTCCACGGAGTGTTTATAAGAGAGATTTCGACGATCGTGCGAGGAGAATTTGTCTCTTGAACACCGATCTTTCACGATTGAATTCGCGGAATGAATAGTTGTCGATCCGGCGATCAATTGGATCGATTTGATCGTTATCTCGGGTTAGAAAACAAGTTTATCCTCTTATCTATCGTCATGTATCATCAATTTTAGGTTTAGGATTTCAATTTAAGTTTAATTTCGTTTTAATTTCAATTTGTGTTCTTCGCGATTCCGAAAATTTCATCCCACTTCCATCTTTGATTTCTCCGTGATTACTAATCCAAATCGAGCAATTTTTGATTCCATGGATAGATCTTTGAGTCTTCTTTCTAAAAACACCATTTTCCCCTAATTTCTCACCTCAATTCATCGTCCAATTTGACCAAATTCCAAAAGATATCTCGAAAATACCTTAATTCCCTGTGGATTCAACCCTTATTTACCATTATACCCTTCAATTCACTCTTAATTCCCCAAATTGGTAAGTTCGGTATTAATTTTTGACACGAGACCGTGTGAAATCGACGACCTCGCGGTCTCGTCTCGTCAGATATGCACTTGAGACAGCAGCGCGTGTCCTTAACGTCTTACCTAGCAAAATATGTAGCTTCTACTCCATATGAGATGTGGAAAGGGAAGAAGCGAGACTTCTCCTACTTTAGAGTATAGGGGTTGTCCTGCTCATGTTAAGAAACATGATACAGATAAGCTAGAATCAAAGAATGAGTTTTGTAGATTTGTGGGATATCCGAAAGAAACATTAGGATACTACTTTTACCGCTTTGAGGAACAATCGATATTTGTTGCAAAAAGGGTTGTCTTCTTGGAAGATGAGTATCTCTTAAGAAGAGATAGTAGGAGTAAAGTAGTGTTGGAAGAAGTTCTAGATCCGAACACAAATGCTACCTCATTAGATGAGAACTCAGTCCCCGAAAATCTTCAAGTACACACAGAGGCACCGCGTAGGACTGGTAGAGTACTGAGACAACCAGATCGATACGTAGGACATATTGTGACGGATGATGTCGATACTCTCCACTTAAAGGATAGTGATCCTTTAACCTACAGTGAAGCGGTACATGATTCCAACTCTAAGAAATGGCGAGAAACAATGGATTCGGAGATCCAGACCATGCATCAAAACCAAGTATGGTACTTAGTTGACCCTCCTGAGGGTATAGTACCCATCGGGTGTAAGTGGATCTTCAAGAAGAAGATTGGTGCTGATGGACAGATTGACACTTTCAAGGCAAGGTTGGTGGCGAAGGGTTATCGTCAAAGAGAAGGAGTTGACTATGACGAAACCTTATCACCAGTTGCTATGATTAAGTCAATAAGGATTCTTCTCGCCATAGCTGCATACTATGACTACGAGGTCTGGCAAATGGATGTGAAAACCGCCTTCCTCGACGAAAATCTTGAGGAAGAGGTGTATATGATACAACCTGAGGGTTATACATTCAAGGAGTTTCTAGAAAAGGTGTGCAGGCTGCAAAGATCCATTTATGGATTGAAGAAAGCATCTAGGAGTTGGAATATGAGATTTGATGAGGCGATCAGATCTTATGACTTCATTAAGAATGAAGATGAACCTTGTGTGTATAAGAAGATCAGTGGGAGCGCGATCACTTTTCTTGTCCTTTATGTCGATGACATCCTACTCATTGGGAATGATGTAGGTATGTTATCATCAGTGAAGGCATGGCTGTCAAAGAACTTCTCCATGAAGGATTTGGGAGAAGCAACCTACGTATTGGGAATACGTATCTATAGAGATAGATCGAGGAGGTTGCTTGGCTTATCCCAATCCATGTACATAGACACCATTGTCAAAAGGTTTGGCATGGAGAACTCCAAGAGAGGTTTCATACAGATGAGACATGGAGTTTAAATATCTAAGGAGCATTCGCCTAAGACTCCTGAAGATAGAGCGTTGATGAAAAAGATCCTGTATGCATCGGCGATTGGATCCATCATGTATGCTATGCTATGTACAATACCAGATGTGGCATTTGCTCTAAGTGTTACGAGCAGATTTCAGGCTAACCCAGGTGAGAGTCATTGGGAAGCTGTGAAATGCATCCTTAAGTACTTGAGAAGGACTAAGGATTTATTTCTGGTATATGGAGGAGAGGAGCTTAAGCTCCAGGGTTACACTGACTCGAGTTTTCAGTCAGACCCAGATGATAGTAGATCTACATCTGGATTCATGTTCACTTTGAATGGGGGAGCAGTGTCTTGGAAGAGTTCCAAGCAGCCCACCATTGCAGATTCGACGACAGAGGCTGAGTATATTGCCGCGAGTGATGCCGCCAAGGAAGTGGTCTATTTAAAGAAGTTCATCACAGACCTTGTCATCGTCCATATGATCTCAGACACTATTCCATTATTGTGTGACAACAATGGTGCAATAGCACAAGCGAAAGAGCCAAGGTCTCATCAAAAGTCTAAGCACATTCTGAGGCGCTTTCACTTGATTAGGGGGATCGTTACCAGAGGAGATGTAGTGGTGGAAAGAATTCCATCAACCGACAATCTTGCAGATCCTCTGACTAAGCCTTTAGCTCAAGAAGTCTTTGAGCGTCATTGCACAACTATGGGGTTGTTGCACAAGGGCAATTGGCTTTAGTTTCAAGTGGGAGATTGATGGATATTATGTGGCCTATAAGCCAATCACACTTTCATGTATCTTGTTCATTGAAATGAAATTTATTCATTGCCATTCTTGTGTGATGTTTGCAATGAAGTCCATGAGCATGTGCAATGACTAAGTGAATTATGATGAGATCATAATATAGTGATCACTAGTCTTTAAACATATGTTGTAAATATTCCTATTCGTGGGATATTCGAGAAGGACATCGAATTATCTGGAAAGAATAGCACTATCTAATTCAACTCATATGATGAGTATGGCTGATCCTATAGCCATCGGTGTGGAGACACTAAGGATAGATAGTGGGTGCTCTTTGGAGAAAGAGTTCACTGAATTGATCCGTATGAATCCCTGAATGGTAATATACCTAAATTATCAATCAGGTTGATTCATGTCACGGTTGTGTACGTGGTCCTTTGATCTGAGACACCAAAGATATCTTGTGGATGGATGATCGTGTTTTGACTATGACTTACGACCCCCTAGCCACGGGATCTCCAAAACGTCATAGATTGGATACGGCATGAAGTCCTCGAAGGTGATTGAGTGGTCAATATGGGATCATCCACCCTCGGTATATGAGGAGATCGACTGAAGGAATGAGATGCGATTAAATCCTTGGCCAAGGTAGTGGAAATATTAGAGAAGTTGTTCTTAATGATTTCCTACTCGCATCAGTACTAAATTGAGTGACCGATTAGGGTTTGACAATTAACCATACCCTAAGTCATTCATGAGTCTCGTGTGGATGAAGGATTATACCTACACGGTAACCAATGACGGCAAGGTTCCATGAAAGAGTTCTAATATACTCCATATCTCCTAGAGCATGTGGTGTAGCTTGGCACCCACCAGGCTGGCGACTCAACCTGTCGATTGGGTTAAATTGATCCTTAGTAAATTAATCTATATGTTGATATAGTTAATTAATAAGGAGGACCAATAAGTGTTATTGGGTCGGTAGAGTCATTAAATGGCGAGATATATAGACCTAGAGGGTCACACACATAAGGTCAATGGACGTCGGTGGATATAGACATAATAATAAGGGTTTTTGTGAAAATTTCACATTCCCAAAGTCTATAAATAGGGGGAGAACGACCATAATAATGGTGCCCATGCAAGCCTAGTGGAACTTCTCCTCCCTCTTCTCTTCTTCTTGTGGTGACGAGTGTTCAAGAGGAGATCCGATCGTCTGGAGACTGTGTGGATACCGCTAGAGGCCGGACGCTTGAACGGTTGAAGAACTCTTTCAAATGATCCAAGTAAGTATGAATTTTATTCTATACTAGATGATTGGATCACCTATAATAGATGATGAGATCATCTATTCTTGGTGCTTCAACGATGTTGAATGTTTTGATTCAACACCTTCCACTGCAATCATTATTTTGAACAAAGATTTGGAGAGCTTTTCGAGCCTCAGATCCTAGCAGAAAGTTTCGACCGTGCAGATGAGAAGAGCACGGTGAGATTAACTTGTCGTCAAAATTTCAGCCCGATCGGACGGCTAGATCATGAGAAATCAACCTTTCTTTTTCAAGCATCTCTAGCCATCGATCGGATGATCTCCTGCATCAGCGGTCTTCCGTCATCAAGCTCCCGAGATCGCGCCACGTCACTGCAGAACCAACCGCTGGATTTCCTCCACGTCACATGCACAAGTAAGTGACAAAAGGACAAAATAGGCAGGTAAGTCACGGGCTTCTCCTTTGCGCGAATAAGAGAGCGCCACGTCGCTATCTTATTCTCGCTTCGTGGTCAAAAATGACGGCGCGCGACTTCCGCCTCACCTACTGACTAGACTAAATCGTATGGTCATTGATTACACACAATTTAGTGTCAAAATAAAGTCCTAAACTTACCAATTTATGATTAATCAAAGTAATTAATTAGTATAATGGTAATTAAGGGTCAACTCCACAGAGAATAAGGGAAATTTGAGAGATATCTTGTAAATTCGGTCAAATCGGACGACGAATTGAGATTAGAAATTGGCCGTTTTAGATTAAGAAAGATAACTCAGAAATTGAATCCACGGAATCAAAAATCAGGTGATTTGGATAAGAATTCGAAGAGAAATCGAAGTTTGAAGTTAGATGAAGTTTTCGTTTCGAAAAACGATTAAACACTGAAATTTAATCTAAAATTAAACTAATCTACAATACTAAAAGTAAAATTAACACTAAATGATGAAAGATTAAGATGAAATCACGCAACCTAACCAAAAGTAGCCTTCGAAATGATCCAATTAATCGCCGGATGCAAGGCTTTTCATTCCAAATTTTTGAAGACAAAAGTGGAGTTCAAGATGTGATTTCTTCCTTCTCTCTCGATGAAAGTTTGAATTCAAGTGTTCAATGGAAGCGGAAATGAGTTGCGAACACAGGGAAACAAACGACACGCGATTTGGTGGAGTATACAAAGAGTATTTGAAGATTGATCGCGAACACAATCTTCCGCCGCGAAGAACGTATTTAAATAAAATGAAAATGATTTTCAGCCGTCGGATGTGATGATGATCGCGATCGACGGCTTAGATGTCGCGTCCACCCATCGAATCGTTGTCTTGTGATGATCGTCGGATCTTCATCGTGTGCTTGAGATTGATCGATGGTTTATTTTCATCGATTAATCTCAACCATTATAATGGATATGATCGACGGCTGATATTGATTCACTTAAGTGAATAATTAGCCATGTGCTTGATTAGATGATCGGGTGGACCTCGTGTCCACGCGATCGACGCCGCTCGATCATCGTGATGTCGATCGGACGAACGAAATCATGCCACGCGTCCTGTAATCAAAATAAACAAAGCATTTTTGTCCCACTTGGAGAAAATAGAGAGAAAACTTTACTATATAATATACGATGAATAGACGCTTTTAATTCTTTGTCTCCCTATACACAGGGAGCCCTATATACTTATTAAACATATATATATAGTAAATGTAATACGCGTACATGTCAGTGCCACGTCACCTAAGCACCACGTAGGCGCTCGCGCCTGTCCACGTGGCGATGCCACGTCTACACGCGCGATAATCCCACAGTTCTTGCATTTTTATTAAATTAAAAACATTTAAAAAAATCGAATTAAAATCTAATAAATTCAGAAAAATTCCTAAAAATTGTAAAATTCATAACTTTCAAAATATAACTCTAAATTAATTCAAATTTGTTTTGTTGGATTCAGAATTGAATAATCTATCATTATTAAAATAATAAGAGAATTAATTTATTTTAATTTTATACATTTATGTATCTTATAAAATAAATTCATAAACACACATAAATGTCAATAAAAGTCTTTTCTATTATATTTTCATCCTTAAAACATGATTATGATCTTAAATATAATTAGGATTAAATATTATAATATTTAATTATACATAATAACCCATAAATTGATGTATTTTAAGATTTAATCATGAATTTACACAAAATGATAGAAATATGCTTAAAAGATGATAACATGCATATATTTGTAATGATTAATGCATTAATTTGCATTAATAACTATGTAATTACATGCATAAATAGCATGTTATCACCTGCGCAGGTAAGTAAAAATTAAATTAATATTTTAATACAAAAGCAGTTAGACGAGAGGAATCTACGGCGATTACTTTCGCCACAGATTCCTCATTTAGCACAAATAAGAGAGCGCCACGTCGCTCTCTTATTAGGCTTAAGAGGAAAAGGACAAAAAAAGAAATAAGAAACGACAAAAGAGAATAAGAGAATGACAGAGTAAAAAAAGTAGTAACATAAGACGACAAAAAAAGAAATAAAGCAAAATGACAAAAATAATTAATTCGAGGCTAACGATCTGCGGCGATTAATTTTACCGCAGATCTCCTCTTTCAGTGAATAAGAGAGCGACACGTCGCTCTCTTATTCCATGCTCGGTCAACTCTTGCGGCGCCACCGAGAAGGTTCCACATCATCTGCACGGTGAGTAAACGACAAAACAATCTAAACGGTAATAATAATAAAAAAATAATAGGAAAACTGAACTAAAAGCCGTCGTACCAGATTGCGACACGTGTCGCGATCTGGTGACTTCTATCTGACTTACTTTGCAGATCCAAAAATTATAGACATGCCCCTGACGCTCATAATTATGTAATAATCATTAGATTAATTAGAAATATACTCTAAAAAATCATTTAAATCACTTATAAAATCCAAGCAAAAGGCATTTTGCTTTAAAAATTCATTTCATTGCTAATTTATAATCGCAAAGAGATATTCAAATATTATGAAATCCAGGAAATATCATAAAATCATAATGAAGCAAAATTAAGTAAATTTTAATTATAATAACACATAAATATATTCCTTTTAAGCCAAATGTTTATGAAAAATTCAGAGTTAAAGGTCATAGATTTATGTGTTATCAATGAGAACTAAAGAAAATGCTCAAGCTTAAGAGAGAAAAATCTAGGAGTCGTTAAATATCATTAATTGTGAGGACGTTGGTAGATATATGCATAATTATGAGGGTCTTTGTGAAATGTTCACATATCTTATATACACAAATAAGGGAAGAATGACCACTACTCAACATGCCCATATGAAACTTATGGAAACTCTATCCCTTCCTCTCTTGGTCAAGGGTATGAAGAGGAGATCCAATCATACAACAATCATGTGGATACTACTAGAGGCTAGACACTAGAATAGCTTTAGAACTCGTTCAATGAATCATATAAGAATAGATTCTAATCTTTACTAGATGATAAGATCATCAATTCTTGGTTTCTTGGTGTTTTGAATGTTTGATTTATTGTATTCCACTGCATTTGATTTTTTGATTGAAATTCATATTTATATATCAAATGCCTTGCTATATAGAAAAGTGAATGAGTAGGTGCTTATGGAGAAATTTCTTGAGTATGTTATTCAGTGGGAAACTTCAAGGATCTACTTACTTCACAAAGTAGTTTTTAGACTTAAATAAAGTCTATGAATTTTAGTCACCACTTATGTGATGAGATGTACTCGTGTGGTCGTTGAATACACATGGAGACGTGTCGAAACTACTTCCTAACTCACCAATTTAAGATTATAATAAAGAATTCAATAGTATAATGGTGAATAAGAGTTGAATCCATAGAGAATTAAGAGATTTTTAAGGTATTTATTCAAATTTGATTAAATTAGACAAGAAATTGAGGTAAAAATTAGGGATTTTCTATATTTGGAAAGAAAACTCCAAGTCGAATCCATGGAATAAAAAATTACTCGATTTGAATCAAGATTCGTGAAGAAATCAAGGAGCAAAATTTAGATAGAAAATTCGATCATGACGAGAGAGAAAATTAAGAAATTATCTAAAATTTGACTAATCCACTATTCAAAATTGAAATATGATATAATAGGAAGAGAGATTAGGAGGAAAACATATAATTTAACCCAAAATTGCGCTCGAAATGATCTAATTGCTCACTAGATCAAATGTTTTTCATTCTGTGATTTTGAAGATGAAATTTCGGCATTCAAGAGATAATTTCTCTCTCTTCGCTCAACGAAATCTCACTTTTAAACACTCCTTGGACGCGAAAATCGATCTAGAAGAGGAGGAAAGCAAGATATTTCAAGGATTGAGATGCCTAAATAGTTCGATTACTCGAAACACCCAAGAATAGTTTCCATCGTTAAAGAACATGCGTATATATAGGCAAATTGGGTGTGACCGTTGGATTTGGTGTTTCATCTTCAATCAACGGCTTTGATGAATTGATTAGATGTGAATCAGTATGTTTAATTCGTGTCTATTCGATTGAAGATGAAGCGCTTAGATTTTTCCACGTCACGGGTATAGAAGAAACGCCGCATAATGCTGGCCGTTTAATCTTCATCGAACGCTCTGGATGTAGTTGTGCAATTGTTGCGTGGCTGGGAAACATGCGAGAGCCCCATTTCCCAAAGAAACTGAATTTAGAGCTTCAAAGCCCCTAGAATTGGTTGATGCTAACATTTGTGGACCAATCACACCATCAACAATCAATGAAGGGAAGTATTTTTTCCTAATTGTTGATTTTTCTAGATTGATGTGGATGGCAATCTTGAAGAACAAGTCAAAAGCTTTTGGTGCCTTTAAAAAATTCACAACTCTAGAGGAGAGTGAATCCAATGGAGCATTAATCAAGTGTTTGAGGATTGATCATGGTGGAGAATTCACTTCAGAAGAATTCTCAAAGTGGTGTGAAGAGAAAGGCATCTGAAGGCAGCTCATTATGTCACATACGCCCCAACAAAATAAAATAGTTGAGAGGAAGAATAGGACTATTGTGTGTCTTTTGAGAAGCATGCTCGAAGACAAGAGTTTACCTCTTGAATTATGGGGTGATGCTATCAATACTTGTGTGTATGTGTTGAATAGGTCCTCGAAAAAGAGCTTGCAAGGGAAGACGCCCTATGAGATGTGGAGAGAGAAGAAGCCTCAATTGAGTCATCTTAGGATCTTAGATTTAATTGTGCATGTGAAGACTCCTTGAGCTTTGGGGAAACTTAAAGATAGGAGCAAGGAGATGGTGTTTTTGGGGTACGAGAGAGGTACCAAGGGTTATCGATGTTTCAACCCTACAACACACAAGGTTCATTTGAGCCGAGATGTCATCTTCGAAGAAGAGCACAAGTAGAACTTTATGGAACAACAATCGAGTGAAGGTATGGAGTTATGTATTTCAAGCGTAAATTTTGGATTTGAAAATCCAAGTTTAAGGACGGAAGAAGCTGGAGAAAATGTTGAAGGTGTGCTTCAAGATATTCCTTCAAATGAAGAAGTGGGTTAAGGCGAAGGGTCGACGTCGAAGAGCAATGAAGTGATGCCAAGATTTCAATCAATTCAAGCTCTCTAGGAAGCGACTGATCTGATTGAGGAGGAGTGCCTTATCTCATTTGAAGAACCTACCACTTATTCTAAGGCCTCAAAAGAGGAAGCATGGAGGAAAGCTATGGAGGAGGAGATTGCCTCCATTGAGAAGAATTATATATGGACACTAGTGAAGGCTCCTAAATCATGCAAGCCCAATAGTGTGAAATGGGTATACAAGCTAAAGAAGAATCCGCTCAGTGAAGTTGTGAAACACAAAGCAAGATTTTTCGTGAAAGCGTATCGCCAAAGATACGTGATTGATTACAGCGAGGTATTTGTTGTTGTAGCTCGTTTTGAATCAATTTCTATCTTGATTGTATTATCACTTGATAACATGCTAATTAAACATGACAATACATGATTATTAATGCAAATTAAGGCATAAATTTTTTCATTCTAATGCATGTTATCATATTTTTTAGTGTTTATCAATCATTCTATGAAAAAGTTATTATAATCTCAAAATGTATTAATTTAGGGTTAATTATAGTGAATTAAGGATAATATTTTAATAAACCATATTTACTTGAGATTATAATTAGTTTTTAAGGTTAAATAATAAGATAAATCATTTAATAGACACTCATATATTTTTCTAAGTTTTAAAATCTAAAAGAAATAAGTATATTTTTTAAATAGAAATTTATTCTCTTGTTATTTATACAAATTTGACATTTTAGAATGATAGATAATTTAATTTCTGATCCAATGACTAAAATTTGGATTAATTTAGAGTAATATTTTGAAATATATTAATTTTTTATTTTTTTGGGAATGTTTTCAATTTTTTATGAATTTTTATGAATTTAAAATCAATTTTATAATTGCGTAGGTGATGTGGCAAAATTTGGAGCGTCCGATCGTGCGATTAGTCACAACCGTTGATCATCACTTAAGGGGGTATGTGGCGCAATCCTATTTGCTGGCAAATCGTTTTAAAATGATTTAATCTCAGCTGTCGATTTGAGGAGTTATAACGGCTGAGATTAAAACCAACAAAACGCATTTGGAGCGTCGGATCAAGATCAAACGACGATTGTTCGATGCATTACTTATAACACGGGGCGACGTGGCTTCATCTCGAAGGTCCAGCTGAGATCCAACGGCTACGACTTAACTGTAACGATCCGCACCTCTACATTTCATCAGAGCCGTTGATTGAAGATTAAATGCTCGATCAACGATTATGCCCAATTCCCCTTATAAATAGAGATGTTCTTTGACATTGTAAAGCGTTTCAGGATAATCGAACTGTTTAGACACCAAATCCCTTAAATATCTTGCTTCCAATCGCTTCTAGATTCATTTCTATGTCCACGGAATACTTGAAAGTGAGATTTTGTTGAGAGAATAGGAAGAAATCAGCTCTTAAACATCAACGATCATTTTTTTAATTTGGGAATGAAAAGCCTTTGATCCAGCGACTAATTGGATCAATTCGAGCGCAATCTTAGGTTAGAGATCGTGTTTCATCTGAATCTTCCTTTGTAATCTTGGGTTAGATTTCAATTTTGAATCGTAATTTTAGTCAATTTCAATTTCAATTTTTCACGATTTTCATTTTCAGAAATTTCTCTCTTATTCACTTGATTTCTCCGCGAATCTTGATGCAAATTCATTGATTTTTGATCATGTGGATTCATTTTCAAGTCCTCTTTCCAAAAAATCAATTTCCCTAATTTCTCATAATGATTTATCGTCTAATTTGATCGAATTTCAAAAGATTTCTTGAAATTACCTTAATTCTCCATGGATTCGACCCTTATTCACCTCTATACTCCTTAATTTGTGATTATTTAATAGCATTGGTAAAGTTTGGTATTTGTTTTGACAGGAATCAGTGTGTATTCAACAAGCGCATCAATTCTTTCCATCAAAAGCCCAAGAGTATTGGAGTTTGCATCATCTGGATGTGAAATCAGCCTTGATGAATGGTGAAATCAAGGAGGAGATCTATGTCAGTCAACCAAAGGGCTATGTGAAGGAAGGAAAGGAAGAGTGGGTCCTCAAGCTTAGAAAAGTCCTCTATGGCCTCAACCAAGCACTAAGAGCATGAAATGCAAAGCTTGATGACAAGTTGAAGAGCATTGGCTTCTTGAAGAGCAAAAATGATCAAGGTGTGTACCATTTGAACTCTACTCAAGACAAAGCGATTATTGGAGTATATGTAGATGAATTGATCATTATGGGGGCAAGTGAAGCCAAAGTGAAGGAGTTAAATAAGACTATGATGAGATTTTTTAGATGATAGACTTGGGTTTGTTGTGTTCTTATTTGGGCATTGAAGTGCATCAAGGTGAGTCCCAAATAGCTTTATATTAAAATCTGTACGCTGCACATATCTTGGAGATTTTTCAATGGTTAAATGTAATCCAACCAATACTTCAATGGAAGCTCAGTTGAAGTTGAAGAAAGAGGGAGGTGGAAAAAGCATTTATGCAACATTATATAGGAACTTAATTGGAAGCTTAAGGTATCTACTTCATATGTGACCAGATATGACCTACTCGGTAAGCATATTGAGTAGATACATGTTGAATCCTACCTCTGACTATTGGACAACAGTTAAGAGGGTGTTGAGGTACCTCAAAGGTACCATTGATTTTGGTCTAATATATGAGAAAGGCGTAAAGGATCTCAAAGTAATTGGCTATAGCGATAATGACTTCGACAATGTTGTGGAAGATAGAAAGAGCACTTCGGGAAAAGTATTCTTTCTAGGTGGACTACCAATCACGTGAGCCAATTGAAGCAAAGGAGGGTGGCCTTATCTTTGTGTGAAGCTGAATATAAAGCAATTACATTAGTCGTGTGTCAAGGAGTCTGGATCGCAAGGTTAGTGAACGAGGTAATGGGGGTCGAGATCGAAGTGGTAAATATTATG
Source organism: Lemna minuta (assembly GCA_024174645.1). Taxonomy (NCBI): domain Eukaryota; kingdom Viridiplantae; phylum Streptophyta; class Magnoliopsida; order Alismatales; family Araceae; genus Lemna; species Lemna minuta. The sequence goes on along the minus strand of CM044104.1, from coordinate 13,833,027 downwards.
GTTGATAATCAATCAGCCATCATGCAAAGCAAGACCTCAGCTCATCACAATAAAACCAAGCACATCGGCACACGCTATCATTTCATTTGAGATTACGTCAAAGACGTGAGAGTTGTCATCGAATATGTGAAGATCAAAGATCAATTGGCGGTTATCCTCACAAAAGCTTTGGGGAGAGAGAAATTTGAGGAGCAAAGTACGAGAATTAGAGTGAAGAAGGCATGGGACTAGAAGAAAATCAAGGAGGAGAATGTGGGAAATGATTTTCCCACTTGGTGCACAGCTAACGTGTGTGGCACAGCCGTGGCACACATGATAACATGCAATCTTAACATGATAAAACATGATTATTAATGCAAAATAAGGCATAAACATTCCATTTATATGCATGTTATCATACTTTGAGTGCATTTCTATCATTTCATGTAATTTTATGTTATAATCTCAAAATGCGTTAATTTAGGGTTAATTATGATGAATTAAAGATAAATGATTACTTGAGATTAGAAGTAGTTTTTAAAGTTAAATGATGAGTGAAATCAGTTTTATAAACATTCATTTAATTTTCTAAAGTTAAAATCTTAGAGAAATGGATGTATTTTTTAAATATAAATTAAATCTCTTGTTATGTAAATATTTTGACTTTTTATAATGATAGATAATTGAATGTCAGAGCCAATGAAAAAAATCTGGATTAATTTGGAGTTGTATTTTGAAAGTTATGAATTTTCTAATTTTTAGGGATTTTTCTGGAATTTTTCAAATTTATTTTCGATTAAAATCTATTAAAAACAATTAAAAAATGATAAAAAGGGGGTCAATTTTTGCGCGGGCCCACGCGAGCGCTTTCGTGGCGCAGAGATGACACGTGGGCACTATTTATATTTAATCGTAATATATAGGGTTATAGTACATATAAGTCTTCTGATTATTGACGAGACGAGACCGCGAGGTCGTCAATTTCACACGGTCTCGTGTCAAAAATTAAGCCTAACTTACCAATTTGGGGAATAAAGAGTGAATTGAAGGGTATGATGGTAAATAAGGGTCGAATCCACAGAGAATTAAGGTATTTTTGAGAGATCTTTTGGAATTTGGTCAAATTGGACGATGAGTTGAGGTGAGAAATTAGCGAAAATGGTGGTTTTAGAAAGATAACTCAAAGATCTATTCGTGGAATCAAAAATCGCTCGATTTGGATTAGTAATCACGAGGGAAATCAAAGATGGAAGTGGGATGAAATTTTCGGAATCGCGAAGAACACAAATTGAAATTAAAACGAAATTAAACTTAAATTGAAATCCTAAACCTAAAATTGATGATACATGACGATAGATAAGAGGATAAACTTATTTTCTAACCCGAGATAACGATCAAATCGATCCAATTGATCGCCGGATCGACAACTATTCATTCCGTGAATTCAATCGTGAACATCGGTGTTCAAGAGACAAATTCTCCTCGCACGATCGTCAAAATCTCTCTTATAAACACTCCGTGGACACGATTTCGAGTCTAGAAGCGATTACAAGAGAGAGATTCAAGAGAGGAAGGGTATAGATTTATCAATTAGGTGAAATCCCTCGAGAATGCATACAAACGACGGAGAACTCGTCTATTTATAGGGCGAAATGGGGAAAACCGTCCGATCTTCTTGATTAACGGTCATGATGAAACGGTCCATCGTGGACCGTTTCAATTAAGTCACGATCGTCGGATTGAAGATGGACGGCCTGGATGATCGCGTGGATGACCGTTATCAAACGCCTCGAATATCGCCCCTTGGATCGCGATCGGACGGCCTTGATCTGATCCGATGAAACGCTTAAAAAAATCGCTTCAAATAACACCCCTTGGATCGCGATCGGACGGCCGCGATTCTCCCTACGCGGTCAAATCTGGACCGTTATAACTCGTTTAAATAGGCACGTGTTTGATTGATCTCCGGTGCACCACGCGTCCACGCGATCGAAGCGTGTGATGCTGCCACGTCTCGCTCAATCCGACCATTATAATAACGCCTTCTATGTCCCGTGTTTGATCGCGATCAGTGGTCCGCGTCCACGCGATCGACGCGTGGATCTTCTGATGCGCCGCCGATCCAGCGGTCCTCCGTCAGCCACGTCGCCTGCATTATAAAATCCGTGTGGATTAGTCCCACACGGAAATAAAAAAAGAGAATCATCGAGTTTATAAGACCCGACGATCTTAAGGGTCGAATACCCTCCCGATATACTGGGAGGCTGAATACCTCTTATACGATATGTAATATATGAATATAATATGTACAGCGCGCCACGTAGGCGCTGCGCGAGTCCGCGTGGCGCTGCCACGTGGCCTTGCGTGCCACGTCGCATCCACGCAGGGCCTCGCGCGAAATAAATCCCCATTTTTGCATTTTTTAAATTAATTTAAATCGTTTTTAAATAGAAAAATAAAAATCGGAAAAATCCAAAAAAATCCCTAAAAATTGTAAAAATTATATCTTTTAAAATACAACTCCAAATTAATCCAAATTTCTTTCATTTGATCTGAAATTTAATTATCTATCATTCTAAAAAGTCAAATTATTTAAATAACAAGAGATTTAATTCTTATTTCAAAAATACATTCATTTCTTTAAGATTTTAACTTTAAAAAATTAAATGAATGTTCATAAAAATGATTTCTCTTATTATTTAACTTTAAAAACCATTTATAATCTCAAGTAAAGATGGGTTATAAAATCTTTAATCTTTAATTCTTCATAATTAACCCTAAATTAACGCATTTTGAGATTATAACATAAAATTGCATAGAATGATAGAAATGCACTCAAAGTATGATAACATGCACATAAATGTAATGTTTTATGCCTTAATTTGCATTAATAATCATGTTTTATCATGTGAAGATTGCATGTTATCAATTATCAGATGATAATTATTAACCCTCACATCCGCCACATGTTTTAAACCGAATCCCTCCTTTTATTTTTACCGTGTGGGACTATGTTCCACTTTTCTTTTCTATTTCAAGCAACGTGGATTAACGCGAGGCGTCGGATCGAACGCATGCAGATCATCGCGCCTTAATACTGTGGACACGAGGTCCACGGATCACTGATAACATGCAATCTTAACATGATAAAACATGATTATTAATGCAAAATAAGGCATAAAACATTCCATTTATGTGCATGTTATCATACTTTGAGTGCATTTCTATCATTCTATGCAATTTTATGTTATAATCTCAAAATGCATTAATTTAGGGTTAATTATGACGAATTAAAGATTAAAGATTTTATAACCCATCTTTACTTGAGATTATAAATGGTTTTTAGAGTTAAATAATAAGAGAAATCATTTTTATAAACATTCATTTAACTTTATAAAGTTAAAATCTTAAACAAATAGATGTATTTTTGAAATAAGAATTAAATCTCTTGTTATTTAAATAATTTGAATTTTTAGAATGATAGATAATTAAATTTCAGATCAAATGAAAGAAATTTGGATTAATTTGGAGTTTTATTTTAAAAGATATGATTTTTACAATTTTTAGGGATTTTTCTAATTTTATTTTTTATTTAAAAACGTTAAAATAAATAAAAAAAATTACAAAAAGCGCGCGGGTCCCACGCGGGTGCGACGTGGCACGCAAGGCCACGTGGCAGAGCCACGCGGACCCGCGCAGCGCCTACGTGGCGCGTTATATGTATATGTATATTATTTAGAATAGTTATAAAAGGGGTCTTTAGCCTGCCCTACATGGGGAGGGTTATTAACCCTATAAACTGTCGAGTGTTATAAACCCGACGGTTTCCTAAATCGTTTTCCATGTGGGACTAAACGGTAAGCTATTTTACTATGCAGGAAACGTGGCACAATAAGGAGCGTTGGATTGAACTGCTGATCTATCGGCGAGCGTCAATCGCGTAGACGAGTGTCCACCAGATGATCAATCAAGCACGTGCGCGATAGAAGAGTTATAACAGATAGATCTTATGCAACATGGCGCGACGAGGAGCATTGGATCAAAATCGCGATGCAGACCGCACGTCGATGCGGTGGACACGAGGTCCACCTGATCTTCGATCAACCGCACGTGTTATAAAAACAACTTAAGTGAAGCCCTGCGATTGATCTCGACCGTTCATCTGCCGAGTTATAACGGTCAAAATCGATCGCGATCGGTGGACTTCTCAAATCATCAAAACGCATCCTGAACGCTCGATGAAGATCCGACGGACGCCGTTTCGTGCGTTTTATAAAGCCTCCACACGTGGCCTCATCTCACGCGTCAGATCGCGATCGGACGGCCGGGATTTAATTATAACGGTTCGTGATGAACTGTTTCATCATGACCGTTAATCAAGGAGATCGGATGGTTTTCCCCATTTTGCCCTATAAATAAATGAGTTCTTCGTCGTTCTATGTATTCTTGAGGGATTTGATCTAATCAACCTATCTAAACCCTCTTCTCTCTTGAATCTCTTTCTTGTAATCGCTTCTAGACTCGAAATCGTGTCCACGGAGTGTTTATAAGAGAGATTTCGACGATCGTGCGAGGAGAATTTGTCTCTTGAACACCGATCTTCATGATTGAATTCGCGGAATGAATAGCTGTCGATCCGGCAATCAATTGGATCGATTTGATCGTTATCTTGGGTTAGAAAACAAGTTTATCCTCTTATCTATCGTCATGTATCATCAATTTTAGGTTTAGGATTTCAATTTAAGTTTAATTTCATTTTAATTTCAATGTGTGTTCTTCGTGATTCCAAAAATTTCATCCCACTTCCATCTTTGATTTCTCCGTGATTACCAATCCAAATCGAGCGATTTTTGATTCCACGGATAGATCTTTGAGTTATCTTTCTAAAAACACCATTTTCCCTAATTTCTCACCTCAATTCATTGTCCAATTTGACCAAATTCCAAAAGATATCTCGAAAATACCTTAATTCCCTGTGGATTCGACCCTTATTTACCATTGTACCCTTCAATTCACTCTTAATTCCCCAATTTGGTAAGTTAGGCTTAATTTTTGACACGAGACCGTGTGAAATCAACGAACTCGCGGTCTCGTCTCGTCAATCACCGATCAACGCACGTGCGTTAAAGTCCACTTAAGTGAAGCTTGAAGGATTAATCTCGATTGTTCATGAATCGAGTTAGAACGGTGGAGATTAATCGCGATCGGTGGACTTATCGCTTCATCAAAACGCATATCAAATGCTCGATGAAGATCCGACGGACGGCGTTTCTTGCATTTTATAACGCATCAAGACGTGGCCTCCTCTCACGCGTTCGATCGCGATCGGACGGCCGCGACTTATCGGTAACGGTTTGTGATGAACCGTTTCATCAGAGCCGTTAATCAAGACGATTGGACGGTTACGCCCAATTCACGTCTAAATTGATGCATTCTTCGATTTTGTAAGACATTCTTGGATGTATTCATCAAATTGATCTATCTACACCCGTACATCCTTGAATCTCTCGCTTCTAATCTCTTCTAGACTCGATTCCGCGTCCACGGAGTGATTAAAACTGAGATTTTGCTGATCGATTAAGAAGAATTCGTCTCTTCAACACCGATGCTTGCGTTTTAAATCTCGAAATGAATAGCCTTCGATCCGACGATTAATTGGATCGATTCGATCGCTATCTCAGGTTAGAAATCGTGTTTTCCCTCTAATCTATCGTCATGTATTATCAATTTGTAATTTAGGATCATAATTTAGTTTAATTTCATTTTCAATTTCGGTTTATGTTCTTCCGATTGTTAGAAATATCATCCCACTTCGCTCTTTGATTTCTTCGCGATTACTAATCCAAATCAAGTGATTTTTGATTCCGTGGATACGTCTTTGAGATTATCTTTCTAAATCCATCTTTTTCCCTAATTTCTCACCTCAATTTATCGTCCAATTTGATCTATTTCTAAATGATCTCTCGAAAATATCTTATTTCCTTGTGGATTCGACCCTTATTTACCATTATACCCCTCAATTCACTATTAAATCATCAAATTGGTAAGTTTCGAATTATTTTTGACACGAGACCGTGTGAAATCGACGACCTCGCAGTTTCGTCTCGTTAGCGCATAGGAGAGCGCTCAGCATGCACACAAGGTGCACACTTGGAAGGTACTGTAGCACCCGTGGAGATGGTGCCCAATGGCGTGCAGAGGTACGAGGGAGCTTGTGTCACAGCGCACTAGTAGTGCGCAGCTCGGCAGGTACTGTAGTACCTATCGAGCAGGCACCCCGTGGCACACAGTGGCACACGAGGATGAGCGCTAGTGCATTATAGTAGTGCGCAGCTCGGTGGGTACTGTAGCACCTGCCGAGCGGGCGCACGCGTGGCACACAGGGATGAGTGCCAATGCATTCTAGTAGTGTGCAACTCTATGGGTACTGTAGCACCTGCGGGGAGCGCTTTTCAGGAGGATTCCGTGCACACATGCGCACACATCTCGATATTTACTGTAGAACTCGCTGAGATGCGTGTAACATGTGCACCACGGTGCATGGAAATCACACATTCTCACCTGCCACGACGCGCACTTGGCTGGGTGATGGCGCATGAAAATTTGATGCCCGTTTTTGTTCAAATTTTTCCAATTTGAGCCTATAAATAGACACCCCTATAGTGTCCCAAAAGGTATCTAAGCATTCATTTCTTATTCCAAAGGGTTATATATGAGTTTTGAGTAGTTTTAGGGCATTTCCTCTATTATTTCTCATTCTTCTTTTTCTTTTAAGTGTGTGAGTGCATTTGTGAGTTTGCTCATCATCTTTTGGACCGCTCCTTGAGGTGATCCGCAGCTAACAATATCTCTATATTCACGAAGAGAATTAGACCTGATGCAGCGTCATCTAAAACAGGTTAAAAATGATAAATATCTATGCTCAAGCTTGGAGAGGACTATGAGAGGCTCAAAAGGCTTATGAGCACGACATCATCATATCGTAAGATCTCATCATATCTCCATGTTCAATCTATCTTCCAATTCTCGAGATCTTTGCCTTCTCTACTTCTTGGAGCTCTTACAACTTCTTGGAGTGATTCTTCACCTGATGTTTCCACAGGATATGAATCTGGTGCTTCCATACATACGGTTTTGGAAACATTTGGGGACAAATTCCTTTGAACAAATGAGGTCATTTTCAATCTTGATAAATGGAATGTGTTTTTAAAAATTTTTTAATTCCCTTTTTTTTAACATATGTTATTATTAAAAATTACACGTAGTATGTGATTATATTAATGGGTTGGATGGGAATGGATCAGCCCACATGCAGGTGATGCACGCTGCTTTATCCCACTCTCTCACATGCCGGGATGAGCCCCCCATTTCCTCCCGACCTGACACTAAACACACAAGTTTTGGAGACTCAGTGGGCATGATCATAGATTGTTCTCGCTCGACTCCCAAGAGCAAAATCAAGGGTGGGAATCTTCCCAATGACTAGCCATCAAGAGCTCAGAAAATTTCTTTTACATTGATATTGGAAAATGATCTTTGATAGGGGACCAACCAATTGATTGAACCATGAGAGGACCAGATAGGAGTTTTGGTCAACCGGCTTTAACCAATTCTATGCAAAATAGGGCCACTCTTCAAGTCTTTGATTGAAGATTTTGCCGTAGCGTAAGATAGAGGCTAGGAACCAATTTCTGACATGGGCCAGAAAGCCCACTTTGTGGGGGCCATTGAGAGCTAAGTGGGTGATGGGAGAATCACTAGTAGTAAAAACATTGCAAATAATCAATCACCAAGAGATGCACAAATTTTTTTTTTTATAGATTCTATCATTGCCAGAATTGAATATATATATGTTGAGGCCAGTCTAAACCAAGAAGCTTCATTTTTTTATCAGCTTTGTCACATTACACATGTATTTTCAAGGTTTTGAGTGGTCCAATGTTTGTGGATTCAAATGCTACTCTTCATGGATTAAAAAGTCTAAGATGTTAACTTTTGGATGTAAGACTTAGCTTCTTATTGTAGATCAAGGCTTGTGGATTGAAGTCAAAGTTTTCTATGGTTTATATGCTAAGTTACATCAAATTACGACCATTGTCTTGAATTTTATTTCAAGATGAAATCGTGTTCATGAAAGAGAGGGAATGTAAGACACCTTCCTACTGTTGCCGAAGGAAACTATGTGCGAGAGAAAAAAGGAAGTTAGAAGGCTTCTGAAACCATTTCCTTCACTACAATCACTTAAAGCGAGAAACCAAGGGTAGGAGGCCTCCACCATGATCGCCAAACGAGCGTCATAGAAAGAGCATATAGGAAGGAGGCCCATTCTACCATTGCATGGAGAGAATGTCTGAGAGAGTAAAGATAGGATGTTTTTGCCAACATTCCTGAAGTAGAGAGAAAGAGAGAGAGAGAGAGAGAGAGAGAGAGAGAGAGAGAGAGAGAGAGAGAGAGAGAGAGAGTGTGTGTGAGAGAGAGAGAGAGAGACACAGAATGAGAAAGAGACAGAGACAAAAGTAAATGATCAAGGAAGACAACTGATGATGAAAACCTAAGAAGCCTGCAAAAAATTCTTATATGAATTATAGACAGCCACTGTCGTTGCCTTTTTCTCTTTGAAAAAAAAAAGAGAAAAGAACAAATTAATTGAAATTTAGTCTGGCATTTCATTTCACATTTGCCAAAATGTAACAATTTTAACATTGGATCCAAGAAATACCAAAAAGATTTGAATGAGCACAGACTTACCGAAAAAAAAACATGTATTACAAGAAAATCCAAGGAATATACAAGACCCCATACGAAAAAAGAATTAGGGGAGATAATGATATTAAATATATTGGAACCTGAAATATTATACAAGTAGACAAACCATATACCTGCTGACGTTAGAGAAATTAATTGAAGCTCAGTCCAGTATATCTCCATGCTTTCCCTTAGCATCAAAATCCAAGAAATGGAGCGCAATAGAGACGTGGGCAAAGAATTTCATGCTGGATATGAATCCGTCATCTTAGGAGAAGGTGGACCTCCATATATTGTGCTAGTCCGGTTTGGTGTACTCTAGAAGCATATGAGGTGACCTGTAAATTTTTACAAGGGTCCAGTAGAGGACTTCCTCCAGTTCCAGTGCACCCTCGGCCCTTGCAGCATAAATGTCCTCACAGATTGCTATCAATCTTGTAGATTAAAAAATAAAGATAAGAATTAAGTTAGATATGCAATTTTTTTTAAAAATCCTCCTCCAAACAAGTGAAGATAAAACACTGGATAATGAAGATAGCACAATCCCTCATATTAGAAAAACTCTCTCTTGAAAATGTTCTAAAGAGGGGCTTAAGAAGGGGTAGATCAATTTTCCAAGTTAATTTACATTAACTACAGCATCTGATCACTCAAACCACCAATACACAAGCATTTCATACTGATCTGCCTCAGTGCCTAACTAGTTCAAATGGTTTATCTACTTGAAGATAGAAGGAAAACTCAGCCCTAGAATTGAAACCTTTTTGTCTTGAGCCGACATTTACTATTTGTGGAAAGCATTGGTGAGGCAATGAAAAAGTCATCACCTGTCACAAGATGGAAGATTCTCGAATGGTATTCTCATCCTTAGATCAGAGCACTGAAGTCTAATGAACCGTCCAACTGCCAGCACGAAAGTAAGGTAAAGGCTCCATATATTGAACTTGCTGAGAGCTTCGCCAAGTATACCTTCTGAAATGATAAGCCAAGGCAAAATTGATGATAACAAAAAAGTTGAATGGATCAACAATTCAACTACGCGAGAAAGAAATATCCAGAAATGTTCTCAAGAAATGATCAAGATATCAAAATGGAACATCAAAAACTATAGTATTAATTACGTGGTGGAGTTTCCTCGGAGACGATGATAGCCATTGGCCCAGTCAGGCCAGAGCATTCTTTGACATCTGGTGCATCCACATCACGGAATGACCACCATGGAGGACTTCCTTTGTTCAGAGAAATTTCACCAGCAACAAAATCTCTCTGCATACAATGGAATTGCAAGTCATAGATTGACCAGACAGCTGAAAAGAAACAAAATATGCATTGCAACTCATACCGATTGCTTAAGAAGCCGCACTTCGCCTGAGCCTGTGACTTGAATGAACCTGGAATAAATGTCTTCTACTCTAAAGCTGATAGCAACTCCATTCAGAACATCTTTGACGGAGGAATAATTTACACTATGAGGACCACAAGAAGATTCATACTTCACATTTTCCTTTCCTTTTGGCCTATCTCTTGTCAATAACCAAGAAAAGATCAATTGCACGTTGGCGTCAATGGAACTGATAAATCTGCTCTGTACCACTGGAGGAACCATCCAAGAAGTACTTGCATCTTCTTGGCAGCAGATCAACTGGATGTCCCTCATGCTGTATGAATCTAGTAAATTATCTGGGTCAAGATTTGAGATAATATCTGAGTACTCCAGTTTCTCACACATGCTTGTCTGGTATAAAGTCAATCTCCCACCGTCTGTTTTAATGTCAATCTGAACCCTGGCATCCAATATGGGATTTTCAATGTTTGTAGGATTTCCACTGCTGTAGATCTGAAACAACACAAGATCGAGATCCTTATGGTTCAGCTGGTTCTTGCTAAAGATCTCACAGGCTATAATATCATACACCACTGTTATTTGTAATTATCAATTGAAACCACAAGGAAGCTGATATACCTTCTGCAGGAGCTAAATTTCTGCACACAGCTCATAAGATATACATTCCATGTGACAGTGGCCAAATAGATACAAGGGAATACTCACAAATCTTAAGTTCTGTTGGCGAAATTTAGAGGTTTTCTGAGAACAACAATTATTTAATATTATGATTTCAATCGTTAATATAATGATCATGTAATAAACCAGACGTTATAGATCATAGAGTAATAATTACTTCTGGGTGTCTATCAAGGCTTCTAAGCCAAGGGTATCTTTTAGGGGGCTGCAAGGTTGATTTTTTTTTTGGGTTTATTACTATAATAATTCATGCTCAGTGAACAGTACTGACTATGCTATCCTTCCAGTAATTGATTGGACAGCTAGATAACATGGGGCAGTGAAAGCGTAAGTCTGATATACCAAGATAATTCACAAAGTAAAAATAAGGTATGAAAATAATCTAATAATGACAAGATTCCATAACATATGAGAAAAACCAAGAGAAAATTTACTCGATCATGTGATTCACTTACCAGCATTGGTGCCCAGATGACACAGATCAATATAAAGAATAGACATATACCGCTGCAGAATTTGGTCATCTTAGTCTGTTTTTGCCCTTGCTGATGGCCTGCTCTGTTCAAATCCGCATCACATTTGACGAGATACAAGCTTGCACTGATATCCTCCAACTAAATACAAAACAAAATGCTAAATAACTAGAAAGAAAGAGAGAGGAAGAAGAGATATCTAATTACACTCTCCCTTAAGCTGATGAGTGGATGTTATCCATGCCCAGTTTGCCATAAAGTTAGTGGGAAACATGTTGAGCAACTATCCTAAGTGAAGATTTCCAATTGTTAAGCAGAAAGAATGTAGGGAGTGCAGAAATCTCCAGTCTCGAGGTTCTCCTAGGTTGTGTTTCACATAAAACTTGAAAGAGGATAAATAGTTTTTTTTTTGTTAGGGTGAAATAGGATGAATCTTGACCCAATGCCAATAATAATGATAAAAGGAGACAACACGGGAAACAACTTTTTCTTTAAAAAAAAAGGAATAATAGTGCATTGAGAGAGGTTGATGGTGGCACATGACCCTAAGTTCTCATACCATGTAGAGAGCAAAGTTGGGGCAGTGGAGAACCAGTCTTTATGAGAGGAGACCCCACCGGCCTAGGGTGATGATAAAAGTGCTCAAGTCTATTAAAGAGAGGCATGCCTTACAAAGGTATACACCATAGAACACAAATTAGAAAAATACCCCTATACCACCTAGAAATTAAAATATTGTTTCTTAAGAGTGCTAACAGCTTCCCCTGGATCTGAACTCAAAAGCAGGCACAAACTTGTGCTAGTTGAGGAAGGATTGGATCACTCTTGCAATTTGATATCCAGAATCTAGTAGTTATGAAACTGATACGTGAACCTATTACTAAATATTCATGACTAACTAACAAACAGGTCTGCTGCTTCTATCTTAATGTTTATACTGGGCTCTTATCATATAAAAAGAAAAAGTGGTAGCTTTCATTCAAATTCTTTATTTCTTCCAATTATTTGCCCCAGCACACAAATATTCAAGGAATCAATCCACTATCAACATCTACTCAACAAATTAATATACTTCTCCCCAAGAAACTTGACATCTCTATGCAGTTTATCCATGATCCACTAGATATTCTCAAGGAAAAAACCAGGGGATTACATCATCTCAAAGTACATCTCAGACCGGCCTTTGCTTTCGACGTATGAATCAAATGACAGGTTATTGTTCATTCTTTCAGGGAGACTTCAACACAGCACATTTAGGTCATGCTAAGATACATTCCGAGTGTTTAGGATTAAGTTTCTATGATTTTCATGATGAGTATTCAGCAAAAACTCAAGTTTCATGCTGAGAAAAAAGATATGTATATTCAGAAAAACTAAAGTTGTCATTGAATCATACCTTTAGCCAGTCATACATCGTTAAAGATGTCACTGTGCAGGACCAGTCGAGTACACACCGAAGCTCGTAGAGAAATGGCAGAGCACGATACAGTCGAAAACCCAGGTAGTTAATTTGTGTGACCTGACTTGTCAGGAACTGTCTATACAAGGTGCTTTTATGGGGAATTCCATGCTGTATTTGGACTGCCTGTAATGCTAAAGATATTGCTTTTGTAAGATAAATGGCTCGAAGGGCTAGTCCTCCGAGATGTTGACGGGGGGGCTTAAGGTACCAAGCATACTCTGTGACAGAGTATGTAAATAAGAAAATATTGAAGAGATAAAAGATAACTTTTGTCGTGGCGAATGAACACAAGTAGATGAAGCGATCAAGAACAATCAAGAAAAAAAGGGCCATCAAGATGAAAACAAACTCCTTGGGAAATTGATCCTCAAGCTGATAAACTTCAAGAAATTTGCTGTTGTTCTTGATAATAGATTGGTAAAACATTGCAACCAGAAAGAAAACAGCCAGATCAGCACCAAATATGTATGCATACAAATCGATTTCCCTTTTACCGCCTCCAATCACAGAAACCACTGGATATGGAAACCCTAACTCCTCAAAGAACCCAGAATTTTTTGCTTCCAGAATCTCATCTGCAACATCAGAAGCTGGTGTCAAAGTCCAGGACCACTCATCAGACATTCCCACAGAAGCATGAATAACTTCAAAAACAGCCAGAGCAATGTTCTGGTGCTCCTGGCTTCTTTCAATGCTTTGAATCCGAACTCTACTTGGATCATGAAAGGAATCAAGTCCTTCTTCCCTATAGTTTTCCTCATAAGCAAACTGAAGGATTTGGTTGATGCCTGACTCAACAGTTTCTGGTTGGATTCCATCTTCTGGCCACTTATCCACGTCCATTGAAAGTTGAACAAAATAAGGAGGAGTCTCTGATCCTTTTGTAAGTGACTGCCAGTACCTGCATAAATCTCTCACTAGAACTTTTGTTCCATTCATGACTGGCAAAAAAAACAGTTTTATTCTGTCTTTCCAGCAGAAACATTGGGAGTCTACAAGATTGGACAATTCTCTTCTGAAAACTTTGGATTCAGACGCAGAACTCCAGTCTCCATTTCTCGGAGTTATCAAACTCTGAATCAATGCGAATAAGTATACCATAAAGAGAGGTAAGTTACTCATGACAAATGAAGTCACAATTTTCTGTTCTGGGAAACCTAACCTCCGAAGTAAAATCAGATCTATTTTCAACTGGCAGTGCTGAATAGCAATCTGATAACAGTATTGAAGCAAGATATAAACCTCAGAGTAGATGAGGATGATAAACCAGAAGATATAGCTAGGGCCAGAGTTCACACAAAGAGCATATAGGAAAAGAGCTGCAAGGTATACCATGGATAGCACTCCGAAATTCCAAAGGAAGACAAGAACAAAGCAACAGTAGCATACAATGTCATTGTTTGCCCCTATTTTGGTCCATATGAAGCGAAATATCCTTCCAACTTGAAGGCTAGCAGTTGGCAGTCTTACATTATCAGAATCAATGGATGATCTGTATTCATTATCCACGTGGGCAAGATGGATCTGACCCTCGACTTCATCATATGACGCGTCATTTTCTGGCAACTGCTCAGATGACTCTGAATCATCTTCCTCTAAGTTTAAAAAACTCACTATGTTGGTCACAGCTTGGTTACCTAAGGACTGAACTTGAGAAACACCATCTCCAATTAACTGAACTGCTGAAGTTATTGGATTATCCTTTGCCTTGACTTTTCCCACTTTTTTATTTGAATCTGGCTCTGCATGGCCATCTCTTTCCTTGTGTTCAGAAATGTCTGTATTACAATCAACAGAAGACATCAGATGGTCCACCGATGATGGTTTATCATTCTTAATTGTAAGAGAGGAGTGCTGGAACTTGGGTTTTACAGGATCCAAGGAATTGTTCCTTGGTATATCAAGCATACGAAGGTTCAAAGATGACAATACTTCTGTATTCGTATCAGTGAGCTGGTCTTGGGAGAGTTCATCCTTGATAACATCATCTTTTGCCGAAGAAGAAAGTTTTCTCCGGCGGAGTCCTCTTTCTGAAGCATTGATGGCAAAGTTAGGAGCAGAATTCATCCTTTGGAGATTTATTTGTAAATTGAGCATCTCAGCTTTCATTTTCTCCACCTGAAGATTCCTTTGATGTTTCAGTTCTTGAGCCTTACGGATATGCTGAAGCTGGGCAGTTTTCCAAGCAGCCCTTTTCTCTTGCTCCCTCACAATAGACCCAATTTGCTCAGCCTCCAGGTATCTTGAGACATAGTAATATTCTCGGGAGCAGAATATATATGACTGAAATGATACTAAGAAGAAGATGACAATTTCAACCAGAGCAGACCGTGATGTGATACGAAACCCATAGTCATACTTATGGAATCCAATTACCTCGTAAGCACAGCCAATCATCTTGCAATCTCTTTTTTTATAACCTATATAAGGAGATTGACAAGCCAACGAGAGAACTATCACAATGAAGTTATACATACGCAAGTATTTGAATACTTTATTCTTTTTTTTCAATATCTGGAGCCTTTTAGTGAAAAAAAATAGAGCAAAAAAGAGATAGCCAAAATGTAGGATGTCATATTCAAGTGTTCCAGTAATCATTATCAAAACAAGTACAACATCCAGCAAATGGCAATATGCATATACTCTTAGATGATCAAGAATAGTCCACATGCTTTTTGTCTCAAAAGAGATGTCCCTCCAAATTGAAGAATATTTAATATGACACATAATCTGTCGGTACATCTGAGAAGACAAAATACTTGCCGAATGGTCTGAACGAAGTTTGAAAGCAGATATTATAAATACTAAATAGTAGCTTACAAGAACCCGATTGTCATCGACAATAATACCTGCAAAAGAGCACAAAAAAGTTTAGAGAGGGCATAATTAAAACGATCAAATGAAGATCCACTCTTAAGAGGCATGGAAGGTTACCCAACCAACACTTTCTGCAGTAATCAAATTGTTGATCTGAGATACTCCAGCAATCATGGCAGTTAATGTTTGTCGCAGATCCATGATGAATCCAAGGGATCAGATCTTTCCACATGGCAAAATACTCAACAACTAGAATGGATGCGAAAGAGAAAACAAATACAGGCCATAACTTTCTAATAATTTCCCTCTTCATAATAATGCATGTAGCAAGCAAAACTATGTAAAATACGGAGAAGACATTCAGTAATGCGAAACTAGCTAGGAGAAGGGTAACCATGCTTAGCTCAAGTCCAAAGAGATGGAAAGCATTTTCCATAAAGAACATAATGTATGTATTTAATGCACTCTTTTGCATATCAAGCCTCTCCTTTCTCAACGCAATTACTAATCTCTTGTTCCACTTATGACTGTCTTTAAAACTTCCCCATAGTGAGCCAAATCTGTGTCTTCTTGATTCTGAAGCGTCTGCTGCAGTTGAGTCATGATTAGACCCTTCTTCTGAAGTAAAATGACATGAACTATTGCCCGCGTTCTCTTTTCCATCAAAAAACAGACCATTTTCTGATTGTGGCATGCCTTCTGTGACTAATTTTGAGTTCTCTAGAGCAAAATGTTTATCAAAGTGGAACAAATGACATGGCTCTTCCCATTTTTCTTTGTTTATCTCAGAGGGTGGAATCGTACTCAACCAATAAAACGTATTGTATTGCAAGGTACAAGCCACTATGACCAAAACCTTTCCCCTTAAGCCAAACTCAAGGGCCCAAAAACCATGGCCAAATAACCTAAAGCCAAAAAACTCCAGCAAACCAAAGTAATTTTGACCAGCCTGTTCACCCCACATTTGGAAAAGATACTCAAGCATGAAAATAGTTCCAGTAAAAACAAGAAATAACTTGGATGGAATGCGTGAAGTCTTTGGCAGAGTAGAGCAGATGACAAGGCCCAGCAAATAAAGAAACCCAATTGCACTCATAGGAGTTAAAGATGCATAAAACAGTGCAATAGACAATAACTTATCCGAATGCCATATCAGGAGTCTCTTTATGAAACCAAAAAGTTTGCGTTCTGAAGCAATATCACCTATTATCGTGTTCTGTCGTCTTTGTCTCCTTTCAGAACTGTAAAGTTGCATCACAATCAAAACAGCCAGAGGCTGCCAGACATTACCCCAGAGCGAGGCTGAAGGATCGAATCCCAGATCATGATAAAGATTTAGTGATTTAGACATCCAAGCCTGCAAGCTTGTGGAAATGCTGAGGCAATACATGAAGATGAATACAAAGGTGGCATAGAGTTTCAGCGGAAGCCAAAGGCGCTTTTTTGTCTTCTCCACGAGCTGCCTTCCTAGTATCCAGAATAGAAGGAAAAGCACAAATCCAAAGCATATGTAGTTTGGAATGACAACATAAACTGTACAGAGAATAGTGAGAAATGTCACATATGTTCCAAAGGAACGATAGGCAGATAGAAAACTTTCTCCAACTTCACTCAAATAAGTAGCAATCCATTTTACTGGGGAAATAAGAACATGACATTAGATAGGGTTAGAAAAAACAGAAAGTGATAGTGAGATAAGAGGAAGAGGAAGAGGAAGGACAGTGAGGGAAGGCCCGATGCCACCTCGAGGACGATTTAATGTCTTAATAGGGCTACTGTAAAATTTGGTTGATTAGGATTGAAGAATACTGAAAAAAATTTGATATAAAAATGAAGGGGCGATCGCGATGGCGATCGCGGAGCGGGGTCCGAGATTGCGATCACGAGGGTTTCGCTTCGGCTTCGGCATTGACGGAGGACGTGCAGTTGAAGGAAGGCGGAGCGGAAGGTGGAGTGGCGGACACCGGCGAGAGCCGTTCCCGTCGCCCCGGGAAGGTCGGGACCCTAGGGCTGGCCTTGTTCTGCCTCGCAACCCACCTCCTATCCGGGTTGCGGAAGGGCGGCTCCCGTCCTCCCATTTGCGATCCAGGTCAACTCCGCAAGCGCAAGCACAGTCGCGATCGTGGGCTGATGGCATACGGAAAATGTTACCTGACATCCCGAATTCGGGGTGCTCACATTGCTGACGACCCGCTGCATCCCAATCCTGTCGTTCTAGGGATTCTAATCCACTGGGTTTTCCGCGGGAATCACAGCGGAACCACATCGGGATTCGCTGCAGGAGCAATTGAGGGAGGAGATAGAAGCTCTGACTGCCAATGGCAGCCGAAATTTTCCTGCTCCAAGGGTCCAGTTATCAGGTACTCGACAGCACCTGATGATCCGGCAGCGGGACAACAGTACTGAAGTGGAACGGGATGTAAACGAGGATGGATGGAACATTGTGCAACATCGTCGACGGCAGAGAGCACATCGCCAAGCGCGAGGGATAATGGATCCAGTGCAGGAAGGACGTTGTTTTCACTGTCTATCCCAGGAACACTATGAAAGCTCCTGCGTTTCTCCAATCCAGTGTCGCCTCTGCCGTCGGGAAGGCCACCGGCATGCCCACTGCCCTCTCAAGGTTCAAGGACAAGAAGAGAAACACGGAAGGGAGATTAAAGATCTATCTTCGTGTCTTGTGGGGGTGACGCCAGGGGGGTGTACACCTCCGCTGGATCAGACCATTCTCGGTCTGAAGGACAGATCTCCCAATTTAACTCAGCCGGACTTTCACGTACTCCCCTCAGGGGATTTCTTCCTCAGAGGGTTGTCGCGCGATGACTGGAATGCCCTGCGAGGATGGAAGCAGCAATGTACCGGGCATGGGGCCGTATGTTGGAGACGACCCAATTCAGAGGATGGGTCCATCCCTATTGCTACGGAACGGTGTATTCTGGAGCTCCGCGGGATTCCCTTCCAGACACGGACACGGCGATTCCTCAAGAGCCTCCTCAATCTAGTGGGTAGTCTCCTCAAGATAATCAGTGATGGCGTTCGAGGCGGCAATCCAAACGGAGTTAGAGTCGAAATAATAAAACGGGTGGGCAGGCCCATTCCGACCATGCTCCCGGCGCATTTTGAAGGCTCGGAGGCAATGATATCTGTCTTGAACCTAGTCTGGTCACCTGTACCTTATACTGGCAGCGCTTCAAATGGCGGCCACAAGCGATCCGAGGGCAACGAGTCGGGATCAGTCTCTAGGCCGATCTCCCCGGCAGTCTGCCCTCCTCCCCTGAGCATGAATTCGCCGAGTCAGCCGGGTACCAACCCGATACAACCCGTATGCCCCGTGGAGTCGACAAAGGCCGCTTCGACCAAGGACGCTTGTCGGAATACCGATCTTTTGCCCAAGGTCAACATCACGTACAGACGCCTTTATCAGTCGGCCCCGCCCCATCCGCGGAGAGGGAAAGGGGGCGTTCATTTGACGGCAGACAGAAACGAACAGATGGGTGCACTCTCATCGGATGGAGCGGTCATGGCGGATAATATTGCGACCTCTGAAATGATCGGTTCAAATATGGGAGCAGTTCATGAAGCTCTCCCCGGTGTTAACCAAGGTTCTTAATGAAGTGCATCACATGGAATGTCTGTGGTCTCCGAGACGACAATCAGAGAGGTATCGTAGGACGATATTTACGTGAATGGGGGGCTGACATTATATGCTTGCAGGAGACTATGGTATGTCAAGCAGATCATTGATTCTAGTCGACGTTCGGATGGGGGACTGCAGGAGCATCCACAAGTATTGAAGCCTCAGGCAGATCAGGCGTGCTTGCTTCTCGCCTGGAATGAGGGGCAGTTCGAGCTGATATCTGTGTGGACGGGGAGACACATTGCGGCAGCAAGGTTAGCGGTTCGAGCAGACAGCAGCCAGCTGATTGTTGCATCTGCCTATGGTCCACGGGTAGCTCAAAGACGGGGAGAGCTTGGCGAGGACATCAGTCAGTTGTGCTTGTTGTTCATCGAGGTTCCCGATCCTCATCGGAGGCGATCTCAATGTCACCATTACTCCGGAAGATCGCCCTTACGGGGGGTGCGATCCTGGATCTGCCCAATTCAGGGACGTCCTCAACTAGTGCGGCCATCAAGAGATGGGGCCGACAGATCGGCGCTACACACAGAGAGGCCCTACTACACAGTCCCGCTTAGATCGTTTCTTGTGTTCGATAGAGTTGATGGGAAGCTTCCCGCTAGCGCTCGTGACTGCACTTCCACGGCCCCTTTCCGATCATATCCCCTCATGTGGAATTCAAATGTTGAGACAGTGAAGCCCCCATATTTCAAGCTGGACCGGTCATGGCTCCACAACGAGGTCATTAAGAATAGTATCAAGGATTGGTGGGGTAATCAGCCAGTCCTCGGCGCAGCGTCGAAGCGATTGACCAAGAAATTGACGGGGCTTAGATTGGATCTTATATCGAGGCGGCGACAGATAAGGGAAGAACGGACTCGCGCTCGTGATGCCGCATTGTCCCGTGTCCAAGATCTCGATAAAATTGTGGACAACCGGTCTTTGACGACTAATGAATCTCATGAGAGGAAGAGTTGCCGAGAGGCAATGGCAGCAGCGGATCTAAGGGTGGAGATGGACTGGCGACAGCGGTCTAGACAGCTGTGGTTGGCGGCTGGGGACGCTAATACCCGGTTCTTTCCACCAAGCAGCAAACGGGTGGCGACGAGCCAATCGTATTGAGCATCTTCGGATGGGTGATAGAGTCATTACTGGCCAAACAGCTGTTGGACAGGCCTTGGCAGATCATTTCAAGGGCTTTTTCAGACGCCCACCACTGAACTCTTGGAGATGGACGGGCGTCGGGGCATCCTGTTTATCACCAGATGAGCAAGGATCGATTTCAGGCCCTTTCCTTATGGATGAGGTGCGAGCGACGATCAGCGGGCTGAACGCTGAAGGTGCACCTGGGCCGGATGGAATACCAGTTTTTTTTACAAGGACTGTTGGGACCGAGTGGCTTCGGATGTTATGGCACTGATGGACGAGTTTCACGCCGGCTCTGCCAGGATGAACAACATAAATCGGGCATATATTGCCTTGCTGCCCAAGGTACAAGGTGCTGAACGGGTGGGAGATTTTTGACCCATCTCATTATCCAACAACATATATTTAATCTTCGCCAAGGTCCTAGCGAATCGCCTCGAAAGCTTCTACCAGGCTCACATCAATCCTCTTCAGTTCGCATTTATACCGGGCAGGCAAATGATGGATAGCATCGTCATTGCGGAAGAGGTATTGCTGAATGGAAAAGATTGGACACAACGGGTTTCATATGGAAAGTGGATTTCGCAAAGGCCTATGACTCTCTCAATTGGCGCTTGCTTTGGAATGTATTCAAAAGACGTGGATTTCCATCAGTCTGGATCAAATGGATGAAGCAATGTGTGTGTACCACCACATTTGTCGTTTTGGTCAATGGTCGACCGCAGGGGGGGTGGATACATCCACAACGAGGGATCAGGCAGGGATGCCCGTTAGCCCCCCTTCTATTCATCCTCGCAGCAGACACCTTAGCAATCTGCACACATCAGCTATGCACGCGGGGCTATCTTTCAAGATTTCAGTCTTCCCGTAGTCAGGCGAGTATACCGCTCCTGCAATATGCTGACGACACTTGTTTCTTCTTGAGGGGATCAGTGGCAGCGGTGCACACGTTTCCTCCATGATGGATATTTATTCAGATTTTTCCGGTCTCCAATTGAACCGAGCCAAATCGACGGTCGTGGGAATTGGATTGCCTCCGGAGGTACTCGCACAGATCTCTAAAGTTTTGTCCACACCAGTCGCCTCTCTGCCCATTCCTTATCTGGGAATTCCACTGACCGCGGGGCGTATGCGCAATGCCGATTGGCAACCAATTACGGCAAAGATTGATGCACGATTGGGGGCCTGGCAGGCACGACTCCTTTCACGCGGCGGGCGCTGGGTGTTGCTCCAGTTTGTCTTGATGGCTATCCCCACATATTTCCTGGCTCTCGCTCGTATGCCTGAAGGGGTACGACGGCAGATAGAGCGCACTGTGTGGCGGTTTTTCTGGCAAGGGGCGAGGACCTCGGAGACTAGGGGGGTGACACTCGTGGCATAGTCCATTATTACCCGCCCTAAGTCGCTGGGGGGTCTCGGGATTCGTCATTTAAAACATACTAACTCGGCGCTGCTTACCAAATGGGTGGGCCGAATTATGGGGCAGTCTAAGGATTTGGTGGTAGCACTCTTGCGGGACTGTTATGGCGCGACCGTAGACTCGGACTGATTGGTCAACCCCCCGTAGAGGGGACTTGGCATTCATATCTGGATTGCGACCTCTCTTCTCATCCATGCAACATTTATTTCGCCCGAGATTGGGCGATGGAGCCAGCTTTAGATTTTGGGAGGACGATTGGGCAGGAATCGGGCGCTTACGGGACCTTTATCCAAGACTTCATGCTCTTGCCATAGACCCCGGAGTATCGGTGAAGTCCGTGTTTGAGGCGGGCTGGTTTCCCACTCTGTCCATTAGCATCTCGGATCAGCGGTTTGAGGACTTAGCGGCGCTGCAGCTAGCCGTCAGTCAATTTCAATTGACTGTCGAGATGGCCGACACATGGGTGTGGCATGGAGCTAGATTTTTGGCACGGAATGTTTACCATCACCTGCAAGAGCTAGAGGGCCCGTCAGGCACAACAATGCGTCTCAAATGCTGTCGTATAATTTGGAAGCGCCACATTCCCCTAAAGATCAAGATATTCGATTGGCTTCTGCTACGCCAGCACTTGATGACACGCTCTTGCCGTCAGAGGTTCTGTGCGGGCAGCTCGGCAGAGTGCCCTCTTTGTGTCGGGGTCAGCAAAGATTGTTCTCATCTATTCTTAGAGTGTCCATTTGCTCAGGCGTCATGGCGGGCAGCATCTTCAAGCAGCCTAGATGTATCCACGGCTGAATCCTTTTGGTACTCTATTGCCCAGGGGTCGTTTCAGTGCGCCGCAAAATGGAACACAATATTCGCTAACTTGTGGGCGATTTGGCTTCATCGGAACGAGGTGGTCTTTAGAGGTTGATCCCCGTCGGTCGAAGCTATCCAGCATGACGCTCGGGGAATCGCCTACTCATGGAATCGAGGCGGCTCCAGCCTCTCGAATTTTGTACCTCTGTAACCGACCACGTGTTTTGCTTCATTATCTTAATGAAATCAGGGGGTTCCAATAAGGGCACCCCTTTTGCATTTTTCAAAAAAAAAAGTAATAATAAAAGAAGAAAACCACTCAATACCATAATTTGTCTCATAGAACAACACAAAATCACAAGAATAACAGAGCGCAATGAGCAATAATGAGATATAGTGAACTTTGATAGGTACCACGTCTACTATCAGGGGATTGCACATCTCTTGCTTGAGGGGACGCATAGACTGATAATAATATTGACTTATCTAAACCAGCCTTTAGTATGCTGAATCCAAATGGGCGACACGGCATGTGCTGAACAATAGTGGAAAATGAGAATAGCATTTTAGAACCATGGTTCTGCACAGCACAAAAGCATACAAGTATGGCAATCTCCATAAATTCCAACATAATTCCTCGATTTCTAAGACCTGCACCATAGAAAATAGAGCCGCATCAGTGTAGAAAATTCCAAGAACAGTATAGACAATTTTCCCAATTCAAACAAGATACTACTGTCATCATTCTTGCAATTGACACAGAAATAACCATCTGGTCTCATATCCACTTATATTAACCTAGAGACTTGCAGGCTTATGACTAACAGTGTCATCAATCAAATGCACTTTAAAGATGTATTCTTCAAATATATCCCAAATAGCATGTATGAAAACTACAAATAGAATAGGGCTGTAAGAGAAAAACATTTTTTGAACAGATCAATTGAGAGGCCCTTTGTTTTTTGAAAGGCATAGAAATCCCTCTCAAAACACCTTTTCCTGGATCTACAACAAGATTGTACCAGACATAGTCATGGTTTCTTGAAGATACAATCATGGTTTCATCATTTAGTATCAAAGCTGCATTTCTGCAACCATGTCTATGAAGACTCTAGGCTTCAAAAAAAGCCAGATAAACATCAACAAAGAGGGACAGCCTTTGCATGAAGGAATTTGAAGGTGCAGAGATGAATCAACCTATGTGCTTAAAAAAAAATCTTCAACAACTGAAAGATCTAGTGGAAGATTTTTGAGAAATAGCCATGTTATACATCAATATTGGAAAAGAATTACCTATCAAGAATGGAGCCTTGTCAGACCAGAGGGTTGAGGAACTTATGATCATGCAGCAATCCCTAGTACAGAAGAGGCCTCATAGCGGGGCCCAGGATGGATGGGAATGGATCGGTGCCCCCGTTTCCAGTACAAGGGGCATACAAGAAGCTATGCAAAGGGCAGCAGGAGGAGAGCCAGCCGGTTATCAGAGGTTGTAGTTTCATTTGGAGACAAAAGGTTGCACTGAAGGTGCAATTCTTCGGATGGGTTCTCCTCCGTAGAAGACTACTGACACGCGTATTCCACAAGCAACTATACCTGGAGGACTTGGCAGAAAGCACTATATGCTCGGAAGGCGAGGAAGACTGTTACAAATCTTTTTTTCGAGTGCCCTTTGCCAGGATGATATGGAACTGCCAATCTACCCTTTCGGTGGACACGACCTCAGAGGTGTCCCTCTGGGAGTCTACCTGGAGGGGTGGCCGCAGGAGGAAGGATTCACGTACTAGCGGTACTCTGGGCAATATGGCTGTACAGGAACGATATGCTATTCCAGGGGAGGCGGCCTCTATGGATGGAGTCGCCTATGCTGTGGAGAATCTTGCAGCAGCCTAGTCCTCTAGGCCATGAGGGAAGAGAGGGTCTTTTGCTGATAAATTGTTAATTGTGGGTCGATCACTAGTATCTGGGTGATCGTCATTTGGACTTTTCCAAAAACAAATCATTTGGACTTTTCCAAAACAAAAATCATTTGGACTTTTCCAAAAAATAATCATCTGGACTCATTTCAAATTCAGGTCAGAATCAAATCAAACAGATTCTGGATTTTCCAAAAAATAATCATCTGGACTCATTCCAAGGAAAAGCATGGTTGATCTTCCAAGATATTCCAAAGGATCAAAGTTCATGGCAAGAACAGGATCAATTTGCTATGGATTTGATAATAGCAAAAGGATTTTGGAGATATTGCACAAGAGATGGGTTAAAGATTAAATAGTCCACATTCAAGAAATCAATTTAGGAAAATAAAGCTTAACTTTGTACTTTAAAAAAACATAGGAAAAATAAACACAATACATCAACATCAGATCAAAGCAGAGACAATATCTGTAAACAGTAGAAGTTTCAAGAAAGTATGGCAACAAGTTCAAGAAAAACATGGAGCAATCCTATGTTGCCTCAGCTCCATTTACATTGACAACACCAGCCATGTGTCTTGTCAAGGAAATGGAAGTTAATTGCATCTTAAATTGTGCGTGCACTTTATCTTTATTTGAATTTATGCCCTATACCATAGGAATAGTGACTGTTAGAGTGTAACGGTCATTAAGGGGACACCATGTTGGGTGTTCCCCTCCCTCTTTTCAAAACGGTCGATTTACCCTGTATAAAAAACAGTCCTTATATGAATAGAAATAACCTCTTTCCTTATCTTTCAACTCAGAAAAATCTTCCGCTTCAAAGACATCTCAACCTCTGATCTAGCTGCAGCATCTCCAAATTTCAACAATTCTCTTTAAGGAGACCACCAATTTTGAGGATTTCATGATCATTCCCAGGGTTTCAGATAGGTAGAGAAGTTAGTCATCAGAAAAGAAGGGCTGCTGACTGATTGCACCCAAATCCTTCCCATATACCTGGAGACTACGAAGACGGTGCAATATCAACATGATCTCCCATCACATATGGCCTCCTTCCACTGCCCTGCATTGTTTGACATTGCTTCTGCTTCACAGTGCCTCACACAATCACACATCACTGTGCACTGCCACCAGCTAACTCCATCTACTTTTCACTCTTCAACGTGTAACTTACAAATCAATGCCTCATGCCAGTAAGACCACCTTGCACCATCATCAATGCCTCTCATGGCTCAACATTCATCTGCATCATCGACTTTGAAGACAAGGTCTTCTATTATTTTGAGGACATTGACCTTGAATGACAAAGTCAACATCAGGAGAGAACTAATATAATCCCAAAATAGAGTGAGGGCTAATGATTAATACAGTACTCAATAAAAAGCAATTGTATGGATGATTCTTCTAAAATACCCCTAATAGCTTCCTTCAGAGAGCAACAGCAATCCTTCCCGAAATGCATTCCCCTGAGTCTACAAAAAGGTTATATCGGACTTTGTCATCATTTATTGAAGACACAACTAAGCATTGTATCATTTTCTCAACCCGAGTAAAGGTAAAAAGGTCACAGTTTAGAAAGGCCTGACAGTAACACGAATACGCAAAAGAAAACATTTCAGAGTCTAAAATAAATTGAGAGCATTGAAGTCCAGCCGAGCAAATTGCCTGGTGCTCATTAAAAAGACAACCCGCCATTTAACAGGAATAAGGATCTAGGTTCAGATGCAGATTAGTAATCTTCCACATGGGATCATTAGATAGCTAGCTTCAAAGTGAAATTTCACAGCCCACAAACTTTTTTTTTTAAATTATAAGGGTTGGATTAGGCAGCAAAAATAAAAGAGAAGAGGGTAGTTCATTAGACAAGATAAAAACAAAGTGAGAAAAATAAACAGGAATAATTTTGAAATAATTAATTGAGAGCGGATTTATGATTTATGATTCATGATTAAAGAACCATGATTTAAGATTAATGGTTATACAGCCTGTTTTTACTATTCTTAAAAATCAAAATTTTAGGATGGAGAGGTTATTTGTAAAATAATATGAATTCCAAAAAGAGTGATACCTGACTGCAACAGAATCATCTGAACCACAGAACCACACTTCTCCAGCATATTGGAAATCAGACTAAGCCGAAGAATATAAAGAATGGTAAAATGTATCTCACAGTAAAGAATCAGAAGTTTTCGTAGTTTTACGCTAATTGAATGGCTCAATAGATAAGCCATAAAAAATATACCTGCATAAAAATACATTCAGGAAGAAGAGAGTCAATTTCATGAAAAAGTAGCATCAGAATTGACAAACAACAGATAGTTATGAGAGGTCTAAGAGAACATTGCATAAATCATCACTAGTGATAAGCTTTGTCGATTTTTTTTTACACAACATTACTGGACGCCCACTACCAACAGTGATCTTTGAAACAAAACATGGTAAAACAAAAAAAAGGGAAAACAAGATCATCCAAAGCTCCTGGGAAAATGCAATCAGCCACTGTGTGGTGCATTTTATTTTCAATCCTGAGGAGTGAATTCAGTCCCATCTTGGCATACCCACTGTTATTTGAAAAAGAAACTGAACTGTTGGGAAAACTAGTTATTTTAGATGATTTCGTTTTTAGCCCATTGTAATTTTTCGTTTTATGTTTTGTACCCTTCTACTGGATTGGCTTATGGCACGGATCTATGCTCATCCCATTACATTAAAAAATAAAAGTCACCCCTATTTGATGAAGAACAAGTATTCTGTTTATGATTCTAGTATGGAAAACTTTGTCCTTAGATGCCATAAGCCAAGAACAAGTAAACATATATCCCCTTGTTTACTTAGATAGGTTAAACATATCCACTTGGTATTTTGATCCACCGGACATATTTTCTCTTACTGGTTTTAATCAGCTGCTATTCTATATCTGTTGCAATTATATCTTGAACAATTGAGATATGAGATTTAGAGAGAGAGAGAGAGAGGTGAAGAGAATGAGAGATACACTTTATGCTAGATAGACAGGGTAAGGAGGATGAAGGACCTCGTCATCAATCGCCGTCATAACAGGAGCCAGGCAAAAATCTTGATCTTCAACGGGAGACGTCGCTTCCACACCAAACGACACCTCTGCAAAAACCGCGGGTCCTCCGCTGCCCCCTGGTCTCGGAGCAATCTATAAACTGCTCGGACGGTAAAGCTTGGGCCGTTCCACACCCACGCGTCCTGGGTAGACTCTGACAAGCTCTGGTCGGCAAGGAGCTCCTGTAACCTCAGCAACTCAGCCACTCGCTGGTCAGATAATGCCTCGGGCAGAGCGGGGGCCCATGCTCTGTGCCAGGCCTGCTGTACCGAAGCCCGCGGATCTATGGATAGTGCGTATAGGCGAGGGAAAACCCCACTGAGACGACCATGTCCGAACCAGTTATCCTGCCAGAACCGGAAAGTCTCCCCGTTCCCAAGTTGCCGGCGGAAGAACCTCTGCACCTGCGGAAAACACGTCTGCATGCTCTCCATAAATGCCGAGTCACCACGTCTCGGGGTCTGCCATACCTCCCAATCCAGCGAATGTCTGTACCCGTCTCTTAGCACCACCGATACTAAGTCTCCCGAAGGTTGCATAATCCGGCACACCCACTTAGTCAGGAGAGCTATGTTGGTATGCTGAAGATGGCGTATGCCTAGTCCGCCCTGAGAAACCGGCCGACATACGGTAGTCCATGCGTCGAGCGCCGCCCCCCATGATACCTCGGGCTGGGAACCGCGCCTGAAAAAACTTCGCATAGTCTTCTAGAGACGTCTCCTTACTCCAGCCAGCATCCTAAAGATAGACATATAATAAAAGGGTATAGCGGCCAGGACTGACTTCAGTAGAACTAAACGGCCCCCGCGTGTGAGGGGACGAGCCCTGCCAGCCTCCCAAGCACGTCTCCACCTTCTCGAACACTGGCTGTCAATCTTGGATCCGCAAGCGGCGATCGACAAGCGGCACCCCAAGGTATCGGATCGGCAAGGTACCAATATGCGTCTCCAAGATCTGAGAGCATCCGCTCAGTTCCTCTGCGGATAAGCCGAAACTGACTAGGGTGGACTTGGCACGGTTCAGTCGAAGCCCAGAGAAATCAGAGTATATGTCCATCATGATCGAGAGCGTCTGCGCCGTTTCCGTGGATCCCTAGATGAAGAATGTGGTATCATCGGCATATTGCAACAAGGGTATGCCACCGGAAAGGCTAGCCGACTGAAATCCGGTCAAGGCCCCGTGCAGGCACACCTGCGATGTGCATACCGCCAAAGCATCCACAGCTAGGATGAGCAGTAAGGGGGCCAGCGGGCAGCCCTAACGGATGCCTCATTGGGGGTGAATCCATCCCCCTTGCGGCCGACCGTTCACCAGGATAGCGAAAGTGGAGGTAGTAACACATTGTTTCACCCACCGCACCCATGTCTCTGGGAAGCCCCGACGTCGAAGGACATTCCAGAGAAAACGCCAGTCAATGGAGTCATAGGCCTTGGCAAAATCCACCTTCCACATGAAACCGGCAGTGCCATCTCGATGCCATGCAGCTACGATTTCTTCTACCAACACAATGTTGTCTGCCATCTGCCGGCCCGGGATAAATGCAAACTGAAACGGGCTAATCAATGATGAAATCACCTCCCGGAGTCGATTAGCCAACACCTTTGCGAATATCAGGTACAAAGAGTTAGACAGTGCAATCGGACAGAAATCACCAATTTGCTCCGCCCCTTGAAACTTCGACAACAGCACAATGTATGCCTATCCATCTGGCATCGGCCTGTCCTGAAATCCTCCAACGCCGCCATAACTTCGTGTCTCACCGTGTCCCAGCAATCCTTATAAAAGAACACTGGAATACCGTCTGGGCCAAGGGCTCCCTCATTGTTTTAGCCTTTGTAAGGCTGCTTTAACTTCATCTTCCGAGAACGGAAGGATCAGTTGTTGTTGTTGACTCGGATCTAAAACAGAGGCCCCGGTGGCCAACCACCGCCACCGATTTGTCGGCCCCCAGCGGTAGAAATCCCGGAAATGCTCCGCAAAGGCCTAGCTGACTGCTGACTGGTCACTGAGCACACGATCTCCAATCCGAAGACGACGGATGCCATTGAGGCGACGTCGTCTGTTCGCCATCTAGTGGAAGAAGCGCATGTTGGAGTCTCCGACTGACAGCCAGAGCTCCCGAGATCGCTGACGCCAGTCCATCTCGATTCGGAGATCCGCCTCCGCCACCTCTTCTCGGGATGTCTTCCGCTCCCTAGACTCTTCTGTCGTGAGAGATCTCCGCTCTTCCAAATGCATCTAGCATCTGGATGCGTGCTACGGGCCGTGTCTCGGTTCCGAGTCCGTGTTGTTTGTATTTGCCTACGAAGATTGAAGAGATGATGACGGAGATCCTTCAGCTTGGTGATAAGCCGGTCAGATGCCGAACCAAAATTTGGGTGGGAATGCCACCACTCGACTATGTCTCTTTTAAAACCTTCATCGCGTAGCCACGACCGATCCATTTTGAAGTATGTAGGCCGGCTAGGTCCTGCTTGTGTTGACCACGATATGGGCCGTGTGGTCCGACAGCGGGCGCAAGAGGGATGTCACCTCAGCTAGCGGAAATCGATCGAGCAGCTCGATGGAGCATAGAAATCTATCCAGCCACGATTGGGAGGTCGAACCCCTCCATGTGAACCTCCGGTCTGACGGCCCCATCTCTGCAAGCCCCAGCTGGGCTAGAACTTCCCGGAACTGGGCTGATCCTGGATTGCGTCCCCCTGCTCCGTTTGGACGGTTTGCCGCCGCTAGTGTCACGTTGAAATCGTCACCGATGAGTATGGGAGTATCTGGGAAAGCCCCACACAGCTGGACGAGGTCCTCCCATAGTTCGCCTCGGAGGGACGTGACCGAGGGACAATAAGCAAAAGCCGTCACAAAAACAGAGCCATCCATTCTGATCACAAGACGGACGTCCACCACATGTCGTCCGAGCCATGTCTCGGCTCGGTCGAAGATAGCCACCTTCCAAGCCAATATGATGCCGCCCGATCGGCCCGATGCGGAAATGGCGACATATGACTCACCGCTCACCCTAGCCTAGCGAAGTCCACGTTCGTTGATCCAAATGTGTTAACATAGTCTCTTGCAGGCAAATGACGTCAACTCCCCACTCTCGAAGGTATCGTCCAACAATGCCCCGTCTCCTTTCGTCTCGCAGGCCTCTAACATTCCAAGTGATGCATTTCATGGATGGCCAGATGGATCTCCCTCCGCATGTACAACCCCCATGAACTGACCGACCTGTCGCGCTAACTCCATCTTGGCATCGAGACGGCTTGGGGCTGGGGCAGATCGAAAGCGGCGCCTGGAAACATAGACACGGCCGCTGAATCGAGCCTGTGTAGTCGTCGCCGATGCCGGGGGAGATTGAGCCGTGAGTGGCAGTATGGGATGGACTACCGTATGTGCCTCCATGTTCTCCCCAAGGGAAGCCGACCGTGGAAGTACCGCCGAAAGGTCTACCGCCGGCTGCTGTGCCATGTAAATACTCTCACCCATGGCGGTGTAGCTCATGAGGGCTATAACCTCCTGCGAAAACTCGATGTCCTCGTGGGAGGCCGATGGGGACACCACCGTGTCCGATGAAAGTCCACGAGGGGGAGCTGTCTCTGGGGGAACAGTGATACCCGAGGAGTTTGCTTGTCCCGGGGCAGTGATACCCGAGGGGGCGGCGTACTCTACAAAGACGTCAAGCTCACGGGGCAATCACAGCCGATTTTTTTCCGATGTTGACGCATCGTATGCGCGCTTCATCTTCAGGCAGTTACCCCGAGGCGGAGGGGGAGGGAGCGCTGCCACTCGGACCATAGGTGCATCCCACCCCGCTGCCACTCGGATGGTTGCCCGGATCGCCGCGCCAACCGGGACTTCGACGTCAACACACGTGCAATTCGGATCGCCCGACTGCAACCCGTCGCACACGATCTTCCTTAAGGACCCCACCTGTCCTAGCATCGCATCCAGGTGCTTCCAGTTACAGCGTCCAAAGGGAACACCACTTAGCTCCAGCCAGCGGGTCTCTTTAGGAGCTGGGTATGCCCGGTCTGTACCACGCGGGCGTCGCTAGCGAATACAACCGCCTCCCGGGATATGGTACATCCATCCCTGCATTGTGCGCCACTCCTCTTTCGATAGGTCACGTACGATTATGTGCCCGGACCCAAGACGGTGACACTTCGGGTTAGTTGACGAGGGAGAAATTTCTTGAATGCATTCCACGATTTGCGACAAAGTTGGTTCTGCGTCGATAATCTCCCCCACGAGACTGGCGTAGAGTCCGCTTGGTGCGCGTTGGGTTGGCTCCGGGCTGGCAGCTTCTCGTTTGGATAGTGGGCAAGCGTACTGTCGATGCCCAGTTTGGCGGCAGAGGCGACACCGCACTGGCTCCCGGCATGTCTGTGCCCGGTGATCACGCGCTAGGCAACGATAGCAGCGCCCTTCCATGCTGGGGTTGACAGGGCGTCTCTCCGGGGATGGACGTCGCCGCCTTTTCATTACCTTTAGTTAGTTAGTTATTTATTATCTTTCATTCTGATGTCATTGAAATCAGGAGAGGTCAAATGACATTTGCCCAATTGGTCTACTGACAGATTATGAAGATTCTTATTCTACTCAAATTATAGCGAATGTGTTTATTGTAAATGAAAATAACCCAAATTATTTGGCACAAAAATTCAAGGAAAGACCTTTTCCTCCAACCTCATGGATATGAAGGTCATACAATTTACTTGAAGAAACAATTGGCACTTTTATACAGTTAACTGGTAGGAAAACAAATCTGGTTTCAAAGGAAAAGAGCATACCATATACAGCATGAACAAAACCAGGCTTCAATGCCAGAATTAATATCAGAGCAAGGGTAATAGCACGAGAAATTTTACGAAGTCCCCAAGCTAATGTTGCAATAAACAACACCTTGACGTCTTCTTTCTCTGTATCAAAGGGAACAGGGTAACTGCATAAGCAAAAAATTTACTAAGATCTGATAACCAAGAGAGTATTTGTATGAATTGAAAATTGACTTCATGCATTGAAAAGAAGGTAACTCTGTCAATCTAAAGAGAGAGGGGACCAAAACAGAGGCTCACAGGCTAAAGACCAAAACTTGAAGCACATGCATCATCCTATTGTGCAAAACAAGTCTCCTTACCTTCAGATACGTTTTCATTACTTGATTGCCCCTCTCCATTACACATGCACAAGAAAACAGAATTATTCACAAGGTTCCCCAGAGCCACTAAAACGCCAAGACAAAACTGTGCAAGCAGAAATAAGCTTGGAACTGAATAATGCCAGAAACCAACTGTTTCCCAGATCTCCATGTCCTGAATTCCCAAGAACTGGTTAAGCTAATCAGGGGAACTAAAAGTTCCATAATAAATTGAAAATACCTTCAAGAGCTTCTGGTTGAGAAATGAGAAGGCCACATTGAATACATATGTGCAGGCCGCCCAGAAGAGAATGAATATGAGAAGTAATCCATTCAACTGATGCAAGTCAAATAAGGAGGGAAAGGCATATAAAATGTAACCAACATAGGCTAGCAAGCCAAAAGCACAGATACTGGCAAAATTGAAGCTCCAAAATGAAAGAGCTAACAACAACACCTGCATGTGCATCACTGAATGTCACAACTTTATTAAACAATTAAGAATACTGGATTATTGAGACCACTAAACAATTCTTTACAATACTCTTAAGAGAAAGTCAACATTTCCTTGAATCTGCAAATATATTGGGTGCAGCACAAAAATAATAAATTGCACAATTGAAGACAAGGTAATTTAAAAAATATCTTTCTATGATTGTTCAGGACTATGAATTTTTACAGACGTTAAAAATATATTTGTATCCATCAGGCACCTTTATGGATATCATCCAGAAAAGAAAGAAAACTTTTGAAAACAATGCACAAAATAGCCTTTACAGTTTTGAATAAAAACATGGTCTGATTCGATTTGATAGGCTATGAAAATTTCAGTGCCAACTACTTCCAGCTGTCTTTCTGTATCTTTTTATAACTGACAACAAAGTCAAAAGCAACCTCGTCGTAAATACAGGAGAATGCACATTGAGAGGGATTCCTATTCCTCTGCTAACCCTGAAGATCCCTCCAATGATCTATTCCAAGATGTATTACCTTACAGCCCTGGCCCTATTTAAAGCCTACGCACAAGATATTAAGGGTGTATTATAAGACTACCCTTTACAAGTACCCTTTATTGAAGGCTTTACTAGTTGTTATCCCAGACTCTATTTTGGGGTTCTATCACTTCCATCCAGTTTGCCAAGTCAAAAAAACATCAGAAACTGGTAGGCACCTTGTCTTACCTATAGACGCCACAAGAGGAGGAACATGCACAAATCGAGCACAGATTCTGCAATCTCGGTAAGTGTGGGAAATGAGGCATCAGATGACACCTCATCTTCCTCTGCAACATCGAGTATTGAGGGGAAAGGGCATCTGTCCTCTCCATAAATTGAATGAGCATTGGAGGGGGGACAGCAGGTTTTTCCTCTGGCATGTCTCTAGGAGAGCACGAGGCAGGCTCTCCAATCTCTGTTTCTATCTTCAGAACCCCTTCTCGTCTTGTACTTTCTGTTTGCTTCAAGGTGTTCTTGCTTAACCAATCAGGTCTCCTGCCAGAAAGAAGGTCGTGTTTTTGTTTCCTTCACCTATGCATATGGAAGGAGTATTTTGGGGTAATGAAAATGCTAAGAAAGACAGAAGATCAATGCTTGAAAATTCCAAGTTTATGATTAACAACAATTGCATCCATTTTGTAAAGAGAAATTCTCTTCTATCAATTAATAATTGGAATCGTCTTTGTATTTCAAAAACTGCTTCTTTGGGTGATCGGCCCTTTTGTATTTCAAAAAAAAAAATCAATCAATAATTGGATTAGGGTAAATTGATTGCATATAATGATTAGGGTATATGCCAAATAAAACATTTTTGCGTCCATTGATCTGCAAGGAAAGATTTCCTATCAAAGTAAAATATCACAAAAGGACTTTAGGCAGTGATATTAGAAGCACCAACCGGAAAGCCATAAGTGAAAAAGTTGATGCTAAAAAACCGAAAGATTGATCTCGTAAGCAAGATGTTGGTGTGCATCATCCCGGACCTGGTGGCATTAAGAGGAATAGAAAGTGAGATAAATTGCACAGAGTCATGTAATCAGTGGCAATATCAAGAAATGAACATTAATGAAATATTAATCAAACTGGATAAACGCTCCAAGGAATTTCACCAACATCATGACAGACCGGTATAACATTAGATGAGTTTAAAAAAGTGAGAAGTCTTTTACTATATAAGAATCTGATCCAATCCCAAAATAGAAAGAGGGTTACTAAAAAAAATGAAGCCCTAACTAAAGGCCATTTATAAGGCACATTCTTGTAATTTACACCTAATAGACTGTGTGAAGGCCTGTAAAAATAAGGACAGTCCATTGAAGACTGGACTTTGGTGGTCAATCATCTTGGAGAGGATTCCTGAGCTAGGGCTGTAGCTGGCTGAGGGCTGCCAGAGATCTCATTCAAAAGGTGACCATTGTTCTCATATATTCTCTCTCTGTTCTAAAGTTGAGTAGAACAGAGACTTGTACGAATACAATTACGATATAGGGAAATTTTTGAAATTTTTCTTCAAGATTTATTTGAGTGCTCATTCACTATTGAAGCAGCAGAATCTACCAACGATAATAACTCTTTCTTGCATATTCGTCTTAATTAACTGTACTTTAATGCTATCACATATTCGTCTGAAAAAGCTGGAACAGTAAACTTTGGACAACTACTTCGCACATACTTGACAGTGCTAACAAGCTAGGACAATCCAATAGACACTGACAAGATTCCCTACTGGGTATATGGACACCGTAAGCAGAAAAGAGCCAAAGGACCAGGCATAGGCCCCAGTCCAAGATATGGCCCATGATAGGCCCAGCCCAGCAGAATGGGATAAAAGTGCTACGGGTGGCACGGAATGAGGAAGTGATTATGCTGAACATAAGTTCACCTCTTCCCTCTCCTCATGACCTAAAACCTCTCATTCTAACCTCACTTCTACCCATTTCTGCTGCAGGCCCTCTCATTCTTCAGGGAAGTGTGAAATTTTCTTTTCTAGGTTTAGTTCTCCCTTATTTTCCCTCTTTCCTTATCATCTCTCCCTTAGACTTACTGTTCCCATTTCAATAGAAGAAGGATTGATCATTCACAAACATTGGAGTTTACAGGGTAACGATATAGCTATGCTTGTGTCAGACACTAGTATAAGTGGTTTAAAAATACAGCTCATCTAAGAGGCTGGGCCCATAAATGGCATCGGACTACAGATGAAAAGAGAAAAATCACGAAGCAGAACCCATGACTGCCAAGAAGATGCATTTCCACCGTGAAAAAACCCTTGTATTTTCTGGAATGACAGCTTCAAGACTTGGTTCCCATCACAGATACATCTCATCATCACAAATAAGTCCATGAATTTACAATACAAAATCTGTCAAACAAAGAGGCCAGTAACTCCTTGATATGAGACCTCCCTCTGCCTACAGCAACGGGCAGGGCCATAAAAATTTGGCATGGTGCTTGATGTAAGCCATGTCATGCATGCTAAGCAGACGTTTACTATAAGGACAGAAGAGGTTATTGTTAGAGTGTTACTTTTATCATTGACCGTTGTAACAGGGCCACAAGTATAAGGGGTCTCCTTTCTTAAGTTAATGATAAAACCTTACTGGGCCATTTCACTTATTAATAAGTGGGGCCCTCCTCCTGTATAGCACTGGGTTATATACCCAGTGCCCTCCTGCGAATTAAGTATGTGTTCTATTTCTCAAATCACTGGAGTTAGGGTTACGTGTTTCCTCCACAACCCTAGCGCAGGAGCTTCTTCTCATTAAACCAACAGTTATCAATGGAGATCTAAAGATAAAATATAGACATATTTTAATGAGGTGATAGAGCAAATGTTGCTGAGCAAGATGTTTGTAGTGATGGTCTGATATTTGGCTCAATGATAGTATCAATGCATGGTCCCTTACATCTTATGAGCTGAAATGTTCAGGAAGCTGGTAAGGA
This sequence comes from Lemna minuta, assembly GCA_024174645.1. Lineage (NCBI taxonomy): Eukaryota > Viridiplantae > Streptophyta > Magnoliopsida > Alismatales > Araceae > Lemna > Lemna minuta. Next base: position 13,796,487 of record CM044104.1, on the reverse strand, counting down.
TCATTGGATCAAACTGGCAGCCATAAAAATCTTTTAAAAAGTCTTGACCTCAGTTCAAACATGTAAATTTTGAAAAACACTTTTCAGTTTAGTTAAAATGTCTGAATACCGGAAGTCTGAATACTCCTATCACTCCAAGTGCTAATCTCATCTCATCAGGGGTTTTATCCTCTAGAATGTTACTCTGCCTTTTGAGGCTTATTTAAGCCCCCGCAATTGAAAGCCCAAGGATACTGTCATCTTTCCATTGATTCAAGACTGCCGTTCTCGTCCTTTGAAAGTTCTTCAATTTATATTACACTTAATGTGCTTTTTTTTTTTTTTTAAAAGAGGGATGGCAACACCCAAAATGGTGCCCCCTAATGTCATTGATATAATGACGCACGGATACAAGTCAATCGTTAGAGGGGCACAAAGTGTGAGGGGCCCAAACCGCCTCTGTTCCAGGAAATGACATACCCCCCCGCAGCGTGTATGATGGCAGCGTTGGAGGGAGTTACACGCCTGAAGATGACCTCATTCCTATGGATCCATATCGCCCATAACATGGCGAATTGTCACCTCCAGTCATGCTCCCGTCTAAAGGAGCCGTCTATCAGGGAGCTCCAGAACGCCTCGTCCGATGACGCAACAAAACGAGCGACCCCCGCCACCCACCACGCTTCCTGTACTATCGGGCACGTGAAAAACAAATGTGGACAGTCCTCGTCCTCCCCAGCACATAGGAGGCAACACACAACTGCTCCTGGAACCATGCGACGGCATATGACTCTCGTCATCAGTCGACGGCGCAAAAGTAGCCAACCGAAGATACGGATCTTTAGCCGAAGCCGTTGCTTCCATACTACCCGGCAGCGCCAAACAAGAGTTGCTGCCAGTGGTCTCAAGAAGAAGGCGATATACCTCCCTAATCGAAAATCTGGAGTGGCGCCATATCCAGGCGTCTTGAGTCCCCGCCAGTGGTCTCAAGTTGATGATGCTGATCTGCAGAGACGTAAAGTCAGCCAACCTTTGGTCGGACAACACTTGGGGTAGGATCGGAGTCCAGGTGTCAGTCCACATTGTCCGGACCGTGGCTGGCGGGTCCGGTGCAAGGGCGTAGAGGCGAGGGAAGTTGACACACAATCGTCCTAGTCCGGACCAGTCATCCACCCAAAACAGGAAGGAAGCCCCATCTCCCAGCTGCGGCCTAAAGAAAGATTGGACCAGCGAGAAAATCCAGCGGATGCCCGCCACCACGGGAGAATCCCCTCGGCGTGGGGTCGCCCTCACGCTCCAGTCAAGGGACTGCCCATACGCCTCACGGAGAAGAATGGAAAGTGTCATTTGACGGCTTCATCACCCGAATTACCCACTTAGATAACAAAGTCATGCTGATGTGTTGCAGATGACGTACACCTAGGCCACCGCGTGCAACAGGCCGGCATACTGTGCTCCAGGCGACAAGGGCGCCCCCCCCCCAGCGGTGTCTGACCTACTCCAGAAAAACCTCCTCATAGCCCCCTCGATCCGGTGTCGTACCCCTGCCGGCATGCGAAAGACTGACATAAAATAGGTCGGGATGGTGGAAAAGACTGCCTTCACCAAAACTAACCGGCCTCCGCGCGATAACAAACGCGATCGCCATCCACCCAATCTGGCATCCACCTTGTCAATCACCGGCTGCCAGTCTTGTACCCGAAGACGTCTGTCCGTCAATGGCACACCCAAGTATCGGACAGGGAGCGTCCCAATCGGAGTTGCTAAGTGGCTGGCACACCTCGACTCCTCTATGGAGAGCCCGAACCCAATGAAAATAGATTTGGCTCTATTTAGTTGTAATCTTGAGAAGTCGGAGAAAATGTCCATCATGCTAGAGAGAGTGCGAGCTGCAACCTCAGAGCCCTTGGGGATTAATGTGCTTTTGGGGTCAAGCACATATCCCTTGCGGATTCAAAATCAAATGATTGTGAAATCAAGCAAAACTACCCACAACACTCAACAGAACTAGCCAGATCTGTAGATGGCAAGACTTTGTTTGCATTCAAACCTTGTAAATTTCCTCTCCTTGATTTATGTCAATGCTGCAACAGAAAGTTCTCGAGTACAACAAATCCTTGAGTATTTCAAGCTTGTGAACACACATGAAACTATTGGTTCCCTCCATTGTTGATAAGAGGCAAGAGAACATCTAAGTCTGAAACAAGAAAAAATGTGCCAGAAATAACAGAAGCATTGGCTCTTGTCATTACTGACACAACCAACTACATGTTACCAGATATACAAGTAAGTCGAAAACACATGTCTTTGTTTTTTTAAGAGCAAAAGGGAGATCACCTGAGGTTGGTGTCCCCCCCATATTACTAAAACATATCTGGATTATAAATTCATTACCCGACTGTATAGGCTTTTTCCTCGTCTCTACGCACTATTTACGAAATCAGGGGGTTGTGATGCGGCAGGCTTGGAATGACGGGTGGGTTCCACCTCTGCCCCAGGCGTTGTCCAACCAGCGGGTGGCTGAGCTAATCAGCCTGCAGGAGCTTTTGGCGGACCAACGTCTATCAAAGGCAGCGCAAGATGCATGGGTATGGAGCGGCCTTAGTTTCACCACTCGAGCTGCATACAAACTACTTCGGGACCATGAGAACTCGGAGGATCCGCTCATCCTGCAAAGGTGCCGTTTGGTGTGAAAACGACGTCTCCCTCTGAAGATCATGGTGTTTGCCTGGCTCCTGCTACGACGGCGACTGATGACGAGATCCCGGCTGCAGCGTATGGTACCAGAACGCTCCAGTGGAATGCCCGCTGTGCGCCAGGGCAGTGGAGGATTGCCAGCACTTACTCTTCATCTGCCCCTTAGCCCAAATAGTGTGGCAGGAGACCAGCATCGGCCGCCTCGTGACGACCTCGGAGGAGGCATTCTGGCGGTCTCTCGGCGGCGGAACTTTTCGTCGCGAAGTCGAGTGGCAAACTATTTTTGTCACACTCTAGTCCCTCTGGATCCATAGGAACGAGGTCATATTCACGGGTCGCACCCCGTCCGCTGATGCTATTCTGCACAGCGCGAGGGGTTTGCGTCTTTTTGGCAACGAGGTGGTCTAAGCCCCTCGACTATTGGACCCTTGTAGCTCATGATCTGTATCCTCTATCATTGTTTTAATGACAATAGGGGGGCATTGTTTCGGGGTGCCCCCCTCCCTAAATTTCAAAAAAAAAAAATTATAAATTCATTACTGAAATTAGAAGTTTTTCCTTGAACCAATGCATCAGTGAACATCAACCAAATGACACCAAGTGTTTCAAAAAAGCATCATTCGGACATGCATGACATTCCATGGAACTCACACATCAAAAGTAAGCAGCCTTATGGTTGTCTGGTTATATTTGATCTCAGACAATGTTTTCTGCTGGAAGGAACCAAAAACATTTTCTTCGATTTACCAAACTATGATGAATAACATACACACACAGGTGATTTGGCCCTTTTTATTTAAAAAAAACACAGATGGATAACAATATAGTCACACAAACTAAGAGAAACAATGTAACCTATGGGTACATCATTAAGATTAATTGAAACTTTGAAAACCTATAAGATGAGGAAGGATCAACGACCATAATATTTGAAAACCCTATAAGATGAGGAAGAATCAACGACCAGAATAGAATACACTCAGCAAGAGAACATTCCATTACATTTCAAGATTAGAAAACGATTTTCTAGAAATTGAATGAAATAAAGCTTGATCTACATCAAACACTGTCCATAAGTGATGAGAAAAATATACTCAGACAAACAGGGTTGCAAAGCATAATATTCCTGTAGTTTCAATTTTCTTGTAAAACTGCGTACAGAAAGTAAGAGACGGATGTCAAGTACCTGAATTCCTGGACAACAAACGAACGATTTAATGGCAGTAGAGGTTCCAGCATACTACCACCTTGCATTGACATAATAGATTCTGTTTCTTCTAAATCAATTTCGATGGAGGAAAGCTACATCCAAGTTAAAAACAGATACACTAGTAAACATCTTTTGTGTAGAACATTACTCTCCCGATGTTTTCACATAAGGAGACTGAAAAATTGGAATCAACCAGTTATAATGAATTGAAAGAATAATGATGACCAGCTTGCAATGAATCATGAATATATTACACTGACAAATCATCATAATTTATGGGCCAGGCTCCAGATATCAATATAAAACATCAGGATCACTTAAAGCTGATAATTGTACACACTTAAGCAGACGGGCTTTCATGTTGAAAATTCTCCATGCGCGTGGAGAAAACATCTTACTCAAACATGTGCCATTATCAGCATGAAAATCCACAGTACTTGCACACAAAACTCAGGTCCCTAATTTTTACATAATATAATCCTCACAGTAGGAAAATTATAGACCAATTATAATGAAATGGGTTTCTAATACAAGGCAATGTTCAGACATCCAATATATTCTTCAAAGTTTAGACATTTCTTTGCAATTATTTCCCGTTTAATCTTATGCAACATAAAAGGACTATTCAGTTTGAGTAACTGTCGTACCAAAGAACAAACAAATAGACCCGGTCAAGAGACATTATAGCATAAAGAGACACTATGCAGATTGGAGACATTAGTTCCTACATAAGATGTCCTTGTTTTCACTAGAAGGTAAAAGGATATGTTCTGACATACCATGAAAAAGAAAATAATCAAAGAAACACTGGAAGAGAACTCCATCAGCTCAGTTGTCTGCAATATCTTAGTCAAGCCAATGAAATGAGCAGTGGCAGTGATAATCTCAGGAAACTCAATAGGCAGCTGGTAACTATACAGGATGAAAATGTTCAAGCAAGCATATATGAGCAAGGCCCGCCACCACCTTTACAATCAGAGGGTAAATTTTCATAAGCACAAACCAGTTGAATAACAATAAATTTGTATTCTTCTAACCAATTCTGCTAAAACACAAAATCATGACATCTAATATGTTGTCCCTAAAATTTTGATTAACTACACTAAAACATTTCAGATAAAATTACACCAAAAAATCATCATTACATGCAAAACGCATTATGATGGAAAATCTTCCACAACAATTGATATTCTTTTGGTGAATAGTTTACTAAAAATTTCTCAACTATCTCAGCTTAGACCAGTCCTATTGTTGACTATGCGCCAACTTATTCACACATTAATGAGATATTCTGGCAAGCATTTGGATTGTTTGACGTCATAGGCCTTCGCTCTGTTTGTTCCCCATAAGACAGGCGTACAAATATATCACTCCTACAACTATTCTGGGAATGTTTTATTACTTGCATCACTTCTATCACAAGTGCCTTGTCTTTTTTAAGAGTGCAAGGGACGATCACACGAAGAGATCGGTGACCGACCCACAAAAATAGATAACCTATTACATTGGGCCCCCTCTTTCTCCTTGTCAAGAGGACCAGGCTCCGACAAAACCCTCCACGTCATAGGCAATACCCTCAGTCGAGGCCGCCTTGCCATTGAATAGCTTGTCATTCTGATACAGCCATATTGCCCAAAGTACCGCGAAAACGCGAACCCCCTCCTCCCTCCTCTTGCCGCCAATCTTATGAATTGAATCTCAGAAGGATGTCTCTGAGGTTGTGTCTACCCTTGGAATGGTATGTCGATTCCATGGCATCTTGGCAAAGGGGCATTCGAAAAAAAGATGAGTGCAGTCTTCCTCTTCACCCGAGCATAAAGCACAACTTGTCGAGGTCTCCAAGTATGAACGTTTATAGACTACTCATGTCATAAGTCTTCTTCGGAGAAGAAGCCATCCAAAAAACCTCACCTTGATACAAGTACCCTGTTTTGTATAAGGTTTATTGAATGTTTTATGACTTTTGTGATCTACATTAATGTTGAAAGTTACTTGGTCCTGATCACCCTTTTCAAAAAGAGTTTGCTCATAAAGCACCCTCCCTAATGTGTCATACTTAATGAGACGGTAAATTGGAGCCTACTCTCCTTCTAAAGTTATCATTCAGATTCTTTCAATTTAAACAACAAGATTCCACTTACAAAGGAAATTTTATAAGAATTAAGAACATAGATCATCCACCCAACAAATTTCTGAGATGATCATTAAGAATTTAGAAATATTTGGCCAGGTCAACCAAATATTCGTTTTCCTTGAAATACGAAGTGGAGATCAACCAAGAACAGTGATCCGCCAAAAATTTTTTTTTTTTTTTTTTTAATTGAGGGGGAAGGGCACCCCGAAACAGTGCCCCCCCCCCGATGTCATTGAAGAAATGACAAAAAGTACAGATCATGTACTACAGGGGTACAAAAATCGAGGGGCCTAAGCCACCTCGGAGCCAAAAAGAAGCAAGCCCCCTCGCGTTGTGCAGAATAGCATCAACGGAAGGGGTACAACCCCTGAAAATGATCTCATTCCGATGAGTCCAAATGGACCAAAGTGTGGCAAAGATAGTGAGCCACTCAGTTTCTCGACGGAAAGCACCGCCACTAAGAGATCGCCAGAATGCCTCCTCCGAAGTCGTCACAATACGTCCAACATCCGCCGCTAGCCATACTTCTTGAGCGAATGGGCAGGTGAAGAACAGGTGCGGGCAATCCTCCATCGCCCTAGCGCACAGCGGACAGTCCACGGGAGAGTCCGGGACCATGCGCTGCCGTAAGGACCTCGTCATCAATCGCCGTCGTAACAGGAGCCAGGCGAAGATTTTGATCTTCAACGGGAGACGTCGCTTCCACACTAAGCGACACCTCTGCAGAAACCACCGGTCCTCCGGTGCCCCCTGGTCTCGGAGTAATGTATAAACTGCTCGGATGGTAAAGTTTGGGCCGTTCCATACCCACGCGTCCTGTGTAGCCTCTGACAAGCTCTGGTCTGCAAGGAGCTCCTGCAACCTCAGCAACTCAGCCACACGCTGGTCAGATAATGCCTCGGGTAGAGCCGAGGCCCATGCTCTGTGCCAGGCCTGCTGTACCGAAGACCGCGGATCCATGGATAATGCGTATAGGCGAGGGAAAACCCCACTAAGACAACCATGTCTAGACCAATTGTCTTGCCAGAACCAGAAAGTCTCCCCGTTCCCAAGTTGCCGGCGGAAGAACCTCTGCACTTGCGGGAAACACGTTCGCATGCTCTCCATAAATGTCGAGTCACCGTGCCTCGGGGTCTACCACATCTCCCAATCCAGCGAATGTCCGTACTCCGTCTCTTAGCACCACCGAAACTAGGTCTCTCGAAGGTTGCATAATCCGGCGCACCCACTTAGTAAGAAGAGCTAGGTTGGTATGCTGAAGATGGCGTATGCCTAGTCTACCCTGAGAAATCGGCCGACATACGGTGGTCCATGCGACGAGTGCCGCCCCCCGTGATATCTCGGGCCGGGAACCACGCCAGAAAAAACTTCGCATAGTCTACTCGAGACGTCTCCTTACACCGGCCGGCATCCTAAAGATGGACATATAATAGATAGGTACAGCGGCCAGGACTGATTTCAGAAGAACCAAACGTCCACCGCGTGAGAGGAGACGAGCCCGCCAGCCTCCCAAGCGCGTCTCCACCTTCTCGAACATAGGCTGTCAATCATAGATCCGTAGGCGGCGATCGACAAGCGGCACCCCAAGATATTGGATCGGCAGGGAACCAATAGGCGTCTCCAGAATCTGGGAACATCCGCTCAGCTCCTCCGCGGATAATCCGAAACCGACTAGGGTGGACTTGGCCCGGTTCAGGCGCAGCCCAGAAAAATTTGAGTATATGTCCATCATCATCGAGAGTGTCTGCGCCGTTTCCGTGGATCCCTAGATGAAGAATGTGGTATCATCGGCATATTGCAACAAGGGTATGCCACCGGAAAGGCTAGCCGACTGAAATCCGGTCAAGGCCCCGTGCAGGCACACCTGCGATGTGCATACTGCCAAAGCGTCCACTGCTAGGATGAACAGTAAGGGGGCCAGCGGGCAGCCCTGACGGATGCCTCGTTGAGGGTGAATCCATCCCCCTTGCGGCCGACCATTCACCAGGACAGAGAAAGTGGAGGTAGTAACACATTGTTTCACCCACCGCACCCATGTCTCTGGGAAGCCCCGACATCGAAGGACATTCCAGAGAAAACGCCAGTCGATGGAGTCATAGGCCTTGGCAAAATCCACCTTCCACATGAAATCGGTGGTGCCATCTCGATGCCATGCAGCTACAATTTCTTCTGTCAACACAATGTTGTCTGCCATCTACCGGCCCGGGATAAAAGCAGACTGAAACGGGCTAATCAATGATGGAAGCACCTCCCGAGTCGATTAGCCAACACCTTTGCGAATATCAGGTACAGAGAGTTGGATAGTGCAATCGGGCGGAAATCACCAATTTGCTCCGCCAGATCCGCCAAAAATAATAAGTTATATGCTTGTAAGATACTAATGTGAACCACACTGCAATCCCCTTCCCCCACTCAAGAAAAATCATATGAAACCCTCCAACTTTTGAACTATGCCATCCACTGACACCACCCTTCCCTTGAAGATCACCTCATTAAGAACTAGTGCCCATAGCACAGCAATTATTCACAATTATGCTAGCCAAAGAATCAACTTCCACTCAACGATTAATTTCAAATGACTTTCTAATTTGTTACTGGAATCACTATATTTGTTTCCACTGAGCAACTAGTAACAAATATTTCGACTTTTCGTACACTTATTATCATCTCATTAACTTAAAAAATTTCTTGGATATGACAAATACTTTGTTAGAACTTTCGACAACCAATACTTTACCCGCATTGATTTATCTGCTAATGTCTAGAAACAATTAAAACAGAGGCAATGTCTATCAAGCAAATAGTTTGATACGTCTCGAACACTGACCATTTTAATGTGTATGCGAATCAGAAATCTAATCAAGCTTTTGCCATCAGCAAAAGATAATTGTTTCAAATGGACTGAAATATTCATGGTGTTTCATAAAATCTAATGCGGACCATCTTAAGCAACTGATTGGAAGTATATTATCCTCTCGGCCTTGTAATTTTTGTAGTACTGAGACTGGTAAAAAGGTAAGTGTTTCCTCTCTAGCCATGACAAGCATTGACAGACGGGGGAGTTAACAATCTTTTATTAGTTTCATTTAGAACTGCAGTGTAGTTTATTATATCCACTTGTAAACCTCATTATGTCTCCAGGCTTGAATGAATGAAGAGACTTTTTGACCTAATTTACAGTGTGGCAGAGGCCCCAACCTTTCTCTCTAGCCTCCCTCCAAGACATAGAGTTCAACAAGTATAACTGCAGATAGATAATCAGAAATAATGATGTATAATTTTTTTTGAAAAACAGAGTGACTGACTACCCATCAAAACGGTGGTCAACCCAAGTGCTATATCTTTCCACCCTCCTCCTTTTGTCTATAGCCGCCTCACTGAACTGAGTCCCAGAAAGCCTGAGGTGGCACCCACTGATGGTATCCCATAGATAAGCCAAATCGCATGGGCAAAGGGGCACTGAAAAGATAGGTGCCTGCAATCTTCTTCCCCTCTGACGCACAAAATACAGTCTGGCTATTCCTCCAGCTACATTTTCTTCCAAAGTACCTGAGTCATTAATCATCTCCTCAAGAGAAGCTACCCAGAGATCCATACCTTCAGAGGATTTTTTGTCTCCAAATGATTCTACATACCCGGATCATAGCTGGTGCCTCCATTCCCTGTCCCCCCTATCGAATTCTGGTATAGGCCTTATGGACTGAGAATGGGGCATTTTCCCATTCCCGACCATCTTGCTCTCCGCATTGTGGTCTCTTGTGCATTAGTGATTGCTGCATGCCAAGGAGCTCCGTGACTCTCTGGTTTGACACTGCCCCACAAAAAAACCGGGTTCCATGCTCCATCCCACTATTCTCCGACTCTGGCTTAGGGTTCCATGTAAGCGTGAAGAGGAGTGGAAATGTCTCCCTTAAATTTCCTTGCCACCACCAGGCATCCAACCAATATTGCAACTCCAAGTCATCCCCTAGTTTGGCAATGAAGAATTTGCGTACACATGAAAAGATTTGTTACAGTCCTAGCCAAAGGGTGATGCTCCTCTGAGCAGGACTGATTGACTCTCCCAATTCAGCTCCTCTGACCCATGATCTTGTCCACCAATTTGGTCAGGAGTGCTACATTTATACTTCGTACATGCAAGACCCCGAGTCCCCCTGCTTGATAGGTCTACACACAATCTCCTAAGAGACCCTAGCAAAATCGTGGCTCTCTCCCACTCTCAGTCCCAGTCCTTTCCATAGAAACCACCTCATCAATCCTTCTAGGCATTTCACGATTCCAACTGGCAGCTTGAAAACTGAGAGGTAGAATAACGGGATCGCCTTCAGGATCAATCACAGAACCTTTGTTTGCCACCCCTCCAATCATCTTTCTACCTTCTCAACAACTGGCTGCCAATTTATGCTTGCTGTTCTCCCCCGTGTTAATGGCAAACCTAAGTAGTGCATAGGTAGCTGCCCGATTGGTGTGCCCAACACCTTTAAGCATTGTATCTCCTAAGAGGGCCGAAACCTAAGAGGGCTTATTTGGTGCAGTTAATTTGCAGCCCTGAAAAAACTGCGAATAGATCTAGTAGAGGGGACAGGTTTCTTGCCTCATCCACTGATCCTTCTATAAAAAAAAGTGGTGTCATCCGCGTATTGCAGCAGCGGAATTCCCTCTCGATAGCTAGAGGGCATCCTTGCCTCACTCCCATCTGCGGGTGAACCCAACCACCTCCCCCCCCCTAGAATGCTCACTGGAATGGAGGTTGTGTGAGTGGTAATGCATCTCCTAACCCACATGATCCATTCTCTGTAGAAGCCTCTCCTTTTCATAGATGCCCACAAGAAATCCCAATCTAATGAGTCATATGTAGACAGCAAGACTCTTGTAAGGTTAATAGCTCTCTAAACTCCCTTCCTTGAAGTTCATTTTCTAGAATAACTTTGAGAGATTATTCAAGAGAGAGTATCTAGAAGTGTGTTGAAATGACATTCCTTGAATGTCAAATCAAGCTAATCTTGTACTATCCAAAATTTTCTCCAAACAGCATCATTACTTGATACCTTTATCCTATAATTTGGCAAAATCGACCTTTCACATGAACCCCTGAGTTTCGTTCCTTTGTCACGCCCAACTATCTCTCTTGCCACAATTGTGCTATCTATGAATAGTCTTCTCAAGATGAATATAGATTGGAATGGCCCTACTAGCTCTCCAATTGCTTCGCACAATCAATTTGCCAACACCTTTGCAATTATGAGATAAATGGAATTGGACAATGAGATGGATCTAAAGTCCTCCTCTCTAACAACTCCCTGACACTTGGGCAAGATGAAAATATGTGATTTGTTTATTTTCTCCGTGTTACTTGTTTGTTGCTGAAACTCTTCTAGCGTGACCATCACCTCAGCCCTAATAAACTCCCAAAACTCCTTGTAAAAAACCATTGGAATGCCATCCAAGCCACGTGCTCCTTCTGCATTAAGCGCCTTTATTGCCGCCTTGACTTCCTCCTCCACGAACGGTCTCACTAGTGCCTTCTGTTGTTCATGGTTCACCCTTCTTGCCCCCCCCCTACCACTCCATCTCCATTGATTCGATTTTCCCCCTCTTGATGAAAGCACCAAAACAGTCTGCGAGGGCATGACCTATCGCCAGCATCCCTACATATTCTTGGTCCCAACTTTCAATCTCAATATTTGATTTGTTCGCCTCTACTCATTTTCTGCCATATGGAAAAATCTTTTGTTTGCATCCCCATCTTTCAACCACAGCTGTCTCAATCATTGTCTCCGATCCATCTGCAGCTTATGGTCGTCTTCTTTAACCACCCCCTGCATCTCTTCTGTTTGTTTGCCTCCTCGTCCTCCAGAGGCCTTACATCCTCAACCTCATCTATGAGTTTGATCCACATTAAGGCCTCACTTCTCCTCTTATTCCTCTCATTTTGGGTGTGCTTTCAGAACTCCATAAGATGTTTCCATTGTCCTTCAATTTTAGTGGCAAACATCTCTGTCGCTGATCCGCACAATCCACTCTCCCCACCTCCTCTTTGAATTTGGCCTCTCTGAGCCACAATCTTTCTATCTTGAAGTATGTGGGCTTGTCATGTCCCTCGTTGTCTGCCCAGACCAATTGGGGTATGCTCTGATAGTGGTCTCTATAGAGAATGCACATCTGCCAGTGGAAACTGCTCTGCCAGTTTCACTGAGCATAGGAACCTGTCTAGTCCGATACCATGTTTCTTCCTCTTGTGCTCCTCCACATGTATACACAATCCATGGGCCCAATTTCTAATAGAGTCACCTCAGATATGAATGCCCAAATATCATTCAAGTCTGGATCCCTCCCGCCCAAGTCATTTGGTATATCTATCGTCTCAAAGGTCACATTAAAATCTCCCTCTATCAGCAGTAACAACCTTTGGAAGGTAGATGTCACCCCAGCCAGCTCCCTCCACAATTCCTTCTTCCTCATGGCATTTGCTGGGCCATAGTCTGAGCCTATGCCCATCTCAAACCCGTCCTCCTTCCATTTCAACTTTACCACCGCTGAAAACTTGCCCGTCTATGTATCCATTTTAGAGAATATTGCCTCATTCCATGCTACCATCACTCCGCAGATCACTCGACCACATTAATTGCCAAGAATCCCTCCAAAACACCTCTACCAAATGTATTCCAATCTCTGGCTTCACACTTTCCTAGCATGGTCTCTTGCAAGCACACTACCATGGGACCCCATTCTCGTAAGTATTGTCCCACAATTCCTTGCCTCTGCACATCCCAGAGACCGCCCACATTCCATGATATGCACTTCATTTTTTAACATTGGTGCGCCCCTCCCTTTGATTGACCTTCTGCAAACCCACTGCCGCTGCTATATCCTCTACTCTGCAGGTCAGCAAAGGGTCCTTTGACTCCTCCCTTTGCACAGCCCCTTTTGCGCTTATAGGCCTCCATGCCCATCTCAGGCACAGCAGCTGTCACCCTCTGCCCAAGAGTTCTCGAAGGGGTTCGTCTTGGTCGGTTGCCAGCTGCAAACCTCAACCTTCCACTCTTCCTGGCCATCGCCCATGTCAGTTTCACCCGCTCATGCTTACTTCCTACTTTCTTCCTTTTGAAGACGAGACCTTCAAACTGGGGGTCATTTTTTTTATTATTTCTTGAGTGCTGGCTGCTGCTCCTGCAGCTGCCATCAGCTTCAGTCCTCCCAATTGGGGCCAATTCTTCTATCTGCAAGGGCATTTGATGGTTTGCCTCTTCCCTCACAACTGCCCACTCCACCTCTGATGGTAGCACTGGGCTGTTGTAGGCACCCAGTCGTGTTCCGGTTTTGTCCCTTCCCCCCCTTCCGGTGCATCCTTTTCCAGACTATGCCTAGTCTCCATCAGGCTCGTCAACTGGCCCACTGTCGGCGGCGATATAATGAAACATAATAATTCAATCTTATTTTAACATTTAATTGACTATAGAAAGCAGAAATAAAGTTAGCAAATATGAGACATGTAAAAGACTTCCAGTATGAAAAGGTGAGGGAAAAAGCACTGAAATTAGTTATCTGTTAATGCTTACCGAAACAAACCAAGAAAGTTGCTCGTTAAAGACCAATCAACAAGGCCCACACAACTGCAGACAAAATAAGGAAGGGACACCCATGAGGGATGGCTGATCCCCACAGCAAGCTGCAGAGGTGGCAAGGCTAAGCAACAGGCGACCTTGACATGGGAACCTTCAAGTATGGCAAAGTGAAACAAATCATAATTTTGAATAAAAAGTAAGATTTTGGATTTGAAACTCATCATGAAGATTAACATGAACTGGATAGTGTCACAATATCTTTTTGTCAGCAAACACAAAATTTATTCCAACTCTGGAAGAGAAGGAATATTTCTGAGATAAAATCATCAGAAATAAGAGGAAGATCTTATAAGTGATATGAAGATGTACAGTTTTTAAAAATAGATTGTAAATGGTGAAAACCCTCTCTTGGCTTCTTTTTTTAATTAAGAGAGGCAGATCACCTGTGTGGTGATATACCCAGGTTGGATATATCCAAATATGAGAGAGAGCAATAGTACAAAGGGCATGTAATTATGCGTTTCTAAACCTAGCATTTGTGATGGCCTCCGTGTCATGGATGATTCCCTCCACTAACACTGTTCGCCCCCAATAAAATGGCCTCATTGCTATGCAACCCGATAGCCCAGAGGATTACAAACATCTTTCCCCACTCCGCTGCCCCTCGTGGCCTGCCACGTTATATTGCCGCCCAGAAAGTCTCGCCAGATGTGACATTGGACAATGGGATGTTCTCGGAGGCCCAAACTGCTCGAGCCCTAGGGCACTCAAAAACGAGATGTTCACAATCCTTCTCACTTCTTATGGACAGGATGCACTCAACCAAGGCCTCTAGGTTCCACCGCCGGTAGAAAACTCGCATTGTGAGTCTTTGTTTGAGGTTGGCCAAAAAAAAAATTTTCACCTTTAAGGGGATCTTCTGCTTCCATATTGCTTGGCATGAAAGCATAGTGTAGTTCGCGTCATCACTCCCTCCTCTTCTGAGCTGGTTATATGCCCACTTGGACTGAGAATGATGGGCTGTTCTATTCCCAGCCATCTTTAACTCATTCCAGCTGGTGGCAAGGAAGTTAAGGATGCTGGATGTGTAGCAGCTCTGACATCCTCTGGTCCAAGAGTTGCCTACTAGGATTGGGCACCATGTGTCATCCTAGTACTCAGTAACTATGGCTAGAAGGCTGCTAGCGAGAGCGAACAGTCATGGGAATTTATCCCTAAGAGGGCCCTGGTTGGACCAAGTGTCTAGCCAAAAACAGAAATTTGGCTAGATGCTTGGTCATGATGCCATCCAGCCTCTTTTGGACCCCCTCCAGCATAGAACAAACTAAAGATAGATAGTGGGTATGCCAGATAGTACTAAGCGTAGCAAAATCAGGCAGCCCTCCATTAATAGGACACAAGTCTGTCATCCTTCTAGCCGTGTCTCTACCTTTTCCATCAAGGGTTGTCACTCAGTCTTTTGCAAGAATCCCTCCATCAGTGGTAGGCTGAGATATCTCAGCGATACTTCATGATCTCTGTCCCCAGTGCTTGGAAGCATTGCACCCTCTCTTAACTTAATAACAAGGGTTTCAAAAGATCAGCTGAACAGCAACCAGGCAAACCATCCATTGAACCACTAGCCAACTGGACCCAAGACTCCACCAGTTGTCATATCTGTCAATCTTGAATCAGAGAGGGTTTATAAATATAAGGGGGCGAAGGAGAGAGGCATTGAATAAGGTTTATTCTTGAAGAAGAGAAATGGGAAGTTGCTTGAGTTTGCCCAGTTGTCTTGAGTTCTTTACCCAGTTCTTGTGTCCTTGCATTCTGGAGTTTTCTTAAACAGAAGGATTGTTTTCTTTTCATTCAGAGTTTTTATCACGGTCAGTAGGAGGAACAGTAAGACAAGATTTGGGATCTTGTCTTACCACTCAAGAACCAGGAACTCACAAGGAATATCCTGATATGACTGTAAGTTTGAAATCATGAGGTACAGACATCAATTATGACCCTTCATATGAGCAGAGAGAAGAGATAGAAAAGGAAAAAGGAAGTTGGAATTTAGTTTGAGGGAAATTCCAATCCAAGAGTGCTTCCCCTTGGGTACCCATCCCAATTATTGGGTCAGTCATGGCCCTTACTGAGTCGACTCAGCTTCCAGCCCATGTCCCTGCCATATTATTTGAGAGTAAGTGATTGGAGGTCTGCCAGTATACCAATGATGCCGTGAAGAACAGTACTTAAGCATTTTACTGAAACGAAGTTCATTTCAGCAGGGAACATAAGTGTGCATGGCCCAAGTAGATAAGTGGAAATGGGTTCATTTCATCACCTGACCCAAATATCATTTTCTTTTTTGAAATACCCAAATATCATTATTAAAATTTCTGAAGAACAAGATCAAACAAATTGATTATTTTAAGAAAAAAATGGAGGTCACCCGAGATTGGTTAGCCTCCGAAGATTATACCATGTCTCCTGGTGAGATACCCACATGACCAAACAAGTAACCCCTTCAAACTCTCACACCCTTCTAAATTAATATGATACAAAACCTTCCACGTTGAGGACTAAATTTTCCACTGACGCCACCCATAACAAATTGTTTAATGCATCCACCACAAATAGAGGGAATTGAAACGAAATAAAAAAGAATCTTCTGAATAAAAGGGCGTTCATCAGAAGATATGCAAATGATATGCATTAAGAGAGAGAGCTGTCAAAAAAGAGATCGAGAGAGAGAACAATCAAACCAGCAGAGGTTAATCATTGCAAAAAATACAATAAGATGGAAGGTGAACAGTGACAAATGATACTACTTGAGGTTTTCATTTTTTTGAAATGGGTTCATTGCTTTTGAAACACAAAAAAAAAAGCCAAGGTCACCGAACTCCCCCTGATCCTATTTGAGGTTTTAAAAGCAAAGAGGGAAAGACAAAGATATATTATAAAAGATAGGAAAACAGGAGTCAAGCCTGTGGAAATCTAGGATGCTAGACATAAGAGTCCAACAATATACTGAGGATTTTGAATATTTAAGGAACCCACTGAAGTAGGAGTCAAAGGATCAAAGGCTATCAAAAAGAAGGACAACAAAGACCATGGTGAGAATCAATCCACCTCATCCCAATCCAAAGAAACAGCCCTTCATCTTAATAAGTCGTTAGTGCAAATTATTGAAAATAACAATCCCAAGCATTCAGAAGTGACCATCAAATCAGTTGCGCCCTCCTCATTTATTAAGAGAATCCCAACCCTGTATTATAAAATCTTTTCTGTAATAAAGTCATTTAATTTGCTGGCACTCAACAGATAAACAAAAGATAATTAAAACATTCAATCAGCTGTCTCTTCAGATGTCTATGCGAGTCGCTCCTCACTAAAATGCTCAAGCTATCAAGATTAAACTGAACTTTATTCCTAGGGGATTTCAAAATCCACAATTTCAGGAAATATGAGAACAGAAGGCACCATGCTCCTAGGTGGTTGCCAACAGAACCAGATCTGGGAGTCGCTGAATGCAGAGTCTCACTGGCCAAAGTGGGAACCATTGGAGAGGGATCCTGCCTCGTCAAGACGTTGATAAATGCCTCTCCAATTCCTTTTCTCCCTTATTTATACAGTATATTCTCCCGCCCATTTATTCAAAGGTGTCACATGCCTTCTAGCCATGCTGGCATGCCTGATTTTTTGTGTTGCTACCTTTGGCCTTGTTTTTTTTTTGAATCAGAGGGAGAAGGGCACCCCGAAAACAGTGCCCCCCCGTTGTCATTGAATCAATGACGAAGGATATAGATCATGAGCTACAAGGGTCCAAAATTCGAGGGGCCTAGGACACCTTAGTGCCAAAAAGATGCAAACCCCCTCGCGCTGTGCAGAATAGCATCAGCGGATGGGGCACGGCCCTTGAATATGACCTCGTTTCTATGGATCCAAATGGACCACAATATGGCAAAAATAGTTTGCCACTCATCTCCGCGACGAAATGTACCGCCGCCGAGAGACCGTCAGAATGCCTCCTCCGAGTTCACCACGAGGTGGCCGACTTCCGTCGCCTCCCACACAGTCTGGGCTAAGGGGCAGACAAAGAACAAGTGTGGGCAATCCTCCATAGCCCCAGCGCACAGTGGGCATTCCGCTGGAGCATCTGGGACCATGCGCTGCAACATGGACCTTGTCATCAGGCGTCGATGTAACAAAAGCCAAGCAAACACCTTTATCTTCAGAGGGAGGCGCCGCTTCCACACCACACGACACCTCTGCAAGATGAGCGGATCTTCCGGATTTTCCTGGTCTCGAAGCCGTCTGTATGCGGCCCGGGTGGCCTTTGGCCTTGTTGATCAGAGATGCATCTGGTGTTGACTTGTTGTTGACTTGGAAACTCATTTATGCCTCCTTGCATGTCCCAAGGGGAATCATCACAGTATGTAATATAGTTAATTGGATTTTTCAACTCCAGGGAAATTGTCACTAGACAAAAGCCATTGCAGTTTCATAAATCTGAGAGCAGAAAACTGTTGCATTTTCAGAAGATTCTGAGGCAATAAACACGACCAAATTAAAACTCTATGATCTATAAAATCAATGGGATAATATTTTAATGAGTGAACCAAAACTCAGAGCTTAAGTAGATCAGAAAAAATCAAAACAGCTAATAAAAACTTTGCATGCCAACCTAGCTTATCTATTGCTGACGAGATGTTGCACCAGAAAGAACCTGGATTTCGACTAAAGTTTCCAAAGATTTCCAGGAGGCCAACAAGTGCAACCGCAGATTGAATGATCATAAAATAGACAATGGAACTCGAACCCCCTGGTTGAACACTGAAATGGTTAAAAAATCGTCATTAATCAATCAATACTCATCGTTGAATTTGCAGGTGGCATCTTCGAGAAATATGTAAATTAACTTGGACAAGGAAAAACAAATGAAAAGAAATTTGCATCAAATATCGAATGCATAGAATGGAAAAACAATGCAAAAAGAATGAAAGCAAGCAGAATTCACAACTATGTTTTCTTTCTTTTTGTTGAGAAAAATAGAGTCATTACTCCCTTACCTCTTAACTATGATAAATTGTAATTCTGTCCTTTTCTGTCATATTTAGTTACCGCTAGAAAGTGACCGTTACCCGGTAATGGTCAAATACAGACTGTATAAATGCCCCTAAGCATTAAATGATAAGGTGTACTTTTACCTCTATTTCTCTTTGTGCAATAACCTCCATCAACTGAGGCGATCCTTCTGGCAGAGGATAGGTGTTATTTCACACTTATCAATCAACAAAACTTTATAAGTTTTTTTTGAAATATAGAAGGGTCAATCACCCGAAGAGGTGGTGTTTGACCCGGTTAAGGGGTTATCAAAACCATATCTTTCAGACCAAACTTGGTCCACCTCTCCATCCCCATATGAGGCGCAGTGATACTCGGATGCCATTAGTCCTCCCACATCATGGACCACTCTATTTGTGGATGCATCCTCCCTCTGAACAGCACCTTGTTCTAGTGTAGCCATACTGCCTTGGTACTGCGAATATTCCCCCTCCATCCTCCTTCCTCCTAAGACCACATCACTAGATTGAATCCCAATAAGCCATCTCACAGGTAACATCCACTGATGCAATCCCCAAGGTGGCCCAAATCATGCGTGGAAAGGGACACTAGAAGAATAGATGTTGACAATCAACTTCACCTATAGGACACAACACATTCAACCAGTGAATGTGGGTACATTGTTTTCCGGAGCGCTTGAGTCATTAGCCTTGACCTCAAGAGAAGCCTTGATCATCTTATGGGCCCATGATAATTTATTTTTTTTTTGAAAAGAGTGAGGGAAGCACCCCTACGGTGCCCCCAGATTTCATTGAGTTAATGAAAGCAACACGGCAACAAGGTCTATCACAGCAGGGGTACAAAGTTCGAGGGGCCTCTGCCACCTCGGTGCCAAGAAAAATAAAACCCTTCAGCTGTATGCGTAATGGCATCGCCGGACGGAGAGATGCCCCTGAAGATGACCTCGTTCATGTGGATCCAAATCGCCCACAGTGTGGCAAAGATCCGTCTCCAATCCCCCTCCCGCCTGAATGAGCCTTCCGACAAGGAGCTCAAGAACGCCTCCTCAGAGGTCACGGAGAGGCGGGCCACCGCAGCCCCCCGCCATGACTCTTAAGCCAACGAGCATTGGAAAGAATAGGTGAGAGCAGTCCTCTGGACCCCCGCCACAAAGAGGGCAGCTCACTGGAGAGTGTAGAAACATGCGCTGGCGCGCCACTCGGGTCATGAGGCGCCACCGTAGAAGAAGCCATCTGAAGATTCGAATCTTCAAGGGGATGTGCCGCTTCCAAATCAGCCTACATCTCTGTGTAATGTATATGTTTTCCGGGAGAAGCTGCCCACATAGGAGGCGATATACCGCCATGACCGTGGATCGAGGTTGACGCCAGACCCACGCATCCCTGGTCGCCTCAAGAAGTCGAATGTCCACCAGATGGAACTCAGCCAGTTGCTGATATGAAATAGTCTGGGGTAGCATCGGGTTCCAGGTGCCATTCCATGTAGATCGGACCGTGGCGTGCGGAGCCAAGGTCAAGCCGTAGAGATGTGGGAAGGTGCCAGCCATCCGCCCCTGCCCAGTCCAATTGTCCTCCCAAAATCTAAAATCAGTCCCGCCCCCCAGCTGGGGCCGGAAAAAGGATCGAACCAGCGGGAAGATCTCCGGAGACTCCGTCATGACGGAAGAATCGCCGCGCCGAGGGGTGGCCTATTCGTCCCAAATCCAATGTAGATCCGTATGACTCCCTGGAGTAGGTGAGATATCAAGTCATCTGAGGGCTGCATCACTCTGGTGACCCACTTGCATAGCAAGGAAGAATTGGCATGTTGGAGGTGGTGTATGCAAAGTCCACCATCGGCAAAAGGCCGGCACACCGAGCTCCAGGCAACAAGAGCACCGCCCCTACAAGGGTCAGCCCCATGCCAGAAAAAACTCTGCATGGCAATCTCAATGCGCCGCCGGACTCCTGCACGCATCTGGAAAGCCGACATGAAGTGCGTGGGGATGGCAGAGAGGACAGCCTTCACCAGGACTAGGCGTCCTCCGCGGGATAGTAGTTTTCCACGCCAGCCCCCCAAGCGCTTCTCCACCTTCTCCACCACTGAGCTGCTACTCTTGAGTCTTAAGGCGGCGATCGGTCAATGGTAGGCCCAAGTATCGGATAGGGAGAGTCTCAATCGGCGTTCGCCAGATCTCAGCACAGCGTCGTAGCTCCTCTGTAGCGAGCCCAAACCCCACGAAAGAGGACTTGGCTCGATTTAGCTGGAGGCTGGAGAAATCTGCAAATATATCCATCATCTGGGAAAGAGTGCGGGCCGTCGTCTCCGAGCCCTGGATGAAGAAAGTGGTATCATCTGCATACTGGAGTAGCGGTATGCCCCTGGGGTGCCCTACCTTTTGGAAACCCGATATGTGGCCCCGCGAGCACAGTCTCATAGTATAGAATGCCAAGGCATCAGCAGCCAAGATAAATAGCAAGGGCGCGAACGGGCATCCTTGTCGAATTCCACATTGCGGCTGGAACTATCCCCCTTGCGTCCGGCCATTTATCATGTCGGAGCACGACGATGTAGTCACGTAGAGCTTCATCCATCGCACCCACTTTTGTGAGAAGCCACGTCGCCTCAAGACGTTCCAGAGGGATCTCCAATCAATAGAATCATAAGCCTTCGCGAAGTCCACCTTCCAGAGGAAGCCAGTGGTGCCAGAGCGGCGCAATGCCGCCACAATCTCCTCGGCCATCACGATGTTGTCTGATCATCTGTCGCCCCGGAATGAAAGCGGACTGAAGAGGGCTGATTAAGCTGTCCATCACTTCCCGGAGGCGATTAGCCAGGACCTTGGCGATGATGAGGTAAATGGAGTTGGACAGCGCAATAGGTCGGAAGTCACCGATTTGTTCTGCTCCTGGAATCTTCGGGATCAATACAAGGAATACCTCATTGAGCCGCTCCATCTGACATCGGCCTTCATGGAAGTCTCTCATCACTCGCATCACTTCGGGCCCCAATACATCCCAACACTCTTTATAAAAGAACATCAGTATCTCATCTGGGCCCGAAGCGCCCTCGCCGTTTAGACTCCAAGCAGCCGCTTGGACCTCTTTGAGTGAGAAGGGACGGGATAGGTGTTGTTGCTGCGTGGGGGATATCGTCAAGATCGTGGTAGGGGTCCAGTTCCACTGATTGGGTGCCCTCGGCGATAAAATGTCCGGAAATGGTCTGCCAGAGCATGACTTATAGAGGCGTGATCTTTACATACTCGATCCCCAGTTCAGATCCGCCGTATGTAGTTCTGCCGCATGCGTCTGTTCGCTACCTAGTGAAAGAAGCGAGTGTTGGCATCCCCAGCGGCCAGCCAGAGCTGACAGGACCGCTGCCTCCAATCTATCTCCTGTCGAAGATCCAACTCGACCACCTCGTCCCGAGCTGATCGTCTCGCCTGGAGTTCCCCCGGAGTGAGGGAGCATGTGTCCTCCATGGCATCCATCGTCTGAATATGGTCTAGGGCTGCGTCCCGACGCCAGTTACGATCAGTGCGGATTTGGCGCCTGGCCTCAAATAGGTATTGACGAAGCTTTTGGAGTTTCATGGCGAGCTGTGGCGAAGTTGGGCCAGAGTCTTGGGCGGTCCACCATCTTATAAGGTCCTCTTTAAACCCGACCTGCCTGAACCAAGAACGGTCCATTTTGAAATATGTCGACTGGGCCGACCCCACCTGAGACGTCCATAGAAGGGGAGTGTGGTCAGATAATGGTCGGGGCAGCGATGTCACCTCAGCTAAGGCGTAGATGTCGCTGAGCTCTGGAGAATATAAGAATCGGTTGATTCTGGACTGCGACGTGGGCCCGCGCCATGTGAACCTCCGGTTCGCCGGCCCTAGCTCACCAAGACCAAGCTGAGCGAGCACCTCTCTGAAACGTGCCAAACCCGGGTCTGAGCCGCCCATGTCGTTGGGTCGGTCCTCGGCATCTAGCGTCACATTGAAATCCCCGCCAATGAGTAGGGGCATGTTCAGGAATGCCCAACATAATAGAAACAGGTCCTCCCAGAGTTCTCCCCAATTTGTGGGGATGGCAGGCCCGTAGGCCGATGCGATGACTGAGATGGCGACCGTCTGCCAGGCACAACAGGCGTGCGGCGACTATATGTCGTCCGCGCCATGTCATCTCCTGATCAGAGTTCAACGCCTTCCATGCCAACAGGACGCCGCCCGATCGCCCATTGGCCTCTATGCATACCTGAGTCACCTCTCCTCCCCACCCAAGGTCTGACCAGGTGCGGTGATCTGTGCTGACGAGCATAGTCTCCTGAAGGCATATGATATCTGCCCCCACTCCTTGGAGGTACCGTCCCACAATAATAATGTTGTGTTCACCCATGATAATGTTCACCCATGATAATGGGCGGGGCCCATGAATTAGTTCACCCATTTCATTAATAATGTTGTGTTCATGCTTTTTCTGTGTAGGATCCCTAGTCCCTCCTGCTTAGTAGATTTGCATAATGCATCCCTTGAAGCCATCGTCATCCTATGGCTCTATCCTTGCCCTGATCTATTCCATAAGAATCCCCTCATCAGCCCTTCAAGTCGCTTCCGAAGTCCAACTAGCACCTTGAAAATTACAAGGTGGAACAAAAGAATCATTGAAAGGATGGACCATCATCAAGGGCCTACCTCTTTTGAAAAAAAAAATCATCAGGGGCCTACCATCTCCTAAAGTATCTCATATCCATATTGTTAATCCATGCAAACCTTTATAAAAGTAACTCAGGATTGTTCCTAGAACCCTGCTTTTGAATGATAAATGGCCATTCAAAGGGAATGATGAATGGTCATCTAGTCAATCCTCTACTAAATGAGTACTAGACGAGGCCCACAATGACGTCAAACCTGTATTGGCAAGGGCCGATAAACAAGAAGGGGGGAAGGAGCGGATGTCGGCCGGCTTGTGACGACCTCGGAGGAGGCATTTTGGCGGTCTCTTAGTGGCAGAGCTTTCCGTCGAGAAGCTGAGTGGCAATCTATTTTTGCCACACTTTGGTCCATTTGTACCCCTTCCGCTGATGCTATCCAGCACAACGCAAGGGGGTTTGCGTCTTTTTGGCACCGAGGTGGTCTAGGCCCCTCGACTACTGTACCCCTATAGTACATGATCTGTACTTTTTCGTCATTGCTTTAATGACATTGGGGGGCACTTGTTCCGGGGTGCCCTTCCCCCTCAATTCAAAAATAAAAAAAAAGGGGGAAGGAGAATGCATCTCAGAAAGTCGAATCATGAACTAGAGCTTGGAGAAGTCCCTTGAAGTCTGTTCCCACTGTTTTTGAGTTATTGACTCCCTATATTCAGGAGTTTCAAAGAGAATAAAAGTATCCTTTTGCATTACAAGAGCTTACCAATGGTTGGTCATCATCGATCAGAATCAATTGACTCATGATCACTGCCTCAATTTAAAATTTTCTCAAATCAAAATCAATTAATAGAGTTGATCGACATCAATCAACCTCAATATTTTGAATATCTTACTTAATGTATTCCGTTGTATTCAATGTTTTGATCAAAATTTTAGAAGGCTTATTGACCTCAAATCTCATCAAAGGTTGCCAATTGCATAGAGGAATAGTGATTCACTACATGAGAGAGAGAGAGGAATCATGTAATAGGAAGGAAGAGAGGGCCAGTGTTGACAAAGGAAATCGCTAAATCGAGTGACATAAAAAAAAGAGAGAGCTGCTGCTAGAGGGGAGAGGGCAATTACCGGTAGAAAGACAGTGGGAGAAAAAGCTAGCAATGGGGAGAGATGGAAGAGAGAGAGCCTGTTGTCTGAAGGAATTGAGCCATGGAGGTACTGGTAGAGGCACACAACTCCAGTAAGAGGGGCATGAGCTGTTTGGCACAATGTGAAGTCAGTGTTTATGCAAGTCCAGGATTTCTTCTTCACAAAGTCTGGATATGGATCCTCATTTGGGTATTGGTTGGATAAATGGTTGGGTCAAGGTACTATTAGGGAGAAGTTCCCAGGACTTTTAGCCCAGGCATGGAGTCTTCTGACAACAATTAGGGATTGTTGGAACGGCATTTGGATTCCATAATAGAGGGCATTTCATCGAACCCTAAGGGTGAAAAGTTTATGAAGATGCAACAGTCCTTGCAATTGCAATTTGTGAACTAGACACAAAATGGTTGGTGTGGGCAGACACAACCTTGAAACGAGCAAATTAGACAATGTCAAATACATGAAGAAACCAAACCATCCATGTGTGTTGTTTCATATGGAAGCAGATCCCCCAAAAGTTACAGATGTTTGGGTAGCTGCTTTTTAGGGAGAAGCTAGTGAAGCGTGCCTTCCGAAAGAAAATGTTCGTGGAGGCTTCAATAAAGTGTGATGTGTACTAGGAGGAAGATTGTTCTCAACTATTTATTGAGTGCTCACCTTCCCTGGCAATATGAGATAGGGTGGATGTCACATCAACAAAGACCTTTCACCAGAGATATGTACAAAAAGAGGGTAGAAGAGGGAAGGCTCTTTGCTGTGCTATGGGCACTATGGCTGCACTGTAACAAGGTGCTCTTCCAAGGACCGCATCAATGGATGGCATGGTTCACAATGCAGACATTATTTTGTCCTAGTGCTTTAGAAGAGCATGAGTAGAGGAAGGGGATTCCACTATGGTCAAGTTCATATTTTGAGGGATCATTGACATTGAGTGAACTCCTTTTGCAATTCAAAGAGAGAGGGAGAGCCCGCTATTATTGATAGAAGAAGGCACCAAAGGAAGGTAGCAGTGGGGAGAGAACGAGAGGGATAAGAGACAAGAGGAGGGAGAGAGAGGCAGCAGAGAAGAGAGAAGTGAAGCAATCGGCTGCGAGGAGAGAGACGGTAGAGGGAGAGGACCTGGCCATAGGGAGAGAGCGACAGAAGAGGTAGATAGACAGAAGAGAATTTTTGTTTTTTTGAAGTACAAAGGGACTGATCACCTGACTTAGCAGTGATCTTTTAGAAGTACAAAGGGAGTTGTTTTTTTTTAGAGCGACCCTGTTAGGGGAACTATTAGTCCCTATTTTACGCCCCTAAGAGCATTTCCCCCTTCCGCCGCCCTATAAGACTCAATGAGACCAGGATGCCATTAGACCCTCTATCTCATGGACCATGCAGTCCGTAGAGACCGGTCTCCCCCTACACATCACCTCATTTCGATGTAGCCGTATTGCCCATGTTATTGCAAGTATTCTACCTCCTTCTCCCTTCCTTTATCTTGTCATATTGAGTCCTGAAAATCTGTCGATGTATACCCTAGGATGCCCATATAATGTGGGCAAATGCTCGTAATCTTCTTTTCTTTCCCGACAAAAAACACATTCTTCTTATGAGTGTGGGTACATTTTTTTTCCAGAGTATTAGAGTCATCAGCCTTCTCCTCACGGCAAGCCCAAATAGTTGTCTCATCATCCGTCCTTTGCCTTTGTCGAATCCTCTATATGCCTTGTGGACAGCAAAAGGAGCATTTTCCCACTCCCAGGCATCTGTTTCACTGTTCAAAGGTCTCAAATATAATAAGGATTGTTGCACGTTTAAAACTCCCCAACCCTTTAGTCTGACACTACTCCCTCAAAGATTGAGCTCCGTGCATTATCCCAGCAATCCCCAACTGCGGCATTAGGGTTCTGTGCTAGCGCAAAGAGTCAAGGAAAAGCCTCTCTCAAAATGCCTCGTGTCGACAATGCAACCAGCCAATATTTAAAAATTAAAAATTAAGTCATCCCCAAACTTGGCTTTGAAGAACTCACTTACCCGTGGAAAATATGTTGCAAGCCTTGCCAAAATGGGAATGCATCTTTGGTCGGGGCAGATCGGCTTACCCATTCCAACCTCATAGCGTATTTGTCCCTCAATATTAATGTGACTAGATCGGGTCAATCTTCATCTTGTGTGACGGGAGTGAGATTGAGATGAGATGCGACCGCCAGGACAAATGGAGACGCGAACCGGTGAAGATGAGAGGAATCAAAATCTCTTTCCGAGATGATGCGAATGAGGGGCGATCAAGGGATTCGCGATGGCGCAGACACGAGGAATCCCAATCCCGACCGCCAGGACGATGGCAAAGACACGTTAACGATGGGGACGCATGGAGATCGCAAACACGATTTCGCAACGGAATCGAAGGGTGGACAAGCGGACGTGACGGATCTTCACGTGACAGGCATCCACGCTAATGCAAATCCAATGATGATGGATTTCCGCGTCGATGAAACTCCCACCTGCGCCGCACCAACGGATACCTGCGAAACTCGCGATTGTGGAGGAGAAGATTCGACGGAGACACGTTGCCATCGCGTCAGCAAATCTGAGATAAAAATATGGATTGGTCGCGACGGAGAAACTGGACACGGGAGAATTTGTATGATCAAGACATGGAAGGTGGAGTGGACCCACGGAGTAGGCGAAATGGGGGAAAAAAATAGGCGACAGCGGACCTACATGCAAGACCCACATTCAATTGGGAGAGGAATTGATAGCGAGAGGGCCCTCACCTTCGCTCTTGCTTCGAAATTCTGCGACCACGGTAGGTCCCGAAGACAGGAAATTCGTCCGCACAAAAACAAAAATGAGAACTGTCCCCCCGAGAAGAAAGAGAGAAGGAGGAGTGCGCCCTGCGCGGGAGGGTGGTGAGGCGAGTCAGACAAACCGTAAACCACTAGGGGGAAGATCCCCGAATGCAAACGATGAAGGCCAACCAAGGAGAGCCCCGCACAAAAACTTTCCTGCGCGAAATGGCGCAAGCGGAGTGGAAGGCAGGCCGAAATCTCCTGGAACAAGAAGACGACGAGAGGTCATCTCAGGTGAATCGACATCCGGCAAGAATGCGCAGCGGCGCGTTCACCCCTCAACGCCGCGCCATTCGGCCTCCCGACGTGAGGGTAGTCTCAATCGATTGTTGGGACATAGTGGGATGCGATGTCATGGCGGCGCTGGAGGACTTCGGGGCCGGCCAATGCCACATGGACAGGCTCAACAGAGCATACATGGTACTTCTATCGAAGGTTCAAGGGGCAAAGCAGATCGGCGATTTCCATCCAATTTCACTGTCCAACTCCTTGTACCTGATATTTACAAAGGTGCTGGCCAATCGACTTTGGGGGGTTTTATTATGGCTCATTAGCCCTTTCTAGTCAGCCTTTATCCCGAGCCGGCAGATGACGGAGAGTATCATGCTGGCAGAAGAGATCGTAGCAGCATGGCGGCGAGATGGCACCACCGGTTTTATGTGGAAGGTGGACTTTGCTAATGCCTATGACTCGATAGACTGGCGTTTTCTCTGGAACGCCCTTCGACGTCAAGGGTTCCCGGAGACATGGGTACATTGGGTAAAACAATGCGTTACGACATCCACCTTCGCCGTTTTGCTGAACGGTCGGCCGCAAGGGGGTTGGATTCACCCCCAATAAGGCATTAGGCAAGGATGCCCTTTGGCCCCCTTATTGTTCATTCTAGCAGTGGATGTATTGGCAGTATGCACATTACAGGTGTGCTCGCACGGGGCCCTGACCGAATTCCATTCGGCTTGCCTTCTTGAGGGCATACCCTTGCTGCAATACGCCGAAAACACGACTTTTTTCATTCAAGGATCCATGGCGGCAGCACAGACACTCTCAACCATGATGGACATCTTCTCCGATTTCTCTGACCTTCGACTGAACCGAGCTAAGTCCACATTTATCGGATTCGGCTTATCTGAGGAGGAAATGAGCGGCTGCTCTCAGATCCTGGCGATGCCCATTGGAGTCCTACCGATCCGGTACTTTGGGGTGCCGCTTGTCGATCGCCGCCTTCGGATCCAGGATTGGCAGCCCGTATTCGAAGAGTTAGAGACGCGTCTGGCGAGGTTGGCGAGCACGCCTCCTGTTGCTCGTGGGTCGTTTGAACTTCTTGTCAAACGGTACCCATCTATTACATATCGAATTTTACGATGCCGGTAGGCGTAAGGAGACGCCTTGAGAAGAGCATGCGGAGCTTCTTGTAGAGAGGGTCCCAGCCTGATGAAGCTCGGGGGACGGCGCTAGTTGCATGGTCTACAATCTATCTGCCTGTGAATCAAGGTGGGCTAGGCATACGCCATCTTCAACATACCAACATGGCCCTTCTTGCTAAGTGGGTGCGACGGATGATGCAACCATCAGGCGACTTAACGACGTTGGTGCTATGTGATAGGTACGGATCATCACTGGATTGGGAGATGTGACAGATCCCGAGGCGTGACGACTCCGTATTCATGTCGAGCGTGCGGACGTGTTTCCCGCAGGTGCAGAGGTTCTTCCAACCGCAGCTGGGAGATGGGGTGACCTTCTGATTCTAGGATGATAACTGGTCAAGACACAGCCGACTGGATAGGCTATTTCCTTGTCTCTACTCAGTATCCATTGATCAGGGGGTTGTGATGCGGCAGGCTAGGAATGACGTTTAGGTTATGCCGCTGCCCCACGCATTTCCCGACCAGCGGGTGAATGAGTTGCTTAGCCTTCAGGAACTTCTGGCTAACCGACGCCTGTCAGGGGCAGCGCAAGACGCATGGGTATGGAGCGGCCCTAGTTTCACCGCTCAGGCCTCATACAGAGTGCTTCAGGACCAGGAGAACTCGGAGGATCCGCTCATCCTACAGAGGTGCCGCTTGGTGTGGAAGCATCGCCTCCCTTTGAAGATCAAGGTGTTTGCCTGGCTCCTGCTACGACGGCGTTTGATGACAAGATCCCGGCTGCAGCGTATGGCCTCGGATTGTGCACTAGGACAGTGGACGATTGCCAATACTTATTCTTTCGCCTGCCCCCTCGCCCAAACAGTGTGACAGGCGACGGGCGTCGATCGTCTCGTGGCGACCTCAAAGGAGGCATTCTGGCGGTCCCTCGGTGGCGGAACATTTTGTCGCAAAGTCGAGTGAAAGACTATTTTTGCCACAATTTGGTCCCTCTGAATCCATAGGAACGAGGTCATATTCAAGGGTCGTACCCCATCCGCTGATGTTATTCTGTACCCCGCGAGGGGGTTTGCGTAGTTTTGGCACCGAGGTGGTCTAGGCCCCTCGACTATTGGACCCTTGTAGTTCATCAACTGTATCCTCTGTCATTGTTTTAATGACAACGGGGGGCATTGTTCTAGGAGCCCCTCTCCCTCTTATTCAAAAAAAAAAAAAAATTAATGTGACTAGATCTTCTTGCGGGCCCATAATCCTAGTCACACACTTCATTGGTAGAGTCAGGTTCATAATTTCTACGTGTAAGATTCCCAAACCCCTTCGCTTGACAAGTCGACAAACGACATCCCATGAGACCATTGCCAGGCAATGGCTTTGTCCCATTCCGGTGCCTCTCCCTGGAAACATCTCATCAACCCTTCTAATCACTTCTCCACTCCTACAAGCACTTTGTATATTGAGAGGTAGAACAAAGGTATTGTCGAAAGGATTGACCGTATGAGCACCAAATGTCCCCTCCCCCTGACATCACCTTGGTATACCATCCCTTCAGATGTCTTTCCACCTTCTTGACAACCAGCTGCCAGTCAGTATTGGACATCTTTTTGTGCCTTAATGGTAAGCCCAATCATCACATGGTACTCCCACTTGGTATGCCCAAAGCCTTTGAGCATTACAACTCTTCTTCTCATGTCAATCCGAACCCTAAAAAGGCTAACTTAGTACGGTTAATCTGTACCCCCAAAAAATCAGCGAATAGGTCTAAAACAATAGATAGATTCCTTGCTTCCTCCATCGAGCCTTCTATAAAAAACATGATGCCATCGGCATATTGTAGCAAAGGAATGTAATCTAGATAGCTTGGTGTTTGATATCCTTTCAACAGGCCTTGTGAACACACTTGCATAATGCATGTGACAAGTGCATCCACTGCCAAAATAAATAATAGGGGAGCAAGTGGGCATCCCTGCCTCATGCCCCTTTGTGGGTGAATCCACCCTCCCTCCGGGCACCCATTCACCAGTGGTGAAAATGCATGAGCGGTAACACATCACCTTACCCACTTTATACATTCCTCAAGGAACCTTCTCCTTTTCATAGATGACCACAAGAAATTATAGTCCAAGGAATCATATGCCTTGGCAAAATTGACCATCCACATGAAACCATGAATTCCTTTTCTTTGTCAAGAAGCAACAATCTTACATGCCACGAGTGCACTATCTACGAGCAGCCTCCTTGGGATGAATGCTGATTGAAAAGGCCCCACTGGCTTGCCAATTATTCCTCGCAGTTGGTTCGCCAACACTTTTGCAATTATGAGATAGATTGAGTTGGAAGTGAGATGAGTCAAAAGTCTTCAACTCTATTTGCTCCTGGTGCTTTGGTAGTAGAAAGAGATGTGATTTATTGATTTTCGCCATGAGTCCCATTCCATGTCGAAACTCTTCTATCTTGACCATCACTTCATAGCTAACTAGCCCCGATAACTTAGAGAAAAAAAATATGGGAAGGCCCTTCGGGCCCCCTGCCCCTTCTGCTTTTGTCCCTTTATTGCTGCCTCAACTTCCTCCTCCAAGAACGATCTTACTCGTTCTACTTGTTGGTCCTGGTTTAGCGTGCTTGCCCCCCTACCCCTCCATTTCCACCAATTTTGTTTGCCTTTTCAGTGAAAGCCCGGAAATGGCTTGTGATGGCTCAACCTATTGCTTGTGTCCCCATATATCCTTGTTCCCCCACTTTCAATCTCAGTATTTAATTAGCCCTCATGCGACCATTTGCCAACCATATGAAAAATCTTGTATTGGCATCCCCTTCTCGTAACCACAATTGTCTTGATCATTGTCTCCAATCCATCTCTCGCTTATGGTCTACTTCTGCTACCACCCCTCTACACCTTCGTTCGCATGTCTCCTCTTCCAAAGTCTTTACGTCCTCCATATTGTCCAATTACTTAATTCGTGTTATGGCCCCGTTTCTCCTCTTATTTCTCTTATCCCCCATATTCTTTCAAAACTCTATAAGATGCTTCCGTAGGCCCTCAATTCTATTGGCCATCCATCTTTGTCTAAGATGCACCTACTTTGTGCCCTCCATGCCTTATCAACCTCCTCCTTGAACCTGACCTCTCAAAGCCATGATCTATCCATCTTGAAATAGGTGGACCTTCCAACACCCTTATTCTATATCCAAACCATTGTGATATGATCTGACAGAGGTCACGGAAGGGATCTCACGTCGACTAAAGGGAAACGCTCTACCAATTCCACTGAACATAGGAATCTGTCCAACCTAGACCTCATGTTCCGACCAGCCATACTTCTCCTCGTATACACACAATCCACGTGCCCCATTTCGATTAACGTCATCTCTACTATGAAAGCCCAAAACTCCTCTGAATCTGAGTCCCATCCTCCCATGTTATTTGGTCTATCTCTTGCCTCCAGGGTCACATTGAAATCGCGTCCTAATAGCATCGGAGACCCTTGGAAAGTGGCTACCATTCCTGCCAGCTCCCTCCATAGATCCTTCCTCTATGGCATTGACAGGGCCATAGGCCGAGACTACCACCATCTCAAAAGCATAGGTCTGCTGTGTCAACTTGACCCCTACTGAGAATTGACCTGTCCATGCATCCACCCTTGTAAACATTATCTCATTCCATGCTACTACCATGCCCCCAAAGCGACCAACTGCATTGATCACTAAAAATTCCGTCAAAGAAACCTCTTCCAACCCTATTCCAGTCTCATGCCTCGCACCATTCCCACATTGTTTCTTATAAACAAACCACTGTGGCTCCCCATTCCAATAGATACCTGCCCACAATCCCATGCCTCTTCTCGTCCCTGAGGCCGCACACGTTTCATGTGCCACACCTCATGACTGCATGATTGCACCTCCTCTCTTGCCTTGTACCTGCTGCAGGACCACTGCTGCAGCTATTGCCTTTGCTCGACCATTCATTAGAGGGTCCTCACCCTCTCTTTTCCCTCTTTCGCCTCACCAATACCCTGCTCCCCTTCAATATTGGCGTGCACCCCTCCCTTTTCTTTAGCCTCTTCTGCCCTTTTTGATCCATATCTGCCATGAGAGTGTGTTTTGTTCAACTCCCCACTGCCAACTGCATTCGTCTACTTTTCCCTGCCTTCATCCATGCCATAAGCCCCCTATCAAGTATGATTATCACTTTCTTTCTTTTGTACATGAGTTCCTCGTGCTGGATGCCACCCCTTTTGGTATGGTTTGGTCGTTGTTTTGCAGATTTGCTGCTTTCCTCGTCCCCGACTTTCTCTAGTGAGTTTCATTCGCACCTGTATGTCATTTCCTGAGTGTTGAGTGACATTCGCCCCTCTATCTCCTCTAGCGGTTGTTGTTTCCCTTGCAGCTCCATTTTTGTTGGTGATGTCCTCTGTTTCCATTATCCGCCACTCTCATCTGATGTTAGATTCCACCTCAGTTACTGCTATATCTTTCTCCCGACCATCCTCTGCTGCCCCTAACTTTGAGTGAGTTGCCGGCAGTGATGGTTGCAGCCGTGTTGATAGCAAAATACCGAAGATGCCTTGTAGTCCTCGAAGTCTAATCGTGGCGGGTGGGGTGCTTCCCATGGGACCCTCTGCCTCCACCAATACAATGTTAGGGTCCCCCTCTATCAAACCTTCTGAGATGACCCGGCGGATCATGCCAAATGGTTTGATTAACGCCTCCAAAGCTGGGCGGGTTCTGTATCTTAGTGGGACACCCGCGCCTTCACTATATATGTATCCCGATCCTGCAATGATGCTCCATCGGTATTTAGGACCTGTCTCCACTTCACCCCCGTCACCCTGTTGAACTCTTGTGTCCATCCAGTGGCCGTCATATAGGCTGCCATGGAGACCCCGCAAAGGAAAAACATTTCAGTCTCCAGATACCATAGTTTTGCCTTGTCCATGGCCTGAAATTTTCTCTAGAGCCCTCTTCGCACCTCCTCTAGCATCGGCATCTCCTGAGCATCTAGCAGTATCAGCTTGCCAATTAGGCATCACATGAACGCCCTATGACATCCAATCATGTCTGTCTTCTCCTCATTACTTACTGCCAGTGGCTAGGCAACCACCTTTGCCTGTCAACGTTTGGGTTCTTTGTACCTCCATCCCTCCCTTGTCTGCTTGAGCATTCCAATTGGCAATGTCCCGCCCCCCCTGCATCGGTGGCATACCAGCATGCCTTGGCATTCTCGCGCCTAGTGTCCCCTCTTCAAACACTTGTAGCATGTGTCTATCTGTCCTCCCCCTGCTGTTGATGCTGTTGTGTGGGTGACTCTCTGCCATCACGGCAGTACCCTCACCCATCCTTCCTCTTTCTCCTCTCCTCTTATGTTTGCCCTGATCTCATAGAAACCTGCCGCCAACGGCCTCGTATGGGCCTCCCTCCCTTGCTTTGTGTGAACTATCTCTCCCTTGCATCGATGGCATACACCCACATGCCCAGCTTCCTTTCTCTACATCTGCCATCTAAGCTCCCATGTGTTGTCTTCTCTCCTCAACTTCATGTATCAGCGTCTCCCTCTGCCTTCCCTGTCCTCCAGGACGTCTGGGGTGCCTCCTTGGATCTTCTCTTCTACTCCTCCCCCCACCAGTGAAAGCCACATGGATTTGCTGCCCTTTTGCGCCTAATGGAGGTGGCCTCTGCAGCCTCATAGCTTGATCCACTGCCTTCTTTGCTATTGCGTAGACTCTTGCTTGCAACTGCCCTACCTTTCCATCGTGACGCTTCGTCCCCTCATTGCGCAAACCCTGACGTATTCCACTCGTTGATCGTTTTGTGTTTGCACCTTTGTGTGGAGAGATTTCCATCTGCGTGATCCTCCCCTCAACTGACACTCGCCTTCCGCAAGTAGGGCTTCATATGCGCGCTAGTAAACTCCAGGTCAACGCGCATCCCTGCCCTCCCTCTCACACTTCGTACCTTCACAATTTCTCCCTCCTGTGTGTTGATGTGCGTACATGCGCAGGTCTATCGCCTTTTTGTGCGCCCTTCCTGTCACATTCACTCTTCTGTGATTGCTCTCCTCTGTATCAAGATCACGATCCCTCCCAAACGCACGTTTGTTTCCGTCTTTGCATGGGGCCCACAATCACCGTCGTGGGACCTGCGATCACTGGTGGGACCCGTGATTGCCAGCGTGGGAACCAGCAATCGCTGGTGGGGCCTCATTCTCCAGCATAGGCACGATAATAACTGGATTTCTTGATAATCTGATTGACAGAAGAGGATAATAACTGGCAGAAGCTTGCAGTGGGGAGAGAGATGGGAGGGAGAGCAAGATGTTACAGGCAGAAGTGGGCAACGGGGAGGGGCAGCCTTACCAATTTTTACAAATTTTCACAGAGAAAAGTCAAGGATGGACAATGGTAGCATCAGTTATATTCATTATTTGATTTTTTTTTAGACCAAACAGTGATTAGAAAAATACTAGTCTCATCTAGTAAAAGACACCTAAACACCAAATGCCTGGCAGTGGGAGTGGGAGTTCTTTACATGATAAAGCATTCATAAATATGGCTATTATAGAATGACCCAAATAACGTTTTCTGTTACTCCAAGTTTGGCAGAAGAATGCTCCACAACCCAGCTCTCTCAATTAAGGATAATTGGATGTCATCCCCCAAATTCAAAAACTCCTTGGGCTTCACCCATACATTTTTATGAGTCATATAATTTCACAAAGCAGACAGTTGAAAATAAATTCTCATTCACCTTTCAAATGGAACTGAAGTCCATAGCAATTTTGGTGCCTATGATTTTAAAAAAATACTGATTCTACTATGACTAAACCACAATCACCGTAACATCTATCTTTCCTCAAGATGTAGATACAAACAGAGAACAATACTAAGTACGCAACGAAATAAGATGAAAAAGAAATAATTATGGTCAGTGATTCACACAATTCAGTCTTACCTCGCAAAACCGACAAAGGACACCCACCATTCAGTCATTCCAGTCCATCCTCCACCCTTCACAAGCCACATAATGTGAAATACAACATTTGCTAGTATTGAAAGGAGAGAAAAGATGACTATGCACCACATCGCCACCAAGTGTAGAGAGATCTGGGCCCCTAAAACACAGCAATCATATTCACATAATCATCAGAAGTCGGATCATTTTCCTTCAACCAAAAGAATGTCACTCAAGAAAATTAAAAGACAAAGGGATAAAGGCAGAGAGAAAATGTCAATCAATAATAGAAAGTGTTGGTTTGAGCATACATTGTTTGTAAATCCTTTTTGGCTGTACTGAATGAATTGGACTGGATGCCAAACAACAGAGGGCACACTCTGATATGCAGTGATGCTGCAGAAGGGTAACTTTGTGGAACAAAAACTTGCGTTTCTCAGTGATACTTTGTCTCTCTTAATAGATGTTGTCTGAAAGAAAGAGAGGGATGAGGGATTTCCGGAGGGTGCGATAGCGATCGCGGGTGCGAGGCCAGCGTTCGAGGGGCCCGCAATCACAATCGCGGTCGCGATCACGAGGGCGGCGTTCCGAATCAGCCACACCGCAGGCAGCCAATGGATTTCGCGATGGAGGAATTTCGCGTCCGCGAACGCGAAATCGCGAAGAAATTTCAGTAAGGGGTTTTGGCGATCTGAAGAACATAGACTCCAGAAGGCGAGGACGACGAAAGGAGGAGTATGAAGCATCTAGAGGTCGTGAGCGCGCCGAAAGAAGGAGAGCGGGAGGATGGAGCGATCGAGACGATGTCAGGAGGATGGAACATTCGCGATCAATTTTGAGCATTCCGCGATCGCGTGCAGAATTTGATTTGCGATCAAGATCGCGATTGAGCTGTCCGCGCAGAATTGTGCACTCACGTTCGCAATTAAATAGTCCGCGACGTAGCTCCGTAGACGTTCGCAATGGCAATTCAGCGATCTCAAGATTCAGGGATGAACGATCGCAGGTGGTGCGAGAGGTGCGAGATCAGGAGATTCCACGATCCGAAAAAGGGTGCGCAGACTCACGATCTACTGAAATCCAGAGGAAAAGTCGTGGAGAGTCGGTTCCACGAAATCGGGATGCGGGGAGGATGCCATACAAATGCTCAGAGATCCCTCAGCGGCAGTGAAATAGGAATGATCTGCACTCCTCCAGAAAATTTTCTGGACGCAGAGGGGCAAGGAAAGAAGGTGGCGATCGGGACTTAACTGGCAACAGGAGAAGTAGGGAGAAGACATACACTGCAGGAGTGTATACACTTAGAACGAGGACAGCCCCACCAATCGAGCCGAGGCGCGTCCACCGGCCACCGAAACAGTTAGGTTCGGAGACACGACGAGGAGGCCGGAAAACTCGGCGACGGTCGAGATCGCCCGTCAATGACCACTGCACAGGTCAGCAGCCGCCCATGCTGGGTGACCCTAGCATCTAGGATCAGCCCAGTTCCGGGAAGTTTCAGCCCAACTGGGGCTTGCAGAGATGGGGCCTTCAGACCGGAGGTTCACATGGAGGGGTCCGACCTCCCAATCGCGGCTGGATAGATTTCTATGCTCCATCGAGCTGCTCGATCGATTTCCGCTAGCTGAGGTGATATCCCTCCCGCGCCCGTTGTCGGACCACACGCCCATCTCGTGGTCAACACAAGCAGGACCTAGCCGGCCTACATACTTCAAAATAGATCGGTCGTGGCTACGCGATGAAGGTTTTAAAACAAACATATTTGCGTGGTGGCATTCCCACCCAAATTTCGGCTCGCCATCAGACCGACTTATCACCAAGCTGAAGGATCTCCGTCACCATCTATTTAATCTTCGAAGGCAAATACGGACAACAAGGAACCGAGATACGGCCCTAGCACGCGTCCAGACGTTAGATGCATTGGAAGAGCAGAGACCTCTCACGACAGAAGAGTCCATGGAGCGGAAGATATCCCGAGTAGAGGTGGCGGAGGCGGATCTCCGGATTGAGATGGACTGGCGTCAGCGATTTCAGGAGCTCTGGCTGTCAGCCGGAGACGCCAACATGCGCTTCTTCCACCAGATGGCGAACGAGCGACGTCGCCTCAATGGCATCCGTCGTCTTCGGATTGGAGATCGTGTGCTTAGTGACCAGGCAACAATTGGCCAGGCTTTTGCGAAGCATTTCCGGGATTTCTACCGCCGGGGGCTGACAAATCAGTGGCAGTGGCTGGCCACGGGGCCTTTGTTTTAGATCCGAGTCAACAGCAACAGCTGATCCTTCCGTTCTCGAAAGATGCGGCCTTACAAGGGCTAAACAACGAGGGAGCCCGTGGACCAAACGGCATTCCGGTGTTCTTCTATAAGGATTGCTGGGACACAGTGAGGCACGAAAGTCATGGCAGCGTTGGAGGATTTTAGGGCAGGCCGATGCCAGATGAACAGGCTTAACAAGGCATACATTGTGTTGTTGCCGAAGTTTCAAGGGGCGGAGCAAATTGGTGATTTTCGTATGATTTCACTGTCCAACTCTCTGTACCTGATATTTGCAAAGGTGTTGGCTAATTGACTTTGGGGGGTGCTTCCATCATTGATTAGCCTGTTTCAGTCTGCCTTTATCTCGGGCCGGCAGATGGCAGACAGCATTGTGTTGGCAGAAGAGATCGTCGCAGCATGGCATCGAGATGGCACCACCGGTTTCATGTGGAAGGTGGATTTTGCCAAGGCCTATGACTCTACTGACTGCGTTTTCTCTGGAACGTCCTCCGACATCGGGGCTTCCCAGAGACATGGGTGCATTGGGTGAAACAGTGCGTTACTACCTCCACTTTCGCCGTCCTGGTGAACGGTCGACCGCAAGGGGGATGGATTCACCCCCAACGAGGCCATGACCGAATATCAGTCGGCTAGTCTTCCCGGTGGCATACCCTTGCTGCAATATGCCGATGATACCACATTTTTCATCCAGGGATCCACGGAAACGGCGCAGACACTCTTGATCATCATGGACATATTCTCAGATTTCTCTTGGCTTCGACTGAACCGTGCCATGTCCACCCTCGTCGGTTTCGGTTTATCCACGGAGGAGTTGAGTGGATGCTCTCAAATCCTAGAGACTCCTATTGGAACACTGCCGATCCGATACCTTGGGGTGCCGCTTGTTCATCGCCGCCTTCGGATCCAAGATTGGCAGCCAGTGTTCGAGAAGGTGGAGACGCGCCTAGGAGGCTGGCGGGCACGCCTCCTCTCGTGTGGGGGCCGTTTGGTGCTACGAAGTCCAGTCTTGGCCGCTATTCCAATTTATTATATGTCGATCTTTAGTATGCCGAGCCGGAGTGAGGAGACATCTCGAGAAAACTATGCGTAGTTTCTTTTGGCGAGGTTCGCAGCTCGAGGAATCACGAGGGGCGGCGCTCGTTGCATGGACCACCGTGTGTCGGCCGGTTTCTCCAGGCGGACTAGGCATACGCCATCTTCAACATACCAACATGGCTCTCCTGACTAAGTGGGTGTGCCGGATGATGAAGTCTTCGGGAGACTTAGTATCGGTGGTACTAAGAGACGGGTATAGACATTCGCTGGATTGGGAGATGTGGCAGACCCCGAGGCACGGCGATTCGGCATTTATGGCGAGCATGCGGACGTGTTTTCCGCAGGTGCAGAGGTTCTTCCGCCCGCAGCTTAGGAATGGGGAAACTTTCCGGCTCTGGGAGGATAACTGGTCCAGACACGGTCGTCTCAATGGGGTTTTCCGTCGATGGATCCGCGAGTTTCGGTACAGCAAGCCTGGCACGGAGTATGGGCCCCGGCTCTGTCCGAGGCATTATCAGACCAGCGGGTAGCTGAGTTGCTGAGGTTGCAGGAGCTCCTTGCCTACCAGAGCTTGTCAGAGGCAACCCAGGACGCGTGGGTGTGGAGCGGCCCAAGCTTCACTGTCCGAGCAGTTTATAAATTGCTCCGAGAAGAGGGGGCATCGGAGGACCCAATCTTTTTGCAGAGGTGTCGATTGGTGTGGAAGCGACGTCTCCCTTTGAAGATCAAGATTTTCGCCTGGCTCTGCTACAACGGCGATTGATGACGAGATCCTTGCGGCAGCGCATGTTCCCGGACTCTCCCGTGGAATGCCCGCTGTGCGCTAGGGCGGTGGAGGATTGCCAGCACTTGTTCTTTGCCTGCTCCTTGGCCCAAGAAGTGTGGCGGGCGGCAGATGTCGGCCGGCTTGTGACGACCTCGGAGGAGGCATTCTAGCGGTCTCTTAGTAGAGGAGCTTTTCGTCGAGAAGCTGAGTGGCAGTCTATTTTTGCCACACTTTGGTCCATTTGGTCATATTCAGGGGTTGTAACCCTTCCGCTAATGCTATCCAGCACAACGCGAGGGGGTTTGCATCTTTTTGGCACCGAGGTGGTCTAGGCCCCTCGACTACTGTACCCTTGTAATACATGATCTGTACTTTTCGTCATTGCTTTAATGACATTAGGGGGGCACTGTTCCGGGGTGCCCTTTCCCCTCAATTCAAAAAAAAAAAAAAAAAAGGCAGAGAGAAAATGTCAATCAATAATAGAAAGTGTTGGTTTGTGAGGACCAATAAGCTGGAAGAGATAGAGAGTTTTGGACAGAGTTAGAAAGAAGAGAAAATACTTAGAAAGAGGTAAGAAGAAAGGTTAGTTTCATGAATTACAAAGTAGTATGTACACAGCTTCTTGAAGTGACAGTTTAGCAATCATCACTAAGTCTGAATGGTTTGTCACTCACTGAATCATAATTATAATTATTTGAAACTTCT
Source organism: Lemna minuta (assembly GCA_024174645.1). Lineage (NCBI taxonomy): Eukaryota > Viridiplantae > Streptophyta > Magnoliopsida > Alismatales > Araceae > Lemna > Lemna minuta. The sequence goes on along the minus strand of CM044104.1, from coordinate 13,756,162 downwards.
AGGTAAGCATGTAATTAATAAATACAAATGGGCCTCTGGTTTTTTCTTTGAATTACAGAAGGGCCGATCACCTGACAAGATGGTGATTAACCAATGATAGGGTTCTCAATCCATGCCCTCCAGCCAAAAACATGATCCATGCCTCAAATTCCCTACTTCATGGTAAAAGCAGGACTCCATGGGTCCCTCTACATCATGGACCACTCCATCAGTAGAAGCTGTCTTCTCCTTAAACAACACCTTCTTCCAATGCAACCCTATTGCCCATAGCGCTGCAAGTTTCACCCTCCCTCTTCCTTCCATCTAGAATTCTATCACCAAACTGAGTCTCAAAAAGCCATCTCAGAGGTAGCATCCACTGACAGTATCCCTTGGGTGGCTCAAATTGTCAGGGGAAAAGCGCATTGGAAGAATAGATGCTTATAGTCTTTGTCATCTCTGGAGCACAAAACACATAACTAATGTATTTGGATACAACTTTTTTCTAGAATACTCGAGTCATTCACCTTTGTCTTAGCGAACGCCATCCAAAGATCTGCACCTTCAAAAGAACTTTTTATCTATGATGAAAATGCTAATTAGTGGTTGATAACAATAATTATCCCCTGATCTTCTTAATAGAATAATGCACCAAACAGCATTCCACTATTCTTTCATAGGGACTTTTGGGAGTTGGTTGGGCCGGATATGATGGCTTCGTTTGAAAAGTTATATCAAGAAAATCATGATATAGATAGAATCAACAAATCACACCTCTTACTCTTCCAAAATGTCAAGGAGCTAACAGAGTTGAAGTCTTCCGCCCCATATGTCTATCCAACTCTATTTAACTTATTATTGCAAAGGTATTGGCAAATAGGTTGCATGAGGTGATTGACAAGTTAGTTAGACCCTTCTAAACAACATTTATCCAAGGGAGGCAGCCAAGTGGACAGTGTAGTAGTAGCAGGCGAAATAGTAGCAGCTTGGGGACAAAAAGGCACTAAGGGTTTCCTATGGAAACTTGACTTTGCCAAAGCATACAATTTCCTAGATTGGGCCTCCTTGCGTTCGTTCATGAGATAAAAAGGATTCCCCGCAAAATGGATAACATGGGTACAGAAATGTATTACCTCTCATTCGTTCTCAATCTTAGTAAATGGGTGGGTGGAATGGAGGTGGATTCAACTATAAAGGGGAGTACAACAGGGATGTTCTCAATCTCAGAAATGTTTTTTTGAAAGTACAAAGCGAGACGATCACCCAACTAAGAGGTGTTCGACCCGATTACGAGAACTATTAGTCCCTATTTTACCCCCTAAGCCTGTTTCCCCCCTCTATCACCCTATGAGACTCGGTGAGCCCAAGATGTTGCCAGACCCTCTATCTCATGGACCACATTGTCTATAGAGACCAATCTCCCCCTAAGCGTTACTTCATTCCAATGTAGCCATTTTGCCCATGCTATTGTACGTATTCTCCATCCTTCTCCCTTCTTTCTATATCCGCCTAGTCGTATTGAGTCCCAAAAATTCCTCTCATAGATGGCCTCAGCCGACCTTATACCTTGGGATGCCCATATTGTGCAAGCAAAGGGGGCATTGGAAGAATAAATGTTTGCAATCCTCTTCTCCTTCCCAACACAAAACACATTCTTCTGATGCCTCTGGGTACATTTTCTTCCAGAATACTCGAGTCACCACCCTTCTCTTTAAGAGAAGCAATTCAAAAAATCTTCACTTTCAATGGAACTTTTTGCTTCCAAATAGCCTAACATGCCTGAAATAGTTATCTCATCATCTGTCCCTTGCCTTTCTCAGAATCTCTTATATACCTTGTAGACTGAAAAAGAAGCATTTTCCCACTCTCAGGCATCTCTTTTGCTGCTCAGTGGTCTCAGATGTACTAAGGTTTGCTACATGATTAGAAACTCCCAAACCCTTTGGTCTGATCCTACTCCTTCAAAGGTTGGGGTCCACACATTGTCCTAGCAAACCCCAACTGTGGCGTTAGTGTTTTGTGCAAGTGCAAAGAGTCTAGGAAAAGTCATATCAATCAATGTATATATTGATATGATTAACGGAAAAAAGATAATCAAGAATACTTATTGGGTTAATGATGTCATTAACTTACAAGATATATGAACCTAGAGGGTCACACATAAGGTCAATAGACATTGATAGATATAATTATAATTATAAAGGTTTTTGTGAAAAGTTCACATGCCCAAAATCAATAAATAGGGTGAGAATGACGACGATTAGGGGTACCGTGTAAGCCTTACAGAAAAACTCTCCCCTCACTTTACTTCCTATCACGGTGACAAATATTTCGAAAGAGATCTATTTGTCCGACGATCGTGTAAATATCACGAGAAGTTAGACACTTGAACAACTTTAAGAACCCCTTTATATGATTCCTATAAATATGGTTTAAATCTGTACTAGATGATAAGATAATCTCTTTTCGATGTTTCTTAATATTGAATGTTTTATTTGACATTTTTCATTGCATTCGATATTTTAATCAAAGTTTTGCAAGGGAGGCCCACGGTTTATGAATAAGAAGGTTCTGGCTTAACATAAGATCCTAGCAGGCTAGCAATCCTAAATTTAGAAATTATGAACTTCAAATTAATGACAAAGTGGGTAGCCAAGATTATGAGATCTGCCAAAGATTTGACCCTAAAAGTTTTATGAGACAGTTATGGCACACATTAGGACAGGAATGCGTACATGGCCTTGGTTCAAGGAGCATTTGTTTAATGAAATAGAAATAGCTTGAAGCAAATTTTTCTTCGAGTCCAAGGGCTAGTTGTGGCCAAACTAGGTGTTGATGTTGTATTCAGCTACTAGTTAGAGAATTAGTCAACTAAAGAGATCTTATAAGTGGAATTCCCTAGCCTTTTTACCCTTGCAAGATATTAGTAGGGACTACTAGGATGGGACGCGCAATCTGATTCTTGAGGACACTTAGTTGGATCACACAATTGAAGAGCTTTTGTGCATGCAAAGGACCTTGATCTTTATCAAACCTCGCTCAAGATGCAGGATGGCTGGCTGGGCTTGGTAAGGGTCACCTCTCTTCTTTGGGGTGTATATGAGAAGATTAAAGGCCAACAAATAGTGGAGGCATTGACTATCATTTATACCTATAAGATCATATCGAAGTATAAGATGCCATTCAAGGTCCAGACTTTTGGGTGACTAATCCTTAAAAAGAAGATTTATAACAAAAATATTCCAGAAGAAACTATTCCTAGACACTTAGGTAGAGTATGTCATGTGTACAGGGGGTGAAGAAGGTTGCTCTTACCTTTTCTTTGAGTGCCACCTAGAAGATTCCTTCTTCAAAAGAGACCTTTTGAGGATTTCTACAGCCTGGATCTTCCAAGAGAGGCACACTAGGGAAGGCTTTTCGTGGTTATATGGGTGATCTAGTTGCATCAAAGTGAGGTAACCTTCAAGGGGAGGATGGCATAGACAGATGGGGCAGTCCATGATGTGAAGGGTTTTGTTTCATGTGGGTTCAGGAAGGGGGTAATAGGCTAATGTGGTGAGGACCAAGATGGTCCCTTTTGTTTTCGTCTCGCACTTAAATCTTATTAATATATCAGGTTGATCACTGATCTTGAGTGATCTCCTTCCTTTTTCCAAAAAATGAATAAATGCAAGGAGAAACACCAATAATTAGACTAACAGGTACAGATCTTCTGGAAAGTTTCATAAACAAAGTCCCTAACATGTTTGTTCTCTCATCCTCCCATCTTCATAAAGAAAAGGTATAATTCTCAAGTCTCCTATTGAGAATGGGGCTAATGATGCATCGACAGAAATGAATACCCCAGGAAAATAGAAACCAGAAGCATCTACTTGGCATGACAGTTCAGTGCAAACCATTAGGTATCATGAAACCATCTACTTTAATTCGCACAGCAAGAACAGGACGAAAGGCATAAGATTATCATTGGCAAAATCTAAGAGAATGAAAAAAAAGAGGCAATTTATGAAAAAAATCTAAGAGGAAATAGTTTCAGATCAACTGTCGATTCAAGAAGAAGAGGTAATTTATAGGAAAAAAATAACCTAAACTAAACAATATCCAGGAAATGTTTTCTTCCTTCACTAACTCATGAGATGCAAACAGTCATAATTTACAGCAAAAGGGTACAAATATTTGATGTCTGAATCGACACATTTTGGATAGAGAAGAAACTATATAAAGCACTGATCTGGTTTAGAATCTATAAGTTAGAACTGTGATTTGATTTGAATTTCTTGTGGGAATTGGTTATATTCAGAGCCATTCTCCCGAACTTGATGTACTGTTTGCTTAAAAAATAAATGCTACAACAAAGAAAAGAAATTAGCATAAGAACAGACCACAACTTTCCGAAAGGGAGGGAAGAGCTTACTCATTTTAGGCGCAAGAACCTGAATGCACAGAAATGCGACCAAATAGATGAAAGAGATCAAATTCCAGTCATGCAGCGAAGCTGAAAATTTTGGGTAAAGGAAACATGAAAGGATTAAAAGGCGTCTATAACCAAATGAAAACCAACAGAAATTCGAGTGACTATACAACCCCATTACGAGCAGGGAATTGAACAGAATGAATCTGCCTAAACATGTGGAGAAGATTGTAGTTGTTGATAACACGACAGACAGGTTGCAGGAGAGGCTCATACAGAGGAAAGTAAGTTAGCGACCTACAGAAACTGGCTAATTATGCTCCTACTGAATAGTTGAGAGGCAGGTCAAACAGTGCTGAGGAGGCATAATCAAATCGGTCGACGAAGGATAAGTTCCTAGAACAAATTATTACTAGTTACATTTGTTACCTGCGAGAAGCAGAACAGGCAGCACGAAGCTGCCTAGGAAACTCATGTAGAAAAACGGGAGCTAAATATTTCTTCGCCAGATTCTTCCTCTACAAAATCAACATACGGCTACCGCAAGCGGATTCGCGAGTTTTCCGCCAACGCGAAGGGACGAGCTGCGATCTGTTGGACGAGGGCATTCCAATTAGGTCGTCGGGCGAAAGGACAACCAGGAAGGGAACATCACGGTCGATTTCCAAAAATTTAAATTATAGTTGACCAATACCGCCGAATTGAGTGGGGCTTTTCCAAAAATGGCGATTTCCAAAAATCGTCCTCAATTTTTCGTTTAACTTTATGGAGAAAATGGTTTTCGTAATAATCTAAGCTTAATTTATTTTAATTTGTGACATCCTAAGTGGAGTCAATTAAACCATTCACTGCATTATGTATTAAAATAAATTTTATTAATTATTATTCTTCTATAATATTTGTAATAAAGTCAATGAACATATATAGTGATGAGTGAATTATGATTAAATCATAAAAAATAAACACCTAGGATATGTTCTAAACATTCTTATTAAAAGGATATTCAAAAAGGACATTAAATTATCTAAAAGGAATAGTATTATCTAATATAACTCATATAATGAGTATGGCTAATCACATGACCATCAACATAAAGACACCTAGGATAGAAAGTTAGTACTCCATGAAGAAAGAACTCATTGAATTGATGATGATCATGATGATCATGATGATAGTGATGATGATGATGATGATGATGATAATGATGATGATGATGATAATAATAATGACGATGATAATAATAATGATAATGATAATGATGATGATGATAATGATGATGTGTGTGTGTACTTGAGATGCCATAGACATCTTATAGATAGATGATCGTGTTATGGCTATGACTTGTGAATCCCTAGCTATGAATTCAATGTCTTTTGCTATATTCCAAGTTTTAATCAAAATTTTGATTAACTATAGAGCATAAAATCTCACTAGGTGTATATAAGTATCAAATACTAATATCCAAACAAACAATAAGTATAGGATAAGTTTAGTGGAAAAAAAAAGCGTCCCGTGGTGACATATGAGACCGCCACGTGTCACACACGTGTACATGTGCGCGCGTGTGCGAGTGCACGTGTGTGCGCGTGTGCACACATGTGTGCGTCATGTGTGTGATTAAGGAGAAAGCACTATGTTAAGGATTTTTGCTAACTCCTTATTGCGCACACCTTATACACACGTGTTTTCTCTTTAATTTTTGCCATGTAGGACTTTGTTTTGTTTTAAATGTGCGCAGGTGACGTGGCGTTAAGAGAAGCGTCTGATTCCCGATTTAGATAAAGACCATTGATCTTCATTTATGGCGGGGGGCACGCAACGCGTTCTTATTCGTCTCCCAATTATTTTTAAAATGATTTAATCTCAGTCGTTGATTTGAGTTATAGCGGCTGAGATTAAAGCCGACAGAAACGCATCTGAGCGTCCGATCAAGATCAAATGGCAAACGTTTCATGCGTTATTCATAACGCACGCGATGTGACGAAATCTCAACGGTCCATCCAAGATCCAACGGACGCGACTTATTCGTAACGATTAGAAGCCTGACGTTTCATCAGAGCCATTGATCAAAGAATTAAATCTCAATCTGACGGTTACGCCCAATTTGTCTTATAATATCTTAAAAAGAGTTCTTGATGATTTTCTTCATCCATTAGTACTAACTTGAGTGACTGATTAGAGTTTGACACTTGACCATACGCTAAGTCATTTATGAGTCTTACTTAGAAAAATGATTATACATGCATAGTAACCGATGATGGCAAGGTTCCATACGAGAATTCTTATACACTCCATATCTCCTAAACTATGTGTTATAGCTTAGCACCCAATAGGTTGGCAGCTCAACTTATCAATTAGGTTAAATCATTCCTTAATTAATCTACATGTTGATGTAGATAATTAATAAAGCTTAACCAATAAGATGTTATTAGGTCTATAGAGTTCTTAATTAGTGAGATATGTAGACCTAGAGGGTTACACACATGAGGTCTATGGATGTTGGTAGATATATATATATATATAATTATAAGGGTTTTATGAAAAATCCACTTATCAAATGTCTATAAATAGGGGGATAATGATCACAACTCAAGGTTCCCATACAAACCTTGTGAGAATTTTCTCCTTCTCTTTCTCTTTTGGTGAAGAGCTTTAAAGAGGAGATCTAACCATTCGTTAATCGTGTGGATACCGCTAGAAGCTATACACTTGAATAACTTCAAGAACTCCTTCAATTGAACCCTGTAAGTAAGTTTTCTCATACATACTAGACAATATGATCACTAGTTCTTGGTGCGTTCAATATTTTGATTACAATTTTAGAAGGTTTATCAACCTCAAATCCCAAAAATGTAACAATGTCATTTAACATAAAATTTATCCTTTCTATTGATAAAGGATATTGAAGGGAAATTGAACTTAAAATTAAGGATTTTGAATAAATGAATTAGAGAAAATCATATGAGAGGAAAAATCAATTGTCAAAAATGTATAATTTTGATTAGTTTAGAATTAAGAATCTTTATAGATGCCTTAATGGCACTAGAATAAATGGAATCACTCCCTAATAACCTAAATCACCATCAAAATTGACCTAGCTGTTGCTAGAATACAACTTTTGTTGAGCCATCTTTTGACAAGATCTCAATATTCAAGTGGTAAGCTTTTCACCAATTCTAATTTGATTTCTTGACTTCCTTTTCTCATTTAGGGCAAAAATTATTTTCTAGCACAATAGAAAATATTCTCAATAAAATAAATTTGAAAGGCTTTGATTAATTGAGACATTTAAGGAGTAATTTTTTCCACGAGAGAAAGATTTATCAAGGAAATATGGGGATCACTTATATTGTTGTCTTTGGATCTTCATTAGTTAGATTAGAGGCTATGAGTCTACCTTGTTTCCTTCTTTAAGATAAATTCTAACAAAGATCTAAAATGTAAGACTCTGCTTAATGATGATGAAGCATGAAGATTTAGCTGCGTGATCCCATTGTTGACCCACAAGTGAAGATGAAGCATTGAATGGCCTAGTGATAACATGCAAATTATGCATGAAAATATATTATTATTAATGAAAATTAAGGCATAAAACATTACATTTTAATGCATGTCATAATATTTTTGAGTTTTTATATATCATTCTATGAAAAAGTCATTATAATATCAAAATTTAATTATTTAGGGTTAATTATGATGAATTAAGAAGAATATTTTAATGATTAGATTATCCCAATATTTACTTGAGATTATAATTAGTTTTTAATTCTAAATAATAAGAGAAATCACTTTATATACACTCATGTATTTTTCTAAGTTTTTAATTCTAAAGGAAATGAGTATTATTTTTTAAATTGAAATTATTCTCTTTTTATTTATCAAATTTAACTTTTTAGAATGATATATAATTTAATTAATGATCCAATGAAACAAATTTGGGTTATTTTGGAGTTATATTTTAAAAGATATGAATTTTCTAATTTTTAGAGATTTTTCTAGAATTTTTCTGAATTTTTCTAAATTTAATTCGATTTATTTTGAATTAAATTCATTAATATATATATATATTATCACATGCTCATGTGGCAGGTGACGTGGCGCGGATGAAAAAGCTACTCCACGTGCCGACATATGAGACCGCCACGTGTCACACATGTGTACATGTGAATAAGGAGAAAGCACCATGTTACTGATTTTTACTAACTCCTCATTTGCATACATCTTATATACATGCACATTTTCTTGATTTTTGTCATGTGGGACTTTGTTTTATTTTAAACGCGAGCAGGTGACATGGCATCACCAGGAGTGTGTGATTCGTGCGTTAAAGATGAATCGTTGATCATCACTTAAATTGGGGGCGTATGCGACGAAATCTTATTTTTCAGTGAATCATTTTTAAAACAATTTAATCTTAGCCGTCAATGTGAGGAGTTATAATGGTTGAGATTAAAACCGATGAAAACGCATCCAAAGTGTCAAATCAAGATCTAAAGGATGACGTTTCAGGCGTTGCTTCTAAAGCGTGCGACATGGAAAAATCTCGATGGTCCATCTGCAATCCAATGGCCACGACTTAACCGTAATGATTCACACTCCTGCATTTCATTAGAGCTGTTGATCAATGATCAAACGCTTCATCCAACAGTTAAGCCCAATTTGCCCTAAAAATTGAGATTTTCTTCAAGATTGTAAAATTATTCTTGGGTTCTTCGAGTTGTCGAACTGTCTAGACACCAAATCCTTTGAATCTATTGCTTCCAATCGTTTCTAAATCAATTTCCGCGTCCACAGTGTTTGAAAGTGAAATTTCATTGAGAGAATAGGAAGAAATCGATTCTTAAACGCCAACGATAGTTTTCAAATTCGTAAAGGAAAAGCCTTTGATCTACAGAGGAATTGGATCAATTTGATAACTGTCTTGGGTTAGAATTTGAGTTTTTGTCCTAACATTTCTTCTTATAACATTAGATTTCAATTTTAGATTATAGATTTAGTCAATTTTAATTTCGATTTTTTGTAATTGTCATGTTCAGAAAGTTCTATCTACTTCACTCCTTGATTTCTTCACGAATCTTGATCAAAATTCAGTAATTTTTTATTCAATGGATTTTTCTTCTAGTCTTCTTTCCAAAGATATCAATTTTCCAAATTTCTCACCACATTTTATCGTCCGATTTGATCGAATTTCAAAAGATATCTAAAATATCCCTTAATTCTCCGTGGATTCGACCCTTATTCACCACTATACTCTTTAATTTGTGATTAATCTTTAAAATTGGTGAGTTTGGTGTTAATTTTGACATGAATTTGGGTGTATTCAACGACCACACAAATTCATTTCGTCACTTAGATTGCATATGTTTTTCGAAATATGGTCAAACGACTTAAATGATTTCCATGATTCAAGATTCACATATTTTCAAATTGATCAAAGTCATGCCCACATGTTCAATCCCCCATGTCAAAATAAGTAAAATGTAGAGGATATATAATTATAAGAAATTTAGATAAATTATAAATTCCTTGAGGCAAATATTAGATATATGTATACTTCATCTTGCGTTATCTATTGAGTGTCCTCCTAAATTCTCAACGTACGTTCATGTGTTTCATTGATGTTTTTCATGTAATTAGCATTGAAAATACTTGATGGTGCTCTGAATTCAATAGCACATCAACCAGCTCACAACCACATTTCTAATTTTTAGCCTTTATAAATTCCAAATGTTGAGGAAAAATTATGTAAAATTGGAAAACTCAACATTTTTAAAGCACAAATATTTTTTCAATAAAATTAACTTAGTAAAAAATGAAATATTTTTAGCTATCAGATAATTTAAAAATAATAAGAAAAATATGATGAGAGCTTGATTAGGTAATTGACTTATTTGTCTAGTAAACTCAAATTAGGTCAGATAATAATGGACTGATTTCCTTATTCATGTTTTTGTGATTCATCCACTAGATAGCTAAAAGTCTTGCAATTATTAAAATTTAAATACATAGGGGCAGTACTTAATACTTTATCCTTGAAAATTTCAAATCTAGTTATTTAGAAAATTTTGTGAACTCTAGATTGGACAATGACTAAGAGTGGAAGGGTACATTATTTCTTTAGAAATCCTTAATTTTTCTGATTCAAATTTATCAACTATGCACTCATCTTAGGACTCTCCATGTACAAGGATTTTAACACAGGTTTAGGGACCTGACCTTTGGTTTGTACATCAAGTTACCTATGCAAATGATATGTTGTGAATACTAAACTATTGTAACAATCACAGTTTGTGTCTCATTTTCACCTAGTGATACATCTTCTAGAATCTTTATAGCCTATCTCATAACCCACGAGTCAACCCAAGTTTAAGAGCTTTGCTCACTATTCTCTATTCCCTTTTGGTAGCTTTGCTTCATTGAACTTCTTGAGCTTAGTACCAAATCCCCATATTCCTTGATTGAATTCCTATTAACCTAGTCTCTATTCCTAGGCTATTCTCCTCAAATGTATCTATGGTATTACTATTCTCCTTCCGATGTACATAATCTCAATTCTTAAAGCTATGATCGCAGCTCCCTACTCCTTTCATGATATCTTATCACTTCGTAGTCCACGATCCTTGGTCACCCATCCACGCTTGTTACAAGTGAGTTGTGATTCAATGATTACAGAAATTTAAATTTGATGCATTATTGAACAAAGTCAACTGATCAATCAAGGGAGTGATTGACTCTTAAATCAATCAATGATCACTCCCGTATATTGCTGATATGCTAAAAAATTTGATCGTTGATCAGATTTTTGCTTTCTTTTAAATTTTTTTTATAATTATCTAGAAGGGAACCTGATAAAATAATTTTTAATTTAATCACTAATTAATTTGCGATCAACTATCACTAATCAATTACCTCTGATCAATCAAAGTTACCTATGCAATGAGTATATTTTTCTAAATTTTAATTTTTAAGAGAAATGAGTATATTTTTTAAATAAATATTTATTCTCTTTTTATTTATTAAATTTGACTTTTTAGAATGATAGATAATTTAATTTATGATCCAATGAAATAAATTTGGATTAATTTGGAGGTATATTTTGAAAGTAATGAATTTTCTAATTTTTAGGGATTTTTAAAGATTTTTTCTAAGTTTTTCTGAATTTAAAATTGATTTATTTGATTTAAATTTATTAAAATAATATTTCTATTTTTGCGTGCTGACATGGCGTGAGTGAAAAAAATGCGCCACGTGGTGACATGTGAGATTGCCACATGTCTCACATGTGTGCATGTGCGCACGTGTGTGCAAGTGTGTGCGTAATTAAGGAGAAAGCACCATGTTAAGGATTTTTGCTAACTCCTTAATTACACGCACCTTATATGCGCACTATTTTAATTTTATTTTTGCCATGTGGGACTTTATTTTTTTTTAATTTGTCTAGGTGACATGACAGCGTGTGGAGGGTTCGATCGCGCTATTAAAACATGACTGTTGACCGTCACTTAAGGCGGTGGGTATGTGGCGCATTATTACTCGTCGGTGAATTATTTTTAAAATGATTTAATCTCAACCGTTGATCTGAGTTATAACGGCTGAGATTAAAACCGACGAAAATGCATCCGGAGCATTAGATCAAGATCTTGAGTGTTATTTCTTCACGTGCGACGTGATGAAATCTCGGCGGTCCATCTCTGATCTAATGACCACGACTTAACCGTAATGATTTTCACTCCTACGTTTCATCAGAGGCCTTGATCGAAAATTAAACGCTCCATCAGATGGTTACACCCAAATTTACTATAAATTGAGATGTTCTTCGACATTATAAATCATTATTAGATATTTTCGAGTAATCAAAATGCCTAGACACCATCATCCTTAAATCTCTTGCTTCCAATCGCTTCTAGACTCATTTTCGCATCGACTGAGTGGTTGGAAGTGAGATTTTTTCAATAGATTAGGGAGAATAGGGAGCAACACACTTGGACAATAAGGCCTCTAGCAATAAGACGATGTCCCTTATTTCTCCATTATGTTTGAATGTCAAGTTCATGTTGCCTTTGTCCTCATAGAGAGCTTTAACAGAACAAATAACGAAGCTCTCCATTGTCACTTGGACAATGAGGTATAGGATATGAGCAACAGATAGCACATTGCACTAAATTCTGTGTTCACACATTTATCTTCCTTGAGATGACTAATAACATCGTCTTATTGCTAGAGGCCTTATTAGTTGTAAGATCTAATGCTGACAAAGAAGTCCTAGGAGGGCACGAAGTACACCTTTGTGCCAAGAGAGAACTCCTCGTGATTTGTGCCGTGCTCCCAGATTTTGAGAACTCACTCGCGATACTACTAGCTGGTATCAATGCGATGATTGACAAAACGAATTGGTGTGATCATTGAATGGACACCAATTCGTGTCAAAGCTAATACCAAACTCACTAATTTTGTGAAATTATTATGAATTAAGAAGTGTAGTGTTGAATAAAGGTCGAATCAACAGAGAAAGAAGAGAATTTTGAGATATATTTTAGAATTCAATGAAATCAGACAATGAAATGTGGTGAGAAATTAGGGAAATTGATATTTTTCAAAAGAAGACTTGAAGGCGATTCTACGGAATAAAAAATCATAGAATTTGGATGAAGATTCACGTAGAAATCGTCGAGTGAATGAGCTAGAAATTTTTGAATTCTAAAATAGCGAAAAAACCAAAATTGAAATTTAAATTGACTAAAATTACCATTTAAAATTGAAATATAAAGCTATAAGATGGAAGATTAGGATGAAACTCGATCTCTAACCCAAGATTGCGCTCGAATTGATCCAATTACTCGCAGGATCAAAGGCTTTTCATTCCCGAATTCGCAAAAGATCATTGATGTTCAAGAGTCAATTTCTTCCTATTCTCTCAATGAAATCTCACTTTGAAGCACTCCGTGGACGCGGAAATTGTTCTAGAAGCGATTGGAAGCAAGAGATTCAAGAGATTTGGTGTCTAGATAGTTTGATTACTCGAAGAACCCAAGAGTGATTTACAATGTCGAAGAACATCTTAATTTTCCACTACCTTGGTCAAGGATTTCATCGCATCTCATTCCTTGAGTCGATGTGCTCAAATACCAAGGGTGAATGATTCTCTCTTAACCACACACTCATCTTTGAGGTCTTTATGTTGTATCCAATATATGTCATTTTAGAGATATTGTGGCTAGGTATTCGTAAGTCATAATCAAAACATAGTCATACATTTACACGATGTCTTTGATGTCTCAAGTCAAAGGACCGCATACACAACCGTGACATGAATCAAACTAATTGATAGTTAGATATAATACCATACATGGATTCATATAGATCAATTTAGTAAACTATTTCTCCCAGGAACACCCAATATATATCTTTGATGACTCCATACCGATGGCTATAGGATCAGCCATATTTATCATTTGAGATGGATCAAATAGTGTTATTCTTTCCAGATAATTTGATGTCTTTCTCGAATATCCCACGAATATGAATACTTAGAATATATGGTTAGAGACCAACGACCATTGTATAATGATCTTATTATAATTCACTTAGTCATTGCATATCTTCATAAACTTCATTACAGACATCACACAAGAATGACAATGAATAAATTTTCATTTCAATTAATATAAATGAGATACATGGAAGTGTGTTTGGCTTATAGGCCTCATAACATCCATCAACATTAAGTCTTGTATCCATTACAAAAACATCTTATGAGTAGAATAAAAATGTTGACCATTGAGATAAAACTATTGATGTAGACAATGTATATCCTTTTTCCTCATCACTCCTTCATATTCCCATCTTGTGTGACAACATTCCCCTATTCCCTATTTGTGTTATTCCCTACTTCCATTCACCATCATCTTTAGTCTAATTCCCTTCAACCTCAAGACTAAAAATTCCTAAAAATCCTTTATAAATAGTGCTTTAACTCTCTATAGAATTGATTTATTTTATCTCTACTACACTCTCTTCAATAATCCACCTTCATCCTTCATATTTACTTAAAACATTAATAGAGATGCACAATCAACTTCATCCTCCTTGCCACCCTGCATGCTGAAATCTCATAAAATCTAGTCATGACATCTAATTGATAGTGGGTCAAACATCATATCTAGCTATTTCACATGCATAGTTTGCATGACTATAATTAACATTATCATAAAATATTGAGAACAACATACCATTTCACTTAAGTCCAAAAATTAAATTATTTCATCGTTAATTGGTGTGCTAGAATTTTTAAAATTTTCAAGGTCAAACAACTCGATTGTGTAGAGAAATAAGAGGGGAAATCATTGGATATTTTATTTATTTTGAGGGCAAGGAATCAAGTTAATCATTATGGAATAATTTAAAATCATTTCATTTTTTCAAATGACATAGGAGAATTACAAGGAAATAGAGTAATGGCAACATTTTGAACTTGAAAAGACCTAATGGATTAAAAAATTGAATGTGTGAATTTATCAAGTTTTATATTTTAATGGTATTTTTCAGAAATTAAATGCCAAAATAAAAAATTGGGATATACATGACTAAGAAACAAATCAGGTTGAGGTGGTGCTGGAATCACATGTCACCTAAGTGGTGTCATCTATGCTCATGCAGAGTTATATTATCAAATGATATTCACTCTAGCAATGGAATTTTCAAATCTCCCAAAAATAAAAGAGTTTATGTGATAACATGCAATCCAAATATGAAAATATATCATTATTAATGAAAATTTAGGTGTAAAAACATTCCATTCTAATGCATGTTATCATATTTTTTTAGTGTTTATCTATCATTCTATGAAAAAATCATTATAATCTCAAATTGCATTAATTTAGGGTTAATTTTGATAAATTAAGAAGACTATTTTAAAGATTATATTATCATCATCTTCACTTGAGATTATGATTAGTCTTTAATGCTAAATAATAAGAGGAATCACTTTATATATATTCATGTATTTTTCTAAGTTTTAAATTCTAAAGGAATTGACTATATTTTTTAAATAGAAATTTATTCTCTTGTTATTTATTAAATTTTACTTTTTAGAATGATAGATAATTTAATTTCCGATCTAATGAAATAAATTTGGATTAATTTGGAATTATATATTAAAAGATATGAATTTTCTAATTTTTAGGGATTTTTCTAGAATTTTTATGAATTTTTCTGGATTTTTTATGAATTTAATTCGATTTATTTTAGTTAAATTCATTTAAAATCATTTATTTTATCATGTGATGATGTGGCAACTGATGTGGTGTGAGCGAAAAAGCAACACCACGTGGCGACGTATGAGACCGCCACCTGTCACACATGTATTTGTGTGTGCGCATGTGATTAGGGAGAAAGCACCCTGTTAAGGATTTTTGCTAACTCCTTAATCGCATACCCATTATATACATGCGTTTCATTTTTGCTAACTCTTTAATTTTTGCCATCTGGGACTTTGTTTCATTTTAATTGTGTGCAGCTTATGTGGCGTTACGAGGAGCGTTCGAATCGCGCTTTTAAAGAAGACTGTTGATTTTCACTTACGTCAGGGGCTATGCGGCGCAAATTCATTTGTCGGCGAATCATTTTTAAAATTATTTAATCTTAGCCGTTGATTTGAGGAGTTCTAACAGCTGAAATTAAAACGAACAGAAATGCATCTGAAGCTTCGGATCAAGATCAAACGGCGAGTGTTTCACGCGTTACTTATAACGCGTGCGACGTGGCGAAATCTAGATGGTCCATCTCAGATTAAAATGACACGACTTAATCATAACCATTCGAAGCCTGGCATTTCATTAGAGCCGTTGATCAAAGAATTACATCTCGATACAATGGTTACGCCCACTTTGTCCTATAAATTAAGATGTTCTTTGACATTATAAATCATATTTAGGTTCTTTGAGTAATCAAACTGTCTAGACACCAAATCCCTTGAATCTCTTGCTTCCAATCGCTTCTAGATCAATTTCTGCATCTACGGAGTTTTTGAAGGTGAGATTTTGTTGAGAGAGTAGAAAGAAATCGACTCTTGAACGCTAATGATCATTTTTGAATTTGGGAATGAAAAGCCTTTGATCTGGCAAGGAATTGGATCAATTCGAGGGCTATCTTGGGTTAGAATTTGAGTTTTTTTGTCCTAATCTTTCTTCTTATAACATTAGATTTCAATTTCTAATTATAGATTTAGCCAATTTGAATTTGAATTTCTGTTTTTTGCAACTCTCATTTTCAAAAATTTGAATGTACTTTCACTCGTTGATTTCTCCACGAATCTTGATCCAAATTCTTTGATTCTTGATTCAGTGGATTTGCCATCGAGTCTTCTTTCCAAATCTCTAAAGTTTCCCTAATTTCTCATCACATTTCATTGTCTGATTTGATTAAATTTCAATAGATATCTCAAAAATCCCTTGATTCTCCGTGGATTCGACCCTTATTCACCACTATACTCCTTTATTCGTGATTATCTCTATAAATAGGTGAGTTTAGAATTTATTTTTGACTCGAATTTGGGTATATTCAATGACCAGAAAAATTTGTTTTGTCATTATGTTATTCTTTTAATTCTTCAAAACTTAGTATAAGCTTTTTTTTGTAGATTACTCAACATTTCTAGAGCCTCTTATCAAACATTGCTGCAACAAAATTTTTTGCTCAAGAAAGATTATGTCACCATGCATGTGATGGCTCTCCACTGGTTGTTCTTCACCTTTTGTTAAAATTTATATCACTTTACTGATATCTTTAGATTAAAAGTAAAATGTTAGGGCTTCATTTTTCAAGATAACAAGAGAGGTACAAGTTTTATTATAGTTTTGATTGTTCCAATAGATCTTTGTCCATACCATTGAATACATGATTTTCCTTGGTTAGTGAGAAATTTGAACTCATGTGACATGTGTCTAGCCATGGAATATTCACTACATAAAATCATGTGGTTATGATACTTCATGTTCTTCCCTTTTCAACACTTATTTTTCATCTTCATTGGTTTTTTTGTGGGAAAATTATGATTCTCTTTTACTTGTGAAAAAGACTTCTCGTGAATCAGATCAATGGGTATCATTTTCTCTTTCATGTCAAGAATATATTCTAGTGCCAAATTATAATCATCATCAAGTTTTCTCAATTATTTGACAAATATCCAAGTTGAATGTCAAATTTTGTATATCTAAACCATATAAAGG
The DNA here is from genome assembly GCA_024174645.1 of Lemna minuta. Classification (NCBI taxonomy): domain Eukaryota; kingdom Viridiplantae; phylum Streptophyta; class Magnoliopsida; order Alismatales; family Araceae; genus Lemna; species Lemna minuta. The sequence continues at coordinate 13,738,546 of CM044104.1, read as the reverse complement.
AGATTTAATCTAGTGCAATATAAAGTCAATCTAAAAGAGTGATTAACCACATCTAACTCGGATAGGAGTATATTATCATGGGATTTGATGAGGTGCATATTTTGCAATCTTACATGTTCATTGAACTCTCACCTCATTTCAGTCTTCAACTTGACCTTATTTAAAGGCTATTCAAAATCAAACCTAATTCCTTAGGGATTAACCTTGTTCAAAAAAAGGATTCAACCTTATGTCATCATCATGCTAATGATAATTATCAACTAAATGCATTTATCATTTATCTTGTTATGTAATTGTGTGTTTTCAACAACCACTCAATTTTGGACTAGTGAGAAGGGAAGGCCACAATGTTTACCATGGCGCTTGTCACCATCATGCAGCTCCATTACTCCTCTCTAATATATGCCACCATTGTGTGTTCTCACAATGTTAAAAATTTTAAATACAATTAGCCAACTTGGTTCATAGGCATCACTAATGGCTTGCCATGCAGAGACATCTATACCACAACATATACCACCAAGAGCCTCTCCAACTACTGCTACCTTAATCTATCCACTAGGAAATGTGAGAAACCTGGCCTAGATGTAATATGGAGTCTCTTAGGTCATGGCCATAATACTGGGAAAACCTTGCCTATATGGGTCTCAATGGAGGATGTTTGAACCTTAGACCAATGGACTTCCATTGCATTTACTAGTGAGCCATGTCGTGCAAGATTGAATGGGCCTTCTATTTTTTAGGTCAGTTTTTGCAAGCCATCCCATGGATTCTTCATCCCTAAAATGATTATTTCAATATCTTTGAGGCTTTTGAAGCATAATCAAGCCATGGATATCTATTTTTCATCAAAACACATAAAAAATATCCTTCTTTATTGGTTATCTTGCATTGCCTTTGGCTTGAGAAAATTGCCTTACCATTGAATGAACTTTGGATTAAAAATTATATCAAATTTCTGTATTTCAAAGTGAACACTCATTTTATAAAGTGGATGTTGACATTGTTGGAGTTAGGAACAAATTTCACAGTGTTTCACTCAAATATGTGTAATGTATCAATATGTGCCATGAAAATTGACTCTAGAAAATTATAAGGCAAAGGCTCCATAGGTGGGATGGAGAGACTCATATAAAACAAATTTATTTTCTCTAGCAGGGAGTGCAATTTTGTGTTCCCTTTAAGAAGGGAAAAGGGAAAGCTCAAGTCAAAGTTCAACAATGGAAACAAGGCCAACTTACTTGAATTAAGAGTTGAGGTCTCCATCATCTTAATAAGTAAGTCTTTGTAATGATGAGAGAGATAGTGTTGGTTACTTGAGTGACTTCTCTTGTGGAGGCAATGGAAGAGTAAAGAAAATAGAAGCAAGGGTGAAGAACTTGGTGTCCTTAAGCTAGTGACCTTCAGAAAGACATGTACTGTTTGAGTGTCAAAAAGAAGACTTGATGGCTTTTCTTAGTCCATGGTATGTAGTGTTCTCCAAAATCATACCAAGACAGAAAAACCGAACCGAAACCGACACTGGCAGTGGTGAAAAAAATAGCCAAACTGAAGTCCCATTATTTTTCGGTATGATATTTGGTTTTAATGTTTGGTGTCACCGCACTTCTCTCTCACATTGTCGCGTGAATGAAGAATTTGCAAAAGTGCAAAACAGCAAAACTATCATCAAATCTCCCTTGACATCATTGGCAAGCTCTTGACGACTGATCTCCTCTTGAAATCATCATCAAATCTCTCTCTCTCTCTCTCTGTGTGTGATCTCGTCTTGAAGTAATGGCGAGCCCTTTACAATGATTGATAAAATCTTTAAAAGTCAATATAAACACTTAGAATTTGTTTTTAATTTAAATATATCACATGGTTGAGCATGCCAATATACCCATCATGTCATGATTTGATATTTTGTATAAGATAGGTTTGTGAAAAGTAGAACTCCTTTACATGAATTTTAGTTTCTTTATTTCAGGAACCCAAAAACAAGAAAACTAGAAAAGGAGGCTCTTTGAGAGATAAACAAGAGCACTACTCTTGGAAAGAAAAATTCTATAACAGGAATTCTGTTCAAGAACTTGAATGGGCTGCTCAAAACCAGCCTTTAGGAGCCCGACAGACGAAGCATCGAGGAGGAAAGCAAAACAAAAAGGAGAAAAAGTTTTTTTCCCGGGGGCTTCTTCTTCGTCTTTTTCGTCTTCTCTTCTCCTCTCTTCTAGGGTTTCTGATTTTTGTATTCTCCCGGCGTTCTTCTTGACAGGATGTAGCTGAAGAATCGAAATTACGTAACACTCTATTTTTAGTTATGTTTCCTCGCCGCTCTCTCTTTACCCCCGTGGTATCAGCTTGTTCTGTTTTCTCCGTCTTCCGTTCATTCTCTGTATTCTTTGTCTGCATACCTCCGGCTCCTTCCCTCTTCGGATTCCACTCTCTCCGTCTCCGATTCTCTGTCTTCCAGTCCGTTACCTCCTCATCGTAGTTTTGTGCGGACGCCCTTTTCCTTCTACTCTTTTCTTTGATTTCACGATTTCTATCTCCTTCTCGCGCTTTCTCTCTCTTACCCTCTCTTCCGCTCCCTCTCTTCGCCACTTCCTTATGCCTTGCCCACCTTAACCTCTATTTTTTTCTGCTCCCCCTTACTCTCTCTTCTTCTTTGTCACAATCCCTCGCATTCTCTCCTCCTTTCATTCTCTATCTTCCTCTTGTCCTCGAAATTTCCATTTACCGTCATCCAAAAACATCACGCTCAAAGATCTTTTCGCAGTCTCGAACAATATTCCTCTACCGCTTTGTTCATTGCTGCTTCCGTTCTCTCTTAATCACTCTCATCTCCCCCTTCACGTTGAGTCCTCTTTTTGTTTCCCATTTCTATTTCTGATTTCGTCCCCTCTTCTGGTTCCACTACCGTTCTCTTCCAAAGTTCGCGCACCCTCTGACGATTGCGATCTCCTCCATTCTCCTTATTCTCTTCTCTCCAACGATTTCCCATTCTACCTCTCTTGAGACTCACCTCTCATGCTCTTGTTGTCGTTTTCTCTCCCTCTCCAGCTTGCTTCTCCTCGTTTTCTATCTTACGTGCTCTCGCTCCCCCTTCCTTCTAGATTTCTCTCCTATTCTCTCTCAACTTCCATTTCTCTCTCTTCATCTTTTTGTTTCTCTTCCGCTCTCCATTCCTTTGCCACCGTCTCAATCTTCTCCAATCCTCCCTCTTCCTTTATTATTCTTCTCGCATTACCTTCATTGAATTTGTTTTCATTTCTCAACCTTCCTCTCCCTCATTCGCATTCTATTCCCTTACCACTTTCTCTCGTAATCTCCATCTGCCCCTCGGATTCTTTACCCCACCCTCTATCTGCGACGATGCTTCCTCTACTCAAAAGTCCACTCTCTCGCATTGATTTCCCTCTTCTCTCTCTTCTCGACTCTTTATCTCTCTCATTAGATTCCTCTTTTACTCCCCCGCAATTTCTCTCCCATTCTTGATCACCGTCGAGTTTGTTCTCTCTCACTTGCGCACACGTTCTTCTTCCACGTGGATCTCCTATTTCTTCTTCCGCATCGCACTCTCCCTCATTTTCCCATTCCTCACTCTCTATCTTTTCCTCTCTATTGCTTTCTCTCAAGTTCTATCTTTTCTGATTTCACACTTATGAACTCTCTTCCTCTCTATTGCTTTCTCTCAAGTTCTATCTTTTCTGATTTCACACTTGTGATCTCCCTTACTCTCTACCTTTTCTCCCTCACACTCCATTTTCTTTTTCCAATTCCTCTACATATCTCTTCTTTCTCTATCTCAATCTTTTCCTCTCTCTATCTCTCTCTTGTTCTCTCTTTCTCCCTCTTGTGCTCTTCATTTGTCGATCTTCCCGAAGGCTCCTCTTCTCTCTATCACTCTCTCATTCTTTCTCCACACTCCTTCTTTCTCTCCTTCACTATCCATTTCTTTTGTATTTTCCTTTCTCATTAAGAAATCTCTATTCTCCCTCTACTTGTATACTCTAATTGTCTTCACAATCAGAATTTCTAGTCAATTTTGACCATTCCCTTCTTCTACCATAAATATTGACATTTTCTCGCCCTAAAATCCTTGTGGATCGACCTAGAAAGCTATACATCCTATATATCTCGGCTGATTCATAGTTTCCTACCCTATAAATGATAAATCTATTGAGCTTAAACACGCGACAACTTTGAGTTCAAAAATGATCTCTCTATCTGTAGGGCTCTAATGATCTCATCTTCTCAATCCTTCACTGCATGATGAAATCCATATTGGGCTGCTATGAGAGTGTTGCAAAATGATTGGTGAATGAGAAACATCACTTCTTGAATGTTGTCTCTTAAAGAAAAAATAATTAATTTGAGAGCCTTGATTTTCTCAATAAATTGTATTAGAAATCACAAAATATAGATTAAAAAAAACTCCTCTTCTCATAGTTCCCTTGAAAATCTAGAGAGAAGACAAGCTTGATGATGACCACTCTGCTCCTCGTCGAGTCACCGCTAAAGAGAGAAGAGAGAGAGCTTTTATTGATTATCGATTTATTGCTCAACAAATATCCTTAATATCCTCAGTAATTGAAAGGGATGAAGAAATTTTTAGAAGTATACTTCTAGAGTTCTAGATTCTTCATATGAATGGTAACTAAGAGATTCACCATCGATGAATGTTATCGATGATGAACTAAATTTCAAGGTAATTTTTAATCATTATTTTGAATCAATTTCATGCAATAATATTTATAACTTCATTTTGTATAATGGTAAATTAAGAATCAAATCCTTAGGGAGCTTAGGTAATAAAATTAATACTTTTAGGAAGTAGAGATACTATTGTAGGGAAAAATAATGGTAGAAGGGATTTTTGAGTAATATGAAAGGACAAAAAAATAATATGGTATGAAAAAAATTACAAATAGATATATATATATATTCTATGAGAAATAGTGAGAAAAATATTTAGAATGGAAATGATGGAATAGATAGATGAGAATAATATAATGGAAGATGATGGAAGAATGGTGAAAAATATGAAAATCGGGTAACGATGAGAGATTTTTTGACGACAAGAGAACAAATCAAAAATTTGAAAATAGAAATAAGGTTTATACTATCCAAGGAGGGGCTTGTAAAAGAAAATCATATCCAAATCCTCACACAAACTTTGTTTTTGAAGTCACTCCTAGATTGGGTGATGTTTGATCTTGCCTTCACAAGAAACTTGAACACCAAAAAAATTCCAAGCTTGGGCCTAAGCCTCTCCTTATCATTCTAAAAGCTTGATTCTAAGAGAGAGCCAAAAACAACAACAAAAAGGAAGAAGAAGCACCATATTTTATATGTTAGGTTTAGAGGCTCCCTTGGATTAATGGTGGAGATTGTCTTTTTGAGTGCCACCAAATAAATGGTGTAGATTAACTCTTTAAGCCATGACCATAATCAACCCCTAAGGAGGTGGGCCATGCTCTAAGAGGTGACAACCTAACCACTTTCCTAAGTAGGTGTGCTTACCTCTCTTTCCTCCAATAAATATGGATTCTTTCTAAAAATAGGAAAGATCTAAATTTATTATTAATAAATAAAAGAGAACAAAAAAATGTGACCTATTTGACCCTTCAAAAATGACTTTGACCACCTTTGACTTGTCAAAAATCATTTTGACCATCATTGACTTCCAATAAAAGACAATGACTAGCCTCTTAAAAAGGTAGAATGGTTTGACCCCACCTAAGAAGGTTGTTGACCAAACTCTTACAAAGGTAGAAAGATTTAACCAACCTCCAAAAAATATGACAAGGTTTAACCAACTTCCTAAAAAGGTGAAAAGGCTAGACCATCTTTCTAAAAAGGTGAAAAGGTTTGACCAACCTCTTAGAAAAGGTGGATTGTCTTAAAAAATCTCTTAAAAGGTGGAAAGCTTAACCAACCTCCTAGAAAGGTGGAAAGGTTTCACTAACCTTCTACACAAGTGGAAAAGATTGACCAACCTCTGAAAAATATGAAGTACTTGTTTTTCTTCTTCTCTTTCTAGATAATTTGCATTCATGCTCTCATTAAACTTCACCTAAGTCCTTGCATTCACATAATTTATAAAAATTGAAGAATTTAACTATTTGACTTCAACGAAGACAAATAGGGTTAGCCTAATAATATAATCAAAATGTAGGAAATGATGCTTGACATGACTTAGTCATATTTTCATCATATTTAGCCATAAAAAATAGATATTCTCATTGTTGCAGCCTTTTTTAACACTTAAACATGATAAATGATGCATTAATATGACTTATATTTTAGAGTTATCAGTCAACTGCTTAGATTGGTGCCACCTATCACCAAATGTTAACTCCACAGGTATAGAACTTGATTGAAATATGATGGGATTACGGTAAGGGATAATGCTTATCATAGAGTTTTTTGTGCTTGTGAAAATATTAATGCAACTTCTTGTCACTACGAACATTATTCAATCAACTATATTTTCCCACCCTATAGACTAGGAAAAGGCTTGAAGTTTTTCTATAATGTGTCAAGTGATGGGGATCTTTCTCTTCTACCAATCATGTGTTCACTATGAATTGGCCTCTAGTTTTGTATGTTGATCCTTAGGCTGTTGTATTACTTGCAAGCAATCAAACATGTCATGATCTAGGAAGATCATATAAAGTTAATTGTGACTAAATTCAAGATGTAATTCTACGAGGACTAATCTTGATGCCATATACTCTTCCATGTACTGACTTCCAATATATTTATTTATGGGTTTTGAGAGTTACCTTACATGCTTTGTGCTTGGGAATGATCATTCTTGGTCAATCAAATAATAATTAGCCACATAATCTCATCAGTAGAGGCAGTCTCTTCGTCATTCTAATAGATATACATGCATTTTAGTTCTCACAACGGAGTTCATATCTATTTGTGCATCAACATCTGCCTTAGCATTTTTTCCCATAGGTATAGGGATTGTCACATTTAAAAGAGAAAGGATAGCGCTCTACACTATATTCACTTTCATCACCTTGAAGTCATGAGAATGCAACCCAGTGAAAATTAAATTTATTCATGAATAAAAGAAACTAGACTGATGAAATTATGATTTCCAAAACTTCACTATTTTTGTTGAGAATTTAAAACTTTCAACTATTTTTAATGGTTGAAATTTCACTATTTAAGACTTTTATCTTGAATTATTGATGTGTACGCATAATATTAGGAAGTGTTAATCTCTTATCATTTTTTTATGAAACATGTATTTATATGTATATGGATTATGGTATCAGAAAATTCTTGTATAACTTATGTTTGATTCAAATGATATGTCATTGGAAGTACAGACTCTACCTAATTGATATAGGAAAATATCGTCATCGATACCGCATTGAAGTTAGGTATAGGTTTAGGTTCTCACAAAAAACCAGTATCGCCACCAAGATTGGAGAACTCTAATGCTAGCCAATGGGGAATCCATTGCCTTGACAAAATTTTATAAAGATAATACAAGTGGTTTTGGACAAATAGCACAAGTCCCAATAACTCATGGAGGTAAATGAGAACAAGTTAACCTTAGGTTTAAAGGCTTTAGAGAAGACTTTATCCCCTCGAATAATAGGAGTAGAGATAAAGAGGCTGTTGGGATCTGAAGTCAACAAGCTCTCCAAAACTTTACTGTAAACATCGTATGCAACATAAACTTGTTGAATTAAACATTCAACGTGTAGAAACACCAAGGGGAGATGATCTTATCATCTAGTCTATATTAAAACCATACTTATAGGATTCATTTCAAGGAGATCTTCAAGTGTCTGGCCTCTAACACTATCCACACAATTTTCGAATGATCAGACCTCCTCTATAACCCTCGTCACCACGAGAGGAAGAGAAGAGAAGGGAGAATTTCTACTAGGCTCGCATGGGTACCTCTATTATGGTCATTCTCCCCCTATTTCTAGACTTTGAGAATGTAAAATTTTCACAAAAGCCCTTGTTATTATATATGTATCCACAAACATTCATTGACCTTATGTGGACCTTCTAGGTCCATATATCTCTCCAGTTAATAACTCCATCAACCCAATAACACTTATTGGTCCTCCTTATCAATTATAAATATATTTATTAATGACAGATTTAACCCCATCGACAAGTTGAGTTGCTAGCCCCTTGGGTGCCAAGCTACACCACGTGCTCTACGAGATATAGAGTATATGATAACTTACTCATGAAACCTTGTTGTCATCAATTATTGTGTATATATAATCTTTTATCCACAGGAGACTCATGAATGACTTAGGGTATCGTTAACTGTCAGACCCTTATTGGTCACTCAATTTAGTACTCATGAGTTTAGGAAATCATCAAGAACTTCTCTATTATTTTTACTACTTTGGCCAAGGATTTAACCACATCTCATTCCTTGAGTCAATCTCCTCTTATACCAAGGGCGGATGATCCCATCTCGACCACTCAATCACCTTTGAGGATTTCATGTCGTATCTAATTTATGATGTTTTGTAGATCCCTTGGTTAGGGATTTGTAATTCATAGTCAAAACACAATCATTCATTCACAAGATATCTTTCGTATCTCAAGTTAAAAGACCATTGATGAACTCAATCGCGTGTATTTTTCGTCATTGTTGTGTGTCAATTTCATGCAATAAAATATAGTGTCTTACTAAGTATAGTGTTAGCAAAGGTTAAATCCACAAGGAACTAAAGTAATGAGGTTATATGTTCAAAAGAAAGATGAGGGCGGAGGAAGATGTGTGAGTTGGAGTAGATAATTTTAAGTATGAGAAGTAATTTTAAGTTGGAATAGAGCGCGTGGAGGTGAATATGAGAGATAATTTTAAGTTTCTCTTAAAATTAAGATAGAAATTAGAAAAGAGATGAGATAATAAGATTAATAGAGATAAAAATAGAGATAATCTGATAGAAAGATGAGAAAATAGATGGTAGTAGAAATAGATAAATGCACAGCGAGGGTGAGAGTGAGAGATGCTCGTGATAATGATAAAAGAAAAAAAACACATGTCTATTGTATATAGAGATGTTCCCAAGCCAAAATCTAATCTAGATCTTTGCACAAACCCTGTTGGTGTGCCCGTCCTAGGCCGGGTGATGCTCAATCTGCTCCTATCATTATCTTTGCTTTTTCCCTTCTCCACTACACGATTGAGCATAAAAAAAATGCTCCTCCTTAGGCCTTGACCTCATCTCGCTTTTCTTCTAGTAGCCTGATGCTAAGAGAGGGCCAAAAAATGTAAGGAGGGAGAAAATGAAGGAGAAAGGAGAGAGGGAGGGAGGGAGAGAAGAGGGAGAGAGAGGGGGGAGGGAGAGAGGGAGAGAGGGAGAGAGAGGGAGGAAGGGGGAGAGAGAGAGGGAGGGAGAGGGAGATGGAGAGGGGAGAGAGAGAGAGATGATTTTGCTCATTAGACTCGTGAGAGATGATTTCTTAAAACTCTATTGTTCTTTCTCTAACTTTAGTTAATGGTTGAAGTTTACGAATTGAAGACCTTTATCTTAAATTCTTGATGTATTATTAGGAAGTGTTAATCTCTTTTCATTCGTTTGTGAAACATGTATTTATATATATACAAATTTTGGTATCACAAAAATCTTGCATAATTTATGTTGATTTCAAATAATTTATATTTATCCGAATCGACACCGAAAAATACCATCACGGATACTAAACTCAACTTGGATATAAGTTTAGATTCTCACAAAAAACCAGTACCGACACCAGAACTGGTATAAAAAATTGGTACCGACACCAGAACCAGAGAACCCTAACTGTAATGAAGGTCATAATGACCGGTGATATCTTCATGGAGGTATGATAATAGGTGTGATCAAATGGTAGAAGAGTCTTCATGGTACTTATCTTCACATTATCTAGTGATGGTAGTCATTGTTGTCATATTTATGTGTTCTATCTCTGGACTTCTTCTCCATTTCAGAATCTATATAAACTTTGGATCATTGTTTGAGTGGGAGAGTTTATCCCAACAAGATCTAATAAAGATGAAGGTGCATGAAGATGCCATCGATGTGAAATGAACATCATCGAGGTTGGCGAGAACAAGTCAAATCATTAGTCGTTTACAGCTCTACAAGTTTCTCTTACCAACTAAGAAACTTCTAGAAATAAAACCCTAACACAAGTATCAGAGGTGGAGGTCGTTATCCAGGCAGGCCTCCCGATTTTTCACCATCTCCTCCCTCTCGTACTCAAAAACCCTATATTTTTCCAGATACCTTATTGTCGCCTTGGCGTGGTCATCTAAGGCCAAGTTGCCGAGTGCCCAGCAGATATCGTCGCCGTTGAGCGTCTTCCTCTTCTCCTTGCGGCGCTTCTCGGAGGCCTCGCCAGTCACGAAGAGAATGAACTCGGAGACGCACTCCTGCATCAACTGCTTGGCATCCTTGGATATCTTGGCGTCCGGCGGCAGGATATTCTTCATTATCCTCCCCACGTTGGCGATAGGCAAGTAATGGTCGTTTCCCTTGGTATCTCGGTCCTTCTCTCCGTCATTCTTTCCTTTCTCCACATCCGAGCTGCTCCCAGCTCCGATGTCCATTTGTCTGCGTAACTCTCTGTGAGAGAGAGACACACAGAGAGCGCGATAGAGAGAGAGAGATTGATTAACTCCAGCTGTTATGAACGCCCTGCTATCTACGCTAGTAGCTAGCAGTTGTCTTTGACGAAGCTGGAGAAGAGATATTTCGTCACGTGCGTTTCTGTATTTTCTAGAACGGCGCGCTCGAACAAAAGGTAGACACAGCGACAGCAAGAGAGAGAAAGAGATAGAGATCCGGAGCAGAGGCTCCTGTTCTATTTTTTAAAGGAGGGTTTTTAGGGTTGCGGGCCCGGTTTCTCCGTTAGATATAAATTCGCAACGTGCGATCATCAGGAAGGATCATGATCAGGTGCATGTATTGAACTACTGATCATGATCCCCTCCATGTCAGAAAGGAAAATATGACCTGCCCATCGATTCAGCCATTAAAAACTCTTCTTCTTGATCTTTGAAAATGATAGCAAAACCTCAATCCTTGGTCTTAAGAAGATCTAGAGAAACATGAAAACAGAGCAATCGTGAAAAATAAAAAATTCAGATTACTCACATGTCAATGATCATATTACACTGAAATGGTTCTACAAAATCAAAGGTAGTTTGCTTATTCAAGAAACCCCCAAATCTGCTTAAGACTTGTCAACTGTCATAACCTTCTAAGTTTAGAAAGAAACATTCAAAAAATGTACTCATGTCCTAAAAAATGTAGACTAGTGTGTAGTTACTTGGACAAATGAAACTATCCATGGAATCGAGCACCACATGAAATGAATCATGGGCGAGGTTCTAAGGTAATGATAAAACTTTTGTCTTCCAAAATTTTGGTTTCCTCCTAATCCCGGGGTACTCCATTTATGTCATTCTGCTCAAGATAAGAACCAAAAGCAAAAATATTCAAAATAAAGGGTCGATAAAATTCTTGTTAGGTGCAGAGTAAAATTTGTGTCCATCGGTGTTAGCATGTGCTTTATTATTGAAAAACTTTTGAAGACCGTGTACGAAGTTGAATAGAACTTTGTGTAATATATTGGTGCCATTCTACACTATATTCTCAACAAAACTTAAGCATCTTGATTTTTCCCTTTTTTTCATAGAGAATTGGTTATTATATTCCATTAACTGCTCTTTGACTTGGTCTTTGATTGTGTATCTACAATAAATTTTAAGCTTCTAAGGTAGTTATCATGTTGAATATCCGTAAGGGTTGATTTTGGTTCTCTCACTATAGAAATTGGGACTATGGGATTTCCCTCCAAGAGTGACTAATATTTAGTACATTCTCTTCCAATAAATAGTACATAATTTAAACCATATTGGCTATCCAATGCATATTGGTGTTCTTGACGTACCTTGGCAAATCCTCAAGTGCATCAATTGACAGTTCCATAGTCCAACAAAATTTATAAACCTAACAATGTGTCTAGCTTGATGGTGGCCTTAGATAATGAAAGAACTCACTGTCCCTTATAAGGTACTATATTTTGTTTGAAAACATCTTCAATGCTTCATCTATGTAGATGCAATTAAAACTATCACTATTATGTCCAACATTTATTTCTTCTCCTTAGATTCTTTTAGCATGTAGTATATCTAGGGTTCTTCGTTCTCGATTCTAGGTCCCTCCCATTTTTGAAAAGCTAAGTACACCTTTAAGCAGCCCCAATGATAATGTGTCATTGATGCATTCATTTTCATCATTATAAATGGGTTTTAACACATAATTATTGGTAATATAATGCACGTTATCATGCTTTTTATGATATTTTTGTATGCATCATTTCATTCCACTCATATACTCTACTTGCATCTATTTAGTGCTAATTTGGTGAAAAAATAGATATGTCCTATCATGTACCATTCTTTTCAATTACTTATACTATGAGACTAACCCTATTTGACTCTTTCAAATTCAAGTGGTTGAATTCTCACATTTTCTATGAGTTATGTGGATGTAGGGACATATGTATGCAAGTAGGAAAGCATGGATATAGATGGCGATAAGAGGAAAGAGGAAACAACTCTCCACTAAATTTTGATGGATATTATGTGGCCTATAAGCCAATCACACTTTCATGTTTCTTGTTTATGTTCATTAAAATGAACATTATTCATTGTCATTCTTGTGTGATGTTTACAATGAAGTCCATGAGCATGTGCAATGACTAAGTGAATTATGATGAGATCATAATATAGTGATCACTAGTCTTTAAACATATGTTCTAAACATTCCTATTCGTGGGACATTCGAGAAGGACATCGAATAATCTGGAAATAATAGCACTATCTAATCCAACTCATATGATGAGTATGGTTGATCCTATAGCCATCGGTGTGGAGACACTAAGGATAGATAGTGGGTGCTCTTTGGAGAAAGAGTTCACTGAATTGATTCGTATGAATCCCTGAATGGTAATATACCTAAATTGTCAATCAGGTTGATTCATGTCATGGTTGTATACGTGGTCCTTTGACCTAAGACACCAAAGACATCTTGTGGATGGATGATCATGTTTTGACTATGACTTACGACCCCCTAGCCATGGGATCTCCAAAACATCATAGATTGGATACGACATGAAGTCCTCGAAGGTGATTGAGTGGTCAAGATGGGATCATCCGCCCTCGGTATATGAGGAGATCGACTCAAGGAATGAGATGCGGTTACATCCTTGGCCAAGGTAGTGGAAATATTAGAGAATTTGTTCTCAATGATTTCCTACTCGCATCAGTACTAAATTGAGTGACGGATTAGGTTTTGACAATTAACCATACCCTAAGTCATTCATGAGTCTCGTGTGGATGAAGGATTATACGTACACGGTAACCAATGACGGCAGGGTTCCATGAAAGAGTTCTAATATACTCCATATCTCTTAGAGCACGTGGTGTAGCTTGGCACGCACCGGGCTAGCGACTCAACCTGTCGATTGGGTTAAATCGATCCTTAGTCAATTAATCTATATGTTGATATAGCTAACTGATAAGGAGGATCAATAAGTGTTATTGGGTTGATAGAGTCATTAACTGGCGAGATATATGGACCTAGAGGGTCACACACATAAGGTCAATGGACGTCGGTGGATATAGACATAATAATAAGGGTTTTTGTGAAAATTTCACATTCCCAAAGTCTATAAATAGGGGGAGAACGACCATAATAGAGGTGCCCATGCAAGACTAGTGGAACTTCTCCTCCTTCTTCTCTTCCTCTCGTGGTGACGAGTGTTCAAGAGGAGATCCGATCGTTTGGAGACTGTGTGGATACCGCTAGAGGCCGGACGCTTGAACGGTTGAAGAACTTTTTCAAATGATCCAAGTAAGTATGAATTTTATTTTATACTAGATGATAGGATCACCTCTAATGGATGATGAGATCATCTATTCTTGGTGCTTCCACGATGTTGAATGTTTTGTTATAACACCTTCCGCTGCAATCATTATTTTGGACAAAGATTTGGAGGGCTTTTCGAGCATGAGTTCCCAGCAAATTTGAACACCAAGATAACCATATTTTTATGAAATGTGGTAAATGAGGTTTGGATTTGGTAATGGGATCATCATTAACATTTTTAGGATGATCCAAAATTAATTTAGTAAATATTGGGCCAATCTCCTTATTTTTAAGGAGGTTGGACCAAACTTAACTTTTATTAAATGAGACCTTAAAATTTTCTCATGATTTTAGGTATTTTGAGTCAAAAGATAGAGGATTAAATTCTTGATCCAATGGATAAAATTTCATGGAAAAAAGAGTTGTATTTTGTGAGATATTCAATATTTAAGTTTAGTGATTTTTCTAGAATTTTTCTGAATTTTTTAGGGACTCTCACTCCCTCTACACGATCTCAATCAACGCCTAAGATTTCTCTAAATTAAAATCATGATATCTCATGACCTAGACGGATTTTTGAGCTGAAATTTTATTTATAGATTCATCGTTTAACCCTCTATTCATCCATATCCTTGGATCAAAGAATCGAGCTGGAAAAAATAATGATTTTAATAATTGGACTCTTTTACCCCTCTTTACACTCAAACCCTAAGAACCCACCTATAAAAGTCTTCATTTTCTCTCTCCTTACATTTTATTTTTGCTCTCTCTTAGCATCAGGCTACTAGAAGGAAAGGGAGAGGAGTTCAAGGCCCAAGTAAGAGAATTTGTTTATTCTCAACCTTGTAGTGGAGAAGGGAGAAAGCACAGATCGTGATCAGAGTGGATCAAGCATCACTCGGCCTAGGACAAGCACACCAACGGGGTTTGTGCAAAGATCTAGATTGGATTTTGGCTTGGGAACATCTTCATATACAGTAGACATATATTTTCTTTTGTTTTCTTTTTCTTTTTCTTTTATTGTAGTAGCTTTGACATCATCTCCGCGTGCATCTCTTTTATCCATTTCTATCGCCATCAATTTTCTTATCTTTCCATCATATTATCTCTATTTTCATCTCTACTAATCTAATTATCTCATATATTTTCTAATTTCTATCTTAATTCTAAGATAAACTAGAAATTATCTCTCATACTCACCTTCACGTACTTCATTCCAACTCACACATCTTCATCTGCCCTCATCTTTCTTTTAAACACATAACCTCATTACTTTAGCTCCCTGTGGATTCGAGCCTTGCTGACACTATACTAAGTAAGGAACTATATTTTATTGCATGAAATCGACGCACAACAACGTCGAAAAACATACGCGATCGAGTTCATCACCCAACCCCTCCAAGCTTCAAAGCCTAAACATGAGCTTGAGTCCTTTAGAAATAAAGCTTTATTTCAATTCATAATGTTAAAACTATAGTAAAGCGAGAAAATTTACCATTTTACCACAAACATGAGTAATGCTTATATCTATTAATGATGAAAATCAATAAATATCTCAACATATCATTTGAGTAATTTTCTAAAAAAATAATTTCATGCTATCCCTATTCAAATAGATAAATGTAAAAATTTAAAAATGAAACTAAGCGCCAATTTTGACCATTTATCAATGTTTTTTACTCATCAAGATAGAAGAGATTGAGAACTTTTTGTGTGAGAGAGAGATGAGATTGAGAATTTGAGAGAAATGGATAGATCAGATTGAGAATTAAGGGAGGGAGATAAATAGGGTTGATAATTTGAGGGAGATAGATAAAGAGAGAGAGAGGGGGTATGTGAAGATGAGTTTGAGAGGGAGAGAGAGATAGATGAGATTAAGAATTAGAGAGAGAGAGAGAGAGAGAGAGAAAGGGAGATGAGATGGGGAACTGGAGAGACTATAATTTGAGAGAGAGGGAGGTGATTGAGAATTTGAGAGAGAGAGAGAGAGAGATAGAGTAAGATGAGAATCAGAAGTTGAGATAAATAGAGAGATCGAGAGAGGGAGAGAGATAAGATTGAGATTTTTATAGGGATATAGAGGTAGATGAGTGTTGAGGCTTTTTTTCTCTTAAAGGCATCTAAAGCATGTATCTTACTAAGCTCCAGTATCCACCAAGAATTTAGGTATGAGAGTAAACGAAACCCATGAACTAAATGGATAAAAATAACATTTTAATGAAATAAATTAATCACAATAAAGGTCTAAAACAGCTAAGACAAAACGAGAATAGAGAACCAGTTCACCAGAAGGACTAACCAACAAGAAGAACCACACGTGGTGGCACTCTTCACAAATCCTCTTTCAAAGATGTTTTGTTATCCCTTTCCTTTCTCCACCTATCCAAGTATCTTGGCTTCAACTCTCAAAGGCTGATCCTTTTTGCACTAAATTTTCACTCCCTTGGGTTGCTAGGTTGCCTAAAGCTTGGGGTGAGCTCCTCCTTTATAAAGCTCCTTCAAACCTTCTAGAGACTTTGTCTCTAAAAGATACACATGCATGTCTAGAACATCTAGGAAGTCCACAAGGTTCTATTAGTGTCCATAATCTTATAGAAAAAATCTAGAACTGAATTTGAGAGATGAAGAGATATGTTATTTAGAACTGAAGAGAGAGAGAGAGAGAGAGAGAGAGAGAGATATGTGCTTGAGAATATTCATCGAAATGAAATGGAAATCAGAAGAAAAAAACAAAAATGGAAAATGAAAAGTCTTACAAGAACTACAAGATTTGGAAAGTGGAAACTGAAAATTAATTGTGGTCCCCATTTTTCATATTAGCGAGAACCAAAAATGAGCCAATTTCCATTTTCCACCCATTTTCAGGGGTCTAGTGGCCCCCTTTTCTAGTCATAACTAATGAGGCTATGGTAGGCACACTGAACCCTAAGCATGTCTAATCCACCTTGTGGGTACGCCTTCAATTAAATTTTTATGTGTGTTCATCTCCTTGAAAAATTATGATTATGACCAATTATCTATGAAGATGGTATAGCCGAAGTGAGGTATTTTCATACCCTATAGACAATATCATAAAATGGCATTTGCATGTTCTTTTCTTATGCATATTCAAATCCTTTGCTATCATCGTCCTTAGGACTTTATTCTTGAATGCCTAGATCATTCGTGAATCATTTAAAAGTTATTTCTTGGAGATGTTCCATGCACAATGCAATAGTTTTTTTGGTAAATCTTGATCTGTTTATAGCTGCAACCATATTTTGTCTATATCTTGTTGTTTGCAGTGGAACACACATGATTAAAAACAAAAATCATGCTTATTATTGTTCATTTTGAATATTAATTATGAATGATCATTTTATACATATATGAGTAAAATAAATATCATAGCATTGTAGCACAAGCATCTACAATGATGAGCTCGATTAGGTACATACTTTCATGGGAGAGAGCTGACCAATGATGAGCTCGATTTTAAGGTATTTTTAGTCATTCTTTGGAATCAATATCATAAAAAATATTATATTTTCTAATTAAAGTGATTAGCAAGGATCAAACCCTTGAGTAGCCTAAGTAATGGGATTAAATATTTCTAGAGAGAACAAATACTTATATAGGCAAGATGCATGAGATGAGATTCTAGAGAATGTGGGGCCTTGATATGATGAGTATACTATGGATTTTATGATTATGATTACTATTATTATTATATAGATATTTGAGGAAGAATGAGAGTGATAAAAGAATGGGAATGATGGAATAGAGCAATGATAAATGTGGAAGTAAGTTTATGATAGGATGATGAGAGATGAACAGATATAAAGGATTTTTGTGATGAAAGGATTGTTAAACTGAAATATTAAAAGATAAATAGGTTCTACACTACCCATGGAGGGGATTACAAGCAAGAAACATATATGAATCCTCACTGAGGCCCTTTTTTATGCCCTCCCTAGGCCAGGTGATGATAGAGTAAATTTGACATCATTCCTCCACTTGATATTGCCTCCATGAAAAGTTTCAACAACAAAAATTTAAAGCTTGGGCCTTGCCCTTTCCTATTCCTTCTGGTAGCATGATGCTAAGAGAGGTCCTTAAAACTACTAAAAATGAAAAAAGAATATTCTTTTATATGCAAGGGTTAGAAGTTTCCTTGGTTCAAGGGTGGAGATTTAATCTCTTTGGATGCCACCTCATGAATGGTGGATATTGAATTTGAAAGTGAAGTCCATAACCACCTCTTAAGGAAGTGAAAGGGCTTCTCCTAAAGATGCAGCCCCACAATCACCTCCTTCGGAAGTGGGGTGGCCACTCTTATGAGGTCGTAACCTGACCACTTCCGTAAGGAGGTGGGATTCCCTAAGAATTGGGTGACACCCCTCTCTCCTCTTCTAAACATGTACTATTCTTATGAAAAGTGGAAGAAATAAATTGATCAATAAAAAATATAAGTGAATAAAGTTGACCTTTTTTACTCTTCGAGAATGACTGACTACCTTTCACTTTTTCAAGAATCATTGTGACCATCATTGACTTTCAAGAAAAAGGGATTGACTGGTCTCCCAAAAAAGTGAAATGGGTTGACCCTCCACCTATGGAGATGGCTGACCAACCTCTTAAAAAGGTAGAGGACCCATTTTCTTCCTCTCATCTTTGACCATTTTCATCTATGCTCTTATTACATTTCATCTAAGTCCTTCAATCCACATAAACTCAAGAAATAGTGAGAAATTCACCATTTGAATGCATGAAAATAGAGTTAAGTTGGCTCCTAAAAAGGTGGAGAGTGTATTTCTTCCTCTTCCTCTCTTTGTCTCTCATTGATAATTTTATATGCGTCGACATATGATCTCCTATGTCATTGCATCCGCGTAACCCATAAAAATATGTAAGAATTTAGCCATTGCACTTCTAAGAAGTCAAGTGGGGTTAGTTTTATCATATAAAAAAATTAGAATAATGCATGATGGGATTTTTGTCACATTTACACCACATTCGGATAGAAATAAAAAGATATTCACATGTTAGATTCTTAATTAGCACTTGAACATGGTACATGATGCATGTATATAACTATCATTTTAGAGTTATCATACCACATAGAGGACAAGAGGAAAGATGACTATGAAGGTAGGTGGCTGTTAGGATGGCACCAAACCACAAATAATGAGGAACATGCATCTCATAAAGCAATGTGTGAGTAATGTTGAGAAGGATGGAATATTTTCATTATGCTACCCATTTTGTGGGGAGGTGTTAGGATGAGTGGGTTGGTGGATGATATCGTGATCTGCAACACATTTTATAGAGGTTCTTAACAAGTTCAAGTAGTGCTGGAAAGGTAGGTAATAATTTCTTGGATGGATTGGTAGATTGTGTCATGAAATTGGCGATGGTTGTGGACAAGGTTGATCCACGTAGCTCGAGTGTAGTCATCAACAAACTTATATATAGTAAAAATGGGCTAATAGAGAGAGGTGTAATTGATAACATGCATTTTTTATATGCAAAATGCTGATTATTTAGCTTGTAAGACATAATTCACATAATTATGATGCATATTATCACCTTTTACATTAATTTTTGCATTCATCATGCCATCTTTCTCATATGCTCATTTTCCAACTAATTTAGGGTTCATTTTTTACTTACATGGCATTTGGCCTTTTCCATGGTTAGACGATAGTGGATTAACCATTTTTTCTTGAGTTTTCGTGTTTGTAGACCTTGAGTGAAGAATGAAAGGCCTTGAGAAGATGACAAAGAACTTGGTTTATCTTTCTAGGTTAAACCAAGGGCCTTTTGCTCATAGGCTTCCACCTCATCATGAGGGCCCATCTTCTAAGAGGGAGAATTCCCCAAGAGGGAGGTGATGAAACGTTTTCATGCAGTCATTGAATACACATGATCTCGTGTCAAAAAAAGTTCCAAACTCACCAATTAAAGGATTAAATCACTAATTAAATAGTATAGTGGAGAATAAGGGTTGAATCTACGGAGAAATAAGGAAAATTTTATAGATATCTTTAAAATTTGATCAAATCAGACGATGAATTGAGGTGAGAAATTAGGAAATTTAGCATATTAAAAAATATAACTCCCATACGAATCCACGGAATTAAAAATCACTAAATTTGGATTAGAATTCGTGGAAAAATCAAAGATTGAAATTGAGATAGAAATCGATCGTAAAAATTTGATTAAAAACTAAAATTAAAATGAAATTAAACTTAATCTATGAATCAAAATATAAATCTAATGCTAAATGATGAAATATTAGGATGAAAACACACAATCTAACCCAAAGTCATGCTCGAAATGATCCAATTAATCGCCAGATTCATGTCTTTTCATTTCGCGATTTCGAAAATGAAGTTTGGCGTTCAAGATGTGATTTCTTCGGATTCCCTCAATCAATTTCTGATTTCTTGCACTCGTCGGACGCGAAAATGAGTCAAGAAGATTTAGAAATCAAAAGATTCTCAGATTGTAGTGTCTAGACAATTCTATTTGCTCAAAAACCCAAGAATGGTTTTCCATCGTGAAGAACATTTCAATGTATTAGAGAAATTGGGCTTAATCGTCGGATGCTATGCGATCAACGGCTGAGATTAAACGTCGTTTGAAGAATTGACGTGATTAAGTCGCGTCCGTCCAATCGCAGATGAAGCGTCGAGATTTTGCCACGTCGGGCGTGAAGAGAAGGCGTCGCTTCATTTCGTTCGTTGGATCTTCATTAGACAATCGTGATAAATCCAGATGTCCAATGGTCGCGTTAAATCTCAACCATTATAACTCGAGGATGAATGAGTTAAGATTAAATGCCGATTCAATCAAATCGTCGTCTAATCGGATGTCACCACATACCCCTGTGAGTAAGTGACATCCGACGCACATGATTCAATCACGCGATCGGACATCTCACACGGCGCCACGTCACCTGAAATCAAAATGAAATAGAAATAGTCCCACACTTAATAAAATACAATGTTTTATCGCGTACATAATACACGCGTTATTAGTGGGTTAGCTTAAATCCATAAATGGATGCTTGATAACATGCTAATTATACAAGATAGTGCATGATTATACATGCATATTTAAACATAAAAGCTTTCATTCCTATGCATGTTATCACATTTATGAGTATTTATCTATCATTCTATGAAAAAGTCATTATAATCTCAAAATACTTTAAATTAGGGGTTAATTATGATGAATTAAAGATAAATAATTTTACAACCTATCTTTACTTGAGATTATAAGTGGTTTTTAAAGTTAAATAATGAGAGTAATCATTTTTTCACTTAATTTTCTGAAGTTAAAATCTTAAGAAGTGAATGTATTTTTGAAAAATAAATTAAAACTCTTGTTATTTATTTATTTTGAATCTTTATAATGATAGATAATTAAATTTCTGATCAAATGAAAGAAATTTCGATTAACTTGGAGTTATATTTTAAAAGTTATGAATTTTCTAATTTTTAGGGATTTTTCTGGAATTTTTCTAAAATTTTTCATATTTTTTAAGGATTTTTTGGAATTAAAAATCGATTTTTCTAATTTAAAATTGATTTTTCAGACAACGTGGCACGATCAGAGCCGTCTGATCGATCGCGATCAACGATTGCGATGAGGAGGCGACGTGGCGACGTGTGGGGCGTCCGATCATGCGTGCGATATCGGCCATTGATATTCACTTAAATCAAATGGACACACATGGCTTATATTGGGGTTCACTGGATCGCGTCTAATCCACACCGTTGATAACATGCATTTATAACTTAAATTATTATCTTATTTCACTCATATTCATGCTTATTTTATGTAGTTATGATGCATGTTATCTTAATTTTATGAATTTTCTCCATTGGTATGCCATTACACTAAAGTTCATATTTATGCATAAATTAGGGATAATTATATGTTTGATTGATGATGAATCATCTTGAAAGATTAAATTGATATGAATTATATATTTTTCCTGATATACTTTGACTTTTGGAGATGATTTAAAGAATTAATTCCAAGGAAATAATGATTGGTTGATTTAAAGAAGGAATTTATAATGAAAGACTTGATATTATTTTCAATCCATATCATCTTCTTGTTTTTAATTATATTTTAGATGGCATGATGTTAAAAAGAAAGAAAATTGTGATACAATGGAGAAAATTTGAGATTAAAAGGAGTTGTATTTTGAGAATTATGAATTTCTGAAGTTTATGCCCTTTTTCGGATTTTAATTTGATTTTTTAATGAATTTTTAAGTGTATTTTGTCATTATAAAACCGCAAAAAAGTGGGGTTTTATCCGCAAGACCGCAGGGCTGACGTGGCGCGCAAGGATGCGCAGGGTTCACTGACGTGGCACGCGGGACCCGCACGGATGCGACGCGACACGGAAGGCCATGTGGCAAGGCCGCGCGAGCCCACGTGAGGCGCAGGTGGCGCGCAGGGCGCGGACACGTGGCAGGAGGCCACGAGGGTCCACACGGACGCCCGTGAGGGGCACCACGTGGCGAGAGGGGCCTGGCGAGTGAAGGGCCCACGGGTTAGTGGGCCCTAGTGAGAGTATTGGGGCGGTAACGCAAAGGCGTTACTGCGGGCTACCTTTTATACTCACAATTTCTAGCTTTTTCTTCCATGTGGGACTATGTTCCCACACATTTCTTACCTTGTGAAGGACACGTGGCGGAACCGCGGACGTTGGATATACGGGCATCAATCTAAACGCGTCGATACGGTGGACGCGGAGTCCACCCGATCTCCATCACGCGCACGTGCTAAAAATGATCAATAAGTGGATGCGATAGAGGGCTTACCTGGTGACACGTGGAGGCGTTGAGAGCATCCGATTTTTGTCGCTGATTGATCGTCGTGGATCGCAATCGTGATCTTCATCGGATGGCTCTAATTCAATCGCGATCAACTTCGGAACACAAGGCTTCATTGGACGGTCGCGATCTATCACGATTTCAGCAATCGGGGCCACCGCGTGGACACATCGTGATGGTCCGATCTCCATCAGACGGGCAAAAAGTGCGTGAAGTCTTCGTGGACGCGTGGAAGCCTCATGAGCATCCGATCGTCATCGGACGGGCGGATCATGCGAAGGACATGGCTCACGATCGTGGCATAGCTTCCACGTGTGATCACAATCGTCCAGTTAACCTAAAGCAGATCGGACGGCTGGCATTTTTCGCGCAAGATTTCTACGCGATCGCGGCTCGATCGCCAAGCGATCGTGGCTCGATTGAACCGCGATCGTGGCTCACTCTTGGTGGGATTGTGCCACGATTACCTCTAAGTGATCGGCCGTGATCAACGTGCGATCGTGGCCATCACTTCCACCGGATCAAACGGCCATGATTTTCGGGCAAAAATACCCTTTAAAAACCGATGTATCCCCTCCTTATTCTTCAACTTTTGATTGATTCGTGAAACAATTAAGTGAATTTGGAGCAAAATCTAAAGTTCTTCGTGATCTCTCCCGCGTTTAGACTCAATTGCGAAGCAATTGGAGCGGGATTGATCGTGAATTTCCTCTTGATTTCATCGAATTTTCCCCCTTGAATTCCGAACGTCCGCGAGGAAGAAATCGAGGAAATTCGCTTCAATCCACATGAATTGAACCCCATTATTGCGGAAATTGGGATAGTAGTGAGATTTGATCGATTATCAGGTGGTAATTTGTGTTTTTATAAGGTTTAGATCTTTATTTTTGCAAATTAGTTCTTAGTGTTATTCATTTTCCCAAAATTTTAGTCCAAAATTTTATTGATTTTGAAAATAGGATATCTCTCTCATTATAATTTCAAATCACTTTATTTTTGTTTCATTGGATTCCTCTTTTTATCGGCTTTCCGTGGATAGCAAATTTGTTGAATTCCACGTTCATTTGACCCTTCAATTTAACGATTGATTGAGCACTGTTTATTTTTCATCAGAATTTGAACGTTGACTTTCGGGGTCTATTACTTTCAAAATACAAATCAGAATTTAATCATTTTGGTCTCTTTAGAATCCTCTGGTTCTTATATTTCCATTGATATATAAATTTCAATATTTGGATACCATTTGTCTAGTCAATTTGAAGATTTCCTTTGAGGTGTTCATTTCAGGGATTTTCTGATCTTTGATTTTCAATAATTCATAATAAATCCATTTCTTATCGAAAAATCCCAAATTATATATCAATAAATTCTATTTTCTCTCTAGTTTCTAAATGTATAATTTTTGTAATCTTCTGAAATCTTTTGATTATATGATTTTACAGAACACCGACTGTTTATTTAGTATATTTATATCATTTCCATTTATTACATCTTATTTTTACTGCTTTAAAACCTCTTTTAAACCTAAGTTTGACCAAGTTAACTTTGCAATTCAAGTCAACCTTGCTCTCTGTGGATCGACCCAATACTTACACATTACTTGATTTTATATCTTTATCTCTATGATTTTGGTTTTATAAATTTTGTTTGACCGATGTTTGTGTGTTTAACGACTGCACTAAAACGCTTCGACAACCGTTGATCACAAGAGTTATAACGGTCGAGATTAAATCACGGAGAAATGCATCTTATGCGTTCGATTGCGATCCAACGGCGACAGTTTCGATGCGTTTTGTAACGTGCGCCGACGTGGCATCATCTCGAGCGTCCATCTGCGATCCAACGGACGGGACTTAACGGTAACGGTTCACGATCGACCGTTTCATCAGAGCCATTGATCAATTTGATCGGACGGTTACGCCTAAATACCCTGTAAATTGAGATGTTCTTCTTATTCGTAAAGCATTCAAGAGCAATTTAATCTAATTGAATTTTTTAGGCACCAAATCTCTTAAATCTCTTGATCCCAATCGTTTCTAGACTCAATTCCGCGTCCACGGAGTGCTTAAGATCAAGATTTGGGCGAAAGACGAGGAAGAAATCGACGCTTGAACTCCACGAATTGTGATTTTCTGGTTTTAATAAAAAGCCTTGATTCCGGCGATTAATTGGGTTAATCCAATCGCAATTGTGGGTTAGTGGAAGCAGTTTTGCCTAATCTATCGTCTCTTAGTGTTTAATTTCTGTTTAGAATCATTAATTTAAGTAATTTTAGGTTTATTTTTGCTAATATCGTGATTTAACATTTCAGAAATTTCATCCCACTTTGATCTTCAATTTCTCCGCGAAATCAAAGTCAAATTCAATGATTTTTTATTTTGTGGAATTTTCTTGAAGTTCTCTTTCATAATATACCATTTTCCCCAATTTCTATCATCGATTCATCGTCCGATTTGATCAAATTCGAAGAGATCATAAAAAAATTACCCTAATTCCTTGTGGATTCGACCCATATTTACCATTATACCCCTCAATTCGAGATATTTTCATTAAATTGGTAAGTTTGGACTTTTTATTACATGAATCGGTGTGCAATTAACGACCGTATCGATTCATTCCATCAATGCTCTAACCACTATTTAATATCTCACACACGTGTCACGCACACACACGCGTGACACGCACACACGTCACGCACGCGTGTACACGTGTCACACAGACATTACCACGTGGCATAAATTGAGAAAAATTCCTAAAAATTCATAACTTTCAGAAAAATTAGAAAAATTAAATTCAGAGAAATTCCTAAAAGTTCAGAAAAATTAGAAAATTCATAACTTTCAAAATACAACTCCAAATTAATTCAAATTTATTTTGTTGGATCAGAAATTGAATTATCTATCATTATAAAAATTTAAATTATTAAAATAACAAGAGAATTAATTTTAACTTAATAAATACACTCATGTATCTTATAAAATAAATTTAGAAAAATACATGAGTGTAAATAAAAATATTTTATCTTATCATTTAATCATGAAAACATAATTATGATCTTAAATATAAATAATTTTAGAATCGCATTGTAAAATTACGCATAATTATCCATAAAATTATGTATTTTTAGATTATGATCTAAAAATACATCATACAAATAGAATTTGATATTTTAAGAAAGATAACTCAAAGACGAATCCATGGACTGAAAAATCATAGAATTTGGATCAAGATTTGTGGAGAAATCAATGAGCAAAAATTAGATAGAAAATCGA
Organism: Lemna minuta; assembly: GCA_024174645.1. NCBI lineage: Eukaryota > Viridiplantae > Streptophyta > Magnoliopsida > Alismatales > Araceae > Lemna > Lemna minuta. Next base: position 13,712,531 of record CM044104.1, on the reverse strand, counting down.
AACACAAAGAGAGATAAAAATAAAATTAAAAAATAAAATTCGACTAATATACGATTCAAAATTAAAATCAAATATTATACGAATAGAGATTAGAAGGAAAACATGAATTCTAACTTGAGATAGCGCTTAAATTGATCCAATTGCTCATCGGATTAGAGGCTTTTCATACCGCAAATTTAAACACGATCATCAGTATTCAAGAAGTGATTTCTCCATATTCTCTCAACGAAATCTCACTTTCAAACACTCCTTGGACGCAGAACTTGATGTAGAGGATGAATAAATCAAGAGATTCAAGGGATTGAGATGTCTATATAGTTTGATTACTAGAAACACCTAAGAATTCTTTACATCGTCGAAGAACATGTTAATTTATAAGGAGATTTGGGCGTAACTCTCGTATAAAGCTTTTAATCTTTGATCAAAGGCTCTAATGAAATGCATATATGTGAATCATTATATTTCAATCACGTCCGTTTAATCGAATATGAACCGCTAAGATTTCACCACGTCGCGTGTGTAGAAGTGACGGGTCGTTTTTGTGCGTCGTTAAAACACAAATACGATGGTCAAACAAAATTTATAAAACCGAACTCACAAAGACAAGATAGAATAATCAAGTACTGGGTAAGTATCGGGTCGATCCACAGAGAGCAGTGTTGACTTTAATCGCAGAGTTGACTTGGTCAAACTTAGGTTTAAAACAAGTTTTAAATAAGAGAAAATAAGATTTAAGATATGGAAATGGTATAAATAAGGTAAATAAGAAGTTTTAAGAATTGAAATCTCGGATTTGACAGAGAAAAGTCAAAAGTCAAAGTCAAAGCGTTGACTTTGACCAGCAGATAGAGTGTTCTGCAAAATCAGAGAATCAAACAGAGTCAGAAGATTACGAAAAATTATATATTTGGAAACTAGAGAAAAATGGAATTTATTGATATAAGTTTTGTAATTTTTTTGGATAAGAAATGGATTTATTATGAATTATTGAAAATCAATGATCAGAAAATCCCCGAAATAAACACCTCAGAGGAAATCTTCAAATTGAATGACCAAATGAAATCCAAATCTTGCAATTTATATGTCAATAGAAAGCTAAGAATCAGAGGAATCCAACAAGACCAAAATTATCAAATTCTGATTTGTCAATAAAAAGTAATTGACCCCGAAAGTCAACGTTTGACTTCTGATGAAAGATGAACAGTCCGTGGTCAAACGTTAAATTGAAGGGGCAAATGAACTCAGAATTTGATGAAATTGCTATCCACGGAAAGCTGATGAAAAGAGGAATCCAATGAAACCAAAATCAAGTGATTTGGAATTATAATAAAAGAGATATCCTATTTTCAAAATCAGCGACTTTTCGGACCTAAAATTGGGGAAAATGAAGAACACTATGATCTAATTTGCGAAATTAAAGATCTAAACCTAATAAAAATACAAATTACCTCTTGATAATCGATCGAACCTCACTACTAACCCGATTGCCGCAAGAATGGGGCCTCAATTCTCGTGGATTGAAGCGAATTTGCTCGGATTCTTCCTCGTGGACGTTCGAATTCAAGGGGAAAAATTCGATGAAATCAAGAGATGAAATCGTGATTATCATGCTTCAATGGCTGCGTCTCTACACTCTTGGAAGCAGAGGATCACGAGAACTTAAGACCTTCCTCGAAACTCGCTTAATTTCTTCACGAGTCGATCAAAAGTTGAAGAACAAAGAAGGAGTACATGAGTTTTTAAAGAGGGAAATTGGCCCGAAATCGTGGGCTGTAGAGGCGGTCGTGGGAGCGGTTTTCAAGCTTCATGGAGGCGATTCTATGGGCATGGGTCGTGGCTTCAAATCCGCGATGAATCGGCTTGATTTCAGCTCCAATTTCGCTTCACTTGTCCCACGATTTTCGCCACGATTTTCGCCACGATTGCGCCACGATTAGGCCGCGATCGGGCGTCAATCAAGCTGCTCCAGCTTCGTCGATCGCTTGCCGATCGATGGAGGACGATTCCGCTCCGATCCCGCGCCATCTTCTCCTCGATCGCGGTTCGATCGCGCCGCGATCGTGGAGTTCTTCCACGACGTTCAACCGCCGTCCGATTCCGATCTCGCTGGATGGACGATCGCGATTATCCGATCCCGTGCCCGCGCGATCGCGATGTAAATCAGCCGTCCGATGATTTGATGCGAGTCTCCCGCCAGCCGTCCGATCGCAATCGTCTCTCGACGAAGATCAGCCGTCCGATGAAGCTTACGTGAGCCGTCCGATGTCGATCGGGTAAGCGTGCCCGATTTCCATCGCCCTTCGATGTGATGCCGATCGGGAAGTCCTCGGATCGCCACGTGGGACAGCAGAAACCGCGTTGCATTTAATGCACGCGGTTTCATCACATTTCAATGCTCGCAAAGGCGGCGCAATTAATGCGTCCGGCGGCTGACACCACGCTTGTCTTATTAGGCGAGGAAAAAGGGCCGCTATTTTTCATTGGTCCACGTCGCTCGTGACCGTTATTCCTCGATCGCTGCTCCTGAAAACGAGATATATTAAATTGGATTTGTCTTATTAGGCGTGACAAAAAGAGCTTCCTAATTGGCTACGCCCTTCTCGACCCGACATGTCTGCATGTCGTCAGAAGAAACCGCATGCACATCATTACGCGACGTCATTATCGAATGACATGTATCGATTTAACGCTTGATCTCCGCCGTTCTTACCGAATCCAACGTCCCGCGTACGTCGCTCGCGCCTGCAGCAAGCCTGTGGGAACATAGTCCACACGGAAGATAAAACACGCTCCTATAAATTAGGGCGGTTTACGCTATGCGTTACCGCCCCAAATTACTTACCAGTGGCTACCAACCCGTGGGCCCTCCACATGCGAACCCACTTGCCACGTGGGCCCCCACACGGCGCTCACGTGGGACCGTCCGTGTGTCTCCCGCCACGCGTCGCCGCCACTCGCCCGTGGCCACAGCGCCGCCACGTGGCCTCGGCCACTTCGTACCCAGCTGGCACGCGGTGGACCGCGGCGCGCCACGTCAGCCCGTCGCCTCGGGCCGAGCCGCCACGTCAGCTCCTGCAGAGCCTACTCCCTTTTTCGATAATAGATACTCAAAAATTCACTTAAAAATCAAATAAAAATCGAGAAAAAGGCTTAAAACTTCAAATTCATAATTTAAAATATACAACTCCTTTTTAATTGAAATTTTCTCCCATTGTATCATAAATTCTTTTCCTTTTAATATTATGCCATTTTAAAATATGTTTTCAAGAAGGAAATAAGGATGAATTAAAATTTCATCAAATAAGTTCTAATTAAACATTCTAAATCATAAATTCATCCTAAAATCATCCTTCCAAACATTTACTAAAGTCAAAACTCATTTAATAATAGAGATTAAACTCTCAGTTAATCTAAACAAAAGATTAATCATATCTTAAGCATGAAATTATCTCTAATTTATGCATAAATATCAACTTTAGTGAAATGACATGCCAATGGAGAAAATTCCTAAAAAGTATGATAACATGCATCATATTCACATAAAATAAGCATGAATATGAGTTAATTAGGGTAAGAATTCAGGTTATAAATGCATGTTATCAAGAAGAAACGCGTGAAACACATGATGTATGATCTTCATTTGATGCTCTAGATGTATCCACATGTCCACGGGGTCAATTGAATGGTTTTAATTTTATCCGTTATAACTCATTAGATGAACGGCTGAGATTTAACTGTTTTACGTTCTGAAAGAAAAGTAAATCAGAAAACATCAAATGGAGTTTATTGCTTTAGGTATTAGTAAAAATTGATTCGTCGATGAATCACAGTGCGCCGTGTACCCCTCTCACTTAAGTGACGATCAACGATCGCGATTAAATCCCGTGATTAGACGCTCCACATGACCCCACGTCACTTGCGCATAAAAAATAGAAAGATAGTCCCACATGATAAAAATTTTGACGATTCGACAGGTATATAAGTGGTGTGTAATTAATGAGATAGTGAAAATCCTAAAAGGGTGCTTATTCTTATTAATCACACTCGTGCACGTTCGCACACACACAATCATGCACACATGTGCCTGCGCATGCACATGTTGCATGACATGTGGCGTTCTCATACGCCGCCACGTGGTGTCGTAGCTTTCTCCGCTCCATGTTAGCTGCCACACCAATACGCAATAAATATATAATTTATTTATTTTAATTTAAAATAAATTGAATTAAATTAAAAAAATTCAAAAAAAATTCAAGAAAAATCCCTAAGAATTAGACAATTCATAACTTTTAAAATACAACTCCAAATTAATCCAAATTTATTTTTTATCAAAAATTAAATTATATATCATTATAAAAAGTCAAATTCAATAAATAATAAGAGAATAAACTTTTATTTCAAAAATATACTCATTTCTCTTAGAAATTAAAACTTAGAAAAATAAATGAGTATAGAAAATGTATTTTATCTTATTATTTAACATTCGAACCTAATTATAATCTCAAATAAAAAGTAGGGATAATTTAATCTTAAAATATTTGTCTTAATTTATCATAATTATACCTTATGAAGCGAGACCGTGAGGTCATTGAAAACACGCAGTCAAGCATTAAAACAATTACCAAACTCACCAATTTTATCGAATAATCATCAATTAAGGAGTATAGTGATGAATAAGGGTCGATTGCACATAGAAATAGGATAATTTTGCATGATCTTTTGAAATTCGATCCAATTGGACGATGAATCTGATGGGTATTATGTGGCCTATAAGCCAATCACACTTTCATATATCTTGTTTATGTTCATTGAAATGAAATTTATTCATTGTCATTATTGTGTGACGTTTGCAATGAAGTCCATAAGCATGTGCAATGACTAAGTGAATTATGATGAGATCATAATATAGTGATCAGTAGTCTTTAAACATATGTTCTAAACATTCCTATTTGTGGGATATTTGAGAAGGACATTGAATTATCCAGAAAGAATAGCACTATCTAATCCAACGCATATGATGAGTATGACTGATTCTATAGCCATCGGTATGGAGACACTAAGGATAGATAGTGGGTGCTCTTTAGGGAAAGAGTTCACTGAATTGATCCATATGAATCCCTGAATGGTATTATACGTAACTGTCAATTAGGTTGATTCATATCATGCTTGTGTATGTGGTCCTTTGACTTTAGACACCAAAGACATCTTATGGATGGATGATTTGTGTTTTGATTATGACTTACGAATCCCTAGTCACGGGATATCTAAAACGTCATATATTGGATACGACATAAAGTCCACAAAGATGATTGTGTGATCAAGATGGGATCATCCACCCTCAGTATTTGAGGAGATTGACTCAAGGAATGAGATGTGATGAAATCCTTGGCTAAGGTAGTAGAAATATTGAAGGATTTCTCGATGATTTCTACACACATCAATACTAACTTGAATGACTGATTAGGGTTTGAAAGTTGACCATATCCTAAGTCATTCATGAGTTAATGTGGATGAAGGATTATACATACATGGTAATCGATGACGGGAAGGTTTCATAAGTGAGTTCTTACATACTCCATATCTCTTAGTGTACGTGGTGTAGCTTGGCACCTAACGGGCTGGCAACTCAACCTATCGATTGGGTTAAATCAATCCTTGATTAATTAATCTATATGTGAATGAGGATAATTAATTAAGGTTGACCAATAAGGTGTTATTTAGTCCATAGAGTTATTAACTAGTGAGATATATGGACCTAGAGGGTCACACACATAAGGTTTTTATGGATGTTATAGATATAGACATAATTACGAGGGTTTTTTATGAAAAAACCTCGTACCAAATGTCTATAAATAGGGGGAGAACGACCACAACTATAGGTGCCCATGCAAGCCTTGTAGGAATTCTCTCCATTCTTCGCTTTCTCTCTTGGTGAAGAGCTTTGAAGAGGAGATCATACCGTCCGGAGATCGTGTGGATACCGCTAGAGGCTAGACCCTTGAATATCTTCAAGAACTCCTTCAAGGAAACCTTGTAAGTATGTTTTCTCATTCATACTAGATGATAGGATCATCTGTTCTTGGTGGCTTGATATTTTGAATGTCCGATTCAATGTTTTCCGCTGCATTTGATGTTTTGATCAAAAATTTCGGAAAGTTATCGACCTCAGATCGCAACATAATCATGGTGAAAAATTAGGGAAATTGATATTTTTGGAAAAAAGACTTGAAAACAAATTTATGAAATCAAAAATCACTGAATTTGGATCAAGATTCGCTGCAAAATTATCAAGTGAATAAGAGAGAAATTTCTGAAATTAAAAATCGTGAAAAAACCAAAATTAAAATTGACAAAAATTACGATTCGAAATTGAAATCTAAAGATATACGAAGGAAGATTAGGATGAAACACGATCTCTAACCCAATATTGCGCTAGAATTGATACAATTACTCGCCGATCAAAAAAATGATCGTTGATATTCAAGAGCCAATTTCATCCTATTCTTTCAATGCAATCTCACTTTCAAGCACTCCGTGTACGCGGAAATGAGTCTAGAAGTGATTGAAAGCAAGATATTCAAGGAATTTGGTGTCTAAATATGACGATTACTCGAACTACCCTGGAATGCGTTACAATGTCGAAGAACACCTCTGTTTATAGGGTGAATTGGATGTAACTGTCCGATTGATCATTTAATCGTCAATCAACAGCTCGGATGAAACGCAGAGATACAAATCGTTATGGTTAAGTCATGGTCGTTGGATCTCAAATGGACCGTCAAGATGAGGCCACATCGCGTGTGTTATAAGTAACGCATCGAACGATCACCGTTCGATCTGTATCCGACGCTCTAGATGCGTTTCGTCGGTTTTAATCTTAGCCATTATAACTCTTCAGATCGACGGCTGAGATTAAATAGTTTTAAAATTATTCACTAACAAATAGAATTGCGCCACGTACCCTGTCTTAAGCGACAATCGACGGTCATGATCAATCACGCGATCAGACACTCCAGATGTTGCCATGTCACCTGAGCGATATAAAATTAAATCAAAATAAATCAATTTTTAAATTCATAAAAATTCAAAAAAAAATCTTAAAAAATCCTTAAAAATTAGAAAATTCATATCTTTCAAAATATAACTCCAAATTAATCCAACCTTTGTTTCATTAGATCAGAAATTAAATTATATATCATTTAAAAATTCAAATTTAATAAATAACAAGAGAATAAACTTCTATTTTAAAAATATAATCATTTCTTTTAGATTTTAAAACTTAGAAATATATATGAGTGTATATAAAATGATTTCTCTTATTATTTAACCTTAAAAACTAATTATAATATCAAGTAAAGATGGGTTATGAAAATATTATCCTTAATTCATCATAATTAATCCTAAATTAATGCATTTTGATATTATAATGAATTGTTCATAGAATGATAGGTGAACACAAAAATAATATGATAACATGCATTAGAATGGAATGTTTTATGTCTTAATTTGTATTAATAATCATATATTTTCATGTTTAATTAGCATGTTATCAATCCCTAAATTAGAGAATTTTGATATTATAATTTAATTTTCATATAATGATAGATAAACACTCAAAAATATGATAACATGCATTAGAATGAAATGTTTTATGGCTTAATTTGTATTAATAATAATATATTCATGTATAATTTGCATGTTATCACATTGCACGACCACCCCATCCCCCACCCCCTACCCCCTTCTTTTTTCCTTTTAGCTAGTATGGTTTTCATCCCCCACCTCTAAATAACAAGGGCTGCCCCTTCTAGCAGGGCCACTGCACCACCACCCAACACCCTCCCTCCCCCCCCTCCCCCAACAAGAGAGCAGCCAGTGCCTCCTTGTTCTCTCTCTTAATTTGAAGTATGGCATATATATTATTTAAGAAACAAGGTTACATGGTTGTTAAATGGAATCTTCATTGATGGAGTTGAGACCCAAGTTCTCAAATTCTAATTCATCAATATTAGAGGATGACAACTAAGATCAACATAGGCTCAAGAAGCTAATCCATCTAACGATCACTCGTCACGACATTGTTGATGTCATGGCTACTCTTAGAAAGTTTTTGCATGAAACTCTCAAGGTGCACTTAGAGGGTGCCTTACATGCACTTGAGGACATGAATGATGCCCATGGAAAAAAATTTATCTATAGGACACATGATCATTTTTCATGGAGACGTATTTTGACTTTGGATATGTTGGGGCAAAAGACACTACAAACTGGCCACAAATCACTCATAGAAACAAAAACTAGTTTCTTGTTCTAGTGTAGAATATTAATACCATACTATGACCAACACAATCCATGAGATGTTGTGTTGTAAGATCATTTGTATGCGAGTGATAAATCTCTACTTGGTTGAGGAGACGATAAAGGGAAGCATAGAAATCTTAAAAATTTGCTTAGCTTTCCTCGTTAGGAATAATTTATCGTAGACATTCACCATGTGAGAGATGTTGAACTTGTACCCACTCATTCTAAATAGCCTTGGAAAGAGATATAAGTTAAATGAAGGAATTGTCATTTAGAGCATACCCATGGTGACGGCTTTGGCTTGAGCATGCCAGTCCTCAAGTTTGGGATCCTCCATCTGCGAAGATTTGTCCTTAATTGAGGAGAGACAATTGAAAATGTGAAAGAAGCAATGGGAGCTAGCAGACCATGTAACATAATTGGAGTCGTCCAATATCGTGCACGTGCTCTAAAGGTTATGGAAAAACACATTCATTGTAATAGAAGTAACTGAGTGTACTGCCATATGAGTAGAAAGGATCATTGGAGAAGGATTGAGTGCAAAAAGACCCCGCTTTGAATGTTTTGGACAAAACCAAGTGTCAAAGGAGATGGAGAAGAAATGACTAGGTGAACTCCTAGATGAGCAATGAGGACTAAGAGAGGAGAGGGATTGGGCACCGTGGTCGATGTAGAGTCCTTGTTTGCCATAGGTTACCAAAGCAATAAAAAGAGCAAGGAGGCAGCTAATAGAGTGAGAGCAACATGTCTCCAATGGCTAGGATGAGAATGGAGCCCAGCACTTAGGAGGCAATTACAAGAAGAGCACGAGATACTAGTTGAATGTACGCGTAGGTAGGTGCAATTGGGTAGGGATCCCTAGGCAAGACAATCATACTCAATGCATCACTAGATGGTGATGCTGGGTAGGATACTCAAGCACCATGGATAATGGCACTTTCAGGCAAGGGGCGACAGTGGAGTTGGCACCATAGAGTAGGATTTTGATGGTAGTACACTCAGTTACTTACTTCTATTTATTCTATGATGCCACCGGTCAAGGAAACATTGGAGTAGGTGCCACCGGTCAGGGCGACACTTAGCAACAGTCGTGGAAGTCTGCTAGTATAGGGTAGATTTCGCCGATCAAGGGAGTGTTGGGTGGTCATCAGGGAGATCCACTAGACCACCATGTATAACCCTAGATTTCCCTCTTTGATATGATGTGGACCAGATTCCTTTGGTGAAGAGGAAGAGGAATAAGGAAGGAGAAATAAGGAGTTGCAGCTCTCCCCCGATCATGAGAAGCAACCCTACAACAAAGAGAGAGAGAGGGGGGGTAGATAATTAGAAAAATGCCCCCATGGTCATATTTTCACTCACAACGTTCAAGCAAACTAATTGACTCCCCTCTTATTTATCTAAGTCACACATCTTGTTTCTCAAATATCATCATGATCATCACCATTTTTATGACCATCAGCATAAATTTATTCATCATTATGCAAATCATCAAGGTCACCATCATTGTCATCGTCATTAATATCACTATCATCCTAATCATAATTCTCATCATCCTATTTTATCACTATTATCATCATCATTTTCATCACTGTGGAAGAACAGCGTCAGAGAATATGAAATAAAAAATAGGCTTTCAATGAGTTTCCAAAATTCAAGAACATCCTCACGCAATGGAGGGGGTGTCCTGATAACATGCTAAATTAACATGATAAGACATGATTATTGATGCATATTAAGGCATAAATGATTTCATTTTCATACATGTTATACTTATGATAATACTTATGTGTATTTTTCTATCATTCCATGAAAAGTAATTATAATATTTAAAATACTTTAAATTAGGGTTAAATATGATGATTTAAAAGATAAATAATTAATAAGCCATCTTTACTTGAGATTATAGAGGTTTTTAATAGTTAAAAATAATGGGAGAAAATGTTTTATTTTCTTAAGTTAAAATCCTTAAAAATAAATGTAT
>CM044104.1:13576051-13701746 GCA_024174645.1 Lemna minuta | reverse complement strand
ACCGATATAAAAAAATAGAAAGAGATTCGCTTGAGTTACCAAACAGAAACAATTGACATGAATAGAAGAATCAATAAAGCAAGAGATTCCAAATCAAATAGATCCTTGAGGATACGCCAGAGATTTTAGGAGTGTCAGATCAAAATATCTATAAGGAATGGCTTCTTAACGTTAATTTCATGATTTACAGAGAATGTTCATGATTTTTAATGGCACTAACCTTAATGCAAGAAAAATTGAAAAGGTAAACCGATATAAAAATAGAAAAGGGATCCTACATGAAATACACCAGGAACATATATCATGAAGGTAAATAAAAACCCCGAACAGAATCAACAAATGAAGACGTTCCAAATCAAATAGATCATTAAGGATAAGCCAGAGATTCAACGAGTCTCAAATCACAATATCCGAGTGAAATAGCTTCTAATGAGAGAATTTTGTTGATTCTTATGGCGTTAATCATAGTGCTAGAAAAATTTATATATGGATGTAAAACTTATGGTAAAGCAACATCAAAACAGAAAAAGAGATTCTGAATAAGTTACTTAAACAGATACGACGAGAAAAATAAGCAACTGAAGGCATTCCACGCACCGCAAGATTAGGATAAAATGACATCGTTTACAGCTAGACTGGGACAAAATACTTTATGTTATCTACACTTCGTCGGTTAGAAATTTCCAAGAGAACAACTAAACCCTAGCACTAACTTTAAGAACAACCACGAACACGAAAAATTTAGATAAAACACGATGAAGAAAACTCGGACCTAGCATCCAGAGGGAGATTCCGAATTAGGAGACCGGAAGGACCAGAGGCTCGACGATCCCGGAAGCTTCGGCCTCCACGATACCGATCCTCGGGTTCGTCGTAGTGCGGCCGACGAGGGGGGCTGCGGCTGAAGCGCCTTGGGCTGAAACTCCTGCTCCGGCTCCTGTATCTCGCCATGAACCCTAGACAGTTAAGTCTGACGGTACGAGGGAAAGAGGAATCGTAGAAATCCGCGTATTTATATGGATGCTACCCGTTCGGATACCGGTTCGACGAACTCACGAATCCGGTCTGAGCCTCCTCGTCGAACCGGAAATGTTCTCATCACGATCAATCAATCAATGCCCATCAATTTGATCTGTAATCTTAACTTTGATCGATTGAGTGTGAATGATCTGATCATTGATCACTGATCGATGATCAACAATAAGAAAATCCGACAAAATTGTATATAAATAAAAAAAGATTAAACTTTAAAAAAATATTTGATAAAAATACCCCTTGGAAATCTGTACGTTATTTTTAAAGGAGCGATCACTGCTTCAATCAGTAGGCTTTCATCAGTGATCAGATTGACACGTTAGATCATGACGATCCGATGATCTCAGTCAGATCAGTAACCGCATTTTTCTTTAATAAATCGAGAAATGGCCCACTTATTTAATATATTAAAGCGTATTCCTAAGATCGATGGAGGCCTTCCGCAAAATTTTAAAAGAGCCCATATTTGCAAAAGTCTGAAATATTTCTATTTCATGCTTATCTCTGTCATTGGCGGAGACCTCTCCCCGTATTAGTTCTGGAGACTTCGACAGGTCATCGTTGCAATCTCCGTCCCCAGCTTTGGCCAAACTTGCTCAAACTCCCCGTCTTCTCCTACGAATTCCACGCATTCGGAACTTCTCCCTCCTCCGATGGCGCCCACCGCTCGGGTTTGCATCTCATAAGCCCGCCACTCTTCCCCAATAATCTCAATTTCCACTGTTTTAGATATATATTTATGTATATTTACAGGTTTCCAGTTCGGGAAACGTGAGCAATTTCAGAATGGTGAAGTGCAATCCTTGTCTCTCGGAGCAGAGTACGTCGCTGAGAGGAGTCGTGGCGGAGCTCTTATCGTGCGCCAATCCGGAGAAGTCGATAGTTTCTCTCGGCGTCGGAGATCTCTCCGGGCATCCCTCTTTTCGCAAGGCTGAGGAATTCTCCAAATGCGTCGCCGAAGCTGTGCTTTCCGGAGATTTCAACGGCTATCCTCCTTCCTGCGGCTATTCTTGTGCTCGCGGGTGCGTATCTCTCTAATTTTTTAAAATTCTGAAGAAAAAATAAAGATTTTTCAGCGATTAATGCCTATTCGCCACGTGTCATTCAAAACTATCCAAACGACCACGACGTGAAATTTTTCCCGCCGCAACTTTACAGGGCGGTGGCGGAGTACCTCTCGCAAGGAGTGTCGGCGGCTGGCGGGGGATGGTTGGCGAATCTCGATGACGTCACTATCACGTGTGGCGGAACACAGGCGCTGCAGATCTGCTTGGCGGCCCTGGCGACACGTGGCTGCAATGTTCTCCTCCCACGGCCCGGGTTTCCGCCGTACGAGGCCGCTTGCGCGATCTACGCCGTCGAGCCAAGGTACTACGACTTGTCTCCGGTCAAAGGATGGGAAGTTGACCTTGGAAAAGTCAAAGCCCTCGCCGACGACCGTACCGCCGCCATCGTCGTCATCAACCCAAATAACCCGTGCGGAGCCGTCTACCCCCGCCGTCATCTTCTTCAGGTAAAACTAGGAACGGGGGATCAAGGTCGATCGACTGAAAACTAGACGGTACGATGAGGAGAGACGGGCGAGCACACAGAAACGCCGATTTGATTTTTGATGGATCGATCAAAATTGACGATTTTTTTATCGATCGATCAAAACTGAGGAAATTCCGAAAAGAAATCTTCCATTTCAAAGTTTATTTTGGTCGATGGATCAAAATTGACGAATTCCGAAGATAAATCGCCTATTTTGACGATCATTTTTGGTGGAAAGATCAAAATTCACCATTAATCGTAAAACCGAAGACCTTTAAAGTTTTCTAACGTACTCTTTGGTACAGATTGCAGAAGCGGCGAGGGATCTGAATATCCCGGTGATCGCCGACGAACTGTACGGAAACATGGCGTTCGGGGAAACGGAGTTCGTGCCGATGGCGGCGCTGGCGGCGGTAGTTCCTGTTCTGACCATCGGAGCTTTATCAAAGAGGTGGCTTGTGCCAGGATGGCGGCTAGGATGGATCGCTGTGAGTGATCCCACTGGAGCTCTGCGCCAGGTGAGAAGAACTTCTATAAACCTTGGTTTTTAATAGTACGTGTGGATACTTTCATCATATTTGAAAACATCCTCTGTTTTTAGGTGAAGATGGCCATTGAGAGGCTCATGAACGTTTCCTTGGGTCCCTCTTCGATCATTCAGGTAATCTATCTCTCATCTTGCTCTCTCTCTCTGTCTCTCATCTTGCTCCCCCTGTCTCTCTTTCATCGTGCTCTCTCAGTCTATCTCCCTCCTCTTGCTCTCCCTATCTCTCCTTCATCGTGCTCTCTCGGTCTCTCTCATCTTGCCCTCCCTGTCTCGCTTTACCGTTCTCTCTCAGTTTCTCTAATCTTGCTCCCTGTCTCTCTTTCATCTTGCTCTCTATGTCTCTCTCATCTTGCTCTCCCTCCCTTTCATTCAACTCATCTCTCTCTCTCTCATGAATCGAGAGATCAGGCGGCGGTGCCCAAGTTACTATCGAATTCATGGGACGAGTTCCACGGGCGAGTTCTGAGAGAATTACAGACTTCCTGCGACCTGCTCTACAGAAAGTTGACGCAAATTAAGTCCTTCAAGTGCTACTCCAAACCAGAGGGAGCCATGTTCACCATGGTAAGAAGTTTCTCTCTACCAATCTTCTATTATCTCCATCGATTAAGGTAAATTTTCATCAGATAGAGCTAGACGAAAGCGTTGGGGATGATATGAGTTTTGCCAGAGAGCTGATGAGGGAGGAATCGATCTTGGTACTACCCGGTAATGAAATTTTCAGTACGTGAGCATTTACCTTATCTGGAAATTAGAGTTGACGATTTTCGTTTAGGATCGGTGCTCGGGCTGAAGAACTGGATCAGAATTTTCTTCGGAGTTCCTCCCTCCGTTCTCGATGACGCATGCGAACGCATCCAGCGCTTCTGTGAGCGGCGGCAGATGAAAAGTAATTACAGGAAAACGACGCGGTAATGTTCTTGTTTCGTCTGTGTATACTTCTATAAACTCGGTATATAAAAGTTTTCATAGAATGCTGAGAGCGAGGATTATGTCTACAATCCTAAAATTCCTGGGAGACGGTTCCAATTTCGCCCTTCCCCTTTCCCGTCTTCTTCGGAAGAAGCGTCTGGTGAATGTTGGGAAGTACGCCGCCGTTGGCGATGGTCACCGCGCCGAGCAACTTGCTCAGCTCCTCGTCGTTCCTCACGGCCAGCTGAATGTGCCTCGGGACGATCCGGTTCTTCTTGTTGTCTCTAGCCGCATTTCCCGCCAGTTCGAGGACCTAGAGATTAGTAACAAACCGTTCAGTTTCTCTCACGTTGAAAACGAAATCGAGGCGAGGTACAGTGGCGGTTAACGGACTACCTCGGCAGCCAGGTATTCGAGGACGGCGGAGAGGTAGACGGGAGCGCCGGCGCCTACGCGTTCGGCGTACTTTCCGGCCTTGAGGAAGCGAGCGATTCGGCCGACTGGGAACTGGAGGCCCGCTTTCTGCGACCTGGAGACGGCCTTCGAGGCTTTAGCCCTACCGCGCCCGCCCTTCGTTGTACCCGCTGTGGCCATGCTAGTCTTGCCGAGGGTTTCTTGAGCGTGACTGTGTGAGCGAAGACAAAACAGAATATCTCCCTCGAGAGAGACAGTTTCGTATTTATACGGGCGCTTCTCGCTTCTAATTGGTCCGTTTCTGTTTACACGGATCGATGACCTGTCGATAACCTCGGAGACTTGGATGTGCGCCACGTGGGAAGATGTTCCCCTTCTTCCGCCAGGTCCCTTAAGAAGTTTAAGAAGATTTTTTTGTCTCTAGCGTTTTTATTCCGTGGAGTAAATGAAATAACTAGGAACGGATCACGAATCGGAGGGCCCTGATCTAATCGCAATCGCATGGCCATTATCGATTCTATCAGTGATAAGGTTCTTTGATCATGGCTGCCTTAGATCTACCATCCGATCGCCGATCAAAACAATTTTAACAATAATTACTGTCCTCTTGGATCACTTGTTGATCGGCCTACTGCGATCCAATGGAGATCTACATTGGTTCACCAATCAATTCCATCGCTCAACGAAATTTTGATAATGATCATGTCGATCTGATCAAATCGTCATTGCTTGAGTAATAACTAAAAGAACTCGAGTTCATATCATGATTCATCGGCATAATCAGATACATAAAACATAAGCAAACTCATACCTAAATTCACTAGATGATTCTTCATCATTATAGATTTCTAAAGTGGAGAATAATCTTCTTGAATATCTCAAAGATAACCTCATGATTTCTAGAATAAGTGAAAATCTATCTAGAAGGCTATATGCATTGGGTTACTCAAGTGGATTATGGCCTCTTATTTATAGAGAATGATGAGAGATTAAGCCTCTAATCAATAGCTAATCAGCCTATTATTGACTAATAACTTATTTAATTACCTCTACACATAATTAAGCTCCACACACATAAATGAATGTCTTAATCCCCTCATTTCACATAATTGAATCACCTAATGGGATTAAATGATAACTAATCCACAATAATATATAACTAGTTCAACTGAATAGAGATTATACCTAACAATTTCCCACTTGAACAAGCTATGTATAATTGAATATTATGAATTATTACCGAATGAGCTCAAACTTGTTGTTATCATTTGAAGACATTCTCATCAATCTCGTCCATCATCAAATTAAAAATGAACCAAGGGGATTTTTTTCCCATTAAGCATAACTAAACCCTAACAATGATCACGTATATTGATCGAATGAATGACATAGATCGCGTGTGGATGTGTAGCATAGAAATTACATGAAACATGATTCATACATGTACATTTATAACTTAGTCCACTGAAGTCTGAAGAGAGATCAACTGAAAATTTTGTTGATAATAGTAAAATTTGATAATTAAACAACATGTTTGTTACATATGTTCTTCAAAGATGTAAACTATCCTCTAACACCCCACAGGTGGATCCATTTGCTATTTGCAATGTTCTTTGAGTAGGTTATAGATCCCCAAAAGAAAATTTCTCATAAAGAATCTTGGGCATCATGTTGATACTAGCCCTTGAATCTAATAGAGATCTCTCAAATTTTGTTCCTCCAATTTCACAAGTGATCAAATGGGCTCTAGGATATTTTTTTCTCTACTAAATCTCCCAACCTGATTGAACTAAGATTCTCATATAATTTAATGATTCTCTTAAAAAATAGACGTGAGTGGCTAAAAATGGGTTTCTTCCAAGCGGCTAAGTTTAGAAACCTATCAAAATGTTATAAACAAAATTCAGGAGGCCAATGGGAACACACTTAACTCATTCTTCCTTCAATTTAGACAGAGATACGGCTTTAGAGACTAGAGACTTCTATGTGATAACATGTTGAAATGCCCAATTTTATATCAAAACTGTGAGTTACCACCTCACTCGCTAACTTAAACTCTTCATTGCATTCAATGAAATCAACATGCTCATGAAAAATATGACAAGAATAGCATGCATGACACATATAAGGTAACAAATGAGGTAGAATGAGTTAGAAAAACTCAGTTAGGTGTTTTGATGCATGATTTTTCTTACTTGCGTCCCTCTACACAATGTAGTCTCATGTTCAACGGCTGCAAAAATAAGAACAAAAACACAAAAAGCAAAATAGAAAAAGTATGTAAAGATAATATTGGGGTGCCTCCCAAGAAGTGAAAAGGTTATACATCTTCAGTCGGACGAAACCCCAATGAAGCTCAAGAAGGCCGATGGGGTGAGGGTGACATTGATGTCACCTCTTCGGGTGCCTCAGGAATATGTAGATTCACCTTATATGCTAGTGTGGGTGGCTCTAATGTTAGTAAGGCTTGAGACGATGACCATATATCGTTAATTGTTTGTTATATTTGATGTCAGAAATTACTTATGTGTCCTAAAAAAACTTGAGAACCATTTATGGACCGTCCCATTATGAGCGCAATAACATGCAATTTACACATACAATTATATGATTATTAATACAAATTAAGGCACAAAACATTTCATTCTTATACATGTTGTCATACTTTTAGTGCATATCTATCATTCGATGCAATTTTAAGTTATAATATGAAAATGCATTATTTTAGGGATAATAATACATAATTAAAATAATATATTTTATAAAAGATCATTCTCATATATATATTTGAGATTATGATTGGGGTTTAATGTTAAATAATAAGAGAAAATATTTTTTATACACTCGTATATTTTTCTAAATTTTATTTTCTAAGAGAAATTAATGTATTTTTGAAATAAAAATTCAATCTCTTGTTATTGATTAAATTTGACTTTTTAAATGATAGAATATTTAATTTATGATAAAAAAAATAAATTTAGATTAATTTGGAGTTGTATTTTGAAAGTTATGAATTTTCTAATTTTTAGGGATTTTTCTAGGATTTTTCTGAATTTATTTTAGATTTATTTGGATTTTTAAAAATAAACAAATAAAGTTTTTTTATTGCCCGCTGACATGGCAATTTACACGGCGATAGAATGATGTGTAGCCATGTGACGACGTGTGTACGCGCCACGTGACGCACGTGTGTGTACACATGTGCATGTGTGCGCTCATGTGCGCAAGTGTAACTAGTGGGTTAAGCATACAGTAAATATTTTGGCTAACCCATTATATGCACTTTAGTTATATACCCTCCAATTGCATTTATTTTTTTCATGTGAGACTATCTCACTTTTTATATCTTCCCAGGTGATGTGGTGCACTGAGAATCGTCCGATCAACGTGAATTAATGCGATTTAATTTTAGCCCCTCATTTTCACTTAAGTGAGGGGTTACGTGGCAGCATATAAGTGGACAACTATTAAACAGATCAATCGTGACCGTTCATCTGAGGACTTTTAGCGGCTAGGATTTAAACCGCCATCTGAGAATTTGAAACTTCGATTCACGATCGGACGGATGAGATCTCGCGATGCTCTCTCTTGACACGATCACATGGCACGATCCTAACACTCTGATGAACATCCAATGGTCATGAATTAATAATAGCAACTCACCTCTTTGGATTCCGGCACGACCATTGATCTCATCAAGGAGAAGATCTGACGGTCACACCCAATTTCAAAACATTATAAATTCTCTCTCTTTGACGAGAAATGTATTATTGGGTATTTCAAGTAATCGAACTTTTTAGATGATATCAATCCTTGACTCTCTTGCTTTCTTGCTCTGCAAGATTAATTTATGCGTCTAAGAAGTGTTTGAAAGTGAGATGTCTGGAGAGAATAGGGAGAAATTGTTTCTTAAATGTCGACAATCATCTTCAAAATCGCGAAACAAAAAACCCTTGATCCAATAATCAATTGGATCATTTTGAGCGCTCTCTTGAGTTAGAATTCATGTTTTCCAAGTCTCTCTTCCTGTAACACCAGATTTACATTTTGAATCGTAGATTAGGTTAATTTTATATTTAATATCAAATTTCTCTCTTTTGCCTTTGAATTTTCTACCTAATTTTTGCTTGTTGATTTCTCCGTGAACCTTGATCCAAATCAAGTGATTTTTATTCCATGTATTCATCTTTGAGTTATCTTTCTAAATTTATTAAAATCTATAATTTCTCACGTGAATTCATTGTCCGATTTTGATCAAATTTAAAAAATACTTCAAAAATACCTTGATTTTCCTTGGATTTGACCATTATTCACCACTATGCTCTTTAATTCGTGATTATTTATTAAAATTGGAGAGTTTAGAAGTTGTTTTGTCATGTCTCTGTGTGTATTCAACCATCTTGCAGAATCGTCTCATCAGAGCACAACTTCCCTGAAAAGAGCTTAAGGCGAAAGTTATAGAGCTAGACATTTTCACTGACTTGAAAGGTTTATCTTCGAATGTGCTTGTCGTGAAATGCCTTGCTCTTCTCTTTGTAGATCTCTATATTGTGTTCTCCTACCCGTTGATATGCGTAAAACTATGGTCGATGAATGCGCAAATTACGTATATAAAAAAAATTTATACTCAACTCATCAAATTCATATTTAAATTTTGAACCGTGGTGAGTCGAGGTTAAATCCACAGAAAGGAAGGTTATAAGATTGAAATCAATAAATATTTTTGGTGATTTTAGATTTAGAATGTAGAGATGAACGATGAAAGGAAGAAAATGTGCGTGAAGATTAAATGAATCGAACAAGTGCTTCCAAACTCCTTGCAAAGATTGAAAACCCTTCATTGATGGTGGAAAAGTAATTTTAGGGTTTGAAAATGTGAAAATATTGCTAAACAGATAAGAAAAGTAGAAAATATGGATAGAAAATGATCCTAATCTAAAGATGAAAACATAATCGTGATGAAAACACTATCCAGTGATGCCCCCTAATCAAAATATACCTTCGAGATCCTCTATATTTTACTTGGACTTGGCGTCTTGAACAAAAGAAGGGAAGAAACTCATTGAGAATGGGGTTCCACACATGAAGAATGATTAATCATTGCTTTGTTTTCTTCTGGCTAGCCAATGCTAGAAGCATACAATGAAAAACATTCGTAAGACCTAATTTTTCGTCTCATAATCTAAATTATTTGCAACAGATTTGTAGAGCCTAAAATGACAATCATGCCCACGAAATTTTAGCCCCGTACTCCATGAATATCGTCAGATATCAGGCTTTTAATTAAGAGAGATCTGAACCGTTGATTTAATTTATCTCTCCTCAAATCACGCCAGTCAACTCGCTCCAGCGCGGTCAAACTTGGCTGAAACACACCAAAATTATATTAAATGTTCCTCTGATACACATAAAAATACGGTCGTTTAATGCGTAAATTTACGTATCAAACAAATTTATACTCAAGTCTTCAAAATCTGATTTTTAAATTAGAAAAGTGCAAGTCAAGGTCAAATCCACAGGGAGGAAGGTTAAAAGATTGAAATTAAGAAATATTTTTGGTGTTTTTTTATATTTAGAAAGCGGAGATGAATGGTGAAAGGAAGAAAATGAGCACGGATATGAAATTAACCAAACAAGTGCTTCCAAAATCCTTGCAAAGATTGAAAACCCTTGATCGATGGTGGAAAAGTGATTTTTAGGGTTTGTTAATGAGAAAATAAACAAATGAGAAAAATAGAAGAAATGGATAGAAGATGATCCTAATATAAAGATTCGTGATGAAAATACAATCTAGTGATGCTCCCTAATCAAAATATACCTTCGAGAGTCGTATATTTCACCGGACTTGGCGTCTTGCATCCAACACGAGGAATGCACAGAAGAGGGAAGAAACTCACTGAGAATGATGTTCAACACATTATGAATGATCAATCGTTGCTTTCTTTCCTTCTGGCTAGCCAATGCTAGAAGCATACAACAAAAACATTCATAACCCTATTTTTTTAGTTTCAGAACTTAAATCAGCCCCATCAGATTCATGGAGCTTAAAATGACGATCATTCCCATGAAATTTTAGCTCCTAAATCCGTCAGGATTGTCGGATATCAAGGTCTTAATATGGAGCATTTATGGTCGTTGATCTCATATTCTCTCTCCTCTAATCACGCCGGTCAAACTGCTCCCGCCGGTCAAACTTCGCTGAGTCACACGCTAAAAAAACAAAATTAAATTTTAAGCCCATTTCATTCTTTCTCCTCTCTCTTCTCCACTCTATTCTCTCTTCTCTCATTTCTCTTTCTCGATGGCGGAAGAAGTTGTCGCGGCGAGAATCACAGAGAGGAAGAAAAAACTCCTCCCGCCTCTCTGATAACATGCAATCTTAACATGACAATTCATGATTATTAATGCAAAATAAGGTATAAAATATTCCATTTGTATGCATATTATCATACTTTGAGTGCATTTCTATCATTTCATACAATTTTAAGCTATAATCTCAAAATACACTAAATTAGGGTTAATTATGATGAATTAAAGATAAATTATTTTATAACCTATCTTTACTTGAGATTATAAGTGGTTTTTAAAGTTAAATAATGAGATAAATCATTTTTTATAAGCATTCATTTAATTTTCTAAAGTTAAAATCTTAAAGAAATGAATGTATTTTTGAAATAGAAATTAAATCTCTTGTTATTTAAATAATTTGAATTTTTATAAAGATAGATAATTAAATTTCAGATCCAATGAAAAAAATCTGGATTAATTTGGAGTTATATTTTGAAAGTTATGAATTTTCTAATTTTTAGGGATTTTTCTAGATTTTTCAGAATTTATTTTCGATTTTTAAGAATTTAAAACGATTAAAAAAGGGCGCAAAAGGGGTTTATTTTCGCGCGAGACCCACGTGGGTGCGACGTGGCACGCAAGGCCACGTGGCAAAGCCATGCGGACCCACGCGAGCGCCTGCGTGGCGCGGAGGTGACACGTGGCATGCATATTTATATATACTCATAATATTAGGGTTATAGTACATATAAGCATTCTGTATTCGGAATTTAAGCTAACCCATATATTCCAAATACGTTATAAACCCGAGAGATTCCATTAATTTTAGCTGTGTGGGACTAATCCACAGAATTTTAAATCTCAGGACACGTGGCCGAAGGAGGAGCGCCGGATCAAGCGATCGACGATCGTCGCGCGTAGATCAAGTGGACTCACGGTCCACCGGATCCATCAAACGCACGTGGCATAAATAGGAGAGTTATAATGGTCGTGATTTAATCGCGCGGGGAGCATCTTGATCGTTAGATCGCGATCCAACAGCGCTGATCTAAGGCGTTTTATAACGCATCTCATCGGACTTCATCTGAGCGCTTCATCACGGATCGGACGGCTGCGACATTTTTGAAAAGGTTCACGATGGACCGTTCCATCGTAACCGTTGATTAAAGCCATCTGATGGTTACGAATAATTCGCCTATAAATTAAGGCGTTCTTTGATTTTGTTAAACATTCTTGGATGATTTCATCTAATTGACTTATCTACATCCCTCCATCCTTAAATCTCTTGCTTCTAATCTCTTCTAGACTCATTTCCGCGTCCACAGAGTGATTAAAAGTGAGATTTTGTCGATTGATTAAGGAGAATTAGTCTCTTGAACACCGATGCTCGCTTTCGAAATCGCGGAATGAATAGCCTCGATCCAGCGATTAATTAGATCAGTTCGATCGCTATCTTGGGTTAGAATACTTGTTTTCCCTCTAATCTATCGTCATGTATCATCAATTTGTAATTTAGGATCGTAATTTAGTTTAATTTCGTTTTCAATTTCGGTTTTAGTTCTTCCGATTTTTGGAAATTTCATCCCACTTCGCTCTTTGATTTCTCCGCGATTACTAATCCAAATCGAGTGATTTTTGATTCTGTGGATACGTCTTTGAGTTATCTTTCTAAATGTACCATTTTCCCTATTTTCTATCACTAATTCATTGTCCGATTTGATCAATTTCCAAAAGATCTCTCGAAAATACCTTATTTCCCTGTGGATTCGACCCCTATTTACCATTATACCCCTCAATTCATTATTAAATCCTTAAATTGGTAAGTTCGATATTATTTTTGACACGAAACCGTGTGAAATCGATGACCTCGCGGTTTTGTCTCGTCACTCTCCTTGCGACGGACATTGTGAGAGAGAGGGAGAGGGGAGAGAGAGAGAGAGAAAGGGAGAGGAGGAAGGAAGATGGAAGGAGAGGGGCATCGCGAGAGAGGGGGAAGAGAGAGAAGCTCGCGACGAAACTCCCGTCGTGAGAGAGAGGGAGGTGATCGGGATAGAGAGAGAGATTGCGGGAGAAAGAGGAAGGGAGCGAGAGGGAAGAGGAGAAGAAGAGGAAGAGAGAGAGAGAGAGGTTATGAGATAGAAAGAAGAAAGAAAGGGAGATATAACTCCTCTCGCGACGGAAATTATTTCCGTCACGAGAAGAGAAGAAAGTGGAAGAAGGAGGAGAGGAGAAAGGAAATGAGAGGGAGGAGAAATCTCCCCCTCCTCCTGTTACGCATGCGCGCGTGCAGGAGAGCAAGGGGGAGAGACCGCAGAAGGGAGGAAGAGAGAGAAAGAAGTTAGGGAGAGAGGTTTTATGGGAGAGAGAAGAGAGGGAGAGAGTCAAAGAGAGAAAGAGAGAAAGAGGGAGAAGGAGAGTTTGCGAGAGAGAAGCGCCCGGGAGAGAGAGAAATGGGGGGGGGAGAGAGATTTTGTCTCCTCTTTTTTTCTCTATTCCCCTTTTCTCTATTTTTATAAATTCATTTTTAAGGATTTTTATTTCTCAAATTCTCAAAAAGATTCTAAAAAAATCCAGAAAAATGTTAATTCATTAGATATAAATAAATAAATAACTATATATATATGTATATTCTTGATGAATCAATGTCATTAAAATACGCATAAAATCCTATTAATTTATAAAATTCAAGAATATATTTTAAAACATATAATTTATCAATTTAATCATTTTAAGTCATGATAACATGCTTTTATGATTATATTTTAAACAAGAAATGCATAAAATGCATGATATTAATGCATGAAATTATATGTTATCACCCTCTACTCTCTTCTCTCTATTATCTCTCCTCTCTTTCATCGAGCGGTCAAAGCGGGCACGTGCGATAGAATTCTTCTATTGAGCGTGAGAGAGTAAGAAAGAGGAAAGCTAATGAACAGAGGAAAGAGAGTAGAGAAAGAGAGAGACCACATCGGGCATGGGAGAGAGGTTAGAGAAAATGGAGGTGGCCTTGTGGCGAAAGGTGAAGAGGAGAAGAGAGACGGAAAGGAGGGAAGGAGACGACCATGGTGAGTGGAGATAGAGAAAGAAGGGAGAAAATTGATAACATGCTAAATAAACATTATAAAACATGATTTTTGATGCATATTAAGGTATAAATAATTTCATTTCCATGCATGTTATCATATTTATATGTATTTTTCTATCATTCCACAATAAATCATTATAATCTCAAAAAATACTTTAAATTAGTGTTTAATATGATGATTTAAAGATGAATAACTTAATAACCTATCTTTACTTGAGATTATAGATGCTTTTAGAGTCAAAATAATGATAGAAATTGTTTTAAAAAATTTATTTATATTTTCTTAAGTTAAAATCCTAAAAAATAAATGTATTTTTAAAATGGAAATTAAAACTCTCATTATTTATTAATTTTGATTCTTTAGAATGATAGATAATTAAATTTCGGATCAAATGAAAGAAATTTGGATTAATTTGGAGTTATATTTTTAAAGTTATGAATTTTCTAATTTTTAGGGATTTTTCTAGATTTTTTCTAAACTAATTTCGATTTTTAAATGATTAAAATGATTTAAAATAAGGCAAAAAAGGGGCAATTTTTGCGCGGGACCCACGTGGATGTGACGTGGCACACAAGGCCACATGGCAGCGCCATGCGGGCCCACACGGCGCCTACGCGGTGATGTGACGTATTTTTTATATTTACATATCTATTGATTATAGTACATATAGTCTTCTGATTATCGGAAGAGATTTATTAACCCTCTAATCCGTCGCAGCTTATAAACCAATCGCTCTTATTTAATTTTCTCCGTGTAGGACTAAGTTCCACACAATTTTTATGATTGCAGGGCACGTGGCAGAAGCTGAGGCGTTGGATTAAAAGAAGCGTGGATCATCGCGTGTCGATCGGGTGTACGCGCGGACCACTGATCATCATCAGCGCATGTGTTGAAATAGATGGAATTATAACGGTCGTGATTGAAACCGCCGCGGCGCATCTCGACCGTCGGATCGCGATCTGAGGGATGCGATCTCGTGCGTTTTATAACGCATCTCAAAAGACGCATCCTGGGGCTCCATCTTAGATCCAACGATCGTGATATTTTTGAAACGGTCCACGATGGGCCGTTCCATCGTAACCGTCGATCGTTTCGATCAAACGGTTACGCCCAAAAAGTGTATAAATAGAGATGTTCTTCGGACTTTCTAAGCATTCGAGTTAGAAATCAATCCAATTGATCTGTTTAGACACCTCCCTTCTCGAATCTCTCGATTCTAGCTTCTTCTCCACTAAATTCCGCATCCACGGAGTGGAAGAACTCGAGATTTGGTTGAGTAGTGGAGCAATTGACGCTTGAATCTTCACATCGCGTTTTTCGTGTTTTCGGCGATTAAGAGGTTTAATCGCGCCAATTTGATCGCTAATTGGGATTAGTGGAAGCAATTTTTCATAATCTACCGTCCTATCATATTTAGCTTCAATTTACATTAGGATTTAAGGTTTAATTTTGTTTCAATTTAGTCAATTTCGTGATTTCTTCGTCCGGAAATTTCCTCCCACTTCGATCTTCAATTTCTCCGCGAAATCAAGATCAATTTCGATGATTCTTGATTCCGTGGAATCGATTTAAAGTTATCTTTCATAATATACTATTTTTCCCAATTTCTACTATCGATTTATCGTCCGATTTGATCAATTTCAAAGAAAACATTAAGAATTTCCTTATTTCCCTGTGGATTCGACCCTTATTTACCATTATACCCCTCAATTCAAATAATTTCATCAAATTGGTAAGTTTGGAAATATTTTTGACACGAGACCGTGTGAAATCGACGACCTCGTGGTTTCGTCTCGTCAAAAATCTTTATCCCCTTCGCGCACACACTGCGGGAGGACATGGGACTAGTTGCCAGGTCTGATTTTGCATCAAGGCGGTGAATTCTTCATGCATGGTGGTGGCTACCCATTCTGGTTTTTTGGAGGTGATGGATATTATGTGGCCTATAAGCCAATCACACTTTCATGTATCTTGTTGATGTTCATTGAAATGAAATTTATTCATTGTCATTCTTGTGTCATGTTTGCAATGAAGTTCATAAGCATGTGCAATGACTAAGTGAATTATGATGAGATCATAATATAGTGATCACTAGTCTTTAAACATATGTTCTAAACATTCCTATTCGTGGGACATTCGAGAAGGACATCGAATTATCCGGAAAGAATATCACTATCTAATCCAACTCATATGATGAGTATGACCGATCCTATAGCCATCGGTGTGGAGACACTAAGGATAGATAGTGGGTGCTCTTTGGAGAAAGAGTTCACTGAATTGATCCGTATGAATCCCTGAATGGTATTATACCTAACTGTCAATCAGGTTGATTCATGTCATGATTATGTATGTGGTCCTTTGACTTGAGACACTAAAGACATCTTGTGGATGGATGATCGTGTTTTGATTATGACTTACGAATCCCTAGCCACGGGATATCTAAAAACGTCATATATTGGATACTGACATGAAGTTCATGAAGATGATTGTGTGGTCAAGATGGGATCATCCACCCTCGGTATTTGAGGAGATTGACTCAAAGGAATGAGATGCGATGAAATCCTTGGTCAAGGTAGTAGAAATATCGAAGAAGGAGTTCTCGATGATTTCTACACGTATTAGATACTAACTTGAGTGACCGATTAGGGTTTGACAGCTGACTCATACTCCTAAGTCATTCATGAGTCCAATGCGGATGAAGGATTATACATACATGGTAATCAATGACGGGAAGGTTTCATAAGTGAGTTCTTACATACTCCATATCTCCTAGAGTATGTGGTGTAGCTTGGCACCCAACGGGTCAGGGTAACTCAACCTATCGATTGGGAGTTAAATCGATCTTTTGATTAATTAATCTATATGTGGATATGGATAATTAATTAAGGTTGACCAATAAGGTGTTATTTGGTCTATAGAGTTATTAACTAGTGAGATATATGGACCTAGAGGGTCACACACATAAGGTTTATGGATGTTGGTGGATATAGACATGAAAAAACCTCATTCCAAATGTCTATAAATAAGGGGAGGACAACCACAACTGAAGGTGCCCATGCAAGCCTTGTGAGAATTCTCTCCTTTCTTCTCTTTCTCTCTTGGTGAAGAGCTTTGAAGAGGAGATCCAACCATCCGGAGACCGTGTGGATACCGCTAGAGGCTAAACACTTGAATAGCTTCAAGAACTCATTCAAGGAATCCCTGTAAGTATGTTTTCTCATACATACTAGATTATAGGATCATCTGTTCTTGGTGGCTCGGTATTTTGAATGTCCGATTCAATATTTTTCCGCTGCATTTGATGTTTTGATCAAAATTTCAGAAAGTTATCGACCTCAGATCCCATCAGAGGCCATAAATGAAAGTGGTAGGCTCAGAAGGGAGGGATGAGGAAGTGTGAAGACATGTGGGAAGAGGATATTTAGTTGATGGTGGGGATTTGACTGAGTCAACTTTGCGTAGGATGTCGGAGAGACGCCGAGTTTTGACAAACGAAGGTGAGCGTTGTGAATCGAGATTGGATGGGGAGAGTGGATCAATAGAGGGAATATGGCCAAGAATTGAAAAAGTAGAGTGGTCATGATTTTTTGGGGAATTGTTGGGGGGAAGAAAACAACTTTGATGAATCAAGGGAGCTGTGAAGATTAATGTGTGTCGCGTATTGATTCAGTTGACAAAGGCGATGACCGGGATGTGGGAACGATGGGTATTGATTTAGGTGATGAAGGCGATGACCGAGATGTAGAAACGATGGGTATGTCAGCTGAAGAAGATCCCAGAAGCCCAAGAGTGGACTTAGTGTCTTGATTGCAGATCAGAGACTGTTCCTTGTATGGGTAATCATGTTCCTTGTATGGGTAGTCATGTTCCTTGAAGATAACATCACTACTTATGTACAATCTGCCACTGGTTAGAGAAAGACATCGATACCCAACATGAAATGCACTATACCCAAGGAATATGCACCTCTCTGACCTTGAGTCCATCTTGGAAGTTCCATATGGGTGAAGACAGGGGTAGGATGAACATCCAAAGCTCTTTAGTAGAGTGTGTGTGTGTGTGGGGGGGGGGGGGGTTCTTGATTGTAGACTAGCTGATAAGGAGACTTGTTTTGCAGGATTGATTTTGGTAGCATGTTTATCAAGTAGATTGATGTGCACACAACTTCATCCCAGAATAGATGTGGCATTGATGAGTGTGGGAGAAGAGAGAGTGAAATTTCAATTATACGACGATCTTTCCTTTTAGCGGTGCCATTTTGTGTAAGTGTGTGTGGGCAGGAAACTCGATGAAAAATGTCGTGTTCTGTGAGGTATTTATTTAGAGCTTGGAACTCACCTCCCCAATCTGATTGAAGACTTATGACTTTGTGATTGAATTGTCTCTCCACTCGATGATGGAAATCAATAAAGACTGAAAGAACATCACTCTTTAGCTTCAAGGGATACAACCAGGTGTATCTAGTGAAGTCATTAATAAAGATGACATAGTATCAGTTGCCAACATGTGAGGTAACAGGTGAAGGCCCCCATAGATCCGAGTGGATAACTTCAAGTGGTTTACTTTTTTGATGAGACGACTTTGAGTATGGGAGACAATGTGATTTAGAGGAAAGACAAGCATCACAATAGAAGACGTTATTTATTGATAAAGTGGGAACTTCATAAGTGGAAATAACATGTTGTAAGACTTTCATATTTGGGTGCTTGAGTCGATGATGCCACAAATCTAGACCCATCCTCTCGCCTATGTTTGCCTTTGGCTTATGAGCCTAATTAAGGAGATACTGGCCATCCCTAACCATTTCCCAGAGTAGTGGTCTCCATGTTGCCTCGTCCTTCACAACATAGTAGGTGGCGTGAAATTCAACAAACACTACGCTATCATTAGTCAATCTATAGATTGAGAGCAATGTCTTCCGAATTTTTGGAACATGAAGAATATTGACTAATTTGAGTGGGTAAGACCAGGATATTAGAGATGATGAGCCAATTGAGTGAACGGTCACACCTGTTCCGTTCCCAACTTGAAGCTGATCTGGGCCCTAATAGAGTGCATGATCTACTAGATTTTGAAAATCATTAGTGACATGATGCGTTGCTCCACTGTTAGGATACCAGGCATAGTGATCCTGTGGTGTGAGCGGAGTCTGCAGATTTCGGTTGTAGGCTTGTGGAAACGGCTGAGAATTTGAATTTTTTGGGGCAGTCTGATGACCATAAAATGATTTATCGAATCGTTCTATGTACTTTAGGACGCGATGCCCATATTGCCCACAGAGTTGGCATCGAGGAGTGTATCTTCCATTGTTTCGACCTCTCCCACGATTGTTTCTCCCATTGTTGCGTCCTCTGCCGTAGTTAGAGGAAGAAAATTGTGTCTGATTTGCAGTAGGTGGAAAATCAGATGAGGTTGCATCTTTAGTGGGAGTTGAGAATTTCATGAGCTCATCATACAAATTAATTTGGGCAATCATGTCTTGGAAGCACAGATTAGTCAGGATGGAAGATATTCCTCATAGAATGCTGAGTAGGCTGAAACCTTGCCCTTGGAGCAGAGTATATATGGACTCAATCTCTTGGACTGAATGTCTCGCAGCAGCCAATTCATCACATGTCATTTGAATATCCTGCACAAACTCGGCAACAGATCTAATACCTTTCAAGGTGTTATGAAGACAATTATGTAGATGCATGATTCATGAGAGATTGGTAGAGGAGCAGTGTTTTAATAGCGCCACCCATGCTTCCTTCGCCATGGTTTTTCTGACTACATAGGATAGGACTGATTCGGAAAGAGAGGTAACAATTAGAGATATGACCTGTTGATCTTGGCGCCACCATGTTTGATAAGCCGAATTGACGACAATTCCTTCTTTAATGTCCAGTTGAGTCGAAATCGGCTGATCTTGCATGAGTATGTGAGCAAGATCGTGGCAATTAAGCAGTGGGAAGAGCTGTGTTTTCCAAAGAAGGAAGTTATCCCTCGTGAGCTTGATAGGTACATGAAAGGCCCAGTGAATGAGGCGCAATCGATTGAGAGATAGTGATTACTTTGCTTTCCTCTGTCTTCGTAATTTGCGTGGAGGAGAGAAAGTCCGCCATGATCAAGATTCTAGCACGTCGCTGGCTCAAGAAGGTTCAAGAATGAGGCTGTCATAGGTGGAACACCTGTGACAGCTGAGACGGTTATAACCGTCTCTTAAGCTACGGCGGATTGGTCCAGCTGGCATAATTAGTTGGACTTATTGATTTCGTCTGACTGGACCGGCCGGTTCATGACGGCGTCTTCATCCTTAACAATTTCAACGTAAGGAAATATTCTTCTTTGCAATCTGAAGAGAAGAAGAGGGAAGGCATAACCTCCGGTGACGAATCAGCGAATATGAAGATCCGAAGGAGATCTAATTTTAGAAGTGTGCTTCCCCGTGAAGTCTTTCAAGGCGTAGAATCGTCTCCTTTCCTTCGCTTACCGGCCGTTGTGATTTGAAAATCTTGTTTTGAAAAGGTTGCAGTGATTGGTCAGAGGAGTTACCGTTGAGAACGGCCAGTTGCAGAGTTCAACGGGTTCGGTTTTTGAATCGTCGCAGGGGTGAACGTTTGGGCTTCTCTACGGGGAGTCACCGTCACGAGTTGAGTCTATAAACGCAGCTTGTTTCGAGGAAAATTCACCATTTGAGCGTCGTTTCTCCCCAAACTTCTCGCGCGCTTCTCTTTTCCCTGTTGTTGCTGTGTGATTGAAGGCAAGAGAGAGACACTGTGATCCTTCATCTGCTACCACCACCTGCTTGTCCGCCGGAAGCCAACCTAAGATGGAGGAGTTCCAGGGTCCAAGATCTTCCTCACGTAGGGATGGAATGACTCGCGAAGTGAAGAGCGCCATGGGTCAGTCTTCGTCTCTCTGCTACCGTCACCTGCTTGTCCGGCGGAAGCTAACGTCCCAATTTTGCGACAGCCGGGTTTGACAATAAGATGAGCGAGTTCCGGGCTCCAAGTTTTTCTTCGCAAAGGGATGGAATAACTCATGAAGAAGAAGAGAGCGCCACAGGTAAGTTTTCGTCTCTCCGCTACCACCACTTGCGTGTCCGCCGGAAGCCAAAATCCCATGATTGTGACAGCTGAGCTTGAAAATGGGATGAATGAGTTCCGGGGTCCAAGATCTTCCTCACGAAGCAGGGGAGGAGCGTCATGGGTAAGTTTTTCGTCTCTCTGTTACCAGGACCTGCTTGTCCGCCAGAAGCTAACATCTCAATTTTGTGATAGCTGATCTTGAAAATAAGATTAATGAGGTCTTTGCTCGTCAAAAAGAAGAGAGCGGCAGGAGCAAGTTTTTCCTCACTCCGCAACCGTCCCCCGCTTGTCCATCGGAAGCTAACGTGCCAGTTTTCTGATAGCCGAGCTCGCAAAGCAGATCAACGAGTTCTGGAACGAGGACGTCGGGCACGTAAACCAGAAGACGCTGAAGACCCTCCACCGTCGACCGGTCTGCGTCGGCGCAAAGGGTGGTGAAAGAGGCGTCGGATTACTTCTAATGATCTTTGCCGAAGATGGATATTACAAATAGATTCTCCTCGTATCTCAAAAGAACTAGATAAATTCACGTTTGGTCGTACCTATCACCTCTCCCCAATCCTTCTCTTTCACCCACCCATCGCCCCTGCTTACTCTCTGTCATGCAACCCGGGAGATTCCCAGCCATATCTGATCCTTCATCCTCTCCGTTCTGTCCTTGTTTTGCCGCATGGATTTATAAGTTTTTACAGGCATTTCTGTCGCGCCGAATGGGCTCGGGAGAATCTCCGCGAGGCTGCCGAAGATTCCAGTTGCTCACCTCTCGTCATTCTCACCGTCAACCCATCGCGAATCCCGGCTGAATCCCCTCTGCCACTTATGGCTCCGCTCGTACGTTCACCTCCATGACTGCGCGTCGATTTCCTCTCTCTTCGTCTTCTTCATCATTTGCGTCATCGTCATCATCATGTTACGTGCCATTTACTCTCTCTAAATCAGCGTCGGAGCTGGTGCGGTCGCCGCAGGAGCACCAGAAGAGGATTTCACTGGCACTGCTGGACCACGCTCGGGAGATTTGGGCCAAGTACGGGCTACGGAAGACGATTGCACCATGCATCGCACATCGTCATCATCATAATTCTCTTGGCAGGTGGCAAATGGGGCGACGATGACGGAGGTTGGAGATCCCAAAGATGATGGACGATCATGATCGATCGAGATCGATGCCTCGATCGATCAAAGGGATCTGTGCGCCGATCGATCGTCGATCGATCGAGGTCGACGATCAGTAAGAGAGAGAGAGAGAGAGCAAAGGCAACTTGCCTTTGCTCGGAGGAATTCTCCTCCCAAGCTCTCTCGGCCAGTCGGCCACCAGCAGCACCTCTGCCACCGCCGTCTGGATCCTCTCTAACAGCCGCCCCAACCGCCACCCAACCCCTCCGACCTCTCCACCAATTCTTCACCTCCTCCTCACCCCAAGGTCGTCCACCACCACGTCCCCACCGTCAGCGCCAGCGATAGCTCCCTCAAATTCACCGACGTTCTCTACAATCTCTCCCCCACTGGTACGTTCTAGCGCATCATTTATTCCATCCCTCCGTCTTCTTGTTCTTCATTTTTCCCCCTGTCGTCTGACAATGTCAACTTGCGCGGTTGCGTGGCCGCGTTCTGCAATCTACAAATGCAGAGCTGTACGAGCAGGCAATCAAATACGAGCATGGCTCCTTCATCACGTCCAGCGGCGCCCTGGCTACTCTCTCTGGAGCCAAGACTGGACGATCTCCCAGCGATAAGCGCGTCGTTCGCGAGTGACTCTCTCTCTCTCTCTCAATGCATGGCGATGCTCTTGCTTCAATGATGCCAAGTGTTGTTAAAGAAGTGTAATCCAAGCCTTTGTTCAAACAACAGAAGTTCATCTATGCATTACCTCAAGGTTAGTAGGAATCTTCTCCTTGTAGTTGGGGTTAGATTTGGGGTATTGCTATCATATTTTTTCTTCTATATCTTCGTTTCATAGCTGATCGATGATGGGTGTGATGCATTGGATTTCTCTATTTCTCTTCTTTCTAATATTCCATTATCGCTATTTCACTTATTTTTCATACTCTAATTTGAATAATTTGAATAATTTTTTTCATCTTGGTTTCATTTTTTTGTGTGGTAAAATCATGTTCTACAGATTTGTGTTTCTTCTATATTAGATTTCTTTTTTTTCCCTACAGATTACAATCATCGTAGTGTCCGTACGTGCACATATTGGCTATGAAATTGTTGGTTTTTAGAGTTTATATAGATATAAACATATAATCCAGCAATGATTTCGTTTTTCAGTGTTTATATATATACAAACATATAATCCACTTGTGATTTTGTTGCTTATTTCTATTTTAATCTATTTTGAGATTGTTGGTTTTGCGTTTAATAATTCAGCTGAGATCTTGTTTTCTATTTGTATTTTGATCTGTTTTAAGGTTTTTTTTCCTTGTATTCTATATCTCAGTTGTGACATTGTATACATGTTTTTATTTATTTAATCAGCTCTCTTGATAGATTCCTCTTTGTGTTTAATTCAATTGTTGAATTATAGTTAAGTCAATTCTTAGGTATTGGAAGTCAATATTGGTTGCGTGTTAGAAGTATTCTAGGTTGTGGTTAAAGAGGATATCATAGGCCTAGATAGGAGGTTAGAAAAGAATTTTAATTTCCAATTACATCCTTCTTTAAAACACAACTTTGAAATTATTGTTTTTAAAGATAAAGGACTCTTTTTGACATTATAGTTTGAAGTGAACTACAAGTTGATCTTAAGGTAATACTTTCATCTCCTTAGGCATATCGATCATTCATCTCATTTTCCATAATCATTCATCGCACTAGTCATATTAAAGATCAATCTAGGCCTATTTAGTTTTTCTTTACACTTTCCACATCAAGACATTTAAGGGAGATTACTCTACAAAGTCAACGTCATTAGCTGAATGCATGATATTAATGTATGAAATTACACGTTATTGATGAACTCGATTACGCCTGTTTTCTGTCGTAGTTGTGTATCGATTTTATGTGATAAAATTTATAATTCCTTACTTAGTATAGTGTAAGCAAGGGTCGAATCCACAGGGAGCTGGGGTAATGAGATTAGATGTACAAATGAAAGATGAGAGAGCGTGGAAGAAGTGAGAGCTTGCAAAGAAGTGCAAGCACCGATGGGGCGTGTAAAGATGAATATACGAGATAATTTTTAGGTTTATTTTTTAATTAAGAGAGAAATCAGAATTCAAATGGAAAATAAATGTATAAAGAAATGCAATGGGTATGAGATGATGGCAAGGTCAGAAGAGTGCTCGGCGGTAGCGACGGATCGACGAATTGACGCCCATTGATTGGGAGAGAGAGTTGCGAGTGTGGATGATATCAAAGCCAGTGCATTAAAATAAAATAGGAAAGAAAAGTAAAAGGAAAATAAAAATTATTGTTTATGGATATGAACACAAGAAAGAACTCAATCCGGATCATCGCACAAACCTTGTCGCGATGCCCGTCCTAGGCTGGGTGATGCTCAATCCACTCCGATCGCAATGTTAGCTTGATTTCTTCTCCACTACACGATTGAGCATGAAGCCATACTCTCCTTGGGCCTTGAACTCCTCTCCTCTTCCTTTTGGTAGCCTAATGGTAAGAGAGAGCCAACAAAACAAGAGAGGAGAGATAAAATAGAGCCTTATATGGAGAGGGTTTTTTAGGGTTCTAGGTGATAAAGGTGAAGATTTTTTACTCTTATGATCAAGGGTGGAGATGAACCACCCAAAAGACATACGAAGGGTGTGGTTACCTCTTTTAGGAGGTAATCTTACCCCTAAATGAGGTGACCCAATCCCTTTCTAAATAAAGAGTCTCACCTCCTCAAAAGGAGGCAATAACCCCCCTTTCTAAAGACATGGGCCTCACCTCCTAAAAGAGGTGACTCTGAACTCCTCCTTAAGTGAGGAAGACGTCCACCTTAAGAGGGTGACCTCCACTTCATTTTAAATATATAATAATTGAATTTAAAAACTATTTTAATATAGGTTGGTCAACTTTTTCTAAAATAGAGAAAGTTGACCAACTTTGACTTACTTGACTCACTTAAGTGAAGTGGTTGCCTCCAAAAGGATAGAATGATCTCCATAATTATTTAAAAGATGAAATTGACCACCTTTAACCTTTCTTCACTCCTTTGACCACCTTGACCCTTAATTACACCCTTTGACTTTTTGGGATTTAGAGTTGACTTGGCCCTTAGAAAGATGAAGAAGTCACGTTCTCCTCTCTTCTATTACAATTTGTCTTCATGTATTTCTATATGCTTTCCTATGTCCTTGCATTCACAAAACTCTTAAAAACTGTGAGAATTCTACCACTTGACTTCAAAGAAGTCAAATGGGGTTAGTCTCAAGTTATACAAACCAAAGGAATGATCTAGACAAAACATATTCATCTTTATGCATAATCTGTACTAATTAGATGCAAAATGAGTACATGAGTGGAATAACATGATGAGTGCAAAAATATCACAAAAATATGATAACGAGTATTATATTTAGAAAGATTTATACGTTAAAATCCATTTATGATGATGAAAATGAATGCATCAATTACAGGTTATCAATTCCATGATAAAGAATCTAGAGAAAATGGAAAATTGATTTATAAAAACTCATCGACTTAATCCTTGTTGCATTCATCCTTATTTCTTCATGATGTTGCTTTCACTCCTCTCCCTTTTGCATCAGATCTCTTATAATTAAGAATTTAATGCCTTCCAAAAGGTGAAACAAAAACACACAAATGCAAATGCAAGAAAAAGTAGAAATAAAAAAGAAAAGATAAAAATTAACAGCTACATGATCTAAGGTCATGCTTAAAAAGAAATATCCTATGAGATTTTCCATAGCCATGTGAATAAATTTTTACTTTAACGTTGGCTTGGGAAGTATTTTAATCCAAAATTTAGATAAACATTTTTTTATACTTGCACCAAGAAAATGATTATGCTTGAAAGATATTTCACTTAAGGGCAAGACCAACCTAATATAGAATACCCCTAAATTCTTAGGAAGACAACGCCATGCGATATGAAATATTTTTCTTACTTTAGGAACTGGATGAATATACTCTTGTAGTGTTTCATGTAAACATGCAGGAAACTCTTGATGTAAAATTTTCCTTTTGAACCGATGGTTTGGCACATTAGTAGAACATATCACCACATGGTTCATTTGAGTTAGATTGAAAAGAGATGAGGTGTGACCCACAAGAAATCTAAGGAAATAATATTTATGATCAATAAAATTGTCATGACAACCAGTAAAAAGAAATTTTCTTAAGTTTCTTTTATCATGAGTTGGTTCAGGAAGTTCTCTTTTGTTCTTCACATATCCTCTTCTTAACCCTTCTAGAACCTTCACTTCCTCCTTTACATCTACTCTTTTTTTTTTTTACTTCATCCTCTATCATTATAAATTCTTCACCACTATTCATTTGGCTTTCATTATTCTTATTTTTATCTATCAAAATATGAATTCTAAAATCTGAAAGTACCACATGAATATCATACATAATTTCATCTAATGACTCAATCTCACATTTTTCGTCTTCATTGGCTGGGAAGTCCTCAACATTTTCATCCTCTTCATCCTCTTCATTTGTAAAGAAGTCTTCCCCAAATTCATCTAGCACACTCTTTATGAAAATATCTTTCTTAGAATATTCTAC
Source organism: Lemna minuta (assembly GCA_024174645.1). Taxonomy (NCBI): domain Eukaryota; kingdom Viridiplantae; phylum Streptophyta; class Magnoliopsida; order Alismatales; family Araceae; genus Lemna; species Lemna minuta. Next base: position 13,675,164 of record CM044104.1, on the reverse strand, counting down.
TATTTCATTCAAAGAGAAGTCATCATCCATGTAAGATTTTTGATCCTCATATATCATATCAAGAGATTCATTGGGCACAATTGGATCAATATCCTCTAAAATCAAATCATCATTGATTTCTTTATTTGTGTTCTATTTCATCTTCAAAGCTTATCTCATAAGGATGGAATGATGATTTTTCATTCAAACAAGAGATGCCATAATTATCTTCTAAAAGTAGTGATGCATGGTTATTTACATGAAATGTATTTTTTAAATGAATCGTAGGTTGAGAAAGGACTGTACCTTGATTGTAATCAACATCATTTTCCTTACCTCCCACAATTTCAATGGTGGGGTTGGATTGGTCGTTATGCACAATTTTGTGAGATACCTATCCATATATATATAACACATGTTTCAAAAACGAATGATAAGATATTAACACTTCCTAATAACATATATACAATACATCAAGAATATATAACACATGTGTTCGTTTTTTCTCTCTCTCTCTCTCTCTGTGTCTCTCTATTTGTCTCTATCTCTCTCCCTCTCTCCCCCTCCCTGCCTCCCTCCCTCCCTTCCTTTGCTCTCTCTCTCCCCCTTCCTCCCTCCCTCCATTGGCTCTCTCTCTCTCTCTCTCTCTCTCTCTCTCTCTCTCTCTTTCCCTCCCTTCCTCTCTCCCTTCCTCCCCCCCCTTGTCTCTCTCTCTCTCTCTCTCTCTCTCTCTCTATCTCCCCTCCCTCCCTCCCTCCCTCCCTTGGCTCTCTCTCTCCCCCTTCCTCCCTCCCTCCATTGGCTCTCTCTCTCTCTCTCTCTCTTCCCCTCCCTTCCTCGGCTCTCTCTCTCCCCTCCTGATAACATGCAAATTATACATGAAAATATATGATTATTAATGCAAATTAAGGCATAAAAAATTCTATTCTAATGCATGTTATCATATTTTTTAGTGTTTATGCTACCATTCTATGAAAATAGGATATAATCTCAAAATGCACTAATTTATGGATAGTTATGATAAATCAAATAGAAATATGTTAAGATTAGATTATTTCTATTTTATTTGAGATTATAATTAGGTTTTAATGCTAAATAATAAGAGAAATAACTTTTTATACACCAATTTATTTTTCTAAGTTTTAAATTCTAAAATAAATGAGTATTTTTTAACTAAAAAGTTATTCTCTTTTTATTTATAAAATCTGATTTTTAGAATGATAGATAATTTAATTTCTGATCTAATGAAATAAATTTGGATTAATTTGGAGTTATAATTTAAAAGATATGAATTTTATAATTGTTAAGGATTTTTCTAGACTTTTTTGGATTTTTTTTATGAATTTAATTTGATTTATTTTAAATTGAAAATGAATAAAAAAAATTTTTATTATCGCGTGTTGATGTGGCACAAACAAAACAAAGGCGCCACGTGGTGGCGTATGAGAACGCCACGTGTCACACAATATACATGTGTGTGTGTGTGTGTGTGAGTGCGAGTGTGTGCGCATGTGCGCATGTGTGTGCGCCTGTGCATGTGATTAATGAGAAAGCACCCTGTTAAGAATTTTTGCTATCTCATTAAGGATGTACTACTTATATACCCGTCGGATTTCTTTGATTTTTTTCATGTGTGACTATTATTATGTTTTTATGTGCGCATGTGACATGGCATCGTGTGGAGCATCTCGATTCGCGCGTTAAAAGAAGATCGCCGATCTTCACTTGAGCGGGGGTACGTGGCGCATTTATGTTTATCGACGAATCTTTTTAAAAAAGATTTAATGTCAGCAGTTCATAAAAGAAGTTATAACGGTTGAGATTAAAACTGACGAAAACGCATCCGGAGAGTTAGATCAAGATCAGATGGATGACGTTTCATGCGTTTTCTCTTCACACGCGATGTGGCAAGATCTTGGCGGTCCATCTTTGATCCAACAGACGTGATTTAAGCGTAACGATTCACACTCGTGAGTTTCATTAGAGCCGTTGATCGAAGATTAAATGTTAAATCCAACATTTACGCCCAAATCTCCGTATAAATTGAGATGTTCTTCAACGATGTAATTCATTCTTGGGTTCTTTGAGTAATCGAACTGTCTAGACATGACAATTCTTAAATCTCTTGCTTCTAATCGCTTCTATATCAATTTCCACATCTACAGAGTATTTGAAAGTGAGATTTTGTCGAGAGAATTGGGAGAAATCGATTCTTGAATGCCAACGATCATCCTTTGAATTTTCAGAATGAATAGCCTTTGATTCGACAAGAAATTAGATCAATTCAAGCGCAATCTTGGGTTAGAAATCGTGTTTTTGTCCTAATTTTTCTTCTTATAACATTATATTTCAATTTCGAATCGTAGATTTAGTGAATTTCAATTTCAGTTCTTCGCGATCTTCTCGTTCGGAAATTTCTCTTTGATTTGCTCGTCGATTTCTTCGGGAATCTTGATCCAAATTCGGTGATTTTTGATTCTATGAATTTGACTTCGAGTTATCTTTCTAAATCTATCAAAATCCCTAAGATTTTACTTCATTTCATTGTCCGATTTGATCAAATTTCAAAGAATATCTAGAAAATACCATAATTCTCCATGGATTCGACCCTTATTCACCACTATACTATTTAATTTGTGATTATTTTTCTAAATTGTTGAGTTTGGTATTTATTTTAACGCTTATCCGCGTATTTTCAACGACCTCTCGGATTTGCTTCGTCCTCTCTCTCTCTCTCTCTCTCTCTCTCTCTCTCTCTCTCTCTCCCTCCCTCCCTCTTGCCCCCCTCTCTCTCTCTCTCGCGGGGCGGAAGAAGAAAAAACATTTTTCTTCAATCGCTGTTTTACCTTCTATCGTTCAAATTTCTCTCTCTCTCTCTCTCTCCCTCCCTCCCTCTGTGCCTCTGTCTCTCTCCCTCTCTCTCTCTCTCTGTCTCTCTCCCTCCCTCTCTCTCACGAGGTGGAAGAAGAAGAAAGATTTTCTTCCGCCGTTGCGTTACCTTCCGTCATTAAACCAAAAGCCTCGGAGAGAGACTAGGAGAGAGCAGTTTGGTGACACCGAACACCCAAACCTAAACTGACACAAAAAAAAACTTCGATTTGATATTTTTTTCAACACTGACTGTACGGATTCGGTTTGGTATTTGGTTTGGTTTCATAACATGAAACATTTAAATTCATTTAAATTTCAAACAAGGAAAAATTTGTTTATTAAACAACACCATTTTGCAACGTGCTCACGGTTTCAAAGAACTAATTTGCTATTCCATTCTTCCAGAAAAACTGGTATAATTTCTTGTTTTAAATTCTCCCCCAAAAACAGTGCTCCACATTGTCTTCACTTAGAGCTCCAAACTTGTTTTGATCTTATCAATAAAACCCTAAAACATGTCAAACGTATCAATCTTTTTGGGAATGGAAGAATACCCAAGTGACTTATGAATCATGACTCAACTATACAATTTGAAAGAGGTGAAAGAGGTCCATATCAAGTAATTGTAGAGGTTTCTCAAAAGATATCTCTCAGTTCATCCCCAAGTTCATCTCAACTTGCTCCAATTCTAAACATGTTTCTCAAGCCTTAGGTTTGTAGATTCAAAGTCAACGACTAGACCAGCTCCAAGGTGCCCAACGCCCTCAAGTTTTAGTAAACAATTCTAGAGAAATGTAATAATTCCTGCCTCCATTTACAAATTACAATCTCTCTCTCCTTTCTCTCTCTAGTTATCACCTCTGAGTTAATGGGGGACAACATTGGGAAGGGTCGGAGGAGGAGCAGTCCGGAAAGCATGCTTCCGGCAGCGCTGGAAGATGGTATCGTACATGAGATCGAACTGCACCCCTGCCCTGTCCCGATTCAGCACGAAAAGAATATGATCCGCCTCAAGAATCTTGTAATACCTGCAAAAACCAAAAACACCCATGTCACGGCTTGTAATTCCTGCTGGAAGTACGGTTGTGGATTACGTAATCATGTCAATCAGATCTTCGGATTGAGGACTCGTCAATCCGATCGTCCGGCACGATTTAGTAATATCCCGGTCGATCTGATGCGACGGGCATGAGCCGATGCAGAAGAATCGAAATCATTCCTGATCGTATCCTCGATCATCATATCCCTACACGGAACTCACCATATCCCCTGGACGCAGAGGATGACACTTCGAGTCATCCACCACCAGATGACTGGGATGCTCCACTGGCAGCCACGGATGCGTCATAGCAATCGTGTTCAGAGCTCCATCGTTATCCTCCCAATCCTCATCCCTAAAAAAAGAAGTCAAAATCCAATTCTTTTTCAGCCCATGATTCATTTTTTAATATTACTATCTGGGTACTTGCCTGTATCCTTTGTACGGCGGTGGCGCCGCCGCAGGATACCGCCACTGACACATCTGCAAAACCCTGATAAAGAACAGCGGGTGGATTCCCAGAATTGAGGAGGGGATCGTTATCCCCATAAATTTCTTCGTTCTCTTGCTGGCATAGCTGAAGTAGAAAGTGTTGGGGAAGGTTTTGAGGCCGGAGTTCAGGCGGAGAGAGCCCTGGATGGTTAAGTCAGGCAAGATCCAGTCGCCAGTGGCGAAAGGACCATGATGCCCCCAGATGAAATTGGAGAGACCCTTGATGCCGGATTCTCTCCACATCATCTTGAAATGGTCGAATCCGAAGCTGTAGTACTTTTTTAGAAATGGGATGTCCAGCCACTCGTATATGATGCAGCCCAAGCGGCAGAGCTGGAGCAGGCTCACCGTTTTTACTGATTTCCAGTCTTCCGGGCTGCAGAAAGGAGAGATGCTTTTAGTTTTCAGGGTTGTTTTTGGTTATGCTGATGACAAAATGATAATGATGATAAAGCCAGAGACGATTGCGGTGACTAAGATGACGATTTTGATGATGGCGATGATAATGATGCTGGTAATGATTGGAAAGACATTGAGGGAGATGATTATGATGATGGTGTAGTATTATGATGATGATAAAGATTATGACGATGATGGTTTAGAGAATGATAAGAGACTCACTGCATTCCGTCTAAATAGGTCCTGGTGGTGCCGTTGAGGGCACCGGAGAGGGAGGTGATACTCAGAATCCAGTCTTCCGAGGTATTCTTATAGCCCTCGAAGGCCTGCAAGAGAAGTACACGTCGGTTTTTTTCCTCTTTTTTTCTCAAAAAAGAAGTCAAAACTGGGAAGATTATGCAGATTGATTATGTACCTTGTCGGCGAGCATCTGGTGGAGAACCCTGATCACCTGCACCCCAGCGGAATGTCCCACGAAGTGTGCTGGATGATGCTCGTCCCATTCAGGATAATGTCCTGCAAGGAGAGAGAGAAAGTGATCTATATGTATGTTGAGAGAGTCCACAGATAGAGCCTGATGAGAGAGAGAGAGCAAGAAAGCAAGATGAGAGAAAAATAGAGCATGATAAGAGAGAGAGCGACAGAGAGAGAGGAGCAAGAAAGCTAGATGCAACACAGAGAGAGTGGCATGAGAAACAGAGAAATGAGTCCCATTGGGGATAGAGAGAGAGAGCAAGATGAAAGAGAGAGAGTAAAATGAGAGAGAGAGAGCAAGAAAGAAAGATGAAAAAGAGAGAGAGCACAGATTTTTTAGAGAGAGAGAGAGAGCACAAGAGAGAGAAAGAGAGAGAGATGAAATTTTGGTTCAAAAATGGAAAACATTGCAAATTCTGGCAAAATCTACCTTGTTCATAAACTTTTCCGAAACGGGAATGGCCGCAAGCCCTACTGTGTTCTTCCCCGAAATCTACCTGCCCTCCTTTCAGATAGTAGAACAGCTCCCGAGCCCTGAAATCGAATAAACCTTCTTCAAATTTAGCTTCCAAAAACCAGTTAATAATGATGGAGATGAACAACGATGGAGGTTCCAGTCTCTCAACCTGTCGTGCACGCTGGTTAAGGAGCCCAAGTCAGGGACTAGCACTCTGTCATCCTTCTTCTCTGCCCCTCCGAAATATGACAACCCTCCCAGCCTCTGGTGGTAATGATGAAAATGATGAGAGAATGGATTTTGATGCACACTTTGTATGATCATGATGATGATAATGATGGGTAAGGATGATGAGAGAATGTATTTTTATGCGTACTCTTTATGATGATGATGATGATGATGATGATGATGATGGGCAATGATAATGAGAGAATGGATTTTGATGCATAGTCTGTATGATGATGATGATAATGATGGCTAATGATGAAGATGCTGATAGAATGGATTTCGATGTATACTATGTATGATGATGATGGTTATGATGAGCAATGTCGCTGATGATGAAAGAGTAGAGTTTGATGCATTGCTCAGTCTGTACGATGATGATGGCTATGATGGGTAATGCAGCAGATGACGAAAGAGTGGATTTTGATGCATACTCTGCACGATGATGGTAATGATGTTAATGAAAGGATGGATTTTGATGCATATTCTGTACGATGGGTAAAGATGATGTTATGATGAAAAGATGGATTTTGATGCATACTCTGCATGATAAAGATTCGAAGATAATGATGAAGGCGAAGAAAGAATGGATATTGATGCGCACTCCGCATCAGACAGCATGATGATGGGCAATCATGCTGCTGAAAGAATGGATTTTGATGCATAATCTGCATGATGATGTTGGTAATGACAGGTGATAATAATTATGATGCCGAAAAGAAGGATTTCGATGCAAACCCCTTTGCCGAAACCGAAAATTCCGTGGACGAGGATGATAGGAGGAATTGTGTCGCCGCCGGAGCTCTTATCTCGGTCGCTGGCGTCGATCTGAGATCCGCCGTTAAGAGCTTCGGAAACATCAGAGGCCACTCCAGCGCTGAAGATATAGAGCCCGTAAGCCAGATGGAGAGTGGTGCTCAGAAAGAGTTCCCACAGGCCCAACATTCGTCTCCACAGCTTCCCCATTCGCGCCTTCCTCGTTCCAATCAAGGAGGAAAGGCCATGGCGTTTCTCTTTGGACAGAGCAGGCGCTGCACGCGAAATGAAGGTCACTGGAGCCAAAAGAAATAGACACACGTATCCGACGTTGACACGTGTTATTGCGGGCGGGAGAAAATGGATATAGAGAGTGGGGCCAGCGGCGGCCGCTCGCCTACCGCAAGAAAAAGAGAGAAAAGAAGCGCGCGACCAGAAATCCGAGAACGGGAGGTTTGCCGCCTACGCTTTCATTGATTCTGGCCGGCAATTCGCCGGCCGGAGAAGATGCATTTCCAGACGGCGAAAGAGGCGGGAGAATGGATAGCGACAGGTGATTCTGAATACGCGTTCTCTGCGCCGCCCCGTTCACCCACAGGCTGGCCGTCGCCGTCGATCGGCTTTTCTCTCTTCTGTGGACGGTGGATGATCCAATTAAAGGCTCCGCCGGTAAACCCCTCCCCCAAGAAAAACGGATGGCACAGCTGGATGGGTCCCACACCCCATCCACCTGTTTTCGCACTCTCTAACTGCACGTCACGGTGAGAAATTCAAAGCATCGTCCTCCCATGAGCTGGTAGCCGTCGGATCTGTGGGCTTCATGATTATATGGGCTTTAATTGCAAGGAAGCCGTCAAGATTGGGAGAAATAAATGAACGAGCGGTGCGCCCACGTGGAATGGTCAACGGCGGATCGTCCAACGCCAGCCGTCGATTCATACGGCGCAAAAGTTCTTACCCACCGGCGCCAACCTCAACCAACTCAGAGCAAGTACGTTATGAACAATCATTTCCATGGATCTACGTGTAACTTTCCAAGGCGCACAGCTCCGCCATGCAACCGTCTCGGTGTGGAAGGGACGACCAGTCGGCCGCCTTCCTCATTCAACGCGCCGAAGAAGTAGAGAGAGAATTGGCAGCGAAGCTCTTCCCCCCATCTCTCCACTTTGATGCATTACCCCTGTGAATTGATGAACAGGCCAGCTGAATCCCGCTCTTTTTAATATAAAATAAAAGAAGGTAAATGCAACTCACATGGGCATTATCATCCACCGATGATGGAGGATTGGATTCGAGTATCTGCTTGTAGAAATCGCTGTGCATGAATCATGGAAAATTAGAGAACTTGGATATCAGAGGGAACCCACAGTTCATCTTTACCAACGTTTATACAGGTTTCATATAGGGATGGTCGATTCTAATCAAATTGATGACCTGATCAGGATCGATCGGTCGGATGGATTGACATTTTCTGCAATCATGCCCGACAATCGGATATTCAATCCACATCATCCACACTTCCTCAAAATCATCGCCGTCAGATTACAATCAACGGCCAAAATAGGCTAGTCTATCCAATCAACGGTCTCAATTGACGGGCATGTCTTAAGATCGTGATCCTCGATTGGATTGCCCAACTGAAGATCCATCAATCCGATTCTCTCTATCCTAGTTTTAGATTAGATTATGTTTGGAGAGAGAAAGTAAAGGTTTTTACAGACCTGAGAAGCTGAACATCATCCTCATTGAGCAAGCTTGGTATCAAAGATTCCGCATAAATTGAAAAAGACTCTAAAATAAGTGAAACCCAATGATCAAATAATATTTTGAATAACTTTTAAAAAAAATCTATTGAAATCTATCTGTGATAATATTACCCAAGTTTTTATGTATTGTTGCTACTCTCTGAACGTCGGTGTTTATGATAGAGTCAGATGAAGATTGTGGGGAGATTCCTTGCAGGCACTCTAGAAACTTGTTGAGGAATAGGTACTTCTCCTCTTCTGTAAATAGAAAAAATACTTGAATTCTAACTCTGAAATGCCAGAGAAAAAACAGAAAGAGAAAGAATTAATTGATTTGAACCAAAATTTGAAATACTGTTTCAGTGGAAAAAAAGGGTTAGCCCAGTTAAGCTTAGGTCTCACTACTGACTGCAGGAAGGATAGTGATGCAAATAAATAGAGAGAGAAGGGGAGAAGAGAGAAGAAAGAGAATGGGGTAGAGAGAGGAGAGAGAACAGGCTAGAGAGAGTAAAGAGAAAGGGTCAAAGGATAGATAGAGAGAGGGAGAGAGGGAAAAGGATGGAGAAGAAGGGTCATATAGAATAGGGGGACCTTCGCACAAATCGGGCACAAAACAGTGCAAGTTCGCGACAATCTTCACCAAATAAGAAATTCTTTGCTGGGCATATGAGGCAGGAGGCAAGCCACCAACATTTCCATGAGGAAAAGAGAAGCCCGGATCCCTCAACAGAACCGGCTCATCAATGCCACTAAAGTCAACGCCTCCATCACAAAAAGTCAACGCTGCACCTGATGCTGCAAATGAATCATACTCCAGAATCGCATCTTCCTCAATCATCGGCACCTCAGTAGAGCACCAACGCAAATTAAATTCTTCGTGGGGCATCGTTAAAATTTCCACAAGCACTTTTGTCTGGTGAAATAAGTCATTACAAGATATTTATTTTTTTATCAGAGTAAAAGTTAAATTAAAGCTACCACTCACAATATTAGACATGAAGAAAGACCGGAAATTCGAATCGTCAGAGAAGATATCGGCCAATCTCATGGAATTCAGAACAACCATTCCTTTGGGGTCAGTCTTTCCAGGAAAACTGCTTGACCCGTTGACTTCTATACAGAAAGCAGCTTTTAGTAAATCCAGAACCTGCGGCCAATCAAAAACCTCGTACTAAAAAACAAGAAATTAGCCAATAATGGATTTTCAATTTAGATACAAGCAGACCTCCAGCACAACAGATTTGGCCAAGTCCATGCTCTTCTGAGAGCCCGCCACCTCGTCCAGATAGGAAACATTCTCCGCTTCACAGAGCTGCAGTAGCTGCATGATTGACTTGTCACATCCTGATTGGATGCATAGAAAGAACCTTTACCTTGAACTTACAATGGAAAGAACCTTAGATTTCAGCCTGGATATGGCAGCCGGAATATAAGAGGAAACCCTGAGGTAATTAGGAACATTCAAATTGAGGATTCTGCTGGCGAGAGAAAGAATTCCCCCATTTTTGCATAATTCCTGTCAACATAGATCATCATAATTCGTATTTACCTGAAAAAGATGAACCGGGAAGAGATACAACATGTGTCAGAACCTTATTGGAGAGAATGCGATCTCGGAATATCTTCTGCTGGCATAAAGAGAGAATAAACTGCAATGAGGCTTCACATTGAAGGCATATGTGCTTGGTTATTTTTTCTTCATGAGTTTTAACGTTATTATTTAGCGTTGATAATTTGCCGCTCAAAAATTTAATATCCACGTGGACAGCATCAAATGCAGCATCCATGAAGACGTCCACCTGAAATTCAAGCACGGTTCTTGTGGGAAAATGGAGATTGTATCGCAAACACCTGCGATTCAAAATGATAGAAAAATACTCTAGCAACCACAATCTATTGATGCAAATGAGATCGCAAAGGAAGGGTTTGGGGATCGGGTTGGAAAGACAAAATACAATGACGATCATGATTTTCACAATGATTGGACCCCCTGGTCGGCAATCACGACTGTCACAATCACTTGTCATTCGATGCAAGTGATACGATTAGTCCACATTTAAACGAACCCTTGGGGCCATGGTAAAACCGGTGATCACTATCTCATGTATCTCCGGCAGCAGAGGCAGCAGAGCAGACATAGAGGACATGACCGCTTGAGCTTCTCTTTCACTCCCTCTCTAGAGGCAACAACTCATACTTCTCTCTACCCATCGAAAATGTGATGGCTCAATCCGAGCCATTAGATCTGTCCAACAATCTAAGTGATCTTCACAATCGACAACCTCCTATGATCCACAATCAAAAAACCCAGAATGATCAATTGAGAACTCAATTTCGATCATATGACTCATAACCTCAACCCCTAGATCACTAGATGACCCAAGTACAGTCAACTCTGAGAGCAAAATATGTCCAAAAAAATAATTAAGATAATTAAGAACTTCAAAACCACCTTGGGATGTGACGCCAAAACAAGAACAAGATCTTGCCACTGAGAAGAAATAAGAACGGTCAACAGATGAAGACTATTTGCAACCAGTGTTGAGTGCAACAACGCTACGTCAGTTGCAATACAGCTCTCCTACAAATTACAGTAGTCATATTTAGAAAGGCTCAATCTATGAATGTAAGTGATATAAGGTCCACGGAACAGAAGATAACCTGCCCATAAGCGGCAAGTACAACTAGGAGATAGAATACCAGATCCAAGACTTGTTCAGTTACTTTTATTTCCTCGAGCAAAATCTATTGAAGAAATCAGTTGATTGATTCTATCTTACGAAATATAGATAATAAAAATATGAAAAACTTTATTGAGCTCAATGTACGTTGAAAATTACCTGTTCAAGCCTAATATGCCGGGGTGCCAGGTCAGATAACGAATACAAAACCCTAATTCCGCGCAAAAGATGTACCAAGTCGCTCCCCCCATTTGTAAGAAGAATAGCGAGAAGATGCAGAGGGAGCGATGACGTCAGCTTCTCCATATCAATCTAAAATGACAGAGGATTTGAACAAAGTCAGTAAAAGAAGTTTCGCGCTAAAACCCTCGTTCAAATGTAGAAGATCGAAACCTGAAAAAAGGAACCGTCTCTCGGTATCTGAACTACGAAATTCTCCGATTCCTTGAGCAGTTTTCCCAGCTCCGAAGACGAGAGCGCGTTCAATTCTTCCACTGCCATCGAGAAATTCATGCTGTGCACTTTAAATTAGCGACGAGTGAGCACTTCACGTAGAAACCCAACAGAATGACGTCAGCGGAAACGGCAGTTGTGGAATCCAACTCGCGAACTCTTCCGTTCTGCGATTTAATCTTCGCGTCCCTCCGTCGTCTTCGATCTAGAAACTGGCGCGGTGAAAGTACAGAAGAAAATACGAAGTTTTAACAGCGATATTCAATATACCATTTTTTATCAGATTCCACGTGAGTGAATTATTAATAACGCCATTGATGAGGGCCTTTTTTACAAAATTGAAAAGTATATGGATTAGTTCCGTTAATTGGTATGATTTTTGGAAAATTTTTGGCATGATTGTCATGATCGTGATTGTTCATGATCAATCCATTCGATTGATCAACCAATGATGATCATGATCGATTGATATGATCATATTGGCTATTTGATCACTGGAAAATTTAATAAAATTTTAAAAAAAACATAAAAAAGATTAAACTCTTATGAAAATAAATTGACAAAAATACCCTACAATCAGATTATTAATTTAAGGGAATAATGGCCGACCGATCTCTTTGAATTCTCCATTATCTTCTTTTATCTCTTCGAATTCTTCTCTCACTCTCTCTACAATTTTATGCCTCTCTCTCTCTTGATTAATTCTATGTTCCACGCATTCTTCTCTCGATCTGTCTCTCCCTTTCTCGATACACTTCTCTCTCTTTGAACCCATCTTGCCTCTCAATTCTCCTGATTCCCTCTCTTCTCCCTCCATACTCTCCTTCCCTCTCTTTGAATTTTTCATAGAAAAGGGGTTCGGAACAGAGTGCGAAAGAACTATCACTGATTGATCGAAAGCCAACGTAGCATGATCAGCAATCTTACAATCCGATTTGGTCATGAATAATAATCATGATGAAGAAATTGAGACCTTTAATTGCTGGGAATTATAAAATATCAACCTGATTGAAAAAAACCAGAAATCCACAGAGAATTTACTGACACTGTTCAAATTGGCTTTTTGAACTATTACTTTTCGATTAAACGTCGAGGATAATGCCGCTTGATTAACCGCAATGGGTGTAGATTCCGGAGCCCTGAAAGCGCAAAGGTTGCCCCCCGAAATCTTTAATTCGAGAAGGAAGTAAAGAGAGAAAACATATAGGAGAGAGAAAGAGAGTGGGTGAGTGCATGGGCAGGATGTCAATGACAGAGAGATTGAGAGTATCCCATGAGAGAGAAATTTAGTTGCATTTGAGAGTGAGAGAGAGAGAGAGAGAGAGAGAGATAAAGAGAGATAAAGAGAGATAAAGAGAATGAGAGAGAGATAAAGAGAATGAGAGAGAGAGATAAAAAGAATGAGTCCCACGAGAGAGGGGCCGCAAGACATAAAGAGAATAGATCCAACGAGAGAATCCCATTATCCCATGAGATAGAGAAAATGAGTCCCATGAGAGAAGTCCCACCAGGGAGAGTATCCCACGAGATAGAGATTTGAGTCCCATGATAGGAAGTATCCCATGGAGAGAGAGAGAGAGAGAGGATCCCATGGCAGAGAGGTAATGAGTAATCCCATGAGAGAGAGTATCCCATGAGATACAGAGAATGAATCCCATGAAAGAGAGAGAGGGGATCCACATGCTTGTCTCCCGATTATTCATAAGATTCAATAACCAGAAAAAAAAGGAATGACTAGATGGAAGATAGAGGGCACGCTTTCTCAAACTCCTCTTGCTCCTTGCGGCACATTTCAAATTCATTGGTATTATAATACATGCATCCGGCATAGGCGTCCATCTCCTTCGTGCAACTCCGGTGCAGATTCTTCAGCCTAACAAAAAAAAATAGAATTCTCAGAAATATTTACAAGTTTGGTTAAATTTCAAAACGACGCCAACAAAAAACTGTAAACCAGAGATCCAGTCTTGCAAAAATTCTAAATCATCGAGAGAGATATCTATTATCACCAACACCAAAATTACAGAAAAAGGTATATTTTTAGTGCAGAATCCATTAAATGACAAGATTGCAGTATAAAACCAGGAGGAAATTTTTTTAAAGGACCACGGGAAAAAACCATATTTAAGGGATAAAGGTAAAGACTAAAATTTTCACAGGGAATCCTGATAAAATCATGAACACCAAATTAAAAAAATTTATCTTTCGTAACAGAACCCAATTAATCGACAAGATGACAGGACGATACCTAAATGAACAATTTTTTAAGGACCATACATCAGGGAAAATCACCATTTTTTAAAAAAGCATCAGGGACAATCACCATATTTAAGCAATACGGGTAAATATGAAAATTTTCAAAGGGAAACCTTAAAATCACGAATGCCAAAATTGAAAAAGGGTATCTTTTCTCAACAGAATTCTAAATCTAATAATCTACGAGATTGCTACGGACCAGTAACACACAAAATCACAAAATGTATCCTTTTGTGACAGAATTCAATTAATCGCCAAGAACACAGAATAATACCCAAAGGAACTATTTTTTAAGTACCATATATCAGGGGAATTTTTTTATTTTAGTGATAGGAGCAAAGAAGATTTTTCCTCGGGAATCCTCACAATCACAAACTCCAAAATAACAAAAAAGGTATCTTTTCATGGTGAAATTATAAATAGGAAAATTCTAAATTCATTAATCAACGAGATCACTTTGTAATAAGGAACATCATGTTTAACAGAAAAGAGTAAAGAAGAAAATTTTCCATGGGAAACCTTACAACCACCAAATATATAGAGAAGGTATTTATATGCTGTGGAATTGCCAAATTCATTAATAGACAAGAGCACCGTATACTCCCCAAAGGAACAATTTTAAGAGGACATATAGCTGGGGAAACATCACGCATTTAACAGATAATGGAAAATAAGAAAAATTTTCAAGGGAATCCTTACAATGATTAACACGAAAATTAAAAAAAAGAGAATCTATTTATGACGGAATTCTGAAGAGGATAATTCTAAATCAGGTGATCCACAAGATCCAGAATAATCCCCAAAGGGGAATTTTGAAGGACTGTACATCAGGGGAAATATCATATTTTATGGAAGAAGGGTAAAGAAGAAAAGTTTTCCAAGGGAAACCTTACAGTCACTCACACCAAAATAAGGAAAAGAGTATATTTTTACAATGGAAATCTGAATAGGAGAATTCTAAATCTATTAATAGACAAGATCATAACATAAACCCTATTGTAAAAAGTTTGAAAGGACCATATATCAGGGGAATTACCACATTTAAGAAAATGTCGCCAAAATTTCAAAAAAGAATCTTTTGAAAACGAAATTCTAAAGAGGAGAACTCTAAATCTAGTAATCGACAAGATCACTGAATAGTCCTTTTTTACAGTACCAGGGGGAATATCAAATTAAAGCATTAAAATAAGAAAGTTCCCAAGAGAATCATTACAATCACTAACAATAAATTGCGAAAAAGAGTATCTTTTCGCGACGGAATTCTGAATAAGAGAATTATAAATATATTAATGGACAATATCCCGGTGTACTTCCTGAAGCAACAATTTTTCAAGGACAACATATCGGGGGAAAATACAATATTTAAGGGACAAGGGTAAAGAAGGAATTTATTCAAGAGAATCCTTAAAAATCAATGGCAACGAAATCTGAATAGGAGAATTCCAGATCAATTAATCCGCATGATTACTGCATAATCCCTCGGGGAAATACCATATTTAAGGGTAACCAAGAAATTTTTCCAAGCGAATCCTTACAATCCCAGAACGCAGCTCGTGACTTCGCGTCCAGAATCGAGACACTTCTCGGGATTCGGATCCTTCTTCTTACAGTTGATGAACGCGGCGTTCTCCGTCCGGCAAGCCGTTCCAATGTGCTTCCACGACGCCATCAACACCGCCGACGTAGGGATCGGCTCTCCATCCTGGCTCACCACTGCGCGACTGGAACTGGACATTCTCAAATCTCTGCCGAAACCGAGAAGGGAGGACGAGAACAGTAGTGATCTTGAGAGAAGGGAAGTATGTAGCACAAATGCATTTTTAGTAATTTTTTTATTTTCTAAATGATGGCCTGGACTAAGAGGAAACAGGCCCGGCCCATTTCTGGTGATGGAGAAAGACCATCTGACAATCCGGCCATCTAGATCTTCAGTAATCCAGATTAATCCGGCCCATTTCAGATATGCCCTTTTGGTCCAGATTGACAGATTGGCAATCCAGCAATCTGAATTGACTAGGCTGAACTAAAGTCATTGGATGAAGTAATTTGGTAGCCAGTGGTCAATCCAATCATTGGGCATGATTTTAGAAAGCCCATCGATCCGATCATTGACCACGAGTCAACATCGCGGTATCAAGATCAATCCAGATCAGACGGTCGAATTGATCCCGATCGGCAATCCCCATCGGTATCGATAAACTATAACTTTCCAACTGTTTTACTTGCATCATGGATTGTTGTTCGAACATCCCGCCATGTTTTTTAAGGAAATCTCAAACTTGACGTGGGACCCATTCTCGTTTTGTTCTAGGTTCAAATCCTAAACAAAAGAAAATATAAATATTTTTCCCTTGCTTTGTGTTTTGCAAAATTTAACTTTTAATTTTAAATCGATGATGACGAGAGATTAAAAAAAGCTAGCCCTTGAAAGAGAATATGACTAATTATATCAAAGTTCAAGGGATGTGACATTGATTCATGTTGAAACATTAACAAAATCTCGGTTGCCTATAAAACTATGTTCCAAATGAATTTCAATGTCCTTTTTAATGAGCCTCTCGTGTTTCTTATGTAATATCTCTTATCCAAAACACTTCGAGCATTAGGATAAGCTCGAATTGATAAGTGTTGTTAGGATCTAAAGTCGATAAGCCTTCCAAAATTTTGATCAAAAGATCGAACACAGTGGAATACATTGAATCAGATATATAAAAGCAGCAATACACCAAGAATTAATGATCCTATCACCCAGTATGTATAAGAAAATATACTTGATGAGCTCACTTGAAGTAGTTCTTGAAGTTGTTCAAGTGTCTAGTCTCTAGCCATATTCACATGATCTTAGGATGGTTAAATCTCCTCTTCAGTGGTCTTCACCAAGAGAGAAAAATAAGAAAATAAATAATTCCACAAGGCTTTCATGGGCACCTTGAGTTGTATTCGTTTTTCTCTGATTTATATACATTGGGTTTGTGAACTTTTCATAAAAATACTCATAATTATGTTTTTATCCACTAACATTCTTATACGTTATGTGTGTGACTCTCTAGGTCGATACACCTCTCTAGTTAATAACTCTATAAACCCAAAAATATTTTATTAGTTAACCTTATTAATTTTCTATATCAACATATAGATTAATGAATTAAAGATTGATTTAAC
The DNA here is from genome assembly GCA_024174645.1 of Lemna minuta. Lineage (NCBI taxonomy): Eukaryota > Viridiplantae > Streptophyta > Magnoliopsida > Alismatales > Araceae > Lemna > Lemna minuta. The sequence goes on along the minus strand of CM044104.1, from coordinate 13,658,175 downwards.
CGAATTGACAAGTTGAATTGTTAGCTTGTTAGGTGCTAAGGTATACCACGTACTTTAGAAGATATGGAGTATATAAGAACTATCGTATGAAACCTTCATGCCTTCAATTATCATGCAAATATCGTTCTTTATCCATGCGAGAGTCATGAATGACTTGGGGTATGGTCAAATGTTAAACCCTAATCGATCTCTCAAGTTAGTAGAAATGAAAGGAGAAAATAGTTGAGAACTCTTCCAATATTTTTACTACTTTAGAAAAGGATTTCATCACATCTCATTCCTTGAATCAATCTCCTCTAACAATCTCATCTTGGTCACAAGAATTATCTTTGAAGACTTTATGTCATACCCAATATATGATATTTTGGAGATCTCGTGGCTAGGAATTCATAAGTCATAATCAAAACATGGTCATCCATAAACAAGATGTCTTTTATGTCTCAAGTTAAAGGAGCACATACACAACCATGACATGAAACAACCAGATTAACAATTAGATATAGTTGATGGATATAATGTGGCTTATAAGCCAATCACACTTTTATCTATCTCATTTATGTTCATTGAAATGAAATTTATTCATTGTCATTCGTGTGTGATGTTTGTAATGAATTTTATGAGCATATACAATGGCTAAGTGAATTATGATGACATTATAATACAATGATCACTATTATTTAAACATATGTTCTAAATATTCCTATTCATGTGATATTTGAGAGATGAAATCAAATTATCCGGAAAGAATAACATTATCTGATCCGACTCATATGATGAGTATGATTGATCCTATAGCCATCGATGTAGAGACATTGAGGATAGATAGTGGGTGCTTTTTAGAGAAAGAGTTAACTGAAATTGATTTGTATAAATCCCAAATGATAATTATACCTAACTACCAATCAAGTTAATTGATGTAATGGTTGTGTATGTGGTCCTTTGACTTGAGACACCAAAGACATCTTGTGGATGAATGATCGCGTTTTGATTATGGTTTAAAAATCCCTAGCCACGGGATATCTAAAAGTCATATATTAGATACATCATGAAGTCCACAAAGATGATTGTGTCTTCAAAAGGTGATCATCCGCCCTCGGTATTTGAGGAGATTGACTCAAAGAATGAGATGCGATGAAATCCTTGGCCAAGGTAGTAGAAATATCAAAAGAGTTCCCACTGATTTCTTACACGCATCAGTACTAACTTGAGCGACCGATTAGGGTTTGAAATTTGACCACACCCTAAGTCATTTATGAGTCTTGTGCGGATGAGGATTATATATACATGGTAATTGATGATAGAAAGTTTTCATAAGAGAGTTCTTACATACTTCATATCTCCTAGAGTACGTGGTGTAACTTGACACCTAATGGGTTGACAACTCAACCTATTGATTGGGTTAAATCAATCATTGATTAATTAATCTACATGTTAATGTAGATAATTAATTAAGGTTAACTAATAAGGTGTTATTTGGTCTATATAGTTATTAGCTAGTGAGATATATAGACCTAGAGGGTCACACACATAAGGTCTATGGATGCTGGTGGATATACACATAGTTATTAGGGTTTTATGAAAAAAAACCTCATACCAAATGTTTATAAATAGGGGCAGAATGATCACAACTGAAGGTGCCCATACAAACCTTATGAGAATTCTCTCATTTTCTTCTCTTTTTCTCTTGGTGAAGAGCTTTAAAGAGGAAATCTAACCAACCAGAGACCGTGTGGATACAGCTAGAGGCTAGACACTTGAATAGCTTCAAGAACTCCCTCAAGGAAGCCATGTAAGTACGTTTTTCTCATACATATTAGATGATAGGATCATCTGTTCTTGGTGCCTCAATGTTTTGAATATCCAATTCAATGTATTCTGTTGCATTCAATGTTTTGATCAAAATTTCAGAAGGCTTATCAACCTCAGAACCTAACAATAATATCATTAAAAGATTTTTGTAGATCAATTTAGTGAACTATTTCTTTGAAGAACACCCACTGTTTATCACACTGATGGCTACATGATCAGTCATACTCGTCATATGAGTTGGATCAGATACTGTTATTCTTTCTAGATAACTCAATGTCCTTTGAATATCTCACAAATAGGAATGTTTAGAACGTATCTTTAAAATCTATCAATCATCGTATTATGATCTTATCATAATTTACTAGGTCATTGTATATGATCATGGATTTTAATGTAAATGTCACACAAGAATGACAATGAATAAATTTCATTCTAATGAATATAAATGAGATACATAGAAGTGTGATGGCTTGTAGGTCACAAAATATTCATCAAGTATCATGTCATGGAGTTCCGACACATTTCATCCATAGTTGAATCACTCCAACTCAAAACATCATGTTTATTCTAGGTTGAAATTGCATTTATGTAGCTCGTACATCATTTTTGTAACAAACAATGGTTGAAAGTCCTAACATAATGTATTCAAAACCTTGAAGTTGAACATTATTTTAACCTTGGTCAAAATATACAAGTCCTTAGAGAATAATCTTATCAAATTGAGATTCTTCATCGCTCTCTTCTCTCCCATTTATGGCATCTTTTTTTAGTATGGGCCACTAGGGTCATCCCATTAGTGGCCCTCCTTCTAAATACATTTTCTCCTCTACATATAAAGGGCATGCACTCTCTTAATTTTATATGGATTAGACTTTTCCCCTTTCACGTGGTACCAAAACTAAAAACTCTCTTCAAGGAGATCTAGGTTTTCTCAAGTTGCTGATGCCACTACACTCACCACACTTGCATACCCTACCTACATGCTATTCTTATGGCGCTATATCCATATTGGGCTGTAGTGCATATCATCCTACAAGCACCATGACTAATTCCTTTTACATGAAAAATTAGACAAGAAAGTCTGAGCACAATGAATAATATAAGAAAGAAGGGAATATAGAAATCTTGTTGTTAAAAAAAAGATAAATTAGAAGCTAAAATTGAAACATGATTTAACTTGAATGACATAACTTAATTACTATATGATATATTTACAAAATCATATTATATATAGTTGGAGATACACACACACACAAACACATAATAACGCTTTATGAATATTAAGGATTCACAAAAAGAATTAAAGAGGATATAGATAAGAGAAAGATATAGTGAGAGATGCATAAAGAGACAAAATCATAAAGATAAAAGAATGAATATAGTAATATGTATCAAGGGAGAAGGAGAGAAAGAGAGTAATAGCAATACTTTGTGTAGGGTTATCTATGCCTAATTGGGGTTGATGGAAGGCAACAGCTAACATAATAAACCAACATGATGGAGAAGGTTAATTGAGATCAAGGGATTTCATGGGAATGGATTGGATCCTAGACATGGAGGAGCCCTAATTAGAGAACTCTCAAAGCCAATGAGTTGGAATAGTTCATAGAGAAAATTAAGAAGCGGAGAAGTCAAAGAAAATTTATCTTTAAGATTCCTCTTTGGGTTTCTTTCAATTTTGATAAGTATTAATTTGACAAGGAATAAAAATGGATTATATATTTTTGTTCCTCCCATGTTGGAGGTCCAACAGCCCCACTTTTTGATTTTACCAACTAGGTTCTCTTTTGATACACTAAACTCTTTTGGTACTCCATAGAATTTTAAGGTTGGCAATGGATGTTAATGAACTGAGGCATGGAGAGCTTGAAATTCATCCAAAACTAGTATGTAGATAGTTTTGCCATTTTCACTTCCCAAACTGATCCCTTTTCCAATCTTCAAGTCATGAAAGTCATAATATAGGGATACAATTTGACAGCGTAAGAAATTCATGTGTTATGGAAATGATGAATCAAAAGTTTACTCCAAAGTCAGGTATGAATAAACATTATCTAGGGATAAGTTTAGAATAATAGAGATGCGTTCGTGACCCCATCATAGCCAAAAGCATTCATTGAGAATGAAAAAGGCAAATGGCTAGATGAATAACTACTTGACATGAGGGTTGAAGTTGCAATTTCAATCATCCATGGATTTTCCATTGCCATAAGTGTACTCATATATTTGAATCTCCAATTTTCAAGCAAGAAGTAGATGATTGTGTGGCCATATAATGATGAAGTTCAATATAATCATCCCCGGAAGCTATATCTACGTGTTTTATGTCAACAATATTGATTAAGATGATTTGTCCTACCACGATGCTCAGAAGGAGTTAATGCTTTTTTATATAGGCACTTCAATTCTTACCAAGATCCCTTCGTCATGTCCATCATTGCAATTGCTGCATGCTTGTAAAAAAGTGGGAATACTAGTGAACATGTATTTTTAAAAACTATTTTTTTCTCCAAGTAGTAAAATAAATCCCTTAATTTTTCTGATTTGTCAAAATCAGAAAAATCAGAGTTAAAATGACCAAGGCATAAGGAAAATACCAAAATGTCCTCTAAATGGGCTTAATGGATTCACCAAATTTCCAATAATATGAAGAGAGCGTGCAAGGGTCCAAGTAAAAAGGTAGTGCTAGACTGGATAAGAAAATATCTATGCATGATATAATTGTAGAAAATCATCGGTCTCGTCCAGAAAAGTACATTCAAATGCCCAAAAAAGGTTCAAAAACCTTTCAATACCTTTTAAAAGAGATTCTGACCATTCAATTCTCTTAACCCATGGAGGGAATTGCATTGCACAATTGGCTTAGGGTATTGAGGAGATGGTGTTGGGCTTCTTAGGACATAATGATAAAAAGGAGGAAAAATTGATGCTGATGTGATGAGCTGCCTTTCTAGCCAATCAGCGCCCTTCCGACGTCACTAAACCCAAGTGGGGGTTAGTTCATTGATAGATCACTAAAAGATTCACTCTAATGGATTTAATCATGAAAGTGTGACAATGCTTGAAGTTGGATAATGTGTCAGATATAATGTAAAAGATCATGCAAATATTTGCCAACTTATGATGTGTTAAAGCATCGATGGATGCCTAAAAAATATGAATTACCAATGAAGCGAATCTGCGAGGTCATTGAATACGCACGGATACGCGTAAAAAATTAGTCGAAACTCACCAATTTGAGATTATAACTTAAATTTTCATAGAACGATAGATATGCACTCAAACTATGATAACATGAATAAGAATGTAATATTTTATACCTTCATTTGCATTGATTATCATATAATTGCATGTATAGATTGCATGTTATCATTTAGTTCAAATGGCAGCTGACAATGCAAATTCATGATGTCCTTGAAAACACATGAAGACATGTCATTTTTTTTTAAACTCACCAATTTAAAGTTTTAATCAAGATTTAAAGAGTATAATAGTAAATAAGAGTCGAATCAAAGGAGAATTAGAGACATTTCAAGGTACTATTCAAATTTGATCAAATCGGATAAGAAATTGAGGTGAGAAATTAGCGGTTTTAGTAGATTTAGAAATAAGACTCCAAGAAAAATCCACGGAATCAAAAATCACACAATTTCAATTAATATTCAGAGAGAAATCAATGAGAAAACATTAGAGAGAGAAATCTATCGTGAAGAGATTAGGGAGAAAATACGTAATCTAACCTAAAATTTCTCAAAATGATCCAATTGATTGCTGGATAAACGACTTTTATATCGCGATTTTGAAAATAAATTTTGGAATTCAAGAGACGATTTCTCTTGATTCTCTCAACGACATCTCACCTTCAAACACTCCTTGGACATTAAAATCATTGTAGAAGAGGAAGAAAGCAAGAGATTCAAGGATTTAGATGTCTAAATAGTTCTATTACTCGGAACATCCAAGAATGCTTTACATTGTCAAAGAAAATGCGTATATATAGGAAAAATTGGGCGTGACCCTTCGATGTGCCATTTCATCTTCAAGCAATGGCTCAGATGAAATACTTGGATGCAAATCATCACCATTAAATTGTGTCCATTTGATCGAAGATGACAAGCTTAGATTTTGTCACGTCGCAAGTGAAGAAGAAAAAGTTGCATAATGTCTGTGGTTTGGTCTTCATCGAATTCTTTGAATGCGTACAAGTGTCCATAGGATTCCATCGGGCCCTTTTCATCTAAGCCGTAATAACTCCTTAGATGAACGACAGAGATTAAGTCATTTTAAAAACAATTCAATGACAAAACATTATGCGCCATGTGAAGATTGATGAAGATTGATGAAGATTTAAAAACTATTTAAGTGAAGATTGATGAATAGATTCATGAAATCGCATGCTCCAAAATGCGCCATGTCAGCTACAGATAAAAGAGAGAAAAATAGTCCCTCATGACAGAAATCGAGGCAAAAACGCATGTATATAAAGGAAGCGGCCTCAGTGTGTTAGTGAATATCCGTTAATAGATGCTTAACCCGCTAATGACGTGTGTATACATTCACACGTGTGCCACATGACGACACGTAATCCGTTTCGCCACATTAGCTACCACGTCAGCAGAAGATATTAATCAATTTTTTAATATTTTTAATTCAAAAATAAATCCAAAGAAATTCAAAAAATTTTAAAAAAATTAAGAAAATTCTAGAAAAATCCCTAAAAATTAGAAAATTCATACCTTTAAAAATATAATTTCAAATTAATCCAAATTTTTCTTGTTTGATTAGGAATTAAATAATCTATCATTATAAAAAGTCAAATTTAATAAATTATTTATAGAATAAATTTTTATTTAAAAAATAAACTTATTTATTTTAAAAAATAAAGCTAGAAAAATAAATGAGTATAGATAAAAATATTTTAAGATTAAAACCCAATTATAATCTCAAATATAGAGTGAGAATAATCTAATCTCAAATATCTTTCTTAATTATTTATGATTATCCCTGAAATAGTATATTTTGAGATTATAACTTCAATTTTCCTTGAATGATAGATATGCACTCAAAACATGATAACATGCATAAGAATGAAATGTTTTATGCCTTATCAGTAGCTTCTCCTGCTTTGGACAAATTATAAACATGAACTTCCTCGAAGGAAGGAAACAACACATGCTTCCTACATATGCTTTTTAAGTTCTACATGTTTGTCAAGCTTATGTCTCTTAACTTTGGGGAAAAATGAGTCCTTTGGTGAGTCTGCACTGGTCATCTCTCATTCTTCAACTGATATTATCTCCACCATTTTATTGTATTTATTTTCTACTAAGATCTACAGGTCAGTGGCACTATTGAGTTCAAATGGTATCTTCTCTAGCTTTGGACAATTGTACACCGAAACTTTCTCCAAGCAAGGAAACAACAAAGGCTTCATGCATATGCTTTTTAAATTGTTCATGTTTGTCAAGCTTATGCATCTTAGCTTAGGGAAAGATGAGTCATTTGGTGGGTCTGTGTTGGTAATCTTTGATTCTTCAGCTGATATTATCTCCACCAATTTATTGCAATCATTTACAACTAAGATCTTGAGGCATATGGCACTATTGAGCTCAAATGGTAGCTTCTCCAAATTTGGACAATTGTCCACACAAACTTCGTGCAAGCAAGGAAACGACAAAGGTTTCATGCTTATGCTTTTTAAGTTTTGCATGTTTGTCAACCTTATCTCTCTTAACCTAAGGACAAAATGAGTCCTTTGGTGGGTGTGCATTGGTGATCTCCGATTCTTCAATAGCTATTATCTCCATAATTTTAGTGCATTCGTTTAGATGTAAGATCTGGAGGCCTGTAGCACTGTAGAACTCAAATGGTACCTTTCTCCAGCTCTGGACAATTGTCCACCCGAACTTCCTCCAAGCAAAGGAAACAACAAAGGCTTCTTGCATACGATTTTTAAATTCTTCATGCTTATCAAGCTTATGCGTCTTAGCTTAGGGAAAGATGAGTCATTTGGTGGGTCTACACTGGTGATATCCGATTCTTCAACTTCTATTATCTCCACCATTTTAGAGCATTTACTTAGACATAAGATTTGAAGGGTTGTGGCACTATAGAGTTCAAATGGTAGCTTCTCCAGCTCTGAACAGTTGTACAGCCAAACTTCCTCCAAGCAAGGAAACACCAAAGGCTTCCTGCATATCCTTTTTAAGTTTTGCATGTTTTTCAACCTTATCTCTCTTAACCTTGGGAAAAATGGGTCCTTTGCTAGGTCTACATTGGTGATATCTGATTCTTCAACTGCTATTATCTCCACCATTTTAGTGCATTCATTTAGGTGTAAGATCTGGAGGCTTGTGGCACCGTTGAGTTCAAAAGGAAGCTTCTCCAGCTCTGGGCAGTATTCCACCCAAAGTGAAGTCAAGCAAGGAAATAACAAAGGCTTCTTGCATATACTTTTCAAGTTTTTCATGTTTGTCAACCATATCTTTCTTAACCTAGGGAAACATGAGTCCTTAGGTGGGTGTGCATTGGTGATCTCCAATTCTTTAACTGCTATTACCTCCGTCATTTTAGTGCATTTACTTAGACGTAAGATCCGGAGGCCTGTGACACTGTAGAGTTCAAATGGTAGCTTCTCCAGCTATGGACAGTTGTCCACCCGAACTTCCTCCAAGCAAGGAAACATCAAAGGCTTCTTGCATATGCTTTTTAAGTTATGTAGGTTTGTCAAGCTTATCTTTCTTAACCTAGGGAAAGATGAGTCCTTTGGTGGTTGTGCATTGGAGATCTTTGATTCTTCAACTGCTATTATCTCCACCATTTTATCGCAATCATTTACAACTAAGATCTTGAGGCCTATTGCACTATTGAGTTCAAATGGTAGCGTCTCCAACTGTGGACAATTCTCCACACAAACTTTCTCCAAGCAAGGAAACAACAAAGGCTTTCTGCATTTGCTTTTTAAGTTTTGCATGTTTGTCAACCTTATCTCTCTTAACCTAGGGAAAAATGAGTCCTTTGGTGGGTCTTCGTTGGTGATCTTTGGTTCTTCAACTGCTATTATCTCCACTAGTTTAGTACATTTATTTAGATCTAAGATTTGGAGGCATGTGGCACTGTTGAGTTCAAATTGTAGCTTCTCTAGATTTGGACAGTTGCACATCCAAACTTCCTCCAAACAAGGAAGCAATAAAGGGTTCCTGCATATACTTTTTAAGTTCTGCATGTTTGTCAACCTTATCTCTCTTAACCTAGGGAAAAATGAGTCCTTTGGTGGGTCTTCATTGGTGATCTCCAATTCTTCAACTGCTATTATCTCCACCATTTTAGTGCATTCACTTAGATGTAAGATTTGAAGGCTTGTGGCACTGTTGAGTTCAAATGAAAGCTTCTCTAGCTCTGGACAGTTGTACACCGAAACTTTCTCTAAGCAAGGAAACAACACAGGCCTCCTGCATATCCTTCTTAAGTTTTGCATGTTTGTCAAGCTTAGCTTTCTTAACCTAGGGAAACATGAGTCCTTCTGTGGGTTTGCATTGGTGATCTCCGATTCTTTAACTGCTATTATCTCCATCATTTTAGTGCATTTACTTAGATATAAGATCTGGAGGCTTGTTGCACTGTAGAGTTCAAATGGAAGCTTCTCCAGCTCTGGGACAGTTGTCCACCCAAACTTCCTCCAAGCAAGGAAACATTAAAGGCTTCCTGCACATGCGTTTTAAGTTCTGTAGGTTTTGTCAAGCGTATCTTTCTTAACCTAGGGAAAAATGAGTCCTTTGGTGGGTGTGCATTGGTGATCTTTGATTCTTCAATTGCTATTATCTCCACCATTTTAGTGCATTCATTTAGATCTAAGATCTGGAGGCCTGTAGCACTGTTGAGTTCAAATGGCAGCTTCTCCAGTTCTGGGACAGCTGGTCACCCAAACTTCCTCCAAGCAAGGAAACAAGCTCGAAAAATGAAGTTGTTTCCTAGGTGATAAGCAGCTTTCTAGATTTGTCAACCGCATAGATCTAATCACGGAGGGTAATTTCTGAGAGAGCAAAAGACCATCCCAATCTTCATTGAACTCGACTCTTATTGTAAGCTGGAGTTCCTCCAATTGCTCCAAGCCATCTAAATCTTTCAAATAGATCTGTCTCCCCAAATCTTCACCGATGCTGTCCTTCCATCCTCCCCTCCACTTGTAGACTCCAGCATTCATGATTAGCGACTGAAGACCTGATAGCGATGAGATCGCCTCCTTGGGGATTCTCGTCAATCTTTCGAGCTCATCCAAATTCAATATTCTCAGCTTTCTCAGTCTCCCCAGCTCCTCAGGTAGTAACTTCAAGGAGGTACCTTTTAGACTGAGATACCGCAGTTCAACTAGCCAGCAGATTTCTTTGGGTAGGTGCTCTAAATTCGTTCGGGAGAGATCTAAAACAGTTAGAAGTGGCATCGACATGAAAAATGTGGTCGGAATCTGCGGCAGCGTAGAACCAGACAGCAACAACGTCCGCAGGTTCTGCCATTGGGGCCAGTCTTGCAGTTTTCTTATCCTATTCGACATGAGCGATGTCCTTTCTGCACGTGTCCATCTCTCCATCTGTGCAAGCTCCAGCCCCTTTGATGGATCCACCACTACAATCTTCTTCTTGTCTGCCTCGCAATCGCCGTCAGGTATCCAGAGCGCCATCTCGCGGATCATGTCGTGGAGTTTAACAGATTTTTTTGAAATTTTTGTTTCGTGGCCGTCTTCCAACAAGCATGCAGCCTTGAGAGCGGTGATGGCCCTTTGGCCGCGAGTACGAGCAGTACGCATGGAAGAGCTGGATGTTTCTAGGAATCCTTCTCCGACCCAGAACTCAATGAGCTGGTCTACGTTCATGACGCAATCCTCCGGGAAGAGGGAACAATAGAGAAGACAGTCTTGGTGGCCTTCATCTTTAAGCCTGTCAAAACTGAACTTTAATATAGTACGAAAGTCTTCTATCTCTCTGAACTCTGCAGCCGCGCCTTTGAGCGTCTCCAGAGCCGCTTCCCACTCGCAGTCAGTGAGGGCTTCTGCCATGGCCTTGCCCACAGTTACTAGAGCGAGCGGCAGACCTCCGCATTTTCCAGCTACCTGCTTTGCAAGAGATTTCGTGGATGCATCCAACTTATCTATGTTCTCCCCTACGACTTGACAGAAGAGCTTCCAAGAGCTTTCTTGATTCAGGCAGTGCACTCTTACCTTCTGATCAGCCTCCATTTTGGTGCAGACTTCCGCTAACCGCGTGGTGAACACTATCTTGCTCCCTCTGTTTGCAAGTGAGATTCCAACGTCGGGGAGGTCTAGTTCCTTCCAGAGATCATCCAGCAGCAGAAGGAAATTTGTCTCGCATAGGTCCCTGCACAGCGTCGTCTTCCTTCCGTCTCGATCTTGAGGAAGCTTGCGCTTTTCATCGCGGTCAGAGTACCCCAGCCGGTCAAGTATCTGCTTCTGGATGCCATCAATGTCAACCATATTTGAAACTGTGACACTAATCACGAGATCGAATCGCCTGGACCTCTTGTCGAAGAAGTAGTTGTTGATTTCTTTTAAGAGGGTCGTCTTTCCTACTCCTCCCATGCCGTGGATTCCGATAATTCGAGAGTCTTCGTCCTCCACCAAGCCACAGATCTGGCCCCAAATGATCTCCACGCCTATCACGCGTGAAGATCCTTGCAAATGAACCACGGGATCCGGCGGCGCCGGGGCAAGTACGGTGAGACCCGTACTCTCGGCCGTTAGCCGACGGACAGCTTTCAAAAGCCGGTCAACGTGGCAGCCAAACTGATAAGAGGATTGCAGAGAAAATCCCTCTCTCCGCTGGAAGTCATTAAGGAATATCTTCGCGTCGGCCCCGACCTTCCTGACTTGATCCCGCCAGATCTTGGCTTCCTCGGTGCTGGTCTTTTTCGTGCCTACCGTGTTTAATCTGATGCGACAGGTCTTCTTCTTTACCCGTCAGATCCGTCATCTCCCGTTCAAGAACCTCCGCCCTGGACGAAAGCAGAAACATACAGGTCACGCCGCCAAAGGCTTCCTCCGTAATTCCCTGTAGGAGAGATCCCAGAAGTCCGGATATGTACTGCCAGATGAATCCCGCACATGCCGATCTCATAGTCAGGAAGCGAAGCGAGAGAGAGAGAGAGAGAGAGAGGAAACACGAAACACGAAACGGAGGAAGAGTGTTCCGCGAAACGTCCAACCATGACTTTGAAGAGTGAAATAAATTTAATAAATTTGTGATAGAAACTGGATACTCCAAATTTAAGAAGTTCTAGATCCAAATGTAAATGTCTTACCATTAGATGAAAATTGAGTGTCAAAATATGTTCAAATATGTACATAAGTACTGCGAAGGTCTAATAAAGTAACATGATAATCACATGGATATATTATACATTTTATCTCAAATGATGTCGATACTCTTCAGCTCAAGGATGGATATGATCCTTCGACTCCAATTTTAGGAAATGGCGAGAAGCGGTAGATTTTGATATCAAATCCATGAATGAGAACCAAGTATGGTACTTATACCCATTGGATATAAGTACCATATTCATAAAGAAGATTAGTGGTGATGTACAAGTTGACACCTTCAAGACACAGTTAGTAGTGGAAGGTAAGGTATTGATTATAAGGAAACATTTGTACCATTTGCCATGAAAAAATCGATTTAGATTTTTCTACCTATAGAGGCATAGTAGATTATGAGATCTGACCGATGGTAAGAGGTGTATATGATATAACTTGAGGGTTATACATCTAAGGAGTTTCCAAACAAAGTGTGTAAGGTTCAAATGTTCATTTGTAGATTGAAGAAAATATTTAGGAGTTGGGATATGATATTTGACAAGGTAATCAATTCTTATGGCTTCATTAAGAATAAAGATGAACCTCATGCATACAAGAAGATCAGTGGGAGAGTGATCACTTTTCTGGTATTATGTGTGGATGATATCCTACTCATTGGGAATGATGTACATATGTTATCATCAATGAAGTTGTGGCTATTAAAGAACTTCTCTATGAAGGATTTAGAAGAAACAACCTATATAGTGAGAATATACATGTATAGATATAGATTGAGGAGGTTGTTGAGATTATCCCAATCCATCTATGTAAATAACATTTTTAAAAGGTTTGGCTTTGAGAACTCCACAAAAAAGTTTCATATTAATGAGACATGGTTTAGATATCTAAGGAGAAATTGTCTATGACTCTTAAAGATAAATTGTTGATGGAGAAGATTTAGTATGCCTGAACAATTAGATCCATCATATATGCTATGTTATGTATAAGACCGAATGTTATGTTATGCTTCTAGAAATTTTTAAGATAACTCGGGTAAGAAAACATTGGGAGGTCGTAAGTACTTGGAAAGGATTAAGAATTTATTTGTGGTCTATGAAGAAGAGGAGATAAAGCTTTACAATTACACTGACTTGAGTTTCCAATCAGACTGAAGGGATAATAGATCTACATCTAGATTCCTATTCACTTTGAATGAAATGTAATGTCTTGGAAAATATCCAAGCATACTGCCACTTCATAACATGCTAATTAGACATGATAATACATGATTATTAATGCATATTAAGGCATAAAAGATTTCATTCTTATGCATGATATCATATTTATGAGCATTTATCTATCATTCTATGAAAAAGTCATTATAATCTCAAAATACTTTAATTTAGGGTTAATTATGATCAATTAAAGATAAATTATTTTATAACCCATCTTTAATTGAGATTATAAGTAGTTTTTAATATTAAATAATAAGGGAAATCATTTTATAAACATTCAATTAATTTTCTAAAGTTAAAATCATAAAAGAATGAATGTATTTTTGAAATAGAAATTAAATCTCTTTTTATTTATTAAATTTGAATTTTTATAATGATAGAAATTTGGATTAATTTGGAGTTATATTTTGAAAGTTATGAATTTTCTAATTTTCAGGGATTTTTTTGGATTTTTTTTGAACTTTTCTGAATTTTTAATAAATTTCTAAGGATTTTCCGGAATTAAAAATCAATTTTTCTAATTTAAAATCAAATTTTTTTCAGATTATTTAAAGCGCGTAGGTGACGTGGCGCAATCTGGAGCGCCCAATCAATCGCGATCAATGACCAGGAACGCGATGCGACGTGGCGTATCGTGGGACGTCCGATCACGCGTGAAATCTCAACCGTTGATCTTCACTTAAGTGAAGGGGGGTACGTGACGAAATCGGGATCACCAGATACGTCTTAATCTCGACCGTAAATCGTGAAGAGTTATAACGATCGAGATTAAATCGACGGAAGAACACATCTGATGCGTCCGATCGCGGTCCAACAGCTTGCGTTTCTAATGCGTTTTATAACGCATGCGACGTGGCTTCATCTGATGGGTCCGATCGCGATCCAACGGCCACGCCTTAGCGGTAACGATTCGCATTGATGTGTTTCATCAGAGCCATTGATGCGTTTCATCGGATGGTTACGCCCAAATTGCCTATAAATTGAGATGTTCTTCGAGAATGTCAAGCATTCTAGAACAATTTGAGTAAATCAAGCTGTTTAGACACCAAATCTCTTGAATCTATTGATCCCAATCACTTCTAGACTCATTTTCCCGTCCGAGGAGTGCTTAAGATCAAGATTTTGACTATCAACGAGGAAGAAATCGACGCTTGAACTCCACGAATCATGATTTTCGTATTTTGATTAATAGCCTTGATTCCGGCGATTAATTGGATCAATTCGATCGCAATTGTGGGTTAGGGATCGTGTTTTATCCTAATCTATATTTTTTTAGTATTTAATTTTGTTTTAGAATAGTTAATTAGTTTAATTTCAGTCTTAATTTTGGTAATTTCGTTCTTACGATTTTTGGAAATTTTACCTCTCTTCAATCTTCAATTTCTCCGCGAAATCAAAGTCAAATTCATTGATTTTTCATTCTGCGGATTCGTCTTCAAGTCCTCTTTTCATAAAATACCATTTTCCTCAATTTCTATCATCGATTCATCGTCCGATTTGATCAAATTCGAAGAGATAATCAAGAATTTCCCTAATTCCTTGTGGATTCGACCCATAATTATCATTATACCCCTCAATTCGAATTAATTTCATAAAATTGGTAAGTTTGAACTTTATTTTGACACGAGACCGTGTGTTTTCAACGACCTCGCGGTCTCGCTTCGTCACCACTACAGACTTGATAACGTAGACTGAGTACATCATTGCAAGTGATGTTTCGAAACAACAATCCAGTTGAAAATTTTTTTCGTAAAAGACTTTGGTGTTATTCCATCAGTCTTAGATCATACTCCCTTGTTGTGCAATAACAATGGTGCAATAACATAAATGTATCATCAAAAGTCAAAGCTTATTTTAATGCACTTTCACTTGATTATATAAAGCTAATCGCAAGAGTGATAACATGCAATTTATACATATAATTATGTGATTATTAATATAAATTTGGGCATAAAACATTTCATTCTTATCCATGTTATCATACTTTGAGTGAATATCTATCATTTCATGAATTTTTAAGTTATAATCTCAAAATGCATTATTTTAGGGATAATTATGCATTATTAAAAGAATGTATTTTATACTTGTTATTCTCACATATATTTGAGATTATATTTAGATTTTAATATTAAATAATAAGAGAATATACTTTTTTATATACTCATTTATTTTTCTAACTTTTATTTTCTATGAGAAATGAATGTATTTTTTAAATTTATTCTCTTGTTATTTATTGAATTTGACTTTTTAAAATGATAGATATTTAATTTCTGATCCAACAAAATAAATTTGTATTAATTTAGAATTATATTTGAAAGTTATGAATTTTTATTTTAGGGATTTTTCTAGAATTCTTCTGAATTTATTTGGATTTATTTTGAATTAAAAATATTAAAAAATATATAATTATATCATAAGCTGATGTGGCAGTTGACGTGGCAGGGGTGATTACATGTTGTCACATGGCAACTTATGTATACGCCATGTGGCGCACGCTTGCGCGTGTGTGCGCTTGTGTGCACATGTGGGCACGAGTGTAATTACTGGGTTAAGCATCCATTAAGGACTTTCACTAACCCACTATATATACTAAGTTTATATACCCGTCCAATAGCATTTGTTTTTTTCATCTGGGACTATGTTTTTGTTTAATTTTATGCAAGCGACGTGGTGAGACGAGAAGCGTCCGATCGACGTGAAAAGATGCGATTTAATCTTAGCCCCTCATTTTCACTTAAGTGATGGGCGTACGTGGCAACATCTAAGTGGATAATGATTTGTTTTATTAAATAGTTCAATCTTGGCTATTTATCATGTTTACATGAGGAGTTATAATGGCCAGGATTTTAAGAGCCATTTGAGAATCTAAAACATGGATTCATGATCGAACGGACGAGATCTCGTGACGCTCTCTCTTTACACGATCACGTGACACGATCCTCACACTCTGATGAAGATCCGATGGTCACGATTTAAGGATAATGATTGGCCTCGTCGTATTCCATTACGAACATTAATCTCATCTTGGAGAAGATCCGATGGTCGCGCCCAATTTCAAAATATTATAAATTCTCTCTCTTCAACGAGAAATGTATTCTTGGATGTTTTGGGCTATCAAACTGTTTAGACATCCCAATCTATGAATGTCTTGATTTCTTCTTTTTGTAAACTCATTTCTGCATCCAAGGAGTGCTTGAAATAAAGATTTCGTCGAGAGAATAGGGAGAAATCGCCTCTTGAATGCTAAATTTCATCTTCGGAATCGGAGAATGAAAAGCCCTTGATTTGGTAATCAATTGGATCATTTCGAGCTCAAAATTTGAGTTATATTATGTGTTTTTCTCCTAATCTCTCTTCTTATGTCATTATATTTTAATTTCTTAGATTAATCGATTTTAGATTTATTCTTGATTTTCTCTCTCTTTGCAATAAAAAATTCTATCTGATTTTTGTTTCTTGATTTCTCTGCAAATCTTGATCCAAATTGAGTGATTTTTTATTATGTGGATTCGTATTGGAGTTCTCCTTCTAAAATTAGTCAAAAATCTAATTTCTCACCTCAATTCCTTGTTTGATTTTGATCGAATTTGAAAAACACTTTGAAAATACCTTAATTCTCCATGGATTCGACCCTTATTAACCATTATACTATTTAATTCATGATTTTAGAATATGTTTTGACACATCTCCATGTATTCAACAACGACATGGATTCATCTTGTCAAGGAGATGTAGCAATAGAAAGAGTTTCATTGACTTACAATATTACAGATCCTCTAACTAAGCCTTTTGCTAAAGATAAAGTATAAACATTCTTATCAAAGGATATTTGACAAGGATATTGAATTATTTGAAAAAGAATAATATTTTTTTATTTGACTCATGTGACTATTGATGTGGACACACTAGTGATAAATAGTGGGTGCTCTTTGGACAAAGATTTTATTAAATTAATTCATATGAATCTCTAAATTATGTTTTATCTAACTATTAGGGTTAATTTATGTCATGGTTGTGCATGTGGTCGTAAGACTTGAGACACCAAAGACATCTTGGGGATGGATGATTGTGTTTTGATTATGACTTACAAATTCCCAACTGCAGCATCTCAAAAATGTCATTTATTGGATATGACGTGAAGTCCTTGAAGGTAATAATTTGGTCAAGATGGGATCATCCGCCTTTGATATTTGAGGAGATTGACTCAAGGAGTGAGATGCAATGAAATCTTTGGCCAAGTTAATGAAAATATCAAAATAGGTATTCTCGATAATTTCCTTTACACATCAATATTAACTCGAGTGACCAATTAACATTTGATAGTTGACCATACCTTAATTCATAAGCAAGTTTTGTATGGATGAAAGATTATATGTACATGGTACTAATGACCACAAGGTTCCATAAAATTTTTATACACTCTATATCTCCTAGCGCGTGTTGTAACTTGGCACCTAACAAATAGACAAATCAACCCTATTGATTGGGTCAAATTGATCCTTGATTAATTAATCTATCTATTAATATAGATAAATAATAAGGTTTACCAATAAGTATTATTAGGTTATTGGTAGATATATACATAATTATCAAGGATTTTGTGAAAATTTCACGTACCCAATGTCGATAAATAGGGACAGAAAGACCACAACTCGTTCAAGCCCTGTAGAAACTTTCTCCTTTTTTTCTTTCTCTAGATAAACGAGCGTTGAAGAGTAGATTTAATCGTCTAGCAATCTTGTCGATACTAATAGAGGTTAGACACTTGAACATTTTTTAGAATTCCTTCAATGAACCCTCTAAGTATTGATTTTGTTCTACTAGATGATATGATCATAAGTTTTTGGCGCCTTGGTGTTTTGAATGTTTAGTTCAATGTATTTCATTATGTTTGATGTTTTCATATAAAAAAATTTGAAAGCCTATCGAGCATCAAGTCCTATCACATATTCAAACTTGAGACACCAAAGACATCTTATGGATGGGCAATCGTGTCTTAATTATGACATAAATTCTAAGCCACAAGATCTCTAAACTTTTGTAGATTAGATATGACATAAAGCCCTTGAAGGTAATTGTGTGGTTAATATGGGATCATCTGCCCTCACTATAGGAGGAGATTAACTTGAGAAAATATGAAAATTTTCAAAGGGAAACCTTAAAATCACGAATGCCAAAATTGAAAAAGGGTCATGTGTTCACAACAAAATTCAAAATCTTTTAATCTGCAAAATTTCTACTAATCACTAACACAAAAAGTTACAAAAATGTATATTCTTTTGTGATGGAATTCAATTAAGCAACAAGAACACATAATAATACCAAGAGGAACTATTTTTAAGTACCAAATATCAAGGGAATATTTTATTTTAGTAATAAGGGTAAATAAGGATTTTTTTCATAGTGAATCCTCACAATCACTAACACTAAAATAACAAAAAGGTATCTTTTTCATGATCGAATTATAAATAAGAAAATCCTAAATTCATTAATCAACAAGATCACTTTATAATACCTAAGGAAAATTTTTAAGGATCTTAATAAGGGGGAACATCATGTTTAAGAGAAAAGGCTAAAGAAGAAAATTTTCCTAAAGGTACCTTTAGCTGGGGGAAACAATTTTCCTAAAGGTACCTTTATACTCCCTAAAGGAACAAAATTTTAAGAGAGCCATACAGCTAGGGAAACATCAAACATTTAAACAGATAAGGGTTAAGAAGAAACTTTTCCAAGGGAATCCTTACCATCATTTACACCAAAGTTACAAAAAAAAGAATCTATAAATGATGGATTTCTAGAGAGGATAATTCTAAATCCAGTGATCGACAAGATCGAATATAATCCCTGAAAGGGAAATTTTAGAGGACCATAAATCAAGGGAAATATCATATTTAATGGAAAAAAGGTAAAGAAGAAAATTTTCCAGGGGAATCCTTAAAATCACTCACACCAAAATAACAAAAAGAGTATATTTTAGAATAGGAGAACTCTAAATCTCAATAGAAGAATTCTACATCTGTTAATCGACAAGACCATCACATAACCCCTACAGTAACAAGTTTTGAAGGACCATAGAATAGGGGAATTACCGCATTTAAGGGACCATAAATTAGGAGAAATAATTTATTAAATGGATACGGGTAAAGAAGACAATGTACCCCAAATTTCAAAAAAGAACTCTAAATCTATTAATCAACAAAATCACTGAATTTTCCTTTTTTAAAGTACTATATACCAGGGGGAATATCATATTAAAGCATTAACTTAGAAATTTTCCAAGGGAATCATTACAATCACCAACAATAAATTACAAAAAAGGTATCTTTTCACAAACATAATTTTGAACAAGATAATTATAAATATATTAATAGATAATATCCATATGTAATCCTTGAAGGAACAATTTTTCAAGAAAATACAACTACGCGATTGGTACTGGACATTCTCAAATCTCTACCGATACCAAGAAGGGAGAAGGGATCTTGAGAGAGGGGAACTATGCAGCACAAATGCATTTTTAGTAATTTTCTTTTTTTTTTAATGATGGGCTAGACTAAGGGGAAGTAGGCCTGACCCATTTCTAGTTCCTAATTAAGTACTAAGTCCATGATGGAGATAGACCCTCTCACTCAATATAGAATTGGTAATTTGGTAATCTGATTGATGATCTAGATCTTCACTGATGCCCTTTTGGTCTAGATTGTAGATCAAATTGACATATTGACAATCTAGCAATCTGAATTGACTAGGTTGAACTATAGTTATTGGATAAAGTAATTTGGTGACCAAGATCATTCATGGATCAAGTATTTACGTTGATCGGCTCGATGGATTGACAAGCCATCAATCCAATCATTGGGTATGATTTTCAAAAATCCATCAATCTGACCATTAACCATGAGTCAGCATCGAGCGAATCAAGATCAATCCACATTGGATGGTTGAATTGATCTCGATCAGCAATCCCTATTGGTAGTGATAAACTATAACTTTCCAACAGTTTTATTTGCATCATGGACTGTTGTTTGGGCGTCCTGACATGTGGATTATTTGCCATGTTTTTAAGGAAATTCCAAACTTAACCTAGGACCCATTCTAGTTTTGTGTTAGGTTCACATCCTAAACTAACCTATGGAACAAAATAAAATATAAATATTTTTCTCTTGCTTCGTGTTTAGAAAAATGTAACTTTTAATTTCAATTGATGATGATGAGACTAAAAAGGCTAGCCTTTAAAAGAGAATGTGACTAATTATGATAAAGTTAATGGGATGTGACATTGATTAATATTGAAGCATTAACAAAATCTTGGTTGCCTAATGTTCATATGAATTGCAATGTCTCTTAATGAGCCTCTTGTATTTCTTATCTAATTTCTCTTGTCCAAAGAACTTTGAGCATCAACATAAGCTCAGATTGATAGGTATTATTAGGATGTGATGTTGATAAGCCTTCCAAAATTTTAATAAAAATATCGAATGTAACAGAATACATTGAATTAGATATTTAAAACACCGATGCACCAAGAACTGATGATCCTATCATCTAGTATGTATTAGACAATATCCTTGTAGAGTTCACTTGAAGGGGTTCTTAAAGTTGTTCAAGTGTCCAGCCTCTAGTGGTATCCACACAATCTCAGGATAGTTAGATCTCCTCTTTGATGCTTTTCACCAAGAAATAAATAGAAGAAAGGAGATTCCCACAAGGCTTGCATGTGCACCTTGAGTTATGTTTTTTTTCGCCTTACTTACAAACATTGGGTTTGTAAATGTTTCACAAAAATCCTCATAATTATGTCTATATCCACCAATGTTCATGTACTTTATGTGTGTAACTCTCTAGGTTTATATATCTCACTAGTTAATAACTCTATAGAATCAATACCACCTTATTGGTCAACCTTATTAATTATCTATATTAAAATATAGATTAATTAATTAAGGATCAATTTAACTTAATCGACAAGTCAAGTTCTCAGTCAATTAGGCACCAAGGTACACCACGTATATTAGGAGATATGGAGTATATAAGAACTCTTGTATACAACTTTCTCGTTATCGTTTATCATATATATATAATCCTTTATATGTACGAGACTCATGAACGACTTTGGATATGACCAACTCTCAAACTTATTAGTTAGTGCTAATGAATAGAGAAAATCATTGGGAACTAGTTTTTCAATATTTTTACTATCATGGTCAATGATTTCATCGTATCTCATTCATCGAGTCTATCTCCTCAAATACCGAGGGCAGATAATCCCATCTTGCCCACATAATCATCTTTAAGGATTTTTTTTGTCATATCTAATATATGTCATTTTGGAGATCATGTGGGTAGGGATTCATAAGTCATAATCAAAACACGATCATACATCCATAAGATGTCTTTGGTGTCTCAAAGTTAGAGGACCAAATACATAACTGTGACATGGATCAACTCGATTGACCATTAGAATAATATTATTCATAAGGATCAATTCAGTGAACTCTTTCTCTAAATAGCACTCATGATCTATCCTTGACGTCTCCATATTTATGGCTATAGGATAAGTCATTCTAATCATATGAGTTGGATCAAATAATGTTATTATTTCTAAATAATTTAATATCCTTCTTGAATATCTAATAAATAGAAATGTTAAGAACATATGTTTAAAATCTAGTAATCATCGTAATTTATTTGGTCATTGCAAATGCTCATAGACTTTAATACAAATATCACACAATAATGAAAATGAATAACTTTCATTTCAATGGACATAAATGGGAAACATGGAAGTGTGATTGGCTTGTAAGCCACATAATATCTATGAGGTATCATGTCATAGTGGTACTCACACCTTTCATCTATAATTGAATCACTCCAACTCAAAACATCATGTTTATTCTTGATTGAAATGTCATTTTGTAACCTCTTGCATTTTTGTTGTAATAAGCAATGGTTGAAATAGAAAGTCCTCACATAATTTATTTGACACTTTGAAGCCGAACATTAGTTTCTAACTAACCTTGGTGAAAATGAACAAGTCCTAAAAGAATAATCTTATTAAATTGATATTCTTCATCACTCTCTTCTCTCCCATTCATGGTATCTTTTAGAGTATGGGACGCTAGTGTCATCCCATTAGTGGCCCTCCTTCTAAATACATCCTCTCCTCTACATTTAAAGGCCCACATTCTCTAATTTTTATACAGGTTAGAGTTTTACCCTTTCACATGGTATCAAAACTAACAACTCTCTTCAAGGAAATCTAGGTTTTCTCAAGTTGTTTGTGTGTGTGTGTGGGTGGGTGGGGGGGTTATAGAATAATGGTTTATGAATATTAAGGATTCAAAAAAGAATTAATAGGAAAGAGATAACAAAAAGTGTAGAGAGAGATATAAAGAGATGAAAACATAAATATCAAAGAATGAATATAGTACTATATATTAAGGGAGAAGGAGAGAAAGAGAGTAATAGCTCTACCGAATTTGGATGAAATTTTTTCATTCTTCACTACTTTGTGGAGGGTTGTCTAGGCCCAATTGGGGTTGATAGAAGGCAACAGCTGTCATAAGAAACCAACATAATGGAGAAGGTTAATTGAGATCAGGGGATTGGATTGGAGCAAATGAGTTGGCATAGTTCATAGAGAAAAATAAGAAGCAGAGAAGTCAAAGAAAATTTATCTCTCATTTTCTTGAAGAACATCTTTGGGTTTCTTTCAATTTTGATAAATTTTCAATTTGACAAGGAAATAAAAATCAGCCCGGTATTTAGTTTCCTCCCATTTCGGAGGTCCAACAACCCCATTTTCTGATTGTACCAACAAGGTTCTCTTTTGATACACAAAACTCTCTTGGTGCTCACTAGAATTTTAGGGTTGGCAGTGGATGTTAAAGAATTTGAGGCATGAAGAGCTTGAATTTCATCCAACTCTAGTACGTAGACGATGTTGCCATTTTCACTACCCAAACCAATCCTTTTCTAATCGACAAGTCATGAAAATCACAGAAATTCACGTGTTGTGGAAATGATGAATCAAAAGTTTATTTCGAAGTCAAGTTCAGATAAATATTTTCTTAGGAAAAGTTTAGAATAATAGAGATGTGTTCATGACCCCCGTGATGGCCATAAGCATTCATCGACAATGAAAAAAGCGATTGGCTGACACGAGGGCTGAAGTTGCAAAGTCAATCATCCACAAATTTTTCATCGACATAAGATTTCTCATATATCGAACTCTCCAATTGTCAAGGAAGAAGTAGATGATTGTGCGCCCTTATAATGGTGAAATTCTATAAAATCATCACAAGAAACTATAGCTACATGTTTTTATGTCAACAATATTTTTTAATACTTTTATTTAGGCACTTCAATTTTCACCAAGATCCCTTCATCATGTCCATCGCAATTGCCGCATGCTTGTAAAAAAAGTGGAAATGCTGATGAACATATATTTTTTAAAACTATTTTTGGGCTCCAAGTGGTAAAATAAGTTCACTTAATTTTTCTAATTTTTCTGGCTTAGATGCCATCAAAATCAGACTTAAAAAATGACCAAGACACAAGGAAAATACCAAAATGTCCTCTAAATGGGCTTAATGGGTCGACCACATTTAACAAAAAGAGAGTGTCCAAGGGTCCAATGTGAAAGGTAGAGCTAGACTGGATAAGAAAATATCTATGCATGATATAATTTGAGAAAACACCGGTCTCGTCCACAAAAGTACGTTCAAATACCCAAAAAAAGTTCAAAAACCTTTCAATACCTTTTAAAAGAGATCGGGATCTCGCAATCAATGGACAGGATTGAGGAGATGGTGTTGGACTTCTTAGGACACAATGATAAAAAGAAGGAAAAACTGATGTCGATGCGATGCGCTGCCCTTCTAACCAATCAGAACCATTCTGACATCATTGAACCCAGATGGTGGTCAGTTCACTGATAGATCACTAATAGATGCACCATAATGGATTTAATCATGGAAGCGTGATCATGCATGAAGTTGGATAATGTGTCAGATATTATCTATAAGATCATGCAAATATTTGTCAACTTATGATGTGTTAATGCATAGATGGATGCACAAAAAATATGGATTACCATCAATTAAATGATCTAGTATGCAAGCTTTTTTGTACAAGCACACATTCACAAACCAATCAGTGGGCAAGTAGTTTTCGAGATAAGTTTTCTATCATCATGGTATTTTGAAGTCAATCATCTCAAATGATGATGAGGTTCAAGCTACAGGGAAGAACACCATGAATGTGAGTCCTCTTACTGCAGTGAAGAGATGGCAATGAGAGAAGGAGAACCAATTATAGACATATAACTGAGGTGTTTTTGTACAAAGACCCTTACTGTCTTATCCACATGTCTACAACTATAGGAAAGATTATTCCATCCATCCAATATTTTATGTTGATGGAAGAGATGTGCTTTGACTGATCAACATCAAGCTATGTTTGTGTCTATCTTGTTCTCATCCATTGGATGGATGGGTATCTTTGGTATTTGTAGTCCATTTCAGAAAGAAATTCCAGGGTTTTTGTCATCCTGGACATTGGACAAGGTGATGTCGGTGAGAGTGGAAATGTCATTTATCTCAATTTAACATGCACGGAAGAGAGAATGGACTTCGCCCATAGCAATCATGCTACGTTGGGAGGGTCAGAGAGAGAGAGAGAGAGAGAGAGAGAGAGATGACTTAACCTCACCCCAAAAAAGCTCCAAAATATGGTGATCACATTGCAGATAAGTATTATGTCTCCTCACCCGAAGATGAGCTTAAGAAATATGACGATGACATTTAAGACAATGAGAGGGACTCTGAGGTACTGGGTGGCATAGATGAGACCAATGAGTTGCCCTTTCAAAGTCTTCAAATTTCCTGTGGCTGAGATCTCTGAGAAGCTCCATCCGCGTGGGGCCAGCAGACGGTCCTCGTTCAGAATTGCCAGCCCATTGGCCAGTAATACAAACCCTTCCAACACCCTCCACAAACTAATCATCTTTCTCTATCTAAAAAAGAGCTATTTCCTCTCCTACACATGAAATCTCTAGATCAGCAGAATGAAATTGCCTCATTAAGAAGATGACGATTACAACAAAAATGGCGAATACTCCATTTCATTGAAAAAGGAACAAGAGTTTCTGTTCAAAATTTTGTAATGCAGTCAAATATGCATGCCCTTAAAGAAGAGGTTGCACTCTTTATCCATGATGAGAAAATACAATTATTCTCAATGTTTATGATTTTTGGATTACCGAGGGCCGTCATGCTTTAGATTAATCATTTTTATGAAGAAAATTCAAGATTCTGGCATAGGCAATGCTCCAAAAGAACGCCTTCAAACATCAAGAATCACTAGAATTACATTCGCTCGAAACATCAGACTCTGGATGTTTTCAGTCAAATCAAAACTGAAAGCCATCGCACTTAGGATTAATCCTTTTAATGAATAAAATTAAAGATTCCGGCATGAGAAATCCTCCAAAATAATGCCTTCAAGGGTTAATAAGAATCACTAGAATTCCATTAGCTTGAGATACAAGACCCCCCGACATTTCGAATAAAATCAGAATTACGGCATGAGAATGATCCATTACTGATTCATTCTCGCACCTGAACGTTAACACCTGCTCAAAATTATTCACTAGCCGTTTTTCAAAGAAAGGAACGCCCAAAACCGGTAACCGTATTTGAATAAGGCGGATCTACTTCAACGTATCGAAGTTTCTGAAATATAACTATAAAAAAAAAGCCTAGATTGATCAACGTATTGCAAATAGATCGGTCAAAAATTTGTACGATGAGTGACTGAAAACTTCCACCGAGCAGGACGGCAGAGATCTAAAGCTATAAAAAGGAAAAAAGAGAATACTTCGTCGAGTACCTGCGAGGCCGAGAAGAAGAAGAGAGATTGACGGAGAAGGGAGGGTGAAATTGACAAAACAAAAATATATTTGATTTAGAAAATATATATAGATTTTGTCACGCAGCTGGAGTAGCTCAGTTGGTTAGAGCGTGTGGCTGTTAACCACAAGGTCGAAGGTTCAAGCCCTTCCTCTAGCGCACGTAAATGCACGGAAAATCAGATAAAAGGCTCTCTTTTTGGTAGAGAAATTGCCGATTTTTGGGCCATCCCCTTTTATTATTTTTAAAAAGTCTTTGACCACTTATTTTTTTTAAGAAAAGATAGAATTGAAGAATGTTTTTGTAGACATTTGATCATGACTAGAAAGAATTGGAAGGCAATATTTGAAGTATTTGAATCAATCGCTCGCCCGACTAGCTCAACTTTTCGGTATCGAGATTGTTTGATTATTTGCATGTGAGATTGTCGATCATTTTGTCTCTACCTCTTCTAAGGAACTTGTTCATTCTTGTAGAGCAAGGATTTTGGATTCAATTCAGTGTCCCGAGCTGTTTCTATTCAAAGGTTGTATCATCAATCATGCCCAAATTGTCGCCCATATCATCATCAATACATGCGAATCATGCCCATATCAATCATGAAGATATGTGTCACATGCTCCATGATAGAAGTGTAGGAAGGGATATGAGAATCATCAAGATCTTGTCTCTTTGAGATGATAGAATGAGGGGGAAAAAGGATCAATCTACTCCGGGGAGAAGAAGTCGATCCACTCAAGTAAGCCAAAAAGGAGTATATGAACGATTTCCAATAATCAAAACATAAGATTATTCGATACACGCCCACATATCTCTTCAAACTTCTCGACTTTCCTTCCAAATCTTTGGCGAAGAAATCTCGTAGATTGTCAAAAGTATGGGTATATGGAGTAGAGATTAGACCTTGAAAGACCTTCTTCCCTTCATAAAATGATGAAGAAATCTTTTTACCCCCGTCGGCCTCCGTTCATCGCATTATTATCCAATAATTCATCGTTTTAAAGATTAAGAGCGCAGATAATGTTCTAGATTTCATCATCTTCATCGACCCGTTATCAAGTCGAGTTTTTAGCCTTTCCTCTTGAAGTCTTTGGATGGGTCACTTCATCGAAAATCTATCTTGAAATCTTGACATACTTCTTTCCCTCACTCTGTTCTGTTTTGATATTTTGATATCTACCCAAAGTAAGAAATAATCTAGGAGATATCCTGCTGATTTTGTGGCAGATGAAGGACAGTTTCTTCTAGAAAGGGAGGGCCCATAATGAAGACATGAGTGGGCCCAATAAGGAGCACAAGAACAACACCTGATTACTAAAATAAAAAGAGATTAACATATTTCCTTCAAAATCTCAAATACAATGACAATCTTTTTTTCTTTTTTTCTTCTTTGCAATAATGAAGGATGGGAAAGAGGGCTGGAGCTGTTGATTTTGGGCAAATGAGAGGGAGAGAGAGAGGGCAAAATTTTCTCCTGAAATTTATGTACAAGGCCGGCCAATAATCTTTAGAAATCAGCCATCTAAGCTTCCAAGTCTCAATGCATGCTTGCATCTTCCCTGATATTCTCCAAGTCTTCCTGCGAAAGCAGTGTCTTCTTGAGGCCAGCACCAGTCTTTTCGTATGGCTGGGCCATCTTCCTTAGAAACTGCATAAATCAAACAGGAAATAAGCAAAGTCAGCATAAACTGTGAGGGCAAACAAAAGTCAACTCAAACCCATTTTCTGGTCAAAATATCGATCAAAACATATGCTCCCAAGTCAAATGTATTTCTATTCTAAGTTTTTTTTATATAGTCAGAGACCCTGATTCTAGATTTCCAAGGAGAAGAGTATTCAAGATTAATTCAGCGCTCACAAGAGGGTAGTTGCAGGGTCATTCTTTTTTTTGCCCTAGTAATAATATATGTAATGAGCAAGAAAAAGGTTAGTATTGTAAATTATTGAGTCATACATTTCTACCCTAAAGGTTAGCAAAACCTGAACGAGTCCTGCCTTTTCAGAAAATGCATGCTTCAGCTGTGCAGTTAGAGTTCTTGCCATGAATTCTTGATAGATTGCCTACTATCTTTCCTTTCTCTACTTTCCTTTTTGATAAAATTCTTGAAATCAATTCTTGGTATCTTATCATGCTCGGTTGAGATTAAGAAGAGAAGAGACCTCGCGAGCTATGTGTAACGCCATGTCGGTGCTGAGATTCAGGTGGGCATCGTGCATATGTGAGAGAATCCACCCGGGCAGTTTACTCCTCTTGTCCTGACGGCTATACCTGCATCAGGAATATCTTTTTTTAAACCAAAACAAAGCAACCGTGGGTTGTGCATTCAAGCTTTTTCAAAAATATTCATCCATGATTATGCCTCATTCTCAGAATCAAGTTAGAGTATTTTTCCAACCATGCGGACAGAGAAAATAAGGCCGTGTCAACAGAAGAATTAGGTTTGGAGGTTAGAACTTCCTGATCTCCCTCTCTCTCTCTCTCTGTGTGTCTTTCTGTCTATCTGTCTGTCTGTCTGACAATTTGAAAAATAAAATAAAATATTTAGAACGGACATGACTTCTTGCGATACACGCCACAGAAAAATGGGTCGGCAGAAAGGAGAAAAGGGATTATCCACAAAAAAGGAAGAGCCTAGGTTATTCACATTAGTACCCCTGAATTTCTATGGGGAGAGGCTATGATGACAGCCACTCACCTTGTAAATCGACTGCCAGCTCCAGTCTTAGAAGGTCAGTCCCCTTTGGATGCTCCAACTAATTTTCTCCCAAACACTACATTAAAAAAATGATCTTGGCCCACATATGTTTGGATGCGAGTTCTTTGTTTACTTATACCCAACTCAGACTAATAAACTCTCTTTGAGATTGGTAACATGTGTATTTCTGGGTTATTCAAACACACAAAAAGGATATGAGTGTTATAACCCCACCAGCAGGAGTAATTGTATCAAGAAATGTGACCTTCACTGAAGGGAACTTCTATTATGAGACCGAACAAAGAAATTCTAACAAGGACTGTCTCAACAATCAGAGGAATAATGGAATAGACAGGATTGTCCAGTCACAGACCATTACGCCACAGAAGAGGAAATTCTCAAGAAGAATCTTCTGCAGTCACACTACCTCAACCTAATGGACAAATAGATCCTGAGCGAGGAAAAGGAGAAATAGCTCCTGATATTAGCGAACTGGAGATCACAGAGGAGAATCCCGAAGTGTCACCAGAAGCACTGGACAAGCCTATAGCCCTTAGGATCAGTAAAAGGACATGGGTCAAGAATACAGCACATCCAATTTGTAATGAAAGTTTAGGAAACTTTCTGTTTCCTATAAAGTATTTCTTACTGCATTAAACCAGGAAATTATTCCCAAGAATAGTTACAGGGCTCTTAGATATCCACAATGGCTGTAGAGTTGGGTGCATGGAAAAAAAATCAGCCATGAGAACTCGTTAAAATTCCAGAAACTAAAAACAGATCAGATACCAATAGGTATACACCATTAGGGATAAATCTGATGGAAATATAGAAAGATATAAGGCTCTATTAGTAGCACAAGGCTACAGTAAAAACTATGGAATTGATTATGGTGAAACATCTGCTACAGTGACAAAGATGAATACTATCCGCATTCTGATATCCTTAGCTGCTTCTCTAAATTGGCCTCTAATTCAGTAAGACAGAAGGAATGGATTCTGGTCAGAGACGCAATGCCCCTGCATCTGAAAGGGGGAAAGGTTGAGTCAACAGTAATGGGTGAACTGGCAGAAAGCCTAAGGTTGGCATCTTCCCTGAAGGAGTTTGAGCGTTAGGAGGGCAATATCAAGCATCAGCAGTGATTGTGAAGGGCTTTCAAACAGCCTTTCCCAGGAGATCAGCTATTCCACAGCTGGACCTCCTGAACCATCTTCCATCTCTATCTCTTATTCCTGTTTCACTTCCATTGCGTACTCTATGTTGGATTCTATTTCCACGTATTTTCTTGCCCTGCTTTTGTTTGGATCATTCCACATTCCTTCATGGTGCATTAGAAGAGAAAGTCTACATGAAGTACCACCAGGCTATCGTACACAAGATAATAAACCTGTGTGAAAACTCAAAAAATCCGTGTATGGTCTGAAACAGACACCACACGTCTGGTTTAGAAGATTCTCTCAAGTGGCCAAGAAAGCCAAATATACCCAATGGAATGAAATATACACTGTTCTGCATACACTCCAATACAGGGGAGTAACTATTCTATCAGTCTATGAAAACGACATCATTATTACTAGAAATAACCTCAGTCAGAGAGTTATCCTTGAGAAGCATCTAATAAATGAATATAATATCAAAATTCTAGGCCCTATGAAATGCTTCTATGGAAGTAGCATATTCATCTATAGGTATTTTAATATCACAACAAAAAAATAGATTGGATCAACTCTAGCGGAAACTGGTTTCACAAATTGTTAACCTACTAATACAACCATTGATAGCACAGTCCTAGGACTTCCAATTTACAGAGAGCACATCAGGTACTCAGGTATCTCAAAGGGACTACAGGCTTGGGACTAATCTTCAGACGACAAGGTAATGTAAATCTAGAAAGATATATACTAATGCTGATTTTGCTGGATCTCTTGTTGATCACAGGTCAACAACTGGTTATTGCATTCCTCGCGGGCAATTTGGTCTCCTGGAGGAGAAAGAAACAAGTGTCTCCCTATCAATCACTGAAGCAGAGTATAGATCTATGGTACAAATGTGATTGGAAAAGTTATTTGGGTAAAATGTCTTTTACATGAGCTCAACCTCCACGAGGAAACACCAATAAATCTTATGAGTGATAACAGATCAACACTACGGTCCAACATGACTGTATAAAGAATGTTGAAATTGACAGACATTTCATCAAAGAGAACCTGGACCAACCTAATCTGCACCTCCTTTAGGACAGCAGAGTAACCTGCAGACATTGTTACTAAAGGACTGCCCCACTGGATTAGCTTAAGGGGTTGGTAGGCAAGCTAGGAATGGCCGATATCCACTCCTCAGCTTGAGGGGGGAGGGTCATTGGTCCTAGAGCCATTACTATCTCTGAAAGTAACATGTTCAAATGACCTTGTTACCCTTCATTAAAGATTTTTACTCCCTATAAAAGGAGAGGTAGTAGCTGTACCTAAGATGACTCTAGTTAAAAACATTTATTTCTTTTTCCCCGACCCTTTTATGCGATGGATGCTCCAAAAAAATCTCTCTAACGTGCGCCAAGGGTATCAAAGTTTTATTGATACTTTCTATCTCTATGCAGTCTGAGGAAATGGATAACTGATAAGAAACTATACCTCTTGTCTGCAAAAATCATCATTCCATAATCCGCCTTCGAGCGAATCACTCTTCCAACACATTGCGCTGCCTGTCTCTGTTCCCTCGCATGTAATGAACACCATTTTAAATTTACAGATAATTTTGCACCTTTATAAATCAGAGTAGCAGGTTACATACCACTGCATCAAAGGTCAGAAAATCTCCCTCATTTATCTGAAATGTATCTCTCAAGTACTCTAATCTGGCCCGTAATATCCTGTAACAAGTTAAGAACAAAGCACACAAATAGTAAAAAAAGATCAAACTCCAGAGGTAAGTGGGACAAAATTGAGAACTACCGGCTTAGGGTGTATTGGAAGGGAATCCCAAACATGATAACAAGCCTCCCATAGTGTCGGTCGAAGTCAATGCCTTCTGCAACCTTTCCCCTGTAAGAAATGCGAAAAAACAAAGCCTAAATACTTGCACAAACTTCAAGTAAGCAACATGATTAATTATTAGAATATTTGGAGTTTAAATAGAAGTCCTCAGTTAATTTCATTTTTTGTCAATAAGTTATCTTAGAATTTTGACTTAATACGAAGAGTAATTGGACTCTAAACAAAGGCCTGTTACTTGGTACTGATGTCTGCAACAGACAAATGACAACCATTTCTAAATAGATGAGCTTTGTTCGTTCTCTAAGTTTTCTTCTCTTCTCTCTGAAGAACAAGTCTATCTTTCTTCAGATAGAAAAGAGGCCTATTACTCAGAAGAAATGGCAACCATTTATAATAGATGAACTTACTTCATTCTCTAGGTCTTCTTCCCTTCTCTCTAAAGAATAAGCCGAAATCTTTTTTCATATTAAAAAACAAGAAAATGTCTGGCAACATTAACCTGTATAATTTCAAATGTTCATTTACTTTTAAAAATTAGGTGAAGAAAATCGAAAATTACCTGGCAACAGAGAAGAAGACAGCACCTCTGCCACAATCACATGCTCTGCGATAATTATCCAGAGCCAAGGTAGTTTCTACCACATCCTGTGTTTCAATGAAGATCAACTTATGCTGCATAATTTCCTGAAACGGAAAAAGCATAAGTTAGAATGCAACGACCCTCATAAAATAAACCAAAGATCAGCCAAAAGTGACTCATCAGAAAAGGCAAAGACAACATTAACCTGGAGCTCATAATTTTTTTATCATATATAGCATTGAGATATGTCTTTACCACAGAGACATTTTAGTAGTTGTATCTCAGGTTCTTTACAACTAAGAGCATTTAATAAGTTTATTCAAGTCATCAAAAGCATGGATCTTTTTGATTGAGGCTCATCATTAATATGATACTCTTGAGGTAGCCCTTCACTTCCATGGGCACTTCAGTAATTATTTCTCAGGTTCTTACAGTTATAATTTTAGAATTGGAAGAAGGGGCCCCAGCCCTCATGGTGCATTCCAGTGACCCTCCCTATAAAAGCCTGTAAATAACTCCAGGAGGACAATATTTTCATTGCTACAACTGAACCATTGTAAAAACAGACCGAGTTGCTCAACGAACATTCCCTTGGATGCTATAAAAAGCGGTGAAAAACCCTAAGATGATATGCATGATGGGCACTGTCCCTCTACCTTCTCTCTAAAAAAAATATTATTAAGAAAGAGAAAGATTCACCTGCAAGATCCCCATTTCATTCCAGTTATTGATGATGGTGTCCATATAAGAGTAGCTGACAAAGAAGCAGACAACACCATCAGGCACAGCAGCCACCATTTCCAACAGAAGCCTTCCGTAGTTCCTAACAACTCCAGGATCGCTACGCATATCATACTTTGTGCTTACAGGAAGTTGGTCGCTGAAAAAATATCTAATAAGAATACATGAAAGTAAGATTATAGCATTAAAAACCAGTTACCTTCCGCGAGTTAAAACCATAGGGCATATGCAATCTCTTGTCAGAGACATCTGAAAACTTCGACTGATAACTGGTTGAAAGTTGAGAAGTCGAGGATACAGGTCAATGGGGCTAAGTGTTCCAGAGGTTATTATAACTGACTGGAAACGGTCAAACACTGGCTTGATTGCTAATGAGGCATCATGACAGCTAAGCTGGACTTCCGCGAATTAATGATTTCAAATTATTGATTCAAATAAGCAAGGACAATGGGGAAACTTGGTATTTTTTACCTGCAATACTGGGTCTGGAATATTAGGCATCCTCTCGTCAAAGGGCTCGATTATGATAGAGAAACCTTTTGAATATGTTCCAACCAAAGCGGCAAAGTCACAGACAGTCTGTACTGGCAGATACTCATCCGTATCAGTAATCTCAAGAGTAGTCATGAGCGACTGCAGTCTGTCGTAGCAGAATTTCAGCATTTTTTGATCAATTCCAGCTTGAGAATGCAGCGAAGCAACAAAGCCGACAGGGCTTTCAGTTTCTACGTTCTCAGTGTCCAGTCTCCCCTTCAAGTAATGAACCAACCTATTGTGTCAAATGGGTATGTTTAGAGTAATTACCCCATTGACCATGGAAACAAATTTAGAAAGACATAAAGTTAAGTAAATAATCAGATTTATTCTTGATTTCTTGTGTAATCAACTTCACTTTTGGTCAAGTGTGACAAGAAGGTAGATTTTTTTAAGCATGTGCAGCTCAAGGTCAATGTCAGCAAGTAAAGCCAAATCCAGTCAAAGAACAGTCAAACGAGGGCCAATGCAAGAAAAATGAAAGTCAAACAAATTTAAAATAAAGTCATAACATAATCACAATCGTATGATCTCATTACTTTAACGATCTCATCAAGGAAATTAGCATGACATCATCTACATAATCATCAGAATCCAGAAATCATCAAGATTGATTAAGGGAATTTAATTGCAACCACTCAAAGTATACATACTAACTATATCTGCATTTAAAATCCAACACTTGATCGGGTATTTGAGTGTACTTTCACAACCTCCGTAAGACTGACAGGAAATGCTCAGCCTTCCTGATATTCCCGGGGACGGCCTCCTTCAAGATGTTCTCAGGTAGTACCGGATTAGCAAGCCACGAGTCGGTGACTGATGGGGTAAGAAGCAATCAGTCAGATCTTCAGGAAATACAAAAGAGGATGTAAAACAATATAGGTTTTGCCATTGTTGTGCATACTGGGGAGATTTCCTCTCTGGGCCAGGCCTTCAACAAGCCGATTATACTCCGCCCGCAGTCTACCCGCATCTGTGGCCTTCAGCCTTCCTAAGCAATCCACTTTGATTAAAGCCAACAGCTTGCGAACAAACAGAATTTCCAATCATATATATACCTGTCAATCTCTTGCGTCATCCGGCTTAGATTCCTAGTGGCCCCATCGAGAGTCACTCGACGAACACTCACGCTCAGCGCTTCAATGCACACATTATCAATATTATGAGCCTCATCAAACACCACAATGCTCTCCCTCTGCATCTCCCTAGAGATGATCTCGGCGACCTTCGGGTCCAACAAATACTGATAGCTATAAACCACAACATTGGCGTAATTCACCATGTGCCTAGCCAGAAAATACGGGCACCACCCTTTTTCCTTCCCGAATTCCCTCAATTCCTGAAGCGTGTAGACTCCAGGAGGGAGCAAAACAGCTTCTGGACCCCCAGAAGTAGCACGGTCGTACAATTCAAAGAAGGAACAATTAGGGATTGTCCCCGGAGGTTCCTCGGCGGCTCTAGAACGGATCCAGCTGGCAGTTAAACGGCGGCAAGCCGAATCTACGGAATCGCGAGAAGAAGATGAAACGACGGAAGGATTGATGCATAAATTCTTTCTAGAGCTTAACCCTAGGGCCAAGAGGCGAGTGCTTGCAGGGAGGTGGTTGTAGAGGAGGCGGAGCTCGGCTAGGGTTTTCTCCATCTCATGGACGGTGCGAGTGCAGTAGACGAGCTTGAGCGGCTGACGTGGACGGGCGAGGATGTAGCTGACGATGAGAGAGAGGAGGGCGATGGTTTTCCCGGTCCCGGTGGGCATCTCGAGGAGGCAGTGGCCGCGCGCGTCTAGGGCGCGCTTGAGGTCCACCATGTAGTCGTATTGCTCTGGGTAGATGTGGTCGTAGGGGAAGTAGACCGTTACGTCGTCGATTTGGAACTTCATCGCCTGAGAAATCTCGTATCGCTGCCGATTCCGGCGTGGAATCTCCACTGCACAAAAACCCCGCCACGCCGACTAATTTTCGGGGACAACTTATATAGAGACAGTAATCGTGGGCCGAATGGTAGCCCAATAGCGGAAACGGCAATCTGATCAGATGGCCCTGATCATGATTGAAAAGTAGTTGATCCAGGAGTAGATCAATATACCAATGAGGATAGTGATCGAACGGTAGCTAGTAGCTTGGCCAATCAGTTAGAGGGGGAGAGATTTAACATATAAAAAATCTGACCGGAAATCAATCATAGACCCTTAATCAACGATCAAATTGATTTGAAGGTTCTATGATTGCAAAATCTGATCTCATACATCAATCATGGGGATCTGATCAGCGATTGCCGTTCGTTAGCGACATGAGGGGTGTGAGGATTTGGATTGAAACTTGATCTTGATTGAGCCGAAGCGGATAGAATGGTTGATATCGATTCCCTAAATGAGGGTCGATATTTCACTCTTTCCTCATAAGTTTTTCATAACTCCGCCGATTGCGCTGCCACACCGTTGTCATCTCTTCAGGGGTTCATTACTCTTGGCTCCTCAATAACCCACCGACTCCTCAATGACCACCTCTTTGGAACCGATGATCTACATGCATTGAATATGCTTGTTCAAAGTTACATCCCACTCATATTATGGCTCATTCTCCACAAAAAATAAACTGATAGGCTCCACAGCACCTAAGCAAGGTGTCCATGTGTAGGGGAAAGAGTGATTTGATGACTAAAGTGCTCTAGATTGGTTTTGGCATCAACAAGTGCCATGGAGGAAATGTGTTGTCAGCCTTGACCTAGTTCCAAACCATGACCACTCTTTGTATGGATCTACATCCCCCCATTTGATCCACAAGTACCATCTTGACCACAAGTTCAGATGAGTGGGGTTAGGCCGATAGAGAAGGTTATTGTTAACACAAAGATTTGAAGAAAAAAATTGAGGAAATAGTCAGAACACCATTGCCTATGAGTCTCTTGATGGGTATTATGTAGCCTACAAGCCAATCACACTTTCATCTTTTGTTTATATTCATTGAAATAAACTTTTATTCATTGCCATTCTCGTGTGATGTTTGCAATGAAGTCCATGAACATATGCAATGATCAAGTGAATTATGATGAGATCATAATATATCGATCGCTGGTCTTTAAACATATGTTCTAAATATTCCTATTCGTAGGATATTCGAGAAGGACATCGAATTATCCGGAAAGAATAATATTATCTGGTTTGACTCATATGATGAGTATGGCTGATCCTGTGGCCGTCGGTGTTGAGACACCAATGATAGATAGCAGGTGCTCTTTGGAGAAAGAGTTCACTGAATTGATCCGTATGAATCCTTGAATGGTATTATGCCAAATTGTCAATCAGGTTTATTCATGTCACGGTTGTGTACGTGATCCTTTGACCTGAGACACCAAAGACATCTTATGGATGGATGATCGTGTTTTGACTATGACTTACGAATCTCTAGTCACGGGATCTCTAAAACGTCATAAATTGGATACGACATGAAGTCTTTGAAGGTGATTGAGTGGTTAAGATGGGATCATCCGCCCTCGGTATATGAGGAGATCGACTCAAGGAATGAGATGGGAGTTAAATACATGGCCAAGGTAGTGAAAATATTAGAGAAGTTGTTCTCAATGATTTCCTACTCGCATCAGTACTAAATTGAGTGACCGATTAGGGTTTGACAATTAACCATACCCTAAGTCATTCATGAGTCTCGTGTGGATGAAGGATTATACGTACACGGTAACCAATGACTGAAGGGTTCCATGAAAGAGTTCTAATATAGTCCATATCTCCTATAACACGTGGTGTAGCTTAGCACACACCGGGCTGGATACTCAACCTGTCGATTGGGTTCAATCGATCTTTAGTCAATTAATCTATATGTTGATATAGTTAATTGATAAGAAGGACCAATAAGTGTTATTGGGCTGATAGAGTCATTAACTGGTGAGATATATGGACCTAGAAGGTCACACACATAAGGTCAATAGACGTCGGTGGATATAGACATAATAATAAGAGTTTTTGTGAAAATTTCACATTCCTAAACTCTATAAATAGGGGAGAACGACCATAATAGATGTGCCCATGCAAGCCTAGTGGAACTTATCCTCCCTCTTCTCTTCCTCTCGTGGTGACGAGTGTTCAAGAGGAGATTCGATCGTCCGGAGACTGTGTGGATACCGCTAGAGGCCGGACGCTTGAACGGTTGAAGAACTCTTTCAAATGATCTATATAAGTATGAATTTTATTCTATACTAGATGATAGGATCACCTAGAATGGATGATTAGATCATCTATTCTTGGTGCTTCAATGTTGTTGAATGTTTTGATTCAACACATTCCGCTGCAATCATTATTTTGGTCGAAGACTTGGAGAGCTTTTCGAGCCTCAGATCCCAGCATATCTCATCATGGATCTTAGAGGCAATGGTGGGCTGAATCGTTCTAAGATTATCATCCTGCAAAGCTCTTGACAATGCCATTCAAGAGTGTTCTAGTTGGTCAAGAACAATTGATAGTGCAAAAACTTCTTAATGATTGGATTAAGTTAACTAAAATGACCTTGGAGAGATTGATCACCTTGCCTGTTTAGAAAGAGGAACTCATACAATTCGATGGTCGACGTGTTGTTGGTTTGGTTAGTGTACTTGTCTCCAATGCAAGGCTTATTTCACTTGCTAGTATAACACAAAAAGGGACTCAAAAACATGTTTCAATGCTCTGAAACCCAAGTTGACGCCGATAGAATTGATATGTACCCGCATAGCATAAGGAGGGCCCATCAAGTGGTGAGGGGAGAGCGAGATGAAGTACCCGAGTTTGAGTGGTGAGAAAGTCTAAAAGCCCAATGTTCACGAGCCATAATTGAGCCTATTAAGGATGTAAGTTGGGCAAGTGAGCAAATGGTGATAGTTGATGGATGAGGCAAGAAGATAGGCCAATAATGGCAAAACAACATGCAGTGAAGGAGACACATAAGCTGGTGGAAGCATTGCATACACCTGTGACATGATAAAAGAGGAGAAAATATCATGAGCAATCAAGTGTCAGGGCTAGTGCTGCCAAGGGTAGCTGCCACCGTCCACCATGGCACCCGACCTTCCCCAAGGTCACTCCTACTACTACTCAAGGCAATCACCCTTGTCTTGCTAGCCTTCATATAGGTAGGCTGGCGCCTCATCAACTACTGCCTAACTAGATTCCCACCATTTTCCCACTGATGTCGCTTTTTCGATCGCACGTTTGTCATTCTTTGTTGCCTTGGTTGGAGCTAAGGGATTTGATGGTTTTTTTTTTCAAATTTGATGATTCGCCACCAATCCCTACTATTTTGTTGATGATGCCATCTAGATAAACTTTGATGTTGCTTTATTTGATTATGACACATCTCTCTTGCCCATCGTATATAATATATGGTGTGGCCTTTATTATGGCTTGTGGGCATCCAGCTTCACAAATTTCCTTATTTCCCATAATCTGCATCATCAATTGATAGAGCTCCGATTGCCACAACTTTCTCAACCTATGCAATCTAGGAACAATTCAACTTGGGGATTCTCACCTAGATGTGTCAGAATCTTCATGATTTGCTATCTTAGTCTATGGCCCTAATAAAGCTGGCACTAACGCTGATGCATACTGAGAACATGCTAATTAGACACGATAATACATGATTATTAATGCATATTAATAAAATATTTCATTCCTTTGCATGTTCTTATATTTATGAGTATTTATCTATCATTCTATGAAAAAGTCCTTATAATATCAAAATACTTTAAATTAGGGTTAATTATGATGAATTAAAATAAATAATTTCATAACCCATCTTTACTTGAGATTATAAGTAGTTTCTAAAGTTAAATAATGAGATAAATCATTTTCATAAACATTCATTTAATTTTCTAAAGTTTAAAACTTAAAGAAATGAATATATTTTTGAAATAGAAATTAAATCTCTTGTTATTTATTAAATTTGAATTTTTAGAATAATAGATAATTAAATTTCTGATCAAATGAAATAAATTTGGATTAATTTAAAGTTATATTTTGAAAGTTTATGAATTTTCTAATTTTTAGGAATTTTTCTAGAATTTTTCTGAAGTTTTTCTGGATTTCAATGAATTTCTAAGGATTTTCCAGAATTAAAATTCGATTTTTTAAATTACAATTAATTTTTCAGATATTTGAAAAGCGCGCAAGTGAAGTGGCATGATCTGGAGCATCCGATCGCGTCGCGATCGAATGGTCGACGCGGAAGGTGACGTGGCAGCGTAAGGGGCATCCGATCGCACAAAGGATCTTGACCCTTGATCTTCACTTAAGTGAGGGGGTACGTGGCACATCATGATTCATCGGCGAATCATTTTCTAAACGACTTAATATGAGCCGTTGATCAAAGGAGTTATAACGACTCAGATTAAATCGACGGAAACGTATCGAAACGTCCGATCAGCGATCCGACGGTGACCGTTTGATGCATTTTTATAACGCTTGCGATGTGGCTTCATCTCGAGCGTCGATCGAAGATCCAACGACCACGATTTGACGGCAACGATTCGCATCCGATGCATTTCATCAGAGCCGTTGATCGCGAATTAAAGCTCGATCGAACGGTTATGCCCAAATCACTCTATAAATTGATATGTTCTTTGAGATTGTAAAGCATTCGAGAGTAATTCAAATAAATCAAACTGTTTAGACACCAAATCTCTTGAATCTCCTGATCCCAATCGCTTTTAGACTCATTTCCGCATCCGCGGAGTACTTAATATCAAGATTTCAACGATCGACAAGGAAGAAATCGACGCTTGAACTCCACGAATCGCGATTTCCAAATTTTGATAAATAGCCTTGATTCATGCGATTAATTGGATCAATTCAATTGTAATTGTGGGTTAAGGATCATGTTTTATCCTCTTCATTTAGCATTTCATCAGAGCCGTTGATCGCGAATTAAAGCTCGATCGAACGGTTACGCCCAAATCACTCTATAAATTGATATGTTCTTCGAGATTGTAAAGCATTTCGAGAGTAATTCAAATAAATCAAACTGTTTAGACACCAAATCTCTTGAATCTCTTGATCCCAATCGCTTTTATACTCATTTCCGCATCCGCGGAGTACTTAATATCAAGATTTCAACGATCGACAAGTAAGAAATCGACGCTTGAACTCCACGAATCGCGATTTCCAAAATTTTGATAAATAGCCTTGATTCAGGCGATTAATTGGATCAATTCAATTGTAATTGTGGGTTAGGGATCATGTTTTATCCTCTTCTATCTTCATTTAGCATTTAATTTTGTTTTAGAATCGTAATTTTAAGTAATTTTATTCTTAATTTTGGATTTTCGCTCTTAACACTTTTGGAAAAATCATCCCTATTCAATCTTCAATTTCTTCACGAAATCAAAGTCAAAATCATTGATTTTTGATTTTGTGGATTTGCCTTCAAGTCCTCTTTCATAAAATATCATTTTCCCCAATTTCTATCACCGATTCATTGTCCGATTTGATCAAATTTGAATATATCATAAGAATTTTCCCTAATTCCCTATGGATTCGACCCTTATTTACCATTATACCCCTCAATTCGTGAATTATTTTGACACGTGACCGTGTGTTTTCAACGACCTCGATGTATCATCTCGTCACATATTGATAGGAGCAATATTATTCACATCCTAATGTTGTTATTGTCTCTCTTTTCTAGAAGGAGTGGAGAGATTAAGCCCTTCCATACCACTTTATTATATGCAAAATGTGTTCCAAGAGCTGTCCGTGTACCACTTAGTGTTAGGATCTGGGGTCGATAACTTTCTGAAATTT
Source organism: Lemna minuta (assembly GCA_024174645.1). NCBI lineage: Eukaryota > Viridiplantae > Streptophyta > Magnoliopsida > Alismatales > Araceae > Lemna > Lemna minuta. The sequence continues at coordinate 13,616,584 of CM044104.1, read as the reverse complement.
TGATCAAAACATCAATTGCAGCGGAAAACATTGAATCGGATATTTAAAATGCCAAGCCACCAATAGCAGATGATCCTATCATCTAGTATGAATGAGAAAAACATAAAAGTTTCCTTGAAGGAGTTCTTGAAGCTATTCAAGTGTCTAGCCTCTAGCGGTATCCACACGGTCTCCGGATGGTTGGATCTCCTCTTCAAAGCTCTTCACCAAGAGAGAAAGAGAAGAAAGGAGAGAATTCCCACAAGGCTTGCATGGGCACCTTCAATTGTGGTCGTTCTCCCCCTATTTATAGGCATTTGGAATGAGGTTTTTTCATAAAAACCCTCATAATTATGTCTATATCCACCAACATCCATAAGCCTTATGTGTGTGACCCTCTAGGTCCATATATCTCACTAGTTAATAACTCTATAGACCAAATAACATCTTATTGGTCAACCTTAATTAATTATCCTTATCCACATATAGATTAATTAATCAAGGATCGATTTAACCCAATCGATAGGTTGAGTTGCCAGCCCATTGGGTGCCAAGCTACACCACGTACTCTAGGAGATAGGAGTATGTAAGAACTCACTTATAGAACCTTCCCGCCATCGATTACCATGTATGTATAATCCTTCATCCACATTAGACTCATGAATGACTTAGGGTATGGTCAACTGTCAAACCCTAATCGATCACTCAAGTTAGTACTAATGCGTGTAGAAATCATCGAGAAACTCCTTCTTTGATATTTCTACTACCTTGGCCAGGGATTTCATCGCATCTGTTGGGATCTAAAGCTCGAAAAGCTCTCTAAATCTTTGTCCAAAATAATGATTGCAGCAGAAGGTGTTGAATCAAAACATTCAACATCGTGGAAGCACCAAGAATGGATGATCTCATCGTCCATTATATGTGATCCTATCATCTAGTATAGAATAAAATTCATACTTACTTGGATCATTTGAAAGAGTTCTTCAACCATTTAAGCATCCGGCCTCTAGCGGTATCCACACAGTCTCCAGATGATCAGATCTCCTCTTGAACACTCGTCACCACGAGAGGAAGAGAAGAGGGAGGAGGAGTTCCACTAGGCTTGCATGGGCACCTCTATTATGGTCGTTCTCCCCCTATTTATAGACTTTGGGAATGTGAAATTTTCACAAAAACCCTTATTATTATGTCTATATCCACCGACGTCCATTGACATTATGTGTGTGACCCTCTAGGTACATATATCTCGCTAGTTAATGACTCTATCAACCCAATAACACTTATTAGTCCTTCTTATCAATTAACTATATCAACATATAGATTAATTGACTAAGGATCGATTTAACCCAATCGATACGTTGAGTCGCCAGCCCGATGGGTGCCAAGCTACACCACGTGCTCTAGGAGATATGGAGTATATTAGAACTCTTTCATGGAACCTTGCCGTCATTGGTTACCGTGTACATATAATCCTTCATCCACACGAGACTCATGAATGACTTAGGGTATGGTTAATTGTCAAACCCTAATCGGTCACTCAATTTAGTACTGATGCGAGTAGGAAATCATTGAGAACAACTTCTCTAATATTTCCGCTACCTTGGCCAAGGATTTAACCGCATCTCATTCCTTGAGTCGATCTCCTCATATACCGAGGGTGGATGATCCCATCTTGACCACTCAATCACCTTCGAGGACTTCATGTCGTATCCAATCTATGACGTTTTGGAGATCCCATGGCTAGGGGGTCGTAAGTCATAGTCAACACACGATCATCCATCCACAAGATGTCTTTGGTGTCTCAGGTCAAAGGACCACGTACACAACTGTGACATGAATAAACCTGATTGACAATTTAGGTATATTACCATTCAGGGATTCATACGGATCAATTCAGTGAACTCTTTCTCCAAAGAGCACCCACTATCTATCCTTAGTGTCTCCACACCGATGGCTATAGGATCAGCTATACTCATCATATGAGTTGGATTAGATAGTGCTATTGATGCAGGACCGGGTGCGAAACCGGTCTACACCGCGATACTAGGGGATGGACTAGGGGAAAACTAATATGATGAAATATACTAATGAAGCAACCCAGCAGAAGGCCGTCTCGGTCGTCGCCTCCGTAGTCCCTGGGGTGCGCCGAGTAGAGTCAGTCCGGGATTCCTTCCGATCCACGTCCTCGCGAACGTAAGGCCGTGAGTCGTCGAGAGGAGCTCGACAGTCAATCCGTCGGCTTGGACCACGATAGGAATCCTATCAGGTCGTCTAAGCACTCGTCCTAGTCTAGGTTCCGAAGGCGGTGGAGACAAGCGCGGGAGATACTGTAAAAGATATAGACGTCGATGTAAAGGAGAGGGGAATGTGTGCCTAACCTTCGAGGCGCGAGCCCTGGCTCGGTCGTGACGATGGAGGCCGACTGTGCGCAGCACGGACGAGCGAAGGAGGCACTCGAGGGCAGAGCTGAGCAGACCGGGACGCTGAAGCGATCCGGGCGGATAACGTACGACGAGGGTATAATTGGACGACGCGCTAGCGATAGGAGGGAGGCTCGCGTTGCTGGAGTGCGGGAAGCAGGACTCGAGGGTCCCCTTTTCTCGAAGATAGGAGACTGGAGAAGTAATGGTGCGGGCATGGGCCACAAGGGCGCTCGATTGACTTCCGTCGCAGTGAGGGTGACCGAGGGCTGAACTTCGGGCAGGCGTGGCCAATCTCAAGTGGACAAGGCCCGTCCGCAAGTTCTCGCGAGGGGAGGAAAAGGTGTAGACCACCGCGGCGATTAGGAATCCACCTTCCCAGCGCCAAGTCGGAGACCACCGGCAGGGGGGGAGAGACCGATAACCAAATGGGGGGGAAGGTAGGCGAGGCGAGGATTCGAATCTGGGGTTTTAGGGGTGATATTCTTGACGCCCCTCATCACGATCGGGCGTGAATTCAGGGAGGGACAGGGAGTCCGTCAAGGACGTGCGAGGGAATGGAGTTGTGGCAAGTCACGTGAGCAGTCGGAAGGGGAAGGGGAACCGTCGCACGGACATGCGTTTCGGCAGGGAGGGATCTTGCGATGGAGAGGGCGGAGAGTTGGGCGGTGGACGGGAATCGAGAAGGAGTCCGGAGGAAAATTCACGAGGGAATTTGGGAAGGACCCCGTCGGATGAGAGAGAGGGGGAGTCTGGTCGAGGAGTGAGGGGAGCGGAAGAGGAGAGGAAACTCGGGGTGGGGGAAATCGGGGATTTCCGGCAAGAGGGAGAGGAAGCAGGAAGCGGGGCGCAGGAGAAGGGGAAGATGATGAGTCGGACGATCAGATCGCAGGAAGGAAAATCGGGAGAGGAGGGGAAAAATGCAGTTCGAGAAAATCGTGGGGGTAAGGCGAGATCTGTGGATGGCAAAATGGAGATCGGCAGGAGTTGACGGAGGGAAGCAAATGTGGGGATGAGAGGGGGAAGGGGAGGTCCGTGGAGGGGATGATCGGAGGGGATGGCGGTGCTGCGTTCTAGCGGCGGCGGCGGCGGCGGTCGGAAGGCAGCACGTTGGTAACTAGTGACCAAGGCAAGGGGAGGCAGCGGCCTCGGCGGCGAGCACGGCGGCGGCACGTGGCGGTGCGGCGGCGGTGGCGGCGGCGGAGGCGGCGGTTGGTCTCCTTCCTTGATCCTCCTTGAGCAGCCACTTGAGAGAGGAACACTCCTTTTTCTTCAAATGACGGCTAGGGTTTGTGGGGGGGTCCCTTCCCCTCTTATAGAGCCCTTAGTGGGCCGAGAGAGGAAAGGGCCCACTTGAGGCCCACAACCCACACCTAACATAATCATAGAAAATAGAAAAAAGGTCTACAAAGAGAAGGGCTTAACGAATGGGATCCCGAAAAAGGGAAGAGCCCACCCGAAAGCCTAAAAGGGAGAGAAGAAGATATGTAAAGGCCTGCTTAAACACGTGCGGGCTAATAAAGTTCATAATGAAATAAAAACTGGAAAGATAACTCAACGCGCGCGCGAGCCCTGTGAAATGTGTCGTGGCGAGATGAGGTCCTCACTTGGTGTAGTGAAACTCGGCATCCTTCGTCTTCGCCTGTCGAGGGGGCTGGACGCGCGCGGGTGTCGGCTCCTCCGGCGCCGTAATGCGTACGGGGGTCGTACGCCACCAGCTATTCTTTCCGGATAATTCGATGTCCTTCTCGAATATCCCACGAATAGGAATGTTTAGAACATATGTTTAAAGACTAGTGATCGCTATATTATGATCTCATTATAATTCACTTAGTCATTGCACATGCTCATGGACTTCATTGCAAACATCACACAAGAATGGCAATGAATAAATTTCATTTCAATGAACAAGATACATGAAAGTGTGATTGGCTTATAGGCCACATAATATCCATCAACATCTTATTCCTTTGAGTCAATCTCCTCAAATACCGAGGGTGGATGATCCCATCTTGACCACACAATCATCTTCGTGGACTTCATGTCGTATCCACTATATGACGTTTTAGATATTCCCTGGCTAGGGATTCGTAAGTCATAATCAAAACACGATCATCCATCCACAAGATATCTTTGGTGTCTCAAGTCAAAGGACCACATACACAATCATGACATGAATCAACCTGATTGACAATTATGTATACTACCATTCAGGGATTCATATGATCAATTCAGTGAACTCTTTCTCCAAAGAGCACCCACTATCTATCCTTAGTGTCTCCACACCGATAGCTATAGGATCAGCCATACTCATCATATAAGATGGATTAGATAGTGTTATTCTTTCCGGATAATTCGATGTCCTTCTCGAATATTCCACAAATAGGAATATTTAGAGCATATGTTTAAAAACTAGTGATCACTATATTATGATCTCATCATAATTCACTTAGTCATTGCACATGCTCATGGACTTCATTACAAACATCACACAAGAATGACAATGAATAAATTTCATTTCAATGAACATCAACAAGATACATGAAAGTGTGATTGGCTTATAGGCCACATAATATCCATCACTTAGCAACCTGTGAATTATGGCCGTTGGAGTGCTATCATTTGAAACTGTATGTTGTTAGAGATTTTGCGTAGTTTGCATCCCCAATGGCTTCTCTAATTTGCTCTATGGTTATTTTCTTGGAAACTTTATGGGTAACTATGTGTTTCTAATGGGTGTTCTAGCCTCTACTCTCCATTTTCTTTTTTTAGAACCATTAGCCTTTGTTGTCTTTAGGTCACATGGCTCCAAGCCTCTTACTTATGGTGGACACCATCCAACTAAATAAAAGTAGGTCTTTCCACCACATAGTTGTTGTGACAAGTGTTAGGTGCTAAGGTCAATAAGCCCTCCAAAATTTTGATTAAAACATCAAATGCAGTGAAATACATTGAATCGGATATTCAAAACATTGAGGCAACAAAAAAAGATAATCATATCATCTAGTATGTGTGAGAAAAACATAGTTATAGGGTTTTCTTGAGTGAGTTCTTGAAGCAATTCAAGTCTCTAGCCTCTAGCGCTATCCACACGATCACCGAATGGTTGGATCTCCTCTTTAAAGCTCTTCATGAAGAGAGAAAGAGAAGAAAAGAGATAATTATCATAAGGCTTGTATGGGCACCTAGAGTTGTGGTCGTTCTCCCCTTATTTATATATGTTTGATATGTAGATTTTTCATAAAAACCCTCATAATTATGTCTATATTTACCAACATCTATAGACCTTATGAGTGTGACCCTATAGGTTTAGATATCTCACTAGTTAATAACTCTATAGACCCAAGAACACCTTATAATTCAACCTTAATTAATTATCCACATCAACATATAGATTAATTAATCGAGAATCGATTTAACCCAATCAACAAGTTGAGTTGCTAGCCCATTCAGTATCAAGCTACACCACGTACTCTAGGAGATATGAAGTACATATGAACTTCCTTATGAAACCTTGTCATTATCGGTTACGATGTATGTATAATATGGTGTTCGCATGAGACTCGTGAATGACTTAGGGTATGCTCAACTGCTAAACCCTAATAGATCACTAAAGTTAATATTGATGTGTGGAGAAAATTATCAAGAACTTCTTCTCTAATATTTCTACTATCTTGGCCAAGGATTTCATCGCATCTCATTCGTCAAGTCAATCTTCTCAAATATCACATGCGAATGATCCGATCTTCACCACACAATCGTCTTTGAGGACTTCATAACATTTCTAATATACAACGTTTTAGAGATCCCTTGGCCGAGGATTCGTAAATCATAATCAAAATAAGATCATCCATCCACAATATATCTTTGATGTCTCAAGTCAAAGGACCAAATACACAATCGTGATATGAATCAACCTGATTGACAGTCAGGTATAATATCATTCAGGGATTCATACAGATCAATTCAATGAACTCTTTCTCTAAAGAGTACCGACTATCTATCTTTACTGTCTCCACACCGATGGCCACAGGATTAACCATGCTCATCATATGAATCGGATTAGATATTACTATTCTTTCTAGATAATTTGATATATTTCTCGAATATCTCAGAAATAGGAATGTTTAGAACATATGTTTAAAGGCTGGTGATCATTGTATTCTGATCTCGTCAGAATGCACTAAGTTATTGCCTATGCTAATGGACTTCATTGCAAATGAATAAATTTCATTTTAATAAACATAAATGAGATACATTGGAGTGTGATTAGCTTATAGGCTACTGATAACATGCTATTTTTACATCAATTACATGATTATTAATGCAATTAAAGGCATTAATTATCCCAAATATAAGCATGTTATCATATTTTAAGCATATTTCTATCATTTTGTATTAATTTATGTTATGATCTTAAAATACACTAATTTAGGGATTATTATAAATAATTAAACATTATAATCTTTAATCCTAATTATAAGTGAGATCATAAATATGTTTTAATGATGAAAATATAAGAGAAAATATCTTTATTAACATTTATGTATTTATATAAATTTATTTTATATAATATATAAATGTATAAAATTAATTAAAATTTATTCTCTTATTATTTTAATAATTTGACTTTTTTTAATGATAGATTATTCAATTTTGAATCCAACAAAACAAATTTGACTTAATTTGGATTTATATTTTGAAAGTTATGAATTTTACAATTTTTAGGAATTTTCTAGAATTTTTCTGAATTTATTTATATTTATTTTTTGATTTTATAAAGTCTTTTAAATTAATTAAAAAATCACAAAAAGGGGGTATATTTCTCGCGTGTGCACGTGGATGCGACGTGGCACTCGGGGCCACGTGGCTTTGCCACGTGGACAGTGCGAGCGCCTGCGTGGCGCGGATGTGACACGTGGAGGCACATATTTATATTTACATATATAGTGTATGATAATATGTATATAGGTCTTCCGATTATCGGAAGACATTTTATTAACCCTCAATGTCGTCATACCTTATATACTCACGATATCCTTTTATTTCTTCGATGTGGGACTATTGCTCCTTCGTTATCTTTATTTCAGGGCGACGTGGCAGCGTCTCGCGCATCGAATCGGAATCAGGAGAAATCACGTGCGTAGGTACGGTGGACGCAAGGCTCACCGATCTTCAAATCAAGCACGTGCACAAAAGGGGGAATAATTGAATGCATCCGAGCCGTCCATCGCATATTATAATGGCTGAGATTATTCAAAATCGGTGGACTCACCGATCAATCACGAGCGTTGGATTAAAATCCAACAGGAGATCAAAGCTACACATCCTCTTCTTCACACGATGAGAATGCATCTTAACCACACGATCACGATCGGACGAGTATTAATCAAGACGACGATTCATCCAAAAGGCGCGCGATCGTGACCGTAGATCATGATGCATCGCTTCATCGAACGGCTGTGATTCGATTTCGTTCTTTTTAAATGCAGTTCTTCGCGATGGAAGAACGGTTCGCGATCATTCAAAAAATTCTTTGTGTTTAGAGCATCAATTCTTTTGCCATTTGTTTCCTGTTGTTCTTGACTTATTTCCGCACCATTTGAATCCTTGAATTCATAGTTTAATCGAAAGAGAAAGGAGAATTCCCATCTTGAACTTCAAACTTCGTCTTCGGAAACTCGAAATGAAAAGCCATGCATCTGGCAATTAATTGGATCATTTCGAAGGCTAATTTGGGTTAGATTGCGTGTGTTCATCTTAATCTTTCCTCATTTAGTGTTAATTTTACATTTCGAATAGTAGATTAAGTTTAATTTTAGTTTAATTTCGGTTTTTAATCATTTTCGCGATACGAATTTTCTCCTAACTTCAAACTTTGATTACTCAGCGAATTCTAATCCAAATCACCTGATTTTTGATTCCGTGGAATCGCAATTGAGTTATCTTTATTAATATACTAAAACGCCTAATTTCTAATCTCAATTCGTCGTCCGATTTGACCGAATTTCAAAGATATATCTCAAATTTCCCTAATTCTCCGTGGATTCGACCCTTAATTACCATTATACCAATTAATTAAATTGATTAATCATAAATTGGTAAGTTTAAGACTTTTTTTTACACTAAATTGTGTGTAATCAACGACCATACGATTTAGTCTTGTCAGCTACATAATATTTATCAAGACAATATTCAAGTACTTGTCATAATCCTTCAATTCATAAAAAAAAAGCTATAACCCAACATATCACTACCAAAAAATGCTTCATATTGACAAGTTGCATGTGAACATAGCATAACCCACACGTGGTGTAGTTTGACACCTCATGTGTCTATGACTCAACCTATTGATTGGGTTAAATTGATCCATGACTAATTAATTAATTAGTAGATATTGACTAGTAGATATTTAACTAATTAATTAGACATGTCAATTAAAAATTATTTGGCCTCTAGGGATACTAATTGGATGTGAACTTGGGCTTGGGGGGTCACTCAGAGATTTTTCTTCAATAGTAAGGTACAGATATAAACTCTTCGTAATGAACTTAAGGTAAAGGTTTAGGGAGCCCATGAAACCCTTGTCTTCTCTCTCCCTCAAATCTATGTGATAGGTGATGGTGTGGAGGTCATTAAGGGTCAAGGTTATGTTAGCTAGCACTTTAAATCATGTGAAAGAGGGGGATATCCATTTAGAGGAGAACTGAGTGGATATTTCTAAAGGTCAGGTGTGTGTGTGAATTGCACAATTGCATCCACAAAAACAAAAGATTGAGGATCCAATTCCACTCAAGGTGTTGTGATCATGTCTAGTATTCCTTTATTGATTCTTTTTTATTTTTCTCTATTGTCGGGCGATTGTAGTGATATCTTGTTCTACATACTATACTCTATTAGATGCCCTAGATCCCAACATCTTCCTCACACTTGATTCATTACATCTCCCTCATAGCCCCTCCTTTCTCTCGTTCTCTCATCCCCTCTCCCTCCCTCTCTCTCCATCAATATTTTTGCTCTCTTCCCCAAGATATCCCAATGTATAAGTCTCTCTCTCATTTCAATCTCCTCTCTCTCAATAGCCCCCTAATTTTGCATTTTCTCTTTGTCTCAAAAGCTTGACATTGGTCAATCTTCCTCCTAATATCACATTATTTTCCTCTTATCTCTCTCATATCATTCTCTTCCCCCCTAGTCTATCAATCTCTCTCCCAAGTTCTTTTCCTCCCTCTTAGTTAAGCTCTCAACATCCCCTACTTCTCTTGGTAATCTCTATCTCTATCTAAATTTCTATCTCAATATCTATCCCTCTACTATCGTTTTCCTCTATATTACTCAAGCTAAAAGAGGAGTTCACATGCTTTTGTGTCTCAGCCTCTTAATGTGGCATCTTTTTAAGATGTTGTGCTTAATTGTGACAACAAGAGGGAGGAAGATGATGTAGAAGTTGAGAGAGAGAGAGAGACTATGGAGGAAAGGGAAGTGGAAAGAAATGATAGGCCTCTCTAGTCATTCAAGAACTCAAGAAGCCAAGAAAGATAGGAAAAATAGACTTGTATTTGAGAGAAAGAAATTCATGTGCCACATGTGGAGATGTGGAGCACTGAAATCTCTTATAGGCATAGATCAAACAACTTGCAGTGGAAGCTACAATAATAACAGTTAGTCATGCCATAACAAGGTCCCAATTGGCACAATCAATGTGTTATAACTCGATAAGCAAATGATCACGATTACACTATGTGTCAAAGAGGAGAGATAAATTTTTATAAAAGGGAAACTAAAGCTCGATCTTCTTCATCATTTCATCAAGCATTCAACGCCTTCATGTAAACCTCCCAACTTCTCCCTTGGATCATCAATTTTAATCCTTCCGAGCGATTTTTCAAGGTTTTGGCCTATTTTTTTGGAGTCACATTCTCCACCTTCAAATCTTCAACACATGTCATGGTGTAATGATATGGCACATCTATGCACTTGGACCTCTTAAGAAATGTTGAATCTTGGCCCATCTCAATAGCCAACATGTTATCCACCATAATGTTCACAAACGTGACCTTACTAATTGTCAATTCTTCAATACATCCAATAAGCTAGTTACTTTGATGAGCTGCAACATTTATTGCTATGTATTTTGCTTCACATGATGATAGGGTGACTAAACTTTGCTTTTGGGAAGTCCATGTGATCCCATTATCACCCAAGTCCATGTGACTACACTTTGCTTTCTACCAGTATGATCACTAGTATAATCATTAGTTAAATAAAATCTCCTTTCTTATATCTCAATCCATGATTCAAAGTCCCTTAGATGTGCCTTCATGCATGTTTATGGGATTTTAAATTTTCAATGGTAGGATTTTATGGAAAGTGACTTACAAAACCTACAAAGGAAAATAAATCCAATTTAGTGTGAATGAGATACTATGAGCATCCTATCAAACTCATATATAAAATAATATCCACCAATTCTTCCATCTCTTTATGCTAACATTTTAGCTTCACTTAAAGTGGTGTTTGAGAAGGATTAGGAATAAGATCTTATGCTTTTTGAGTATTTTTCAAAGCAAATGCACTCTATTTTAAGATATCTCCTTCAATTTGAACCACATGAGTACTCAAGTATTTAGTGAGTGGGCTAGGATTTGGTCATGTCAAACATTTTCATCATCATTTTTTTATGAATTGTTTGATCTTTTCCTCACTATATCTAGTCACCAATAGATCATCCACATAAATTCCCATTATGATTTTAATATCCTTAGAGAGTTTTTAGTACACTACTAGTTTATACTCTCAATCAGTTCAAGTTAATTTAAACATCTATCAGCTTAGAGTACCACGATTTTGTATTATAAAAAGTGTTTTCTTCAATTTAAACTCAAATTCTTCCTTTATGAGCTTCTCAAAAAACCTCATGTCACTGAAACATAGATTTCTTTTGAGATATCCCCATTTGGAAAAGAAGTTTTAATATTTGGATGATAGCATCCATATTGAACATATAGGGCCATAAGAACTTGAATAGTTTCAATTTTATCCACATGAGCATAAAGCTCATTGAGATCTATATTGAATCTTTCAGCATAAGCCTTTACTACTAATCGAGCTTTATGCCGAAGAATTTCTTCTTGTGGGGTTTTCTTGACATTGTAAATCCTTTGCAATCCAATAGGTTTGCAATTCTTAGGAAATGGGACCAGCACCCAACTGCCATTCTTCTCTGTAGCTCGTAATTCATCCTCCATTGCTGATTTCCAAACATAATTCTTTGAAGCATCTTTTGTAGAAATAGGTCCCAAGTCCTTTGGAGAAATGACATAACTCATCAATGATACCATCCACTTGATAATTTTCAGCATAAATTTGATTGAAGTTTTTTTGTTTTTTTATTGGGGTTGTTTTGCTCTGAAGAGGATGGCACACTACTAGAGCCTTCAAGCTCTTGAATTTGGCTCAATTTGCTGAATTAGAAATAAAGATCCACATGTTCAGCCTCCTCATTTACCTAGTCAACTCTACAATTTGAAAATAAGGATGATTGAATGATCCTGTTTTTTTATTTTCCTTTATAATTCTCTATATTCCAATTACTTTCCTCTTCAATTATGACATTTCTAGAGATGTATGCTGCATGTGAAGGGTCTAGGCTCTATCCCCCTTCAAGCCCTATTCACACTTGACCATGGGCTTGTTTCATTCATCCAATTTCTTTAAATTACCACCAAGTACTATGACAAGAATCATACATCCAAAAACTTTGAAATCGTAACTCTCTATGGGTTCTTACATATTTATAATAGATACCAACCATCATGGAAGGAGCATATAAGAAAGAAACATGGAAGATCATATTAATATTTCCCTAATGCCCTATATGCTAGATATGGGAAGTTATCTGAGGTTCAAGACTCAATGATGATGTTCTTACTAAGATTGGTGCAACATACAAACAAATTTCACTGAAGAATTGTTTCTAGAGAGCACATATATAGAATATAGTTTCAATGTGGTTAATGTTGGTAATGAGTTCCCTAAAAGCCAATTAGACTATACACATCTCATTAGCTTTATTAAAAACTTTCAACTATCTCCAACAAGATCATATGTTCAATGGTCCCATCCAATGTATTCCCCAAAATTCATGCATAAACTAGTTCAAATACACTAGGTATCTACAATGTGTGGACATTTCAATATAGTCTATAGCATATTGGCTACCACAAATATGATAGGCATTTGTCCAATAAAAAAAGACATTAAAACCCAAAAATTGACTATGGAGTTTAACAATGACATATAGCTTGCAACCTAGTAAATAAATTTCATATTTATGTTGAAACTACATACCTATGTCACATCAATAGGTAAATTTTTCCTAGAAAATACTTCAACTTTCCAAGATCCTTGGTAATTACAGGAGTTTTCAAACAAGCCTATCATTTTTTAACTTATAATCATATAAATATTATCAAAATTTGGGTATAAATACAAATATCATTCTAAGACACATAGTTTTACAAGAATATTGAAGTAGTTGTTGGTATGATGAACATCAAGAGAAAAAAAACAACATTTACATGCATTATTTATCTCAAAGTGACTTGATTTATCAACCCTAACATCTGGAATTTGATCTAGATCATATATGAATATATTGCTGTGGCATTCCACATGGGGTTTAGGGTTTAGGGTCCCCAGTTAGAATAAAATTTACGGTTCTCAAAATAAAGCTCGTCGAGTGAATTCATGTAAAATAAAGTATTTGTAGCATTCATGGAAGCAGTGAAGAGGGGTTGACCACAAATGATACTAAAATGTGGAGAATCATCATGCATTCCTTTTTTAGATCAAGTAATAACCTAAGAATATCAAGTACATTTATTGACTCAAATTTACCTTGAGACACAAAGAACTAGAAAGTCGGCACGATAGGTGGCTGATAAAGAGATGGAAATTTTGGGACTAGGAGAATGGATGTAGAACCAAGACAATTTGGCATGTGGGACTGAAGAATTTTCAAATAGAATAAAAGAGATGAATTTCCGTAAGTTCTTGTAGAGATTAGATCATGAAATTTCTCTTTAAGAATTGTGTGACTTAGGCTTCATCTTCATCAAAAGAAGAGAAAGAAAGATAATTGAAGTCAACTTTGATCAAACCAAGTCAACTGAAACTACCAATATGATAATTCAGAGTATCATTCTTTTGTCTCCCATGCTGAAACTTTCATTGAAAATGCGTCATATTTTGAAAGTGATGAGTTTTCAAAGCTAAATTATGTTATTTCTTTGTTTTTTTGAAGAATGTTTTAAGGTCAACTTTGCAAGAGAGGTGGGCCCTGCTTGGTTAGCTGACATGGCAGCGCACAAGTGGCACCTTCTTGACATCATGCAAAGGGGGTCACTACATAAAAATTCTCAGAGGACTTCACGTTAATGCTAGTAAATCCCTAAAATTATATTTTTGGTAATTTCAGTTTCTTTCATGTGGGATATTTCTTTTGCAAATGATGCTCCACAACGAGATCACTGCAATTGCATGTCGCAATCTCGTGCATCCATCATCACTTTTTAATGTGGGGGTAAATGACAGGGATTGAATGGATGGCACTACATATTCATGTAAGCATCCCTAGATCAAGCCATTTGACATGATCTAATTTCAGCCATCAATTCCATGTATGTGCCATTAATGGGCAAAGTGGACCGTGCTGAATTTAAGGGGATATTTCTTCTTCAAAACAAGGGATGTCATGGCAACATATGGGCCATCCCTCCTGATTAAACACTCGATCCAACCAATGCACCTAAATCAACCTATCAAACACAATTTATTCGCAGAAATCATGTTCCAAGAAAATCTTGATCAATTGAGCATTATGGAACACATCTTGCCAGATATTTGTAAAAGTATGACTAAAATTATTTAGAATCCTTAAAGAAAATAAATCGTCTTTTAATTCCTGCAACAAAGCCAAAATCATCCGTAGAAGGCATTTTTGGTGCTCACTACTTGAAGCAAAAGATGCTTTCTCATCACTTCATGCATATTTCCTATACAAAATACAATTCAAGTGGCTAAACTGATAAGACCCTATTACTAGCTGTAGGTTTTCCTATTCTAGCCTTCTTGTTTGTAAGGAAACCCTCTCTATGTCTAGAAATATGAGGTTGGTTTCTTCTTTCGACTGCGGAAGTATTATGAAGAGGTTCTGCCTCTCAGACCCTCTTGGAATTCGGTGGCACTCAATCTTCATCTTTCCATCTGGCACCTCATCTATCTATCCATTTTCACTCTTGACATCTCATATCTGTCTCTTCTATTTCACATTCAAGGTTACATTCTGATATACACATTAGGGAAGTCAGGATTCATGAAGAATACGGACTTCCATTTTCTTGTTTATGAAAGGGAAATCATTTTGAAAGCAAAAGATCTGGCTCTCTTGAGATAATATCACATTAAGGAGACTAGTAAGACGGATTACCTGGACTTTTGACCACTTATGGAGAGCTAGCTAGCACAGTTTGAATGGTTAGCTGGTCAGCCCGCCTATCCACATCAGCACACGAAATTTAGAAAACTGAAATTTCTCATCATGGCTCATCCTTCTAGAGATCCATTTGAAGTCAACCCCTTAACCGTATGTCTGCACTGAAACCTGTAAAATAAAATCAAAACACATTAGATGACATAGTTGAACCAATTTTAAGATTATTCATTGTTCTAAAATGAATATTCTTCTGAGAAGTATGATGCTAAATGTTAAAACTTTGAACTAGGGATCATGAAAAAAACATATAAATAGAGTAGAGAATAATCGAAAGAGCTGCACTTGAAGCAATTCAGAATTTTTTTGACATCTGGATTAAGATTGATATATTAAACATTATAAATCAACACACATGCTACGAATCATTAAACAAGACATAAAGAGTGAAGAATATTGAAACAGCTCCAATTCAAATTCAAACTTTTTTTTTTGACATTTTGACTATCAGCGCCCGACAGAGACAGATCAAACATTATAAATCAATATACCATATAAGATCACTTGATGGGGCATCTGCAAACTCAGCAGAATATTGTAGACTGTCCCACACTTGTTTCTGATTTCTACACTTGAATTGCAGTCTCACTAACACCGTCTGAACGAAAAGAATAAAATATCAGAGCACCACCTACTGAAATTATAAAAATGTGACTTTCTAGTTGAAAATGCTTACTCTCTTGTGACATTTAAAATTACGTTTGGGGAGAAAATGCAAGGGTAATTTCAAATCTGCCGGGGCTTTTACAAGAAGAAATAACTTCATGGGGCCTAATAATTATAAACTCTCATCAGCGCCATAAAATATTTGTCTTTGAGAAAAACATCTCCTTAGGAGAAACCTGAATTAGAACCGCCTGCTCCTTTTGTTACTAAGGATCGAATGGCCTGAAAAATATATTCGATTAACAAAATGCCACTTCATAACGGATTTCATCGGGAGGCAATGAATCTGACCTTTCTTGAGATATATTTGGCCACTTTACTCACGCTTTCATTGGTCGAACTTCCAGAATCAATATTTTCATGAAAGAAATTTATGTCGTAGGCGTATAGAGGCCTCAATATTGTGCTCCCGAGGATCAACATCAACCCATGAAGAATCGGAACTTCATCCAGTATAATGTGAAGGGAGGATAGTAAACTACATATTCCAGCCATTAACTTGTTCCTTCTTCTCATTCCCTGCTTTTCTTGTCTAATTTTCTGTTTTCTAGCTCTAGAGGAACGCGCATCTGATTCCTGTGTTGGGGTCAAATCCTCCTAAGGGATAAAAACTATTTAAAACAGCTATACAAGAATTTAGAGGGAAGGATTATGTATTTATGAAACTTACCAAAGTCTCAGCTTCTCCGGTTCCAGGAAATTCTTTTTCAAGTTTTTCTAATGTCCTGAATAAAATTAAGAGACCACTCATTTTACTTTAAATAATCCAAACAACGCCTTATTGACCATAAAATTTTTCCGAGATTTTAGATATTCCAAACATTGCCCGATAACCCAAAGAATTACGTATCAAAAACTCGAATTTCTTAGATTAAAGGGAGAAGAGATTTGAGATTACTTCCTTACTCTGGAATCTGTTGATGAACGTAGAGAACGAACCCGATCAAGTCTTTCACGACGTGGTATATCTCCAATTTCGTAAGATCCTCGGCGGGCACCGCGATTTCGAGGAAATTCGCTGCTTCGCCCATCGCCTCGCCCATTCTTCAATTTCCCCGAGTGAGAAAAAGACCAGTGTAAGAGCGGGAAAATTTGCTTATAGACTTCTCGAGCTATCTCCTAGAGATTAGTGGGCCGTGGGCCGTGAGAACGGTGATCTTGTTTGGATCGGTGATCGAGTCGGATCACCATGATTAATGCAGGCTATCCGATCAGCGATCATAGAACCTCTGACTAATTCGATCGTCCAAGTGGTTACGGACCATCGATCCACTCGTGATCCAAATTGGTTGATCAGCCAAATCTGCTGATGAACCGATTTTTAATCAGGCTCTCGACGATCAGATCGGCGGGCCATTCCCATAGCCACGGCCCGTTTTTAGTGCTGACCAATGCTTTCTGATTTTAGAAGTGAATATTTGAATTAAAATGTTGGAAAATTCCACACACATCCTCTTCTCTCTCTCTCTCTCTCTCTCTCTCTCTCACTCTCTCTCTCTCTCTCTCTCTCTCTCTCTCTCCCTCATGTTCTCTCATAAATAATTCTCTACCTCTCCAATTTATTCCTTGTCCCAAGCATTTCTCTCTCTATCTCTCTCTCTAATTTTTTATCATTCTAGTAGGCCTCAAGTTTAGGTTTCGATGAATTGATCGTGTCCGCTAATCTCCGAATCGGATCTTCTGAAAGTTTTGTATAGTGAAGATATGCAAGGTAGAGTGATTATGATTTTTAGTTTGAAGTTGTAAATCTAACAAAAATGTGAATGAATCGAAAGCAAAGATCGTGAGGAAGTTGGCCCTTCTCAAGTCCATTTCAATAGAGAAAGGTATAAAACTCCACTTAGATGTGAACTTATGAGCCATTCAAAAGTCTATTATTAGTAATATCCCACAAAGTATAAATGCACGAATACGACGGATTTTTTTAAATTTAATACCTCTGATAATCTACAAAATTCTATGACTTAAAAATCACATCTCCATTTAAACATTATTTAACCTATAAAATAAATAGTATTTTTGTGCATGCATGAGAGATTCTCATCTCAAATTTTATGCTAGTTAACTATTATATTGATCATTGATCTTAATAACAACAATATATCTTATGAATTTATGAATTTATGCATGGTCGTAGTCATATAGATTCTTACATATTTATAATTTTCATGTTATGGGTGAAAATTTCAACAGCATTGAAGCAATGTGGAGAACAAATCAAAATTTAAGGGGAGACATTGAGAGAGGTGGGAGGGTTGGGGAGAAGCCCTCGTCTCGTCTAGTTTAAGCATCATGTTTATGAAAGGAATTACTCTATAGGCAATGAAAAAAAGTACAAATAGTTGAAGTCCCCCCCTAGATTGATAAATACAAAAATAAACCTATACTCTAACACTCCTCCCAAAAGATAATCCATGTTTAATTTATCATTGACCACTTGAGGAGTATATGAAATGAAAAGGAAAATCAAAAAGCATATATGTTCACACCAAATTCAAGAGGCGAATGCTTGATGAAGTTCATAATCCGTGGAAATGAGAACTGATAACATGCAATCTTAACATGATAAAACATGATTATTAATGCAATTTAAGGCATAAAACATTACATTTATGTGCATGTTATCATACTTTGAGTGCATTTCTATCATTCTATGCATATTTATGTCATAATCTCAAAATGCACTAAATTAGGGTTAATTATGATAAATTAATGATAAATGATTTTTTAACCCATCTTTACTTGAGATTATGAATGGTTTTTAAAGTTAAATAATGAGAGAAATCATATTTATGAACATTCATTTAATTTTCTAAAGTTAAAATCTTAAAGAAATGAATGTATTTTTGAAATATAAATTAAATCTCTTGTTATTTAAATATTTTGAATTTTTAGAATGATAGATAATTAAATTTCAGATCCAATGAAAGAAATTTGGATTAATTTGGAGTTGTATTTTAAAAGATATGATTTTTACAATTTTAGGGATTTTTCTGGATTTTTCCTGATTTTTCCGATTTAATTTTGATTTAAAATAGATTAAAATAAATATAAAAAAATGTAAAAAGGGCGCGGGGCCCGCGCGGGTGCGACGTGGCACGCAAGGCCACGTGGCAGAGCCACGCGGACCCGCGTAGCGCGCCTACGTGGCGCTTTCATATCTTATATATTTTTATTTTACATATAGGTAAAAGGGGTCTTTGTCCTTCCCTATATGGGAAGGGTCATACCCTTAGAAACCGTCGGGTCTTATAAACCCGACGGTTCCCAACATATTCTCCGTGTGGGACTAATCTCCACACTATTCTTACCTTGCAGGTGACGTGGCGCGACGATAGGCGTCGGATCGACGGCGCGCGTCGATCTCACGCGTCGATCGCGTGAGCGCCGGACCATTGATCGCGATCAAGAAACGTGCTTAATTAGAGTTATTATAACGGCTGTGATTTACGCGACGTGGCGGCATCACGCGCGCCGATCAGGTGAACACGGACCACCGATCAGATGATCGCGCACGTGGCATAAAAACCGGAGTTATAACGGCCACGATTTCACGCGATCAAACGCATCTGGAGCGTTAGATCGCGATCCAACGGGCGCCGTTTCGAGGCGTTTTATAACGCAAATCGCGAGAATGAATCTGGAGCGTCCATCGGAGATCTAACGATCGTGATATAATCGTAACGTTTCACTAATTGAAGCGTTTAATCTGGACCGTTGATCGAGCCTAACGCATTGATCGGACGGTTTCTCCCAATTTGGGCTATAAATCGACGAGTTCTTCGTCGTTTGTACTCATTCTTGAGAGTTTCGATCTAATTGACCTATCTATTTGCATCTTCTCTTGAATCTCTCTCTTGTAATCACTTCTAGACAAGATTCCGCGTCCACGGAGTGTTTATAAGAGAGATTTGGACGATCGAGCGAGGAGAATTTGTCTCTTGAACACCGATGTTCACGTTTGAATTCGCGGAATGAAGAGCCGTCGATCCGGCGATCAATTGGATCGATTTGATCGTTATCTCAGGTTAGAAAACAAGTTTATCCTCTTATCTATCGTCGTGTATCATCAATTTTAGGATTAGGACTTCAATTTAAGTTTAATTTCATTTCAATTTCAATTTGTGTTCTTCGCGATTCCGAAAATTTCTTCCTACTTCCATCTTTGATTTCTCTGTGATTACTAATCCAAATCGAGTGATTTTTAATTCCACGGATAGATCTTTGAGTCTTCTTTCCAAAAACACCATTTTCCCCAATTTCTCACCTCAATTCATCGTCCAATTTGACCAAATTCCAAAAGATATCTCGAAAATACCTAAATTCCCCGTGGATTCAACCCTTATTTACCATTATACTCCTCAATTCTCTCTTAATTCCCCAAATTGGTAAGTTCGGTATTATTTTTGACACGAGACCGTGTGAAAGTGATGACCTCGCGGTCTCGTCTCGTCAAGAACCAACATCTACTTCACGGTATTTATCCAAGGTGTCACTTGGAGAAATGGATAAATGGTCCAAAGAAGTATAGATGGACACCAAGTATGAAAGTCTTGGTAGACCTAGAAAAGTGGCTCCTTGATCCCAAAAGAGGTGGCCAAAAAGGGCGCAAAATAGACAACTCCATTGAACTTAGAAATGTGGCTCAAAATAACATAAAACAGATCAATCCATTAAGCCCAAAATACCTGTCGTGAACGGATCTAAACCATATGGCTCCATTGAGTTCAAAGATATGATTTCAAAAGGACTGAAAAATATATGGCATGTGGCCCAATATAGGGGTCGCTATGTCGCACAAAAGGAGATACCCTAAGGCTCATAGAGAAGTCTCAATGGCTCAAAAGAGGTGCCACTAGGTGACCCGAAAGATATGGCCCAAGGAAAAAAAGGTAGCTCAATGACCCAAAATAGGCGACCCTAGGTTACCCAAACTAAGGTTTCCTGATATCCAAAGAAGGTGGCCTTAATGCCCAAAGGAGCTAGATTGATGGCCCAAAGAGTTATCCTAGGAGATTGCTAACATCTATAGCAAATGCATCTAATTTCACTTTTATTAAATAAATATTTTTCTAATTATTTTAATGTGTGTTATAATGAAATTCATGTATTTTGGATATGTCATGCCATTTTCGCCCAAGTTTTCATTTTTAGGATGATTTTATTGTTAAGTTTTAGATTATATGGGTTTCAATTTCACTAAGGTAAAAAACTCGAGAACTAGCATTATTATGTATTTTTAATGTTTATTGGGAATAAATGAATGGGAAGAAATCAATAAAGAGATTAGAAATTTTTTAACTTTAACTTATTTTTATTTCTTAAATCAACCTAATTCTAACAAACTAAATTTATCCTTAGAATATTAAATATCTATTTTATTGAAAGAGGCTTAACATTTTGTTGACAACCAAAGGCTCTAGTTGGCTGTCACACTAGCAACCACCAATATAATGCCCTGGTAACAACATGCAATATCTACTTTTAATTACATGATTATTAGTGAATCTTAAGCCATAATTCATATCTTTCTTATGCATGTTATCATACTTTTAGTGCATATTCATCATTCTACGCTATTTATATAAAAAATATCAAAATATATTATTTCAAGGTTGATTAACTTTAAAATAATTGATTATGTATGAATCAAGTTTTAAATTTAAATAGATTAGCCTAATGAGTTTTAAAAGCAAAATAATAAGAGAAAATTAATTTTATATTTACTCTAAAATTATTTACTTTTTATTTTTTAAGCCAGTTGAGTTTATTTTGGAGTTCAAAATTTATCCTCTTGTTATTTCTTAAAATACAATGCGTAGAATGATAGATTACTTAAATTTTTTATCAAACACAAAAATTTGGATTAAAAAAGAGTTGCACTCCAAATAATATGAATTTTCTAGTTTGTAGGCATTTTTCTAATTTTTATTTTGAATTTTTATGAATTTATTAATTTAAAAATATTGATAATGTTAATTTCAAAGTACGTGCTAACATGGAAGCTAGTGGGGCATGCAAGCTTTCGTGTCTTCATGTGACAATCTGTGAGGGTGCACGTGGTGCGCACGTGGCATCCTTTAAGGGGAGTACTATTGTTAACTACTCTTAATGGGCCATCTATTTATACTCGATAAATAAGTTTGATATTTCCAATGTGGAACTATCTCTTTTTATTTTATGCACAGATGACATGGCATGATGATGAGGGTTTGATCTCCAAATTTAATCACTTAAGCAAAGGGTAGGTGACGTGATCCAATTTGACGACGATTTGTTTTATAAAACTTGATGAATCTAGATCGTTGAAACGAGGAGTTATAACGATCAAGATTTAAAGCGCTTGAGGTACTCACCTTGACACATGGCATGATCTGAAGCATCTGTTGAAGATTTGACGCACGTAGTCGAACAACAATCTCTCACGAAACAATGTGATGAAATCTTAGCACTCCGTTGGAGATCCAACAGTTATGTTTAATCATAAGGAGCCGATCATATCAAGGAGATAATTGGATCACTACACCTCTTTTTAAATATTCTAAATTTTCTCTCTTTAGAAAATTAATACATTCTTGGATATTTTGATCAATCAAATCTTTTGGACATCTCAATCCGTGAATCTTATACTTCAATTTTTTATACTTATTTTCACATCCAAGGAGTGTTTATAGTTAAGATTTTATCAAGAGAATGAGGAGAAATCACAATTTCAACTCCAAAATTCTATTTTTCAAAATTGCAGAATGAAAAGCCTTGATTGGCAACTAATTGGATCATTTCAAGCCTGGTTTTGGGTTAAATTTCATGTTTTTCCTCTTATATTTTGTATTTAGCATTAGATTTTAATTCTTAAGCTCAGGTTAGGTTAATTTGAATAAATTTTGTCATTTTCTCTAAGTTCACTAACTTATTTCTTTCTCTAAGTTCACTAACTAAGTTGAATAAATCAAAGAGTGAACTCTTTGATTTCTCCATAGGTACAAATCCAATTAGAGTGATTTTTAATTCTATGGATAGATATTTGAGTATTCTTTTCAAAATATATTTTCCCTAATTTCTCATCTCAAATTTTAATCCAATTTCATTAAATTTGAAAACATCTCAAGAAATTACCCTAAGTCTTTGTGGATTCGACCCTTACTCACTTTTATATTAAAACAATCCTTATTAATCATGAAATTAAGAGGGTTTGGTTTTTATTTTAACGCATGGACGTGAGAATCAAGACTTATAGAGAATTTATATGGAATGAGGATGTGAATGAGTCTTTTGTTTTTTAAAAGAGTGTGCAAAACTGTCAAGCTAAATGTGAAGGGATATGTGCATGTGAGAGGAATGTGAAAGATAAATGATAAACATGTGTGTCATATGAGAGAATTGTTATCATGAGTGAAGCTAAAAATGGGTGTAAAATAATTAATTGAAAAGGTAGAAAATGATATCAAATGCATAAAGTGATAAAAATAGGTAAATAAAAAATTATGGCACATTGCACTCTTTTAAGGGAAAGTTAGGAAGTAAGGAATTCTCACACTAAATATGTTTGGCTAATTTAAGGCAAGAGATAGGAATTTTTCTTAAACTTCAATCAAAATCTCTCTATTTCAATCTCATAGCATTTTGACCCTCTAATTACTCCTTTTTTCTTGGTGCTTGTTAGATACCCAATCCCAAAGAAGTCAACCACTAAAAATAATCTCATAGTTTTATATTAAACAATTCATTCTTCGACAACACTTATAAAATGTTCCTAGATATGCTATGTGTTCATCCAAAATGGTACTCTAAACAACAATAAATTTACCAATAAATGATTGAAGTACTTGGTTCATCATTCTCATGAAATTTTCCCAAAGGACGTGTCCAACTATTTTGTATATAATCAAGTCATTGTTTCTAATGTTGTTTCTACTCACCTC
This sequence comes from Lemna minuta, assembly GCA_024174645.1. Classification (NCBI taxonomy): domain Eukaryota; kingdom Viridiplantae; phylum Streptophyta; class Magnoliopsida; order Alismatales; family Araceae; genus Lemna; species Lemna minuta. Next base: position 13,593,044 of record CM044104.1, on the reverse strand, counting down.
AATTTGTGGATGTGATGATACCCACTCTTGAAAGATATTTTAGAAAACATTTTAGAGATGCACAAATGTAACTTATATAATCTAACAATGGGATGTGAAATTAATAGTATATTATGATTTTATTAATGGCTCTATCATCAATGCACATCCTCCTAACATCCATCCTTTATAGGAACCAAAAGTGCATGCAGAGGACATGGGCTCATGCTCTCCTTGTATACAAAATCTATTTTGTGCTCTTGCATGGTATCATTCTCCCCCATGCTAATTCTCTAATATGTTAGTTGTGAGGTTTGACTTGGTCATGAGATTTTAGATTAGATAAGTGCCTCGCTCTAATTCTACTAACCTTAGCTCCGCCCTTCCCTTATCAAAGATATACAATTATCAACCTTGGAAGATAAACTCTCATCAACTAGATTTTAAAACCACTCATAACGTACGGCTCATAAGGAAGGAAAAGCTATTTGGGTTCTCCTATGGGATTCAGCCTGATGGATATTATGTGGCCTATAAGCCAATCACACTTCCATGTATCGTGTTTATGTTTCATTGAAATGAAATTTATTCATTATCATTCTTGTGTGATGTTTGTAGTGAAGTCTATGAGCATATGCAACGACAATGTGAATTATGATGATCATACTACAATGATCACTAGTCTTTAAACATATGTTCTAAACATTCATATTCGTGGGATATTCAAGAAGTACATCAAATTATTTAGAAATAATAACACTATCTGATCCAACTCATATAATGAGTATGACTGATCATGTAGCCATTATTGTGGAGACACAAAGGATAGATAATGGGTGCTCTTTGGAAAAAGAGTTTATTGAATTGATCCATATGAATCCTTGAATGATAATTATACCTAACTATCAATCAAGTTAATTCATGTCACGATTGTGTATGTGGTCCTTTAACTTGAGACACCAAAGACATCTTGTGGATGGATGATCATGTTTTGATTATGACTCACGAATCCTTAGTCATAGGATCTCTAAGACATTATATATTTAATACGTCATAAAGTCTTCAAAGATGATTGTTCAGTCAAGATGGGATCATCCGCCTTCGGTATTTGAGGAGATTGCCTCAAGGAATGAGATGCGATGAAATCTTTGGCCAATGTAATAGAATTATCATAAGAGATCTTGATGATTTACTACTCGCATCAGTATTAAGTTGAGTGACCGATTAGGGTTTGACATTTGACCATACCCTAAGTCATTTATGAGTCTCATGCGGATGAAGGATGGTAATCATCAAGAAGGATGCGGATGAAGGATGGTAATACATACATGGTAATCAATGAGGAAAATTTTCCATAAGTAAGTTCTTATATACATCACATCTCCTAGAGTACGTGGTGTAGCTTGGCACCCGACGGGCTAGCAACTCAACCTATTAATTAGGTTAAATTGATCCTTGATTAATTAATCTATATGTTGATGTGGATAATTAATTAAGGTTGACCAATAAGGTGTTATCTGGTCTATAGAGCTATTAAATAGTGAGATATATGAACCTAGATGGTCACACACATAAGGTCTATAGATGTTGGTAGATATAAATATAATTATGAGGGTTTTTGTTAAAAATTCACATACCAAATGTCTATAAATAGGGGGAGAATGAACACAACTAAAGGTGCTCATGCAAGCCTTTTAAGAATTCTCTCCTTTCTTCTCTTTCTCTCTTGGTGAAGAGCTTTGAAGAGGACATCTAACCATCCAGAGATCGTATAGATGTTATTAGAGGCTAGACAGTTGAATAGCTTCAAGAACTCCTTCTAGAAAACCTTGTATGTTTTCTCATACATACTAGATAATAGGATCATCATTTCTTGGTGCCTAAATGTTTAGAACACTTGATTCAATGTATTCTGCTGCATTCGATGTTTTAATTAAAAATTCAAAAGGCTTATGGATCTCAGAACTCAACACAACTTTCACAATTATCCTTTACTTTTCAGTTTTTTCTCTTTCAAAAAGTAACTACCTAAAATCTAGTACCACGAATTCCACAAGTACAGATTTAGGTTTTATAAAAAGCAATTCCTTATTAAATAAAAATTATCGTGGTTGATGACCAAAATCCTTGATGTTAGGATTATTTGCGATTTAGAAGCGAGAATGTTCTAGAATTTCCTATAATTTCCTAGAATCTTCTAAATGCTTCTAAAATCTTTTCTGCTACTTCTAGAAGTTTGTGGAATCTTCTAGATTATTCTACAAACTTATGGATATAATTAAAAGCTTGTGGATCTTCTAGATGTTCTAGAAAGGTATGAACATCTTCTAGAGAGACCTAGAGTCTTTAGAAGCTTCCAAGGAATTCTATAAAAGGACGAGCTCACTCCAAGCTTAGAACAACCTAATGAAGCCATTTAAGAACAACTTAAGGGAGTGAAATCCTTGTGAAAGAAGGATCGAGCTACTTGGATAGTTGGAGAAAATAGAGGGGACAACATAACATATTTGAAAGAAGCTTTATGAAGAGGTGATGCCAAGTGTAGCTTTTATTGTTGGCTAGTCCCTTTGATGAACTTGTTCTCTTTCCGACTTGTGTCCTAACTATTTTAGACTTCTATTGTGAACACTTGTTATCCCATTCAAGAAGGTTATTTTTCTTCATTTCGTTTGTGGGCTTCATCTAATCACATCCCTAGATTCTTGGTGAGTACTTGAACTTAGTTAGATTACGTAGTTTAGACACCTTTAAGAAAAGATCATTTACAGATATGTAAGACAGACTCTCACTTGGGAGTAAAACGAATATGATGTTAAATTGATTCTTATACTAAGACGAGAATCATCTTTCTAAGAATCATTTTATCCACTCTCTAACTATGGATATGTAATTTGTCTTATGATTCTTCAAACTTATTCAAGTATGAGAAGTGTAAACTTTCCGACAGTTGGAGAGAGAGAGACGCATATTCAGAAGGTAAAAGAAAAGGTACTTTTTCCATTAGTAAAGATAACTATTTATACAGTTTAACTAAAGTACATCAACGGATAGTTATAACGGCTAGTTAGCCGTCTAATCATCCAACCTGATATGCTCTTGGGTAACGGATCTGATAATAGGTAGGATCCGACCCATTAGTGAGGATAATCTGACACTCCCCCTCAAGCGTTGGAGTGAATACTCTTCATGCCAAGCTTGGACAGCAGATATTGTATTGTTCTGGCGGGTAGACCCTTTGTAAAGATATCAGCACATTGTTCCTCAGAGATAACATGTTCAGTCTTGATAAGGCCTTGAGTAATATGGTCTTGAATATAAAATCTGTCAACATTAACATGCTTCATCCGATCATGGTCAACTGGATCATGAGCTATACTGATTGCAGACTTGTTATCGCAGCGGATAATAATTGGTTGGATGTAGGAAACTTTTAGATCGTCCAAGAGATGCTTTATCCACATGACTTCATCTATTCCTTTAGACATAGCTCGAAATTCAGCCTCTGTGCTGGATTTCGACACCACACTTTGCTTCTTGCTTCTCCAAGTAACCAAATTTCCACCAAATATTGTGCAATATCCAGTGGTTGACCTGTAATCAATACGGGAACCAGCAAAGTCTGAGTCAGTATACAGTATAAGATCTAACTTACCTGTCCGTCTATAGGTGATTCCGAGTCTAGATGTTCCTTTTAGATACCTGAGAATTCTGTTAAGTGCTTGAAAATGAGGTGTTTGAGGTGAATGCATGAATTGACTCAGCACATTTACAGAATAGCAAATGTCCGGTCTAGTATGTGATAGGTACTGTAGTTTTCCTATTATTTGTTGATATGACTTACTTTCACCATATGAGTCATTTTGATTGATGGTTAGCCTATGGTTTACTTCAATAGGTGTATCATTTGGATGCCAATCTAAATGTTTTGTTTCTTCCAAAAGATCAAGTATATATTTTTGTTGGGTCATGAGAATCCCATCACTTGATCTTAGAAATTCGATTCCTAAAAAATATTGTAGTGACCCTAATTGTTTTACTTGGAAATTTCGATTGAGATGAATCTCGAGATTTTGAATTTCTTCTAAATTGTTTCCTGAAATAATAATATCATCTACATATACTATTAGAATTGTAATCTTTTTCTGTGGTGCAGTTTTAAAGAACAAGGTGTGCTCACCATTGCACTATTTATACCCAAGCTCCTTCATAGCTTGGGTAAACCTCCCAAACCATGCACGGGGTGACTGCTTTAATCCATATAAAGCATTTTTTAGTTTACACACTTTTCCCTCATTCATCTTTCCTTCATATCCTGGGGGAATATTCATATAAATTTCCTCATTAAGTTCCCCATGAAGGAAAGCATTCTTTATATCATATTGATATAAAGGCCAATCCAAATTAACAGCTAATGAGATGAGGATTCTAATTGTATTTATTCTTGCTACTGGGGCAAATGTTTCTTGGTAATCAATACCATAGGTTTGAGTATATCATCTTGCTACAAGTCGAGCTTAATATCTGTCTAAGGACCCATCCGACTTGTACTTGAGAGTATATACCCATTTACAACCAACAATTTTCTTTTCGCCTGGGAGATCAACCATCTCCCATGTATCATTTTTTAGCACAGCCTTCATTTCATCATCCATCGCTGCCTTCCACTGAGCATTTGATAGAGCTTCATGTGGATTTTTAGGAATAGTTATTGCTTGAATATGGGTTAAGAAAGTCTTAGATTGAGGTGATACATTCTGATAATTGAGGTAACTTGCCATAGCAAATGGGATAGGTTTCACACACGATCGAGTGCCCTTCCTTAGAGCAATCGGAAAATCATCTCCCCCTCTCTCAGAACTGAGAATCTCTGATTTTTTATTACTGACATCCCCTCTTTCAGCAGATTCGAGTAATTCTCCTGAAATTACTGGATGGTTATCCTCATGAGGAATTTCATAACTCACTGCTGGTTTCTTCCCCTTTTTTCTCTCATAGTATTTGGGGCATGAGATTATTGTATGTGTGTCATTAGCTGAAGTATCAGTAGGGAATTCTAATTCATGTTGAGTGTCTGATAATTCAGATTGGGCATCTACCAAAGGGGAGAGATCTGATAATAAATGAGAGTCATACTTCTCCGAGTTCTGAGAAGTCTCAGAATTCTCCGAAATCAGTAGCCTATCTACCTCTCGGTGACTCTCATTTCCTATAGGTTTATAGTAGAAACATTTCTCCTCAAATAATACATCTTTTGATACAATATATTTACGGGTAAGAGGATGATAGGCTTTGTATCCTTTCTGAGTAGTAGAGTAGCCGAGAAACACACACTTAAGTGCTTTGGCATTCCACTTATTCTGCTTATATTTTGGATTATGTACATAGCATACACATCCAAAGACTTTCACTGGTAAACCAGTTTTTAATTTAATATTTGGAAAGTACTCTTCCAGTAGATCTATAGGACTTCTAAAATCTAAGACTTTTGAGGGAAGGCGATTTATAAGATGTATGGCAGTCATGACTGCAAATCCCCATAGATTGGTAGGGATATTTCCTTGAATTAGGAACGTTCTACTCTTATCAACGATGTCTCCAATTTTTCGCTCGGCTAATCCATTCTGTTGGGGTGTATAAGGACATGATGTTTCATGTTTAATCCCCTCAGATTCTAAGAATTCCTTTAACTCAGTATTGAGGAAATCCCTCGCATTATCTGTTCGTATCCCTCGTACATCTTCTCCAAACTATCTTTTGATCAATTTGCAAAGATTTTTAATATTGGATGTCACTTCAGTTTTGTCTTTAAGCAAAAAAAGCCAACTATACCTACTATAATCATTTGTACATACTAGGAAATATCGTTTTCCCAATATATCAGTTTGTGGTGAGGGGCCCCATACATCAAAATGGATTAATTGGAAAGGAATTGTTTTCCTATGATCTGTTGGGGGAAAGGTTGCTCTCTTAAATTTCCCCAATTGACATGCATCACAGACAATTGTTGAAATGTCAATACCTTTAAACAAATGTGAATACATATGGTTTAGAAGATAGAAAGAAGGATGACCCATTCGTCGATGGATGTCCATAATTTCTTCTTCAGACGATGACTTTACTGCTGCTACCTTGAGCTCTTCCATGCTCCCTTTAGAACTGTGACAAGGTATGTAGTAAAGCCCCCGTTGGACCTTAGCTAGTCCAATCTTCCACCCGAGTTCCTTATGACATAGATAGGCATCAATGTCATCAAACAAGATACTATATGCTCTCAAACTTGCAACTTTCTGTACTGATATAAGATTTATAAAAAGATTTGGAACATGCAACACATTAGTTATGGTTCCAATAGGTTGCATTTTCATAGTTCCAACACCAACTACAGGAATCAATGTTCCATCAGCGGTCTGGACAATTTTTTCCCGGAGCAAGTGTTTCGTATGATTCAAAGGATTTCTCCGAGAATGTCATATGATCAGTTGCTCCGGAATCTAGGATCCAAGCACTAGATACATCTTTTGTAAATAAAGAAATAGATGCAAGTATTTGATGTTTACCCGAATTAGCCATGGATGTGGATCCTATGACTGTAGCGGTGGAATTCATCATGGATTTGAGGCTTTGTAATTCTGTCATGATGGAGTGTAAATCTGGAGATGAATTCAGACATAATTGATTTGCAGTGGAGCCTTCATTTCCAAACTGTTTTCCTTCCCCTGAATTCTGTACTACATTGGCTCGGGAAGGAGCACGAGCTTCAATATGAGGAGGTCTTCCATGGAGGGTCCAGCACTTGTCTCTAGAGTGACCTCGTCTGTTGCAGAAAGTACAGAGTAAGGCCTCCCTATTAGCCTTTTCGTTATCATTTTTCCGTTGATACGGTATAAATCCTTGTTGATTTTGCCCTGAATTCTTCAAGCCTTTTGTCAGAAAGGCTGAGCTTTCAATATGATTCTGAAGGGCCTTGAGGCGGCTCTCTTCCCCTTTTACCTTTGATACGGCTTCATCAAAGGTAGGTTCCACCTCGCGATTAAACAACTGACTTCTTACAATCTCGAATTCAGGCCGTAAGCCTTGAAGAAAAATTCACAACCGAGTAGTTGCTTCGCGAGCGCGAGCTACTAGATCTGTGGATAGGGGATAGCAGTGGTCCAATTCATTGTGGATCACCCGTAATTCATTTGAATAGGTAATGATGTCCTTATCGCCTTGCTTCAGAGGCAAAGATTTGGTGATTAGGTCAATAATTTTTGACTTATCACCTTGCTTGGAGTGGTTACGCTGGATGGACTCCCAGAGCTTTCTAGATGTATCGCAGGAAACATATTGAGCTTGATGCTCTGGAGCAAGTGAATCCAGCAACCAGGCGAAGACAAATTCTTCCTCCATCGTCCATTTCATGAAATCCGGATGAACCTCATGCGGTCCATCCTCGGTTAGGTGATGAATAATCTTCCGAGGTCGTAGCGCAGCTTGCACCGTTCGTTCCCACACAAGGAGATTATTACCGTTGAATATGTTGCATTTGGCGAAGACGGGCAAGTGCGTGAGCCACTTGTTGGTGGAAATCGAAGATACTACGGCCGTCGATGCCACCGAAACTGGAATCTTCGCGCTTTCCTCTGCCATAGCCCGGAAGAAACTGGAAATAATCCTCTCGTAGGATGATTTTCCACCTATTTCTTCGATAGCGGTGTTTCACGAACCCCGCTCTGATACCATGTAAACTTTCTGACAGTTGGAGAGAGATACGCGTATTCAGAAGGTAAAAGAAAAGGTACTTTTTTCATTAGTAAAGATAACTATTTATACAGTTTAACTAAAGTACATCAACGGATAGTTATAACGGCTATTTAGCCGTCTAATCATCCAACCCGATATGCTCTTGGGTAACAGATCCGATAATAGGTAGGATCCGACCCATTAGTGAGGAAAATCTGACCAGAAGTAATGAGGATGGTTTTAACCAACATGGACTAATCATGGACAAGAGCCCACACGATGTCTTGAATGAATTCATTGGAGCCCTCTTGAAGATCAATTATCTTGGGTTGTTGAGTTGATGTGAGTAGTTGGAGCCCATTTGTACAATAAACTTGGCTTACCACTTTGACATGGATGGACACTTGCATTAGTTAATTGGGTAACCATGCACATACCAGACCAAATGAGACAATCCAGGCAAAATCTCACATTCCTCAAAGACAAGAGGGGTTGAACGAGCAGAGAGGAAAACGATTGATTCATCAAAGCTTCTTAATCGGTTCCATATTTTCATATTCAAATTCAATTTTATTAATTGGACAAAGGATAGTAGTTAACAATCTCAATGGAATCTCTGATACTTCAATTTTCCATACCAAGTAGAGATTACCCAAAGATGCTATGTAGATCTGAATTTAGATTGGATAAATACCTGAGAGAATCCAATTTGAATGAACGCAGTCAGCTCCATTCAAATTACAGAGTCAATACAGAAGGGTAATCCTCCAGAGTCAACTACGAGTGAGGGTGGTGCCTAGGCCGATGGTCCTTATCCCTGGATGAGTGTGAAGAGCCGTGGTGACCTCCATGGTCTGAATGAGAAAGATAAGACAGATCATGAGAGAGAGAGATAGAGAGTTGCAGGTAAGAGAGATAGATATACAGAGGTAGACAAAGATGAGAGCACTGGACAGAGAAGAGATGAAAAATAAAATAAATAGAAAGAGAGAATGACAGATAAGTTGGAAAGAAAGCAAAAAACAACAAAAAGAGGATAATGATAGAAGAGAGTGATAAATAAGAGAGTTAGAACAAGAGAAAGAAAAAGAGACTTAAAGGGAGATAGAGTCAAAGATAAAATAGTAGAGGGTTAGAGAAAAGATTAGAGAGGTTAGACAAAAGAGAGAGAGAGAGACATATGACAATATGAGTTTTGAGAGATCATCACCTCGAGATGAATGGCGCTTCATCTTTTCAGAATGGCCTGCAATAAAGATCATTATCAAGTTAATACGAGGGACAACGACTAGAATTCTTGACCAACATTATTTCTGAGATTCAAGGAGGATAACCTGAAGATCTGTCCCTGGAAGATCTCCTGTCCCGCTCCCTCTGCTTTTCCTTCTCTCGCTCAGCATCATACTCTCTGTCTCTCTCTCGATCCCTAGTCCTTGCTCGCTCCTTTTCTCTTTCTTTTCTTCTTTCAGAATCTTCCTTGGACTTTCCACCAACCAAAGGATCCGTACCGGCTTCCACTCCATTCGCTCCATTTTCCCCCTTCTTTGTTTCCTTCAATTTATCAAACTGCCACTCCAGTTTTCATCTCCTTCGAGAGAGTAGCCTCCACATCAGTCAAAGTCTTTTGGACCAAATCTTCATCCTGTAAACTCTCCTGTAAGCATCACAGAAAGAAGAAAAAAAGAGAGGGTGAGAGAGGGAGCATCAAAATCAAAGTGAGTGAGAGAGAATGAGTGCGTGTTAAATAAAATAGAGAGAGTTAGACAAGGAACAAAAAAAGAGAGTTAAAGAGATAAAGATAAAAAGAGAGTTAAAGAATGACAGAAGAGTCCAAAAAGTGTAGAGAGAGAGGGAGAAAGTCAAAAATAGCAATTTAGACAAAAAAGATGAGAAAGAAAAGAGACAAAGTTCACGAGAGAAAACTAGTTAAATGTAGGAGAGTTAGAGAGATGAAGAATGAATTAAAATACAGCTAGAAATTGAGAGTAAAGGACAGTGGGCTATAAAGATCAAGAAAGAGAAGAGAGACAGCAACACAGAGTAAAAGGATATAGATGTGACAGAAAGTGAAAAACCTAGAGTTGGTCAGAGTGGAAAAAAAATGAGAGTATAAAAGATACGAGAGAATTTCGGGAGTAAAAATGAGAGAGTAAGAGAAGAAAGTTATAAAATAGAGACAGAGAGAAAGAGAATTCAAGATAAGAAAAAAAATGGAGCGCCTGGGACAGAAAGAACCAAGTAAAAAAATAGTGTAAGTTAGAGAGATTGAATATAAGATTAAAGAGTTACGGGGAGAGAAATAGAAAATCAAAGATCAGAGATAGAGGGAACAGAAGAGAGATAAGAGAGCTACAGTAAGAGAGTAAGGTACAGTAGCAGAGTTTGAAGAACATTTAGAGAGGAGATAAAACAAGTGACTTTGAAAGATATTTAAAGGTAAGAATAAGAGAGTTAAAAACACGAAATTTAGAGAAAAACAGAGTGAACAAAAGAGTTGATTAAGATAAAAGAGTGTGAGAGAGCAAAAAACAAAGAAAGTAAAGAAATATATTAGTATATAATAATGAAAATGAGCAAAAGATGAGAGCTAGAGCGTAAGAACGAGAGAGTGTGCATCAAACATAAGAGAACTGGACAAAGAGAGAAAGACAGCAAGAAGAGAAAGAGTTATAGATGAAAACAAAGAGAGAGAGAGTTGAAAGTAAGGGAGTCAAAGAAAATGATAGTGAGAAAGAGAGACAATGAAGCGCTTGAGTTACAAGGGCTAGAATAGGAGATAAGAGAGTGATCGAGAAGGAGAAAGAACTCAAATTGGACAGAAAGAGATAGAGTAACAGCAAAGTCAAAAATAAAGAGTTAAGAGAGTGGGAGAAAGTTTAAAGAAAAAGGAAAAAAAACTGTGAGAGAGAGAGATAAAGACAAAAGAGAGGGAGAGAGGGAGAGAGGGGGAGAGAGAGCAAGTAAGAAATAGAGTTTAGAGAGAGTTGGAGATAAGAGAGAAAAAAGACAAGGAATACTAGAGAGAAAAAGAGTGACGGATGGGGAAGAGAGAGAGGGAGAGAGATAATGCGTGAGTTAAATATAGAGAGTAAGAGAGAAAGATAAAGAAAGATTGAGTAGCTTAAAGCTCAGAGAGACAAAATGATAGAGTAAAAGAGAGTTAGACAGCCGGAGTGCGGAAACTAGAGAGTTCGGCATATGAAAAACAGACAGTTAGAGAGCTAAAGATATGAGAGATGAAGCTAGCGTATGAGAATGGTACCTTCAGGGCCTGAGCGTCAGGAGTTCTAGCTACTATTGATGCGAAGGAATCTTTTTCTTTGCACACAGAGATATACTGGGCTTTTGGGAAACTGTAGAGGAGGGCAAGCACTCTACAGACCTCATCAATTCCAGCTTTGTCCGCATCAAAAACCAGCCACCATGGGGGGGTTATCAGGTAGTGGGATCTGGAATCTGCGTGCTGCTGCATACACAACTCCGCAAGCTACAACCTCACTTTTGAATCGAACGCATAGGGTTGTTCTCAGGCTGTTTTTTGGAAAGGAAGAGAAATAAATGCCAAAGTCTACTTAGTCACTATACATGCTTCATGGAGTAAATGACACCTCTTAAGCTTCAGCAAGAGAAAGAGGAGAGAAAAAAAGCGAGGAAAGGGAAGAGATAGAAATTTAGAAGGAAAGAGAGGCAAAAAGATAGAGATAGAGAGAGATTCATCCAAAAAGCAGAAAGAAAATAATGAAATTAAAACAAATAAAGTAACTAAATTTTATTGGCACTGACTTCTCTGATAGGAGACTGCAGAACATGCCACATTTTCTACCTCTGCTTTTTATCCCATTTGCTTCCCCATTTTATTCCTACTATTCTTAATGCAGTTCAGTGGTTTTAGCAGGTTGTAATCTGCCATTTGTTCATGTTTTATTTAACTGACAATGACCTAAGAGATCACAAATAATTTAATGAAATCAGTTTGGGTAGAAATACCTATCGTTGGCTAGATTCCATGCCTCCTGCCTAAGCTCAGGAGGTGCTCCGAGGGTAGCAAGGTAATTGGATATGAATTTGTGGGGGTGCTCGACATGGCAGATAAATCCCATTTCCTTTAACAGATGTCTTTCTGTTCGAATCAAATCATTCTTCATTTCTGTGTATTTCTGGAAAGACGTCCACAAATTTCACAGCCATCACTTAGGTATATCATAGTTCATTGCACTGAGATAGCTCTTTTGATAAGGACCATTTTCTGATCAAAATGAATAATACAAAAGAGACAGCCTCACCTTAGAAAAGACATCAAAATGCTCTATCGGTAAATTTTCTCGTCTGCACTCCATTCTGTGGAAAACTATAATCACATGTTTTGCTCTCCTTGGGCTCTCCTCCAGTTTTGAAGCCAACCATACGCAGCTTGCTGCCACCTTCTGTAATAAGAAGAGAAAACATGAAAAACTAAGTCAGAAAACCAGTTTTTCTTCACAGAGCTAACTGATGGGTCTTGACTCAGAGAATCCAAAGGCTGACCACATTAATGGGACAGACTCATGAGAAAATTTTTAAGCAGCCATCGGGGCTGCAGAACAGATGCAGAAAGAACCAAGGAGCAGAACCTAGGAGACTGGGAGCGCTACCATTTTCAGCTACTGTACCCACATCTTGTCAGATACATAACAAAACCATCAAACGTCCAGTTATTCCTTAATTACAAGATAAACAATCAGAAACTATCTCCGTTTCAGTTCATAAACATTATCACAGATCATTTCTCTAATAGATTGGATACTTTAACTATAGAAAAAACACAAAATTTAGCTTTTAGCTCAGTGAAACTGTTTTGATGCTGCCGCCTACATAGTTTCCAGTAGATAACACTGAGAAGAAAACACAAATTTTATCAACGTTGATGCCCACAATATCGATAGAGGAGATAGATAGATAGAGAGAGAGAGAGAGAGACTCTGCAAAGCATTACCTTCACACCAAACCGGGCAAGAGATTTTTTGCAATAGAATCTGTGGAAAAGAACTTGTCCTGTGGCCATCACAGCTTGCGGTCTATGAGCAGTTAAAGATAATTATCATGAATGGCATCAAGAGATACGTAAATGATGCGATATAGTACCCAATTAAGCCAATTTCCATGAGAAATAACGGAAAGCCAGGGAATAGTGAAAACTCTTTATCTTAAAGGGTACCGTCTAAGTAAGCTCTCCTGAATACGATCACGCCCATAGATTCTTAGAGATGTACAATACCCAGTTAATCAGAAATATCTCTTGATAATCCATTTTTCCATGAGAAATAACTGAAAAACAGGAAAATAGTGAAAACTCTTAATCTTAAGGATACAGTTTGAGTAAGATCCCGCTCTCCTGAATAAGATCGCAGCCATATATTCTAAGGGTTGTCTCTGTCGCTTCATCTATTCCATCTTTCCTAGAAGGAGAATCCTTCAACTGCTCATCCGTCAAATAAAAGGTGTCAATTGCAGTATAAATCATTTCATACGTGCACAAAATAATAACACCTGCAGAAAAATAAGAGACGCATAGTTAGGAAAAATGATTCAAGCAAATTGGAAAAAAGGACCAAAATTTTGTTGTAGACAGACGCAGAGAGGGGGAGAAAGAAACATAGTGATCAATGCCCATTGATACAATCAAGCATCTGATTATTGATCAACCTAAGGTGATTGATCAAATCGACAATGGGCCAATCATCAAGTAACACTGAAAATATTGACAAAAGTAAGCATATAAATAAAATATTCTAGAAAAAACACTGAAAATAAAATAATGATTTGATTGACAAACAAATCACCAATCAAATCCTGAATATAAAGGAGAGATCATTGATTTATCACAGAGATGATCGCTCCCTCCATTGTTGTCTTTGATCTCTGATAGACCAATGTTAACTTTAGGAGGTCATTGATCAGATTGGCGTGTTTGATTTGACGATTAGACCGTCATTAGGGTTAGATGGTCCCGGTCACGGTCTGGTTTTTGGCACACTACTCAGTAAGTTTAAAGTTTTCCTTTTCCCTTTTTCTATATGATAAAAGGAATCTAAGACTTAGACCAAGATGAGTCAGATTTTTTTTGAAAAAAAAAATGAGTCAGATTTGAAAATGGATAGAAGTAAATTTAATATTTCTGCAAAATGAGTAAAATTCAAAAATTAATCTTAAAATTGTCCTCAACTTCTTCTAATCAGTCCTAAAATCTCAAAGGCAAAAATATAGTAAAATCAGATCTAATTCGATATTAAACTAAATATAAATTTGGGAACTAATAAATCAAACCCTAATTCGATCAGCGATGAGATGTATAATTAAATGAGTAATTAAGGCTTTCTAAACTTGAAAATTAAACTAAACAAATACTCTGATTTTAATCTACTATCTGCCTTCAACTTAATCAGAAGTAAGATATGTAATAGAATCAATAATTTACCCTTAATTATATCAAGATATAATCAAAAATAAAATCAGTGATGTCAAATCCAACTTATCTAGAAATCAAAACTATATGATAATCAAACAATCCAAAAGTTAAAATCACAAGAAATAAATACAGAAAACTTGAATCAAAAGAAATAAATCATAAATAAGAAGCAAATAAAATAAAACCAGTAAATAAAAATTTCAATTACATATAAAATGAAAATTAAAATAGTCTTTCAATACAATTAATAATAGAAATATTAAATGGTTTTATAATCTGATTTTGTAATCTGATCTTTAAATTAATCATATATTAAAACCCATAAGCGCATATATAAATAAAGGAAAATGAAAAATGATCGATAGCGTGATTTCTCGATTGAAAAACAGAAGGATTAGAAGTTGAGAAAACGAAACTCCAATCACTGGGTTTCTAGATTAAGAGAAAGATGATAAAACCGGAAAAAGATAAGCAAACGAACAAGAAACAGAAAGATAAAATAAAGGAAAACAAACGGGGGAAAACCAAATAAAATTCAAAGAAAAGAATCAAACAGAAAATTAGAAAAGAGAAAAATCGAACAGAAGACGTGAACCTGATCAGACCAGAACCAAAAAAAAGAGGAAGAAAAAAATTCGAAACTCAATCCACTCACTCGCCTAAAACCGGAAATCGTTTTCAAAACAAATCATGAAATCGATCTTAAACACCAAAAACCCAAAGACGATTTCGAACCAGGGCTTTCTGAGACGATTTCGTTGGAGATCGCTTCAAGCACCGATTTTGGGAGAAGCCACCACGAGAGATCTTGACAGGGGACAGCCCGAAGCAGAGGAATGATCGCCGGTGAGAATGCAAATGAGAGAAATCGCCGAGAGTTAAGTGACCGCTGGCGAGAGTCGCTTGATCGATGAGGAGAGAGAGAGAGTCACGGGAGCGGGGCTTATAGGGTTTTTTTTCTTTTCCTTTTTTTGTTTTAATGATAGCTGAAAAAAACAAAAAAAAAAACGAGATATAAAATTACAATTAGATTGAAAATAAAATTTTAAATATAAGATTAAAGAAAATTGAAAAACATCAATATGAAAGTAGGAAAAATAAGATTAGAAAATTTTTCAATGTTTTTCATGATTTCTGTAGAGATGGTTTTTATTTTCAAAGCTAGAATTATAAATTATAGATTTCTTGGTTTAATCTAGATAACATTTCAAATTAAAAATTAAAAACAATTAGGCAGGCTTATTCTTAGATTTCCAACGTTTCGCCTATGTTTCAATGGCATCCTCTGCAATAATGAAGATATACCTTCCTCAAACAATTTGATTAAAGTTGAAAAAAATAATTTCATAACATAAATAGAAAATAGAAAATAAATGATCAAATTCATCTTTAAGCAACAAATTAATGGATGAACATCACATGTTGAATAATGAAATCCCAACAAAACTAATGAATGGTCATCACATGTTAATTAAGCAATGTTTAGTATTTTAAAGCTATGTTTATGTGTACATATATATAGAATATATATATATTTAGAGAGAGAGAGATGGGCTCTTTAGGCATGAGTATAGATTTTGGATAGAGAGATCTTGAGATGCAAGAGAAAAGGAAAAGGGAGAGTGCCAATGCAAGTGATGGTGAAATGTGATAGGACTTTCAATGTGAAGAGAGTGAAATGGAGGCCATGGTAGCAAAAACAACACACAATTGGTCATACAAGTATAATTGATGAGTTGGGTAGAGAGGGAAAGGGGGAGGGTCCTCATTGGTTGAGAAAGTTGTATAGAGAACTAGATTACCAATACTAGAAATGGATTCTTCCTATTCTTCTTCTTCATCTAGTTCTTCATATTTTAGAGAGAAAAAAAAATATTTATGTCATTTAATGAGAGAAAGGGTGTTAGTTAAACAAGATTTTGATAATTTATCTTTTAGTTATTTTGATAAGAAGAATTTTTTTTAAAAAACTTTTAGTGAAAATTTTGGGGAAGGTATTTTCATAGTCACAACTACCAACGAATTGAATAGCAGACTCAAATCTACCTTGAAACATAGGCAAAACGTGGGAAAACCTAGACTAAGTCTTTCTAACTTTCTAACTTTTAAATAATTTTTGTTGACACAAAAAATTAAATTAATTAAATTTGAACCATCTCAAGATAAAAAGGATGTAACCATTTAATTTTTCTATTAAACTTTAGTTTTCTCGACTTTCATAATCCTATATTCTTTTTTTTATTCTTTTTTTTCTTTCTCATGGTAATTTTTTTAGGAATCTTATAAATGAAAAAAGGGGAACCCTAGGCCTTAGCGGCAACGAATCAAGCCCTCCTCTCACAAGTGACCTCTCAAAGCACTCTCTTACTGTGATATCTAATTTTTTTTTGAAAGGAAGTTGAATTGACAGTGGTTAATATAGATTCCTAATTTATACTCTTTTATTTTTGTTTTTCTAAGTCCATCCATTTTGATTCTTTGAATCTCTGATTACAAAAGTCTTGTTTTCAATTTTCATAATTTCATTTCTTATTTTCTTTCTTATGTTTTTGAATCAATAGATTTCTATCGAAATAATTTTTTATTTGATTTCTTGTTTGATTTCTATTATTTTTTATTTCCAATTGTCTGTTTGAACATTCCTTATTTTCTAATTTTGATTTTCTACCTGATCTTTGTTTTTCTTATTTTGAATTTCATGTCTCCATTTTTTTTCAAAATGGGTTTGATTTTAGATATCTACTTTAAATAGATTTGTTCAATTCAGATTTCTATTTTAAATTGATTTGTTTGTTTCAGATTTTCTATTTTAAAATTAATTATATTTCAGATTTATATTTTAAACTG
>CM044104.1:13538551-13571051 GCA_024174645.1 Lemna minuta | reverse complement strand
TGATGCTAGAAGACCAATAACCGTTATTAAACAAAGAGAGCTTCCCTCGAGGAATCTTTTGAATAAAGTATGCATATTTGATTTAAATTTTCATTATTGATACTATGTTTTCACAACTAAAACTTTTATCAAACTCAAATAATAAAAGACATAAAAAGGGTTGAGTTACATTACATATAGCCATTGAAATATAAATTGAAAGAAAATTACTATTGATTCAAATTTTAGAAGTGACAAGAAAGGTGTGTTGTATCTTGTGACTTAAATCATCCTGGTTCATTAACCAATGACAAAGTCATGATTCAAAGCTTGATGGATAATTATATGTACAAAGCTTTGTAAAATTTAGTGATATAGTTATTGATAACATGCATTTTTTGTGTGAAAATACATGCTTGTTAAGTGATTTTAATACATAATTCATCTCATTATGATGCATGTTATCATGTTTCTATAGTGTTTCCGTGAATCCTATGTCATTTAGCTAAAGTTATCAAAATGCACTTGTAAGGATAATTTTATGCAATTAATGTGGTTGACCTTTTTCAAAATCAAATGTTTGAATTAGATACTTGAATCCCATTGGTGAGGTCTCCAACTTGCACCCAAAGAGCCCAGTCTCCAAAAGCATATTAAGGGTATACTTGCACTAGTTCATGGTGAGTTTTTATCATGGTACGCAAACTCAATCTAAAAAAATTACCTTGAAGTCACCAAGTTGTAGACGTCAAAGTGCTACTACAAATAAGCTTTAGTATCATGAATGCCAACCTTGTCACTAATGGGTTCTAAGGTTGATAAACCTTTGAAATTTTAATCAAAACATCGAATCCAGCGAAATACATTAAATCAGATATTCAAAATATTGAGGCACCAATAATAGATGATCCTATCATCTAGTATGGGTAATAAAACATACTTATAGGGTTCCCTTTAAGAAGTTCTTGAAGTTATTCAAGTGTCTAGCCTGTAGTAGTATTCACACAGTATCCAGATGGTTGAATCTCTTCTTCAAAGCTCTTCACCAAGAAAGAAATAGAAGAAAGAAGAGAATTCTCACAAGGCTTGCATAGCCACCTTGAGTTGTGGTCGTTCTCTCCCTATTTATAGACATTTAGTATATAAATATTTTTCATAAAAACCCTCATAATTATGTCTACATCCACTAACATCCATAAACCTTATGTGTGTGACCCTCTATGTTCATATATCTCACTAGTTAATAACTCTACACACCAAATAATATCTTATTGGTCAACCTTAATTTATTATCCACATTAACATATAGATTGATTAATCAAGTATCGATTTAACCCAATCGATAGGTAAGTTGCTAGCCTATTGGGTGCCAAGCTACACCACGTAGTCTAGGAGATATGAAAAATGTAAGAACTCACTTATAAAACCTTTCCATCATTGAGTTGGAAATCATCGGGAACTCCTTCTCTGATATTTTCACTACCTTTGCCAAGGATTTCATCACATCTCATTCCTTGAGTCTATATCCTCAAATACCGAGGGCGGATGATCCCATCTTGACCATAATCATCTCCGTGGACTTCATGTCGCATCTAATATATGACATTTTAGAGATTCTGTGATGAAAGGATTTGCGAGTAATAATCAAAACACGATCATCCATTCATAAGATGTCTTTGGTGTCTCAAGTCAAAGGACCACATACACAACCATACATGAATTAACATGATTGATAGTTAGGTATAATTATCATTCAAGGACTCATATGGATCAATTCATTAAACCCTTTATCCAAAGAGCACCCACCATCTATTATTAATGTCTCTACACCAATGGCTACAGGATCAGCCATACTCATCATATGAATCAAATCAAATAGTATTATTATTTTTGGATAATTCGATGTCCTTCTCGAATATCTCATGAATACGAATATTTAGAACATATTTTTAAAGACTAGTGATCATTGCATTATGATCTCATCATAATTTACTTAGTCATTAAATATGTTCATGGATTTCAATGTAAACAACATACAAGAATGACAAAGAAAAAATATCATTTCAATGAACATAAACAAGACATATGGAAGTGTGATTGGCTTATAGGCCACATAATATCTCTATCATTAGGATGATATGAGGGTTGGGGTATTGGTCATATGAGTAGAGGCCCCTAATTCAATAACCTACGAAGATGAAGAGGAAGTAGAAAGATTTGTGTGCCCAATGTGAAAAGAAGCAGAAGCAATGCGAGGTTAGTTGAAGAAGAAGCACTAAAACCATAAGAGCAGCAAAGTGCATCATACTTAGAGGCCATCATAATTACCTACACTAGCAAAGAAGTCCTTTCAGGCGATGAAAGAGTAGACGGAGCTACAAAGATAGCTAGTTGTGTAGAAGCAAGCTTTCCAAATTGCTTTCAGCACTTGGGCACCGGATGATTTTGCTAGCCAATATGGACACGGGGAAAAGGAATTGCATCATTTCTCATAAGGAGAACAACCACTATTGGATCAAGGGGGTTGGCTATCATCTCAAGGGTGAGTTACGCCCAAAAATGGAACGCTGCTTCGCTCTACTAGATGCGTCGGATCCAATATAAGAAGCTCGCTCTTTACCCGATCATTCAAACATGTGGGAGACGACCACCCTTGTCCCTTTCCTTTTTTCCATTCAGCCTACTTCTTTGTTCCAAATAGACTAAGTCGCCTAAGCACCTTA
Organism: Lemna minuta; assembly: GCA_024174645.1. NCBI lineage: Eukaryota > Viridiplantae > Streptophyta > Magnoliopsida > Alismatales > Araceae > Lemna > Lemna minuta. The sequence goes on along the minus strand of CM044104.1, from coordinate 13,568,349 downwards.
GTGGATAAAGTAGAAATGGTTCCTAGAGAAGGAGAAGATTGGGAGGACAAGGGTGTACCGTTACTAACTTGAAGGGCCGAGAAGATGGTAAGGAGATCTAGTACATAGTCACAAGAGATAACAAAGCCATAGATCTGAGCAGAGATAAATGGATGGAGTCCAAAAAAGTAGACACCGTCACAAAACTCTTGGGGATAAAGGTGAAGAAATTTCTTCTTCTCCTTCTAGATATTTTGCATTCATATTCTCATTAAACTTCACCTAAGTCCTTGCACCCACATGACTCATAAAAATATGATAATTCAACATTTGATTTCAAAGAAGTCAAATGGGGTTAGTCTCATAACATAATCAAAGTGTAAATAAATGATGCATGATAGGACGTAATCATATTTTTATCACATTCATCTATATAGAAAATAGATATTCTCATCGATGCAGTCTTTATCAGCACTTAAACTTGATAAATGATACATAAATGTGATTTATATTTTAGATTTATCTGCCAATATAGTTGGTTTTGATCACCAAATGATCAAAGTTAACTTTATAAGATCATCAATTACATAAAATTTGATTTGACTATTGAATTATCATAGTGGTTGATGCCCATCTAGACAATCAATCATCCAATTTGAGAGATCAAAGGTGATTGTTCAAAGGTGTCGTAGATCATCGATCGCCAATATTTAATGATCAAAATTACTGCTATAAATAAAATTATCAAAAAAACCCTTAGAAAAATAAAGATATGATCTGATTGTCAATCAGACCATTAACAAAAGGCAGTTATCGCTGATCAATTGAATAGTCGATCATTCCTTGATCGATCAGTTCATTTTGATTATTGATTGATTGAAGCTAAATTTATGAGATAATTGATCAAATCATCACGCCCGATCATTACAATGTGATCAAATACATCAAATCAATGATAGCCGTTCCCTAGCCGATTGTAAATATTTTTAAATTAGACACGAATTAAAATATTTTAAATTATGACTGCTTATCGGTTTCATATTGGATCCGGATCCAGATCTCGCTAACGGTTCCGAAGGGCCGAACTGGACAGACTATATAAACAGAGTTGAAGATAGAAGATGAGTCTTGAGTTCGAAGTAACGGAAAAGCGATGATCGTGCGAGTGCGAAGCCGAGATGGCTTGGAGAGAGTCACGATCCCGGGATCAGCTGACTCCACCACGATCGCCGAACTTGGAACCCTAATCGAGGGTCAGTTGCGCGTTCCGGTATCCGTACAGAATCTCTCTCTCGATCAGAATCTCTTGTTAGCGAAGACGCCAGATCAGGCGGCAATATTATCTTCTTCTCTCGCCTCGCAGCCGAATTCCACTCTTTCGTCCCTCGGAATTTCCCATGGATCCGTGGTTTTCCTTTATTACGAAGGGGAGAGATCAGTCGCGCGGCCGAATTTCACTCCCGCGGGATCATTCGGGAGGAAAATGACGATGGACGACCTGATCGCTCGCCAGATTCGAATTTCCCGGCAGGAAGCTGCTCATTGCGACTCCGTTTCCTTCGATCGCGGCGCGGCGGACGCTTTCCAGCGGTACGTGAACGAGACACTTGCATTTTCAATTAAGCGAGGGGGATTCATGTACGGAAGAATTACCGGTGAGGAGAAGAAGGTATTTGTTGAGTTTATTTATGAGCCGCCGCAGCAGGGAACTGTGGAGCGGCTTTTGCTTTTAAGGGACAAAGAGGAAGAGGATCTAGTGGAGGCGATTGCAGCGGGGCTGGGACTGCGTCGATTAGGATTTATTTTCACTCAGGCAGTTGGGGCAAATGAAGGAGCTAAGGGAGAGTATACAATGTCAGCGCACGAGGTTCTTCAGGCGGCAGAATTGCACGCCGAGAGTGGGAATACAGGAGTGGGTGACTGCAATTGTGAAGCTGGAGGTTAATGAGGATGAAGGGGCAGATGTGCACTTTGAGGCCTTTCAGATGAGTGATATTTGTGTTGGGCTTTTCAAGGAAGGGATATTTGTTACGGATATCGAAGAGGGGGCAGATCCCAAGCTGTCAAAGATGAAGAAGGATGTTGTAGTTGGGAGTAAGGACATGAGGGATGTTGATAATGATTTCTTCCTCGTCGTTGTGAAGATCTCTGATCACCAGGTCTGTTCAGTTGTTTCTTCCTCAATTATAGATCTTCCTCATTCTCTTGGTAGAATTTTTTTAAATTGCATTAAAATTGCATTAAAAATTGCATGTTTGGTTTATTGCAACGAGATAACCAAATACTTGCTGTCCATCATCTCAGAGAGGGGTCAGAGAAGACCTTTTAGATGGAAGAAATTAATAGAAAGTGAGAAGAAAAATAAACCATCTTCCATGAGCGTTTTGGGAAAAAGAAAGTCGAGATCCTTTCTGAATCTGTTCAAGTAATAACCTTTCACGTCTCTACCATTGTTAACCCCGATTTTCTGTTTCAAAAAGTTATGTTCACCCGTCGTCTTCTAACTCATCTATGAAGCAAGACGTAGCTTTCCTTGCCTATGTCTAGCCATAGATCTATCTATCCAGTGATTTCCATCAACTGGACTTAAGAATGAAATGATTTGAATTAAGTTCATGGTGCCTTGGGAAATAATTTCTCAAGAACAAATATTTTGGTTCATAGTGTCTTTGTAAGTAGAATTTTTGGTGTAATTGTGGATTCTTTTTCTTCTTTATAGGGCATGCTCTCATCGTCGTTTCCAGTGGAGAACAGAATAACCACGGTAACAACACGGGCACTGAAGAACCACCTTGACCGCGGAAAAGGTCAACCCTTTGTCAAGCGCATCTCTGACTTCCACTTGCTGCTGATGCTGGCAAGATACCTTGACGTCAACGCCGACATTCCCACGTTGACCGAGTGTATTCAAGCCGAGAATCCCGTGCCCGAAGGCTACCAGCTATTAATAGAATCCCTGGCCAGCGCCTCTTGAGCGGTAGTCTTTCCATCCTTAGATCATGCAAATGATTTATTTTGCTTGTTTGATGAAGTTTATTAATTTAGATAAATTATTTTATCGCTGGTTCTGAGAAATCTTCCCCCAACTTAGGCTTGAGATTGTTTGGTTGCTAGTGGGCCCAGAATTGTTTCTTTGGTTTGGTCCACTAGGGTCCAGTTCTTCTGTGCTTTCATTACATCATCCTCAGAAATGCAGTGAGGAAAAGCAGTCATAATCAGACCAGGAAGCCGAGAGCCATGGATGATCCCAGAGAATGGTACAGTTCTTGCAGACCTCTTCAAAATCAATATATACCCACAATTTTGTGGCAGTTTACTGACCTTGAGGTACCCTTTTTTTTTAATTCTGTAAGAAACAATTTACTTTTTATGAATTAATTTTCCTGACAGTATTTTCTGCATTTTTTTCCCCTCCACGATGGCATCAAGATCAATCACTTGTGATTGATTTTATAGGTGCTCAATGGTGATTAATCAGGTCTTATAAAAACATTTAAATGGATTAAAATCAAGGATTAGACTTTTAAAATTTTGACAAAAATATTCCATGATCTGCTCGACGACTCGATTCTCGATCAGATTGCACTATTTGAAGGGATAGATCATTGATTGATCATAGAATTTTTCAGCACCTTGATGAATTAGTTGGCTTTGATCAATGATTGATTGAAAGCTAACTGAATGCGACCGATAATTGGATCAAAATGTTCGATCAAGGCTTATCCAATCTGATCATCGTTCATCATTCCCTGATCAAGATGTTATAATTTGATTAGTTATTTGTTTATAATGATGTGTTTATAATGAGTTATTTTTCAAATTTTTAAAGTGAAAAATCATCCACTATTTACTTATATAATTGATAGTTACATTTATTATGGATTATTCAATATTTTGATAATGTATTGACCTAAAAATTTCTAGTAGTCTAGATAAAATTTACTTAGTATATAATAATTTTATTTATTTACAATTGAAAAATGAAAATAATGAGCCCTTTAATTGTATAATTAATAGTTGCATTTCTCATAGGATAACTAAAATTTTAAATAAGTAAAAACGTGACATCTAATCTTTGTCATTACTATACATATGTTTGTGAAATGTTTTTAATTTAATAAGGCATAAAATATTTTTATGTATTTTGATCAACAATAATCACAATAAAATCAATAATTTTTTACAAGTCAATTTGTCAAATAGAGTGAAGTACGAAGAGCTGCTTATCTATAAAATTTAATGTTTTACTCTACACCCGACTTGAAGTATCTTAATATATTAGTAAGTAGTAAACTAAAAATGAAAATGTACTAATTATGAGTACAAGGAAATATGCAATATTTTCAATTTAATACTACATACACTATCTTATATATAATAATTACCGATAATAACATTAATTCAATATTATTGATGATATGTGTAAAATTACGATCGTTCAATGCGCAAGTTCACGTATCAAAAATTATACTCAACTCTTTGAATTTGGTTTTAAATTTTAGTAAAGTTGCAAGTCGAAGTCAATCCACAGGGAGGAAGGTTAAAAAATTGAAATCAAGGAATAGGTTTTGGTATTTTTAAATTAAGAAAGCAAAGAATATTGATAAAAAGAATAAATATGCGGGAAATAGAATGAACCAATCAAACTTTTCCAAACTCCTTCCGAATATTGAAATCCCTTGATCAATGTGAATTAGGGTCTGAAACTTAAAAATGTTGATAAAAAATGGGGAAAATGAAAGAGATCGATGGAAAATGTTCTTAATCTAAGCTTCACGATGAAAACATAATTTATATGTTCTCTAATCAAAACATACCTTCAAGATCCCATACATTTCACTTGGACTTGGCATTTAGTATCTGACACACAAAATGAATAGAAAAGAGAAGAAACTCACTGGAAATAATGTTCCATACATAAAGAATGTTCAATCGATGCCCTCTTTCCTCCAAGCTTGCCAATGCTAGGACCACACAATTAAACATTGAAAACCCTAACTTTTGTCTCATATTTATGATCAGCCACCATGAGGACATGAGAGATGAACTAAAGAACATGCTCACAAAATTTCAGCTCCAAAATTCATCAAAATTTTCCAATATCAACCTTTTAATTTAGAGAAATCTAGATCCTTGATTTAGCTTTCTCTCTCTTCAAACTGCTCTAGTCAAACTGATTTGTTCAGACTATGTGCTAGTCAAACCTGAAAAAAGAAAAAAACTTGCTCTACGCAAAACTAGGCATGCTTTAGCAAGATATGCATGGAGGAGAGAAGTTAGGAGAGACCAATGGCCTGGAGAAAATATTGGGGGGGAAGAAGAAGAAGAAGAAAGGAAGATGAAAAATAAGAGGAGAGGAGAGGGAATTGACACGAGAGACAAAACGGGGGAGATGGGTAATGAGAATAGGGGAGAGGTGACAAAATGAATTTGTGCCGTTGTTGAAAACGCATTTCATCGCGTCAAAACAATTTCCAAACTCACTAATTTGAAGATTTAATCATAAACTAATTAGTATAATGATGAATAACGGTCAAATCCACGGAGAATTAGGGAATTTTTCTAAATGTCTTTAAAATTTGATCAAATTAGATGATGAATTGATGTGAGAAATTATGGAAATTAGTATTTTTTTTATTAAAGAAGACTAAGAAAAATTCACAAAATCAAAAATCATTTAATTTGAACTAGTATTTACGAAGAAATCAAGGAGCAAAATAAGGAAAGAAAATTCTATCAAGGAAGAGAGAAAAATGACTAAATTTCGTAAAACTAAACTAATCTAAGCTTCGAAATTAAAATATAATATTATACAATCAAATATTAGGAAGAAAACAAGTAATCTAACTCAAAATCATGCTCAAAGTGATATAATTAATAGCCATATCAAGGCTTTTCATTCCGTGTTTCGAAAAGCAAAAATTCAAAGTTCAAGTAATGAATTTTTCCTATTCTCTCAATGAAATCTTCGTTTCAAACACTCCTTAAACGCGGAAATGAGTCTAGAAGAGTAAGAAAGGAAGAGATTCAAGGATTATGTTGTCTAGAAGGTTTGATCCATAAAAAAATCCAAGAACACTTTAATCTTCAATAGACGCCATTAAATAGGCAAAAATTGGACATGGCCATTCCATCTATTGATTAATCTTCAATCAATGGCTCAGATGAAATGCTTGGAGTTGAATCGACGCTGTTAAGTTGTGTCCGTCAAATTTTTTATGGAGCATCAAGATTTTTTCGTGTCATTGTGTGCCTATGAATCATCGTGAAACGCTCATCATTTGATCTTCCACGGACATCCACAATGCTGCCACCCGTCACTCAGAGGAGTCCATCAGGCACATTGAATCTGGACCCTTATAACACCTTGATGGAACGTCGAGATTCACTCTCTTTTATAAAATGAATTGTCGCCCAATTAGTGTGTGTCGCGTAACCCCTCCATTTGAATGAAAATGGAGGGATTTGATTAGATGGCGAGATCGCATGCTCTAGGATGCACCATGTGACCTGCAAAAAAATAAAAGTGCAAATAGTCCCACATTGGAAAAATAAAGGTGAAGTGACAGGTATATAAGGGCAATGCTTCCTAAGTGGTTAGTTCATAGCCTTAACGGGGGCTTAACCACTAATTGCGCGCTAATGACGCACACACGCATATCCATATGACAACACGCAATGTGCCATATTAGTGCACATATAAAGCTAATTTTTTTAATATTTTAAATTAAAAGAAATTCAAAATTATTATAGGAAAATTTCAAAAAATTCCTAAAAATTAGAAAATTCGTAACTTTCAAAATACAATTCTTTTTTAATCTAAATTTTTTTGTTTGATCAGAAATTAAATAATTTATTATAATAAAATTTTCAATTTATTAAATAACAAAAGAATAAATTTTTAAGTGAGAAAATACTCATTTTTCTTATAAAATAAAATTAGAAAAATATATGAGCGTGTATAAAAATATTTATCTTATTATTTGAAATTAGAACTTAATTATAATCTCAAATATAAAATGAGAATAATCTAATTGAAAATATCAATCTTGAATTACATATGATTATTCCTTCAAATAATATATTTTTAGATTATAACTTTAAATTGCATAGAATGATAAAAATACACTCAAATTATGATAACATACATAGGAATGGAATGTTTTATGTATCAATTTGTATTATTAATCATATAATTATAAGTATAAGTTGCATGTTATCAAGAGGGATCTAATGCGAAAGAGAGGAAGGAAAAATTCTCTTCCTAACGCTCACATGAGAGAAGTGAAAGAGAGTGAGAGAGAAAAGGGTGTAAGGGAGATGAGGCAATAGAGAATTGTGGGAGAGAGAGAGAGAGAGCATGGAGACACAGAAAAGACGATATTTGTTGGAAGTTCCATCGCACGAGAAAGAGAGTGAGAAAGAGAAGCAGATGAAGGTGAAAGAGAGAATGGAGAGGAGCCATGGAGCGGTGGAAGAAGAGAGAGAGAGAGAGAGAGAGAGAGAGAGGAAAAGAGGAAGTGAGAGAGTGAGCAAGGAGAGAGAGGGAAGGATTGAAGAAATTTTCTTCTGCCCTCTACCCCTTCCGTGGGCATGCATGGGCCTGACGAGACTAAATTGTATGTTCGTTGAATGCACACGATTTAGTGTCAAAACAAAGTCCTCAACTTACCAAATTATGATTAATCGATTTAATTAAAGGGTATAGTGGTAATTAAGGGTCGAATCCACAAAGAATTAGGGAAATTTGAGATATATCTTTAAAATTCAGATTGAAGACTCAATTAGGGAAAGAAGAATTGAGGTTAGAAATTGGGAAATTTATGATATTAAGAAAGATAACTCAATTGCAAATCCACGGAATCAAAAATCAGGTGATTTGGATGAGAATTCACAGAGTAATCGAAGTTTGAAGTTAGGAGAAAATTCGTATCGTGAGTTTGATTAAAAACAGAAATTAAACTAAAATTAAACTTAATCTACGATTCAAAATGTAAAATTAACACTAAATGATGAAAGATTAAGATGAAAACATGTAATCTAACCCAAATTAGCCTTCGAAATGATCCAATTAATCGCCGGATGCATGGCTTTTCATTCGGAGTTTTCAAAGATGAAAATTAAAGTTCAAGATGTGATTTCTTCTTCCTCTCTCAATCAAACTTTGATTTCAAGCATTCAATGGATGTGGAAATGCATTGAGAACACTAGGAATCAAACGACACATGAAATGGGTGTCTAGACAATTCTAATTTCTCAAAATTCCACAGGTGATTCTTTCTGTCGCGAAGAACAACATTTAAAGAGGTAAAAATTGGGCGCAACCGTCCGATGAAGGGGCGCATCGCGATCAACGGTCACGATGAAGTGTCCGTTGATCGAATCGTCGCTTCTGTTTGATGATCGTCCGATCGCGACTGAAGGGACGAGATGCGATTTCATCACGTGAAGAAGAAAATGCTGAGCTTCGATCATCCGTTGGATGTTGATCCAACGATGGCGATGTGTTGATGAGTCCACCGATCGCGCGCGATCTCAGCCGTTATAACTCACGCGATTGACGGTCACGATCAACTCACTTAAGTGAGTTTTTAACACACGTGTTTGATCTTTGATCAGGTGGACCTTGCGTCCACCGCATCGACGCGCGCGATTCATCGCATTCTCCATTCAACGATCCATGTGATGCCACTCGTCCTGAAATCAAAATAAAAGAGGAAGTTTTGTCCCACACGAAGAAAAACAAGGAGAATTTCAAGTATATAAGGTGAGGTGAAATAATAGGTTAGCGATGTTCCTCTATGGAATGGCTTATACTTACTATAACCTATGTAATAAAAAATATATATGTATGATGTCAACTCAATGCCATGTAGGCACTCACGCGGGTCCGCGTGGTGCTGCCACATGGCCTTGCCTGCCATGTCGCATCCACGTGTACTCGCACGAAAAATACCCTTTTTTGCATTTATTTTAATTGATTTAAATACTTAAAATTTGAAAATAAATCTAAATAAAATCAGAAAAATTCCAGAAATTTTTTATAAATTATAAAAATCATAACTTTCAAAATATAACTCCAAATTAAGTCAAATTTATTTTGTTGGATCAGAAATTAAATAATCTATCATTATAAAAAGTAAAATTGTTAAAATAATAAGAGAACTAATTTTAATTAATTTAATACATTTATGTATCTTATAAAATAACTTTATAAAAATACATAAATATTAATAAAGATCTTTTCTCTTATATTTTCATTCTCAAAACATGATTATGAACTCAATTATAATTAGGATTAAATATTATAATGTTTAATTATGTATAATAATCCATAATTGGTGTATTTTCAGATCATAACATGAATTAATACAAAATGATAGAAATATACTTAAACATGATAACATGCATATATTTGGAATGATTAACGCCTTTAATTGTATTAATAATTATGTAATTTCATGCATAAATAACATGTTATCAGTGCCTACGAGAGAAGAAGAGAGAACTAAGTGAGAGGGAGAGAGGGAGCTAGGGAGCTAAGAGAGAGAGGGGAGGACAAAAGAATTTCTCCTTGCTCCCTCTCATCCTCTCCCCCCTTGCACTCATTTCTCTTAGAAATTAAAACTTAAAAAATAAATGAGAATATAAAAAGTATTTCTCATATTATTTAACATTAAAACCCAATTATAATCTCAAATATATATGAGAATAATCTATTCTAAAATATATTCTTTAAAAATACATAATTATCCCTAAAATAGTACATTTTGATATTATAACTTAAAATTGCATAAAATGATAGATATGCACTCAATGTGTGATAACATGCATAAAAATGAAATGTTTAATGCCTTAATTTTTCATTAATAATCATGTAATTGCATGTAAAAATTGCATGTTATCACTTATATCCTGAAAAGGATGCTTAACCCACTAATTACACACACGCACGCCTACGCGCACTCACACGAGGGCGCACATGTACACGTGTGTGACACGTGATGTTTCTCATACACCACCCACGTGGCGCCAGAATTTTGTCCGCGCCACATCATCACGCGAAAATAAAATTATTTTTTATTCATTTTAATTTAAAATAAATCAAATTAAATTCATAAAAAATTCATAAAAATTCTAAAAAATTCATAAAAAATCCCTAAAAATGAAACAATTCATAAATTTCAAATTATAACTCCAAATTAATCTAAATTTATCTTGTTTTATCAGAAATTAAATAGTCTATCATTTAAAAAAAGTTAAATTTAATAAATAACAAGAGAATAAATTTTTATTTCAAAAATATACTCATTTCTCTTAAAACTTAGAAAAATAAATGAGTATATAAAAAGTATTTTCTCTTATTATTTAACATTAAAACCCAATTATAATCTCAAATATATATGAGAATAATCTACTATAAAATATATTCTTTAAAAACACATAATTATCCCTAAAATAGTACAATTTGATATTATAAATTAAAAATGCATGAAATGATATATATATATATACTCAAAGTATGATAACATGCATAAAAATAGAATGTTTTATGCCTGAATTTTTCATTAATAATTATATAATTGCATGTAAAAATTGCATGTTATCACTTATATCCTGAAAAGGATGCTTAACCCACTAATTGCACATACGCACGCCCACACGCTCACACACACACACACCTGCACAGACATATGCACACATATGTTGCCACGTGGCGACGCCCCACCACGTCAGTGCATGGTATAAAAATGAATTTTAAAATTCCAAATAAATCTTAAATAAAATTACAAAAATTCATAAAAATTTAAGAAAAATCCTTAAAAATTAGAAAATTCATAACTTTCAAAATATAACTCCAAATTAATCCAACTTTGTTTTGTTGGATCAGAAAATAAATAATATATAATTTTAAAAAGCTAAATTTAACAGCACGATTTATATGAGACAAGAGAGCGGTAGCAAAGAGCTTTTAAATAACAAGAGAATAAATTTTTATTTGAAAAATACACTCATTTCTCTTAGAAAATAAAACTTAAAAAAATAAATGAGTATATAACAAGTATTTTCTCTTATTATTTAACATTAAAGCCCAATTATGATCTCAAATATATATATGAGAATAATCTATTCTAGAATATATTCTGTAAAAATACATAATTATCTCTAAAATGATGCATTTTGAGATTATAACTTAAAATTACATGAAATGGTTGATATGCACTCAAAGTATGATAACATGCATGAGAATGTAATGTTGTATGCCTTAATTTGCATTAATAATCATATAATTTCATGTGTAAATTGCATGCTATCAATGTGTCTTGTTGAAATATTTATGTTATCTTTGGCATAGTGATCCAATTTTACGCATAAACCTTGAGAGGTTCATAGGACTGTGCACTTCAAGTCCATGCCTAGTTAAAGAAAGCTCCCATAAAAGGACTCATGTATAAGCTACATTGTCATTTGAATATTGAGTCTAATTCAAATGTTGGTTATTTTGGTGATTGTAGTGTGACAAGACAATTCCGCTCGATCGTTGAAACACACAGACTTAGGCCAAAATATATTTCTAAACTCACCAATTAAATATTAAAATCAAGAATATAAGAGTATAGTGATGAATAAGGGTCCAATCCATGAAGAATTAAGGTATTTTTGAGGTATTATTTAAATTCGATCAAAATTAAACAAGGAATTGAGTGAGAAAGTAGGGTTTGGGTAGATTTTGAAAGAGAACGCAAAGATGAATCTATAAAATCAAAAATTTCTCTATTTGGATCAATATTCGCGGAGAAATCAAAGAGCAAAAAGTAGGTAGAATTTCCAAACATGAAGAGAGAGAAAACTAAAATTAAATCTAAAATTAACCTAATCTATGATTCAAAATTTAAAGATAATGATACCACATGAAAGATTAGGATAAAAATGCGTCAGGTAACCCGAATTCACGCTCAAAATGATCCAATTGATTTCCAGATCAAAAGCTTTTCATTCCATGATTTCGAAGATGAAATTCAGCATTCAAGAGGCGATTTCTCTCTTTTTCTTCTATAAAATATTGATTTTAAGCACTCCCTAGACGTTGAAATGAGTCTAGAAGATAAAGAAATCAAAAGATTCAAGAATTGAGATGTCTAAACAGATCTATAGCTCGAAACATCCAAGAAGACATTTCTCATTGAAGAGAGAAAATTTATAATGTTTTAAATTTGGGTGTGATCGTAGGATCTTCTCCTTTATGACATCAACTGTCGAGAGGGAATCCGAAGAGGCGAATCATTATGGTTAAGTTGCAACCATCAGATTTTCATCAGAGTGTCACAAAATCTTATTCGTCTGATCATGAATCAACATTGTAGATTCTCAGATGGCGCTTTAAATCCAGGCCGTTATAATTCCTCAGATGAACGATCAGGATTGATCCATTTAATAAAATGAATTGTGTGCCACTCAGATGCTGCCATGTACCCCCCCTCACTTAAGTCAAAATGAGGGGCTGAGATTAAATCGCATTAATTGGCGTCGATCGCACGATTCTAAGTGCACCACGTCACCTACAAAACTATAAAAAGAAATATAGTCACATATAACACAAATAAATGCAATCTAACGAGTGTATAAGTAGAATTTATATGGTGGGTTAGCGAAAATCCTTAATGGATGCTTAACCCACTAATTACATTCACAAACACGAGGGCGCGCACACGCACACATGCGCACACATGCACAAGCATGTACACATGTGCGCCACGAGGCATGTATACACGTCGTCATGAGGACAACACGCCACCACATCAACTGCCACATCAGCGCGCAATAAAAAAAATTATTTTTATTTTTAAAAATCTAAATAAATCCAAAATAAATTCAGAAAAAATTCGAAAATTTCTAGAAAAATCCCTAAAAATTAGAAAATTCATAACTTTCAAAATACAACTCCAAATTAATCTAAATTTCTTTTTTTGGATCAGAAATTAAATAATCTATCATTTTAAAAACTCAAATTTAATAAATAACAAGAGAATAAATTTTTCTTTCAAAAAATACACTTATTTCTCTTAGAAATTAAAACTTAGAAAATAAATGAGTATATAAAAAGTATTTTCTCTTATTATTTAATATTAAAACCCAATTATAATCTCAAATATATATGAGAATAATCTATTCTCAACTATATTCTTATAATTATGCATAATTATCCCAAAAATAATGGATTTTGATATTATAACTTAAAATTGCATGAAATGATAGATATGCACTCAAAGTATGATAGCATGCATAAGAATAGAATGTTTTAAGCCTTAATTTGTATTAATAATCATATAATTATATGTGTAAATTGCATGTTATCACAATGATAGAAAGTCTAGATTTAGATATTATGCTTATCTTGGTGGTAACTTAGCTATATGATGGTCTAGTCATAGAAGTAGAATGTTGTATCTTGATCTAGTGCAAGGGTGAAGTTTTGATCAATGGCTCATACGGCTTTTAAGATGATGTGGTTATGGTCTTTGCTTCTAAAGCTTGGGTTTCTTGTAGAAACTCCTGACGAGACGAGACCGCGAGGTCGTCGATTTCACACGGTCTCGCGTAAAAAATAAAGCCTAATTTACCAATTTGGGGAATTAAGAGAAAATTGAGGGGTATAATGGTAAATAAGGGTCGAATCCACAGGAATTTAGGGTATTTTCGAGATATCTTTTGGAATTTGGTCAAATTGGACGATGAATTGAGGTGAGAATTTAGGGAAAATGGTGGATTTAGAAAGATAACTTCAAAACGAATCCACGGAATCAAGAATCATCGAATTTGGACTTGATTTCGCGGAGAAATCGAAATTTGAAGTGGAGAAAAATTTTCGGACATTAAAATCGTGATTTTGAGCTAAATTTTATGAAATTAAAATCTAAAACCTAATCTAAACGAAAATTAAACATAATAGGAAGATAATCTAGGAAAAACCGCTTCCACTAAACCCATTTAGCAATCAAATCTTCGCGATTAAACCGATTAATCCGATTAATCGCGAAAAACGCCAAGAACGTCACGACGAGCTTCAAGCTGCGATTTCTCCTTCGATTCTCCACCAAATCTTGATTTCAACCCCTCCATGGATGCGGAAATGAAAGAGGAAGAGGATGGAATCAAGAGAAATGAGTGGAATGGTGTCTAGACAGTTCAATTTGATTGAAATCCAACTCGAATGCATACAATCGTGAAGAACAAGTCTATTTAAGGGCAATTTGGGCGTAACCGTCCGATCGTTTCGATCGACGGTTACGATGAAACGGTCCATCGTGAAGCATTTCGATTAAGTCGTGGCCGTCGGATCGTGATGGACGGCCACGATTTGATCCGTAGATAGACGTTATAAAAACGCTTGAATATCGCCCCTTGGATCGCAATCGAACGGCCGAGATGCTTCCGGGGAGATTAAATCTCGGCCGTTATAACGCCTCAAATAAGGCACGTGCTTGATTGATTTCCGGTGCACCCCACCTCCACGCGATCGACGCGTGTGATGCTGCCACGTCGCCTCCAATCCGACCGTTATAATCTCCAATTTAAATCATGTGCGTGATGATCTCCGGTGGTCCGCTCGTCCACGCGATCAACGCGTGAGATCCTACGCTCCGCCCGATCCAACGGCTCTCCTCGCTCCACGTGTCCTGCAGTTAAAACAGTGTGTGGGACTTTAGTCCCACACGGAGAAAATTAGTGGAGTCCGTCGGGTTTATAAGGCCCGACGGATTAAAGGGTTAATAACCCTTCCCATCTAGGGAAGGCTGAAGACCCATTTTATATATATTAAATAAATATAATATAAATATAAAAATGCGCCACGTATGCGCACTGCGCGGGTCCGTGTGGCTCTGCCACGTGGCCTTGCGTGCCACGTCGCACCCGCGTGGAACCCGCGCGCTTTTTGCCTTTTATTTATTTATATTTATTTTTAAACGTTTTTAAATCGAAAATAAAATCGGAAAATTTAGAAAAAATCCCTAAAAATTGTAAAAATCATATCTTTTAAAATACAACTCCAAATTAATCCAAATTTCTTTCATTTGATCTGAAATTTAATTATCTATCATTCTAAAAATTCAAAATATTTAAATAACAAGAGATTTAATTTATATTTCAAAAATACACTCATTTCCTTAAGATTTTTAAGTTTAGAAATTTAAATGAATGTTTATAAAAAAATAATTTCTCTTATTTTTTTAACTTTAAAAAAACACTTATAATCTCAAGTAAAGATGGGTTATAAAATCTTTAATCTTTAATTCATCATAATTAACCCTAAATTAACACATTTTTGAGATTATAACATAAAAATTGCATAGAATGATAGAAATGCACTCGTGAATATGATAACATGCATATAAATGGAATATTTTATGCCTTATTTTGCATTAATAATCATGTTTTATCATGTTAAGATTGCATGTTATCAACTCCCATGAAGATGCATAGTGATAATCAAGTTGCTATTTTTATTGCCAACAATCCAACCTTTCATGAACTTCACCAATCATGTTGAGGTGCACTACCATTTTATTCAAAGCAAGGTCTCATCTCCACTATGAATACCTCTACTTTGGAGAGGATAGAGAATATCCCCACCAAACACCTCTCGAGCAAGTCTTATGGGCTACTTCGTGGAAAGGTTGGCATGATGGACATTTATGCACCAGCTTAGTGGGGAGTGTGAAGAGGGGGAGGGTGTGTATGTCTCTTATATTTTGGTTATTAGATATTATTCTTGTACTCTTTATTGATAGGCCTAGTTATTCCTTATCTATAGGATTTCCTCTCCTCCCTAGAGAGTTAAACCCTCATTTCTCTCATCTCACAAGGCTGAATATTGTGATATGGCTATGAAAACTTGTGTGATGGTTTTCCTTTGATCTCTACTAGAAAGCTACATGTTTCTTGTTTGACACTTATGCTCTTGTACAACAATAAATTTATACTAATGGTGTCCCCATCTTTCATGAACACATTAATCCAATTAAAATTGATTGATGTTCTATCTATGATAAGGTTGCACAAGATGTCATCTCTACACCCCAAGAGGTCTCTTTCAAACGACAAACAAATATCTTCACAAAGAGCTCCAACAATCTGTTGTATGATGCCTTGAAAATCATGGTAGGCATGTTTGATTTATACACCCCAACTCAAGGGAAGTTTCGGACTATCCTTATTAGGGCCACAATTAGGATGCCAATTAGGACCCGTGATTGGTTAATCACATTATCTCCACTATTCTCTTCTATGCCTCCCTTGTGTTCTCTTTCTTTTCCCATCTTCTCGTTTATAAATACCTTATGTGTTTCTATTTTTCATTCATGCATTTTATGGTTTCCTTCTCCACACACCTCACTGTTAATCAATTAATTAATAAGAGGAAAATTTCAGAAATCAACAATATTTTCATTCACGAAAAAAATATTATATGGGAGAAAATATAAGAAATGATAAAATTCAATAAACATATAGATAGAAAACTGAAAACATAAGGCAAAAAAATGGTACCAAATATTGAATATCTTGATTAGTCTACAATTTAGAGTAATAGAAAGGAAAATAAATTTAAAAAATAACCAAATGATAAACAATAATATATAGAAAAAGATAGGATAAAAATATTATAAATGCTAATTGGAGGCAAAAATAACCATCTGATCGGCAAAATAATACTGAAAATTTGACAAATTCCTGACTATGAAGTGAGCGGAGTTTACGTGGGTCATTGGATTAGAAGGAGAAATGGGCAAATGAAATATTTTATAGACAATAGAAAGTACAATAGACTTTCTTGGGAGATAGGGGCATCGACACTCTACACGAGGAGAGAGTTGACACTTGATAGGATGACAATGATATTCAATGACCAGTGGCACAAGGAAGGGCAGATGCATGTAGTGTTGGGGATTTAGCTAGTAGCACTAGGCCTTTGATAGGCACTCATTAAGTAGTCGACACCAAAGACTTGGCTCTTAGTTAGTCAGACAGTTGAGAACTTAGTAGATAGACTTGGTGGTGGCGTACGACCCCCGTCGCCACCAAGGCATGACACTACAGCGCCGAAGGAGCCGACACCCGCGCGCGTCTAGCCCCCTCGACAGGCGAAGACGAAGGATGCCGAGTTTCACTACACCAAGTGAGGACCTCATCTCGCCACGACACATTTCACAGGGCTCGCGCGCGCGTGGAGTTATCTTTCCAATCTTCATTTCATTATGAACTTTATTAGCCCGCACGTGTTTAAGCGGGCCTTTGCATATCTTCTTCTCTCCCTTTTAGTATTTCGGGTGGGTTCTTCACTTTTCGGGATCCCATTCGTAAAGCCCTTCTCTTTGTGGACCTTTATTTTCTATGATTATGTTAGGTGTGGGTTATGGGCCTCAAGTGGGCCCTTTCCTCTCTCGGCCCACTATGGGCTCTATAAGAGGGGAAGGGAACCCCCCCCCCCCACAAACCCTAGCCGTCATTTGAAGAAAGAAAGGATCATCCTCCTTCTCAAGTGGCTGCTCAAGGAAGAACAAGGAAGGAGACCAACGCCGCCACCGCCGCCGCACCACCACGTGCCGCCACCGTGCCCGCCGCCGAGACCGCCGCCTCTCCTTGCCGTGTTCGCTAGTGATCTGCGTGCTGCCTTCCTGCCGCCACCTCAGGCCGCCGCTGCCGTCGCCGCCGCCAGATCACAGCACCACCATCCCCTCCAACCATCGCCACATTCCGCCCCTCCAGAAATTTCCCGGACGTTTCCCCACGGCCAACACCTACGCACTTCCGTCCCATCCATCCCACGATCCAATACCAATTCCGATCGTCCCATCTATCCTTCCCTCCCACTTCCCCTAACTCAAATCCTATCGCGAACTGCTCCGCACCCCTCTCCCTACCCTGTCCCGTCCATCGCGATTTTCTCCTTCGCGCCGATCTCTCTCCCCTCCCCTCCTCCCAATTCCGAAATCCCGCCCTCTGCGATCTTCCCCGTCCGCCGCCAGATCCATCCCTGCAAACACGATCCGAAATCATCCCTTTTCCCCACGATTTCTTCCCCGTGCGCCGCCACTCTCTCTCTCCTCCTACCTCCACTTCATCCCTCAACCCACCATCGGGGTCTTCCCGTATCCGTTTCACGATTCCCACGTCCACCCGGCGAGGACCTTCCTACTTTCTTTCCCCGTCCTCAACCCTCGCCACGACATTGCTCACGCCTGTCTGTCAACCTGATTCCGACCTCCCTGGAAATCAGTTTCCTACCCGCGGCCTTCGATCTCGCGGAACGTGACCCACCCTGAGAATTACGTCGCTCAGAGTTTGGACCTAAGCCCACGTCCGAGCCGCCCCGCCCTGGTGATCCTCCTCCTACGGCTCCCAACCCGTCGCCGACTTCCATCCATCCGTCCGACTAAGGATCTCTTCCTCCCCCCCCCCTGTCCTACATCGGCTCAACCTCTCCGCCTGCTCCAGAAATACAGCGCCACTTCGGAATGTCGACGTGACACATACGGAGTTCTGGCGTCAACGCCCTCCCGGGAACCCACAGCTGACGTGACCTCCAGCACTCCCCCCTGAGCAGAGCGATTCCCCCTCACCCTGCTGACCGCGCCTGCTGTCTAGCCCGACGTGATGCTCACTTAGTTGGCTGACTGCACCTGACATCGCCCGCAGTCTGCAACCGCATCGGAGCCCAACCCCTTACAGGGTCTTCCTTATTCTCGCCCGCCCCTCTTGCAAGCTAGTGGGCCCCACCTGCCTTCTCCACTCGTTGTTCTCCGTCTTCACCGAACTGTGGTCTTCCCCGACGCGACGACGCATTGGAGGCCCACAACTGCCGCCCATCCGTGCTGCGTACGATTGGCCTCCCACGACACGACCGACCGGGCTCGCGCCCCGCAGGTTAGGCACTCATTCCCCATCCCATAACTACTTTGAAGTCTATATCTTTTTCAGTATTTCCCGCACCGTTTCCGCCGCCATCGGGACTTAGTTTAGGTTGAGTGCTTAGACGACTTGATAGGATTCAGATCGTGATCCAACCCGTCGGGTTGACTGTCGAGCTTCCCTCGACGACTCACGGCCTTTCGCCTGCGAGGACGTGGATCGGAAGGACTCCCGGACCGACTCTACTCGGCGCACCCCATGGCCTACGGCGACGACACTCGAGACGGCACACTGCTTGATTGCCTCATTAGTTTACTACATCATATTAGAATTCCCCTAGTTCATCCCTAGTATCACGGTGTTAGACCGGTTTCGCACCCGGTCCTGCATCACTTGGCTCTTGGCAAACAAATCAAAATTGAACGAATGTAAGTCATTTCAATTTTTTTAATGCTTTATTTTTTATTTTTTTGAAGTGATTTGACTTTTCAAGTGAGTCAAATGATGTGTTTGTCAAATGGAGGGGGGGTTACAAAAAATAAACATTTTCATCACTTTTGTAATCATGTTCATGTCAAATCATGCATTTGTTCATTTGAGAGTACATGAACAAATGAACATGTTTGCAGTTCCCTAGTCAAGGCCTCTACCCCAACCCTTATATCTATTAGTATCAATATACAAAGTGCATTTTTTGTCATGAACATCGCATTCTTGATCATCATAAAATTTTGGAAACATGCTTTATATTAAAAAAAAATCACGATTGATTCTATTCACTTTTTCATTTATCCATCTCAAGTCAAGATTCAATTCAGAAAAACTATTTGATGGAAATCTTTGGCTATCATAGGCAGGATATTATTTTTTATAGATTTTGGAGGCACCTAATACATGTTATTCTAGTCATCAGTTGTGCCATTGAGGTCATTTTTCCAATCTTATAATATTTAATTCTTTTGACCAATAGTAATCTTGTTGTTATTGCATTTCAACACTACACTTAAAGTTTCTTTCATTGTCTCTTGGATAATTCACAATTAGATTTCCAATGCTAGATTCCTTGAATTCAGATTGTGGACATCATTTTTCAATGTCAAAGAGGATATAATCACTCAATGGTACCATCCGACAGCACATTGTCGTGGAGATTATAGGAATGATCCACATTGATTGAGAAGAGGTTATGGAATGTGATAAAATCATGTCTATCTCTTCTAGAAGAGAGAACCCTTGAGATAATATGATAAAGTGGTCTATTAAGGGATGCCAAATAAGAGATAAGAGAATACTATCTAATAGAACGAAATCAACATGTTTGCCGAGATTAATTAAAGGATGAATTTTTGGTGATCAAAGTGACCATATAATTATCACAATCTATCTCCACAAATTGGCAAACCAAGCTGAAGAAATAGTGATTACAAACACATCATCTTAATTTTCATGTGAGACATTGGTCTATGATCTTCATCTACACTTATTGTGGAAGCCACATTTTACTTCTTAGACTCTACATAAATATGTTACTACCAATTTTAAGTGTATTATCTAGACCATGATTTGTTTTATTATGATCTCTTAAATAACTTGCATCAAAATATAGATTGTGTCCTTGACTACCATTTTCTTGGTTAGTTAGATACATTCTTGTTTAGGCTTCATAAGCTCAAGGAAGATCTTAGGGAAGCCTTGGCCCAACAAGAGTAGGCATATTTCTTCACCATATTAGCTGCATTCTTTATCCCTTCTCCTATTTTTAGACTAATACAATAATAGAAGCTATGATATATGTGATAGATTACTCCTCTACAAAGAACATGACATATATGATATCATCCTTGAATTTGATTCATGCTTGTTAGTTGAGATGTTATGTGTAGGTTCTGTTGAGTTCTGAGGTCAATAAGCTTTCCGAAATTTTGATCAAAACATCGAGTGCAGTGGAATACATTGAATTAGATATTCAAAACATACATGCACCAAGAACAGATGATCCTATCACTTAATATGTATGAGAAAACGTACTTACATGGTTCTCTTAAACGAGTTATTTAAGCTATTCAAGTATCTAGCCTCTAGTAGTATCCACATGATATCCAAATGGTTAGATCTACTCTTCAAAGCTCTTCACCAAGAGAGAAAGAGAAGAAATGAGAGAACTTCCACAAGGCTTATACGGGCACCTTGAGTTGTGGT
Source organism: Lemna minuta (assembly GCA_024174645.1). Lineage (NCBI taxonomy): Eukaryota > Viridiplantae > Streptophyta > Magnoliopsida > Alismatales > Araceae > Lemna > Lemna minuta. The sequence goes on along the minus strand of CM044104.1, from coordinate 13,547,262 downwards.
CATTCTCTCCTATTTATAGATATTTTGTAAGTAGATATTTGATATAAACCCTCATAATTATGTCTATATCTACTAACATTCATAGATCTTATGTGTGTGACCATATAGGTCCATATATCTCACTAGTTAAAAACTATATAAACCCAATAACATCCTATTGGTCAAACTTAATTAATTATGTACATTAACATGTAGGTTAATCAATCAATGATCAATTTAACCCAATTGATACATTGAGTTATCAACCCATCTAAGTGTCAAGCTAAATCACATACTAGGAGATTTGAAGTATGTAAGAACTCTCTTATAAAACCTTTCTATCATTAGTTACCATGTGTGTATAATCATTCATCTGCACAAGACTCATGAATGACTTAGGATATGATTAATTGTCAAACCCTAATCGGTCACTCAAATTAATACTGATGTGTGCAATAAATCATTGAAAAATACTTCTCTGATATTTCTACTACCTTAGCCAAAGATTTCATTGCATCTCATTCCTTGAGTCAGTCTCCTCAAATATTGAGGACAGATGATCATATATTGACCACACAATAATCTTCAGGGACTTCATGTCGTATCTAATATCTTACATTTAAAAGATCTCATGACTAGAGATTCGTAAGTCGTAATAAGAACATGGTCATCCATTCACAAGATGTCTCTAGTGTCTCAAGTCCAAAGATCACATACACAACTGCGACATGAAAAAACTTGACTAACAATTAGTTATGATACTTTTCAAGGATTTATACGAATAAATTATAAACTCTTTCTCTAAAGGGCACCCACTATCTATCCTTAGTATCTCTACACACCAATGGCTACAAGATCAACCATACTCATCATATGAGTCTGATTAGATATTATGATTATTTCTGAAATTTTTGATATCCTTTTCGAATATCCCACGAATAGGAATGTTTATAATATATATTTAAATATTAGTGATCATTGTGTTATGATCTCATCATAGTTCACTTAGTCATTGCATATGCTCATGGACTTTATTATAAATATTACATAAGAATGACAATAACTGTAAACTTTCATTTCAATGAACATAAAGAAGATATGTAGAAGTGTGATTAGCTTATAGGTTACATCATATCAATGAGGTTCTTGTCCACATTGGCGGCTAAAGAATAATTGGGCGAACATTACTTGACGTTTGAGGACGATTTGAGCCATTGCATACCAACTAAGTGAATAGAACCAATTGACAAGCTCACTAGTCACTTATCCAATACACTCTGGTTAGATGTTTATCCTGACACCTTGGCAAGACATACCTATTAAGGCTCGTGGATCTCATCATCTTAAGCAACTCGACATGCTTCCCAGGCACACTTGCTACATGTTTATCCTTGTTGCACCTTTACAGAGGTGCGTTGCATGAGGTTACTTTCCGGCATGAGCAAATACATATCCTTTGACAAAAAACCCTAGAGGCACTAAACCTCAAAAATGGTTTCCACCATCCAAAGATGAGACGACAATATTAGCACTACCCATATACGAAGTACAAAAATATTTCTAATTGAATGAAGTGCATTTTACCCCTAAACCATCATCCCTAGAGAAGACGGTAATCGCATATGCCAAGGTATGCACCACTCCACCGCTCCCTCCCCAACATGGGTCGAGATTCTGGGTTCACGCGTGTTTGGAGTAGATTCTGGCTCACTTATGCAACAAGGTAACAGCCCTCATCTAAATAACTAAAAAAAAGTTTATTTCTGAACTAATTTGGTTTCATTAAATTGTTTTTCAAGTATTATCAATAAAAATATTTAAACATCAACAAAAATATTGTCATAATTAAAATATGTAGTAATTCAATTAAATAATAGAACTATTTATTATTCTATTATTATTATTATTATGCTTTCATTCAACTCTTTCACTACAATATTTTGTATTCTATTTTTCTTTATTAATTAATTTTCAATACGTTTCTTAAAGTAAATGACTATTATATTTAAGTTTAAAAGAAATTACTTTTAACATCGAAGAAATTACTGACTCGGAAGAAAAACATAAAACGACCGGGCACACGTGACTATATTCAATTCTGGGTGCCACGTGGCAAAACATGGCAGTTGTTACCTTAACGGCTGTATTGCCGTTTGAATTTCAAATCACGCTACCAACCTGACACGCGGAACGATGGCGCGACTATGTCCCCACCTCGTATTTCGTGAATTAGAAATACCCTAAATACCCTCAAAACTGTAACCTTGAACAGTCAGCAGGATACACACACCAGGGTTAATATGGTAAAGTGACAGAAGAATTTTGAAACTTCGATCTTTAGATCGATCAAGTTTTCCCTTCTCACTTTATCTTTTCTCTTCCTCTGTCAATCTTCCCCCCCCCCGTCGTTTTCGGTAGAGAGAGAGAGAGAGAGAAAAGGAGATCTCCATGACGGGAGTGGTGATGGTGTCGACGGGATGCAGAGGCGAAGAAGGCGGGAGGAAGGTCAAAATGGATGAGCAGCAGCAGGAAAGCCAGCTCTCCTTGATGGAACTTCTCTTGGCGGCTATTAGGAAATCTGTGGTGGCTTGTAGAGTGGAGAGCCAAGAGGACGTGGCTTCCGCCGTCGAGCAGATGGACATCGGCTGGCCAACCGACGTGCGCCACGTCACTCATGTGACTTTCGACCGTTTCAACGGTTTCCTCGGTCTCCCTGTCGAGTTCGAGCTCGAGATCCCTCCCCGTGCTCCCAGCGCAAGGTGATTGCGATTTTTATGCGTGTTTTTTTTTGTTTGCCGAATTAGGGTTGCCAAATTAGCTGAATACTAACGTCGAGAAGGATTGAGGATGCCAAATTAGCTAAATCCTGGCATCAATTTAGGGTCCCTGGTGTCAAGTTATTGAATCCAAATATATTTCTAGGGTTTCTACTTTCAAAATTACCGAAATATAATATCAGTCTAGGGTTTCTGAAGCGGAGTTAGATGATAATCGTACCATAAGTCTAGGGTTTCAGATGTCAAATAGGCAGAATCATGACTCAAATCTTGGGTTTCTGATGTTAAATTAGCTACATAGTAGCATTAATCTAGTGTTTCTGGCGTCAAGCTAGCTAGCTGAATCTTAACATCAATCTAGATTTTCTGACGTCAAGTTATCTGAATCATTGCATTAATTGAGGTCTCTAATGTTAAGCGGGCTCAATCCTTGCATCAGTCTAGGGTTTCTGATGTTAAATTAACTGATCCTAACTTTAATTTAGGAGTTCTTATGTCAAGTTTTCTGATTCTAGCATCATTCTATTTTTCTGATGTCAAGTTAGCTGAATCCTAGCAACTTGTTTTACCCTAACGAAAATCTAGGGCTTCTAACGTTAAGTTAGCTTATCGTAGCATCAATCTAGGGTTTCTGATATTAAGATAGCTGAATCATAGCATCGATCCTAGGTTTCTGATTTTAACTTGGCTGAATGCCACTATCAATCTGGGGCTACTGTCGTGGAGTTTGCTAAATCCTAGAATTAATGTCGCGTTAAGCTTCTCGAATCAGCCTCTAATGACAAATTGCTCGTGTTTCCTCTCTCGTGCAGCGCGAGCGTCTTTGGCGTCTCGCCTGAATCAATGCAATGCGTCTACGATTCCAAAGGTAACAGCGTGCCAACAATTCTCCTGCTGATGCAAGAACGTCTGTACTCGCAAGATGGATTGAAGGTACCCTTCAGTCCTGAACTCTTTGGTTTATTTCGCAAATCATTTCACTCTTCGAAAAACCTTATCAATTGGGCAACAGGCCGAGGGAATATTCCGAATTAACCCAGAAAACAGCCAAGAAGAAATCGTGAGAGATCAGTTGAACAAGGGCATCGTTCCGGATGATATTGACGTTCACTGTCTTGCAGGCCTAATCAAGGTATTACTCTCCTTCCTCCAGTCTTTCTGTGAGAAGAGAGAATGTAGGAGAAAGAGGGCTTTTAACTCTTCTAGTGAGAGAGAGCCCTATAAATAAAGAAAAATTAGCAGGCCCATCTGAGTAAATACACGCTTATCTTCACTCTTTTACTCAGGCGTGGTTTAGAGAACTGCCGGAAGGAGTTCTGGACGGGCTCTCTCCAGAGCAAGTTCTTCAGTGCAACACCGAGGAAGAGTGCGTGGAATTGGTCAAGCTTCTGACGCCCACGCAAGCGGCGCTCCTCAATTGGACAGTTGAGCTAATGGCAGACGTAGTGGAAGAAGAGGAACTGAACAAGATGAATGCTAGAAACATAGCCATGGTTTTCGCCCCCAACATGACCCAGGTAATCTGCACGCAAAACCCTCCAGATTTGAAAATCAAATAATTTCTACTGTGTGTGTAAAATCTTGAGTTCTTATCGCCATCACCTGATAACTTAAAGTATTTAAAATTTCTTTCACCTGATGAGTGAAAGAACAGAGTGCCCAGAAAATGATAAACCCAGCCAGATTTAATCTTCAAATTCATCTGACGATTGTTAATTTGCTGTTTCAGATGTCGGATCCGCTGACGGCGTTGATGCACGCGGTCCAGGTGATGAATTTTCTGAAAACCCTAACCCTGAGAACACTCAGAGAGAGGGAGGAAGCGGAGATGGAAGGATACACCTCGTACTCTCGCTCCTGTTCTTCCGACGAGCTAGAGGGAGAATATTCGGACACGAGCGGGGAGCTTCTGCTGACACCAGAGAACTCCAAAAGGGTTGAAGACGACCAGGTCAACGACATGTCAACGGAGGAAGTAGAGGAGCGCTTCCTCAGTCTTCTCGAGCTTCACGAGAAGAACATTCCGAGGTCGAAGAAATTTCTCAGGCTGACTGCGTTCTCCCCGCAAAATTTAGGGTTCATGACTCTCTCTCTCTCTCACCTCTGCGGATAATGTTTTCTCTCTCTAGATTCCGGAATGTATAGGTAATCAACGAGGAGTTGAATGCCGATCTGTGTGGCTCTGCGTCGACCGCCGACTCAGATCGGTGATATTTTCGACGAGATCGTCGATCACGATCTCTGATTTTTGGATCCAATCCGTGATAAATTCGATCACTCTCGAGTGAGTGCGACGATACTAGAGTCGTAGAATTTCAAGTCTAATTTTCTGTGCACCTCATCTTTTTCGCGAGATTTCGAAGTCTTCATCTTTCGCGAAGATCGTCGATCACTTCTTATCGACCACGATTTTCCTTTTTAAATCGATCGAGACCTTTTTCTTCGAGTTCGGCTCGACACAAATCGCAGAGCCCAACCGATCTGGTTTTTAATTGGCTGCTGACGTGGCGGCTTTTAAATAAATATTTGACTGCGTCAGTTAATCAGTCTAGAAGCCGACGTCGGATAGATGACGTCGGCGGCAAAAATGTCGTCTGCTAGAAGGCCGAAAGCTGTCGACACGGTGGTTCTCTAGAAGAAGTGTGAGGTTTACGGTCCGGTCGAGACGGCACCGTCCTCCCAACGGCCCCGTAGCTTTCTCTCTCTAAGCCGGTATTCTCTCTCTAGGCTATGGCGAAAAATTGAAGTGAGGAAATGGACTCCGCTCCGATTACAAGATCGCTTAGCGATCGACATCTCATGGATATCCGGACTGCAGGCATCGTCTCCCCAGAATCGACGGTTCTCCTCCGCGGCGTCCAAATCGGACGACTCCGATGCGGCGGAGGGGGAAACTTCGGCGCCGGTCCCGTCCTCTTCCTCCACTGCAACGGCGCCGCCGCCAACCTCGTCGGCGTCAGTATCCTCAGCGCCGCCGTAACTGCATCGACTCTCGTCTCCTTCGTCGGCAGGACCTAGCAGAAGCTTGAAATCTTCGTCGGAGTCGCCGATTTCTTCTTGCGGCGGCTGCATTGCCGTATACAGAGGGGGGAAAATTGCAGAGGCCATCGATCTCGAGATCCCACAGGCGCCGGCTACTGACAACCCTCCAGACATGCTTCCCAGTTAGAGAGAGAAAAAGGTACCGATAAATCCGGTTTCGCTTTTAATTTTTTATATGATTCTACCGCCTGGATTCTTTTATTTTTTTTAATATTAATGGCCACTTGCCGGTCCATGAGAACTGCTTCTAGAAGCAGGTAGATAACCAATTGAAAGTTTGAACTGCTCGGTCAACGAGAGTTGACCTTCTAGAAAAAAGTCAAGGATATCCGTTTGCAAGGCAAGCTTCCCAGAACAAACGGTCCTCCTCTTGCTGGGAAGGTCGGCGCCGTCGAGTACCTCGCTTCGCATGCCGGCCGCCGTCCGCTGCCCCCCCGTCAGCCTTCTTCTCCGCGGCGTCCGCTTTCGGGCATTCTGCAGCAGCGGCGCCGTCCACGGGGACCATGGCCGCGGCGCAAACGAGATCGAGCGACGTGGCCGCATCCGAGCCGTTCGTCGATTCGTGGGAGAGAAAGTCGTGCGTGAAATCGAGGAATTCCATTTCTGATTGGTAATTAAGGATGTCAGAGAACTCGCTTTATAGCGTTTCTCCGTCTAGACTTTTTCGAAAAGTCCAAACCTGTGGGCTGTCTCTATGTGGGCCCTACAGACTCTCTCCCTCTCCCTCTCCCTTTACCCATTAAGGGATCTAGAAGAAGAATCTAGGGTTACGAGAGAGGTGAAGGCTAAAAGAGCAACTAGCCAACTTGAGTTGTCCAATTGAACAAACACTCCTACATGTCAACTTGAGAAGGGAAGGCTGATCCGGATTTGAATCAATGACCCATCCACTTGTGCTCTGTCTTTGATTCGTTGCTCCACGGTGAAGATCACTGGACCCTGCTGGAATCGTGCTCTGGTGATCGGACCCGGATATCCGTTGATCCAATCGATTAAAATACTCAATCTAAGGCCATATTTCAATGCTTCTTGTGGGTCATATAGCATCCAACGGATAAGAAAAGCCTCTAGTAGATCCAATTCATTGTTCTAGGTCAACACGGCAATTGCTATGATCGAGATCGATGATTTAGCATCCAAAAGTCATTCTTTTAAACATCTCTGAAGCCTCTCATCCAATCCAAGATTAACCGCCACGCAGAAAAGTACTTTGAGCTAGAGAGATAGAAGACAGCACTTTAGACTTGACTTGAAGGGTATTTTTGGAAAGGATGATATTCTTCATTATCTTGTCTTTTTATTGATCTCGTGCATTGATAAATGTATAACCAGAGAGATAAAAAATGATATAGGAGAGAGGGATTAATAACATACAATTTATACATATATTTATATAATTATTAATACAAATTAAGATATAAAACATTTCTTTATTATGCATGTTATCATGTTCTGAGTGCATATATATCATTCAATGAAAATGTTATCAAGTTTTAATCTCAAAATGCACAATTTTTGGGGATAATCATAGATAATTAAATAGAGATATTTAAGATTAAGATTATTCTCATTTTATATTTGAGATAATAATTAGGTTTTCATGTTAAATAATAAGAGAAAATATTTTTATATGTACTCATTTATTTATTTAGTTTTATTTTCTAAAATAAATGAGTATATTTTTTAAATAAAAATTTATAATCTTGTTATTTATTAAATTTGAATTTTTAGAATGAGAGATTATTTAATTTATGATCAAACGAAATAATTTTGGATTAATTTTGAGTTATATTTTTTAGGCTATGATTTTTTTTTAATATTTAGTGATTTTTTTGAATTTTTTTAAAAAAAATTAGATTTATTTTTTATTTTATTTAGATTTTCAATATTTTTATCTTCAGCTGACGTGGCAGCTAACGTGGTGGAGCGAATTATGCGTCGCCACGTGGTGACATATGCACGTGCCACATGGCACACAACGTGTGTGTGGGCATGTCATTAGTGGGTTAAGCATCCATTAATGGATATAAGCTAACCCACTAAGACTACATCACTTATATATACAATTTTTTGCCTCAATTTTTTCTATTTGAGACTATTTTTTATTTCTATTATGTTGGTGATGTGGCGTAATGGGAAGCATCTGATTCACCAACTTAATTAATGTCGTCGATCTTCACTTAAGTTGAGGGGAGAGGGGGGGGTATGCAGCGGCATCTGATTAGGCGACGATTCATGTTTTAAAATGTGTTAATCTTAGCCATTCAATCTAAGGAGTTATAACAGCTGAGATTAAATCGCGCCCGATGGACTCTTGTTGACGCGTGATGACATCTCATGCATTCGATGAAGATCTCATAGTAGGCATTACACAACGCTTATTCTTCACGCACGACATGGTAAAATCTCAGCGCTCTATCTTAGATCGGTTGAATTAGACTTAATTGTGACAATTCACATTCGAGCATTTCATATGAGTTGTTGATCTAAGATGAAGAGGCAAATCGAACAGTCACGCCCAATTATAACCTATTTATATCCATGTTTTTCGATGGAAAGAACATTCTACGATGTTTCGAGCAATCAAACTGTTTAAACATTTCAATCCTTGAATCTCTTGCTTTCTTTTTCTTCCAGACTTACTTCCGCGTCCAATGAGTGTTTTAAAGTGATATTTCGTTGAGAGAATCAAGAAAATTCGTCTCTCGAATACTATATTTTTATTTTTTGAAACACGGAATGAAAAGCCTTAGACTCGGTGATGAATTAGATTATTTAGGGCGTGATTTTGGGTTAGATTAGGTGTTTTCTCCCTTTTTCTATAACATTAGATTTTAATTTAGAATAGTAGATTAGTCAAATTTGATTAAATTTTCATATTTTATCTCTCTTCGCAATCGATTTACTAGATAT
>CM044104.1:13494245-13538051 GCA_024174645.1 Lemna minuta | reverse complement strand
AGATATATCCAAAAGACTGTTATGAGGTATATTTAACCTTGAAGAACATTTAAAATTTCATATTGATTTTTATAGTGCAGCTGAAATGAGAATATATTATGTAGAGGAGACGTTCTGACCATGGAGTAGTCTCAAAGATGGGGGAGCTCAATGACAAGGGCAGTAGAACTCTTGCAAGTTTAAGAAACAAATATGTAGAAAGGGAGAGCTAAAAACCCAAAAGATTTCATCATGAATCATGAAAGGTGTACATGTGTTTCTTCAGGAGCAAGACAGTGAGAGAAAGGAATTACAATAGTGCCACTATACCACCTGTTCTCACACTCCCCCTCAAGTTGGAGCGTAAAGATCAAACATGCCCAGCTTGTGCAAGAAGGTGTCATAAGAGGTGACACTTAGCCCATTAGTGAGGATATCCGCCAATTAGTTTGATGAACCAACATGTGGAACAAAAATGAGACCAAAACTAATCTGATGTTAAATAGAATGACAATCAATCTCAATATGTTATATTTGCTCATAAAATTTAAGGTTGAAGATAGCAGCTTGATTGTCACAAAATATAGGCTTAGGAACCCGAACAAAAAAACCAAGCTCAGTGAGAAGGGAAGCTTGAGTCATGGCTCTGTACTCAACCTCAATGCTTGATAGAGAGACAACTTGTTGTTTGTGACTCTGCCATGTCACAAGGTTGCCACCAACATTTGTGCAAAAACTGGAAGTAGATTTCCGGTCGCCACAATCACTTGAATAGTTGGAGCCAGAGTATCTCTCAACTCAAAGATGAACATGCTATGAGTAGAGAAGACCATGGCCTCAACCATGCTTCAGATATGCAAGAAGTTGTCAGGCTGCTCGCTAGTCAATCTCCTGGGGAACATGCATGAATTGAGTCAAGAGACCAACGGTTTATGCAATATCTGAGCAAGCCACAGTCAAATAGATAAACTTGACTCCTTCCCGACCAAACGACAATAAGCATGGGGATCTATAAGAAGAGGAGAAGATGAATCCCAAAAGAGTGGCTTGTTGTTGATGGGAGAAGATTGAGGCTTGCATCCCAGAAGACCGGCCTCTAGAGGAAGATCAAGGATTTATTTCCTTTGATTAATAACCAACTGACCAAGTAAGTAGGCAAACTCAATCCCAAGGAAGTACTTGGGATGCCCCAAGTCTTGGATGGTAAGGTGCTGATGTAGGAATGCTTTTAACGTGACTGATCCCGAGGAGATCATTTCTTGCATATCATCAACATAGATTGCAAGAATAATGCATCTGGTGGAGGTAGTCTTCAAAAAGACAATGGGGTCCACCTCGCATGTAGAAAACCCTTGCTTGTAGATAAGTTCAGTGAACTTGGTAAACCATGCATGCAGACCCTCGTTTTAAGACCATAAGTCCCCCGATGAACAAAACATACCTCATCGGACTCCCCCTCAATCATATAACCAGGAGGTTGCTCCATATAGACTATCTCTGATAAATCATTATAAATAAAGGCATCAGAGATGTGAAGCTGGTGGAGTCTCCATCCATGGTTAACTGCAATGGACTAGAGAATATAGAAGGAATTGAGGCAAATGATGGGAGAGAATGTCTCTTGATAATCCACGCCACACTATTGTGAAAAATTGAGATCCACTAGGCACACCTTATACCAGTGGATTGTGCCCTTTGGTTTATATTTAGGGGTGAAAACCCATCTAGACAAGACAACATTAATGCCCTCAAGGTGAGAAACAAGCACCCAAGTACCATGATGGACGAGGGCCACATATTCCTTTTCCATAGAAGCTTTCCAATGAGGCACCACCATGGCATCCTTGTGAGACTTATGTATCGACTCCGCAACAAGAGCAAAGGAACAATAGGTCAGATGCAAGTGATCATAATTGACAAAAAGAGAAATGGGGTGTAAAGTACAAGCACATGTATCTTTACATAGGGAAATAGGCAAATGGATATCTGCATAATGCAAGGAGGAAGATGCCTGATCTACAAATGAAGAAGTGGAGAGGTTAGCGGATGGGGCAGAAATTGGACCTTTAGATGGAGATCGGACTGCAAAAAGCTGGAGTAGCAGAGGTAGAAGATGGGGAGGCTAGGGTCGTGAGTAAAGGAGGGCCGATAGAAGATGAGGGGGTAAAATTTAGCATGGTGAAGGATGACTCCTGAGAGGAGGAGGATGTGGTGGGGGGTCAGCTGATAGGAGGAGGTGTCGAAGCTAAAGGAGGAGTAGGCGCAAGCGAACTAAAGTACCATGAAGACTCATGAAATGTGACATTGATATAGACAACATGTTTTTGGTGTTCTAAAATTTAGACACGAAAACCCTTTTGTTTTCGAGAATACCCGAAAGACACCCCTTGAGTGCTGGGGGGCAAGCTTGGAACTAGTGGCAGAGTGATTTTGAACAAAGGCCACACAACCAAAGATGAGGAAAAAGGTCGCGATTAGGGTGAAGGTGATGAAGGGGAACTTCACTGCATAAGGGAGACGAGGGAAGGTGGTTGAGAAGATAAGCAAAGGTAAGAATGGCATTGGACCATAGATAGTAAGGAGCATCCATCTCAAAGAGCAACCTGCGAGTCACGTCAAGGATATATTAGTGTTTTCGCTCAGCAACTCTATTTTATTGAGATGTGTGGGGGCAACTTGTTTGATGAAGAATTACACGTGCCTTGCAATGCTCTTTTAGTTCCATTTGTACAAACTCAAGCGCATTGTTAGTTCAAAGTACTTTTAGCGTGGTAGAATACTATGTACAAATCTCTTGTAAGAATTGGCGAACACGCGGGAGTACTTCTATGCAGTTTTCTAGAAGGTAGACCCATGAGACACGTGAGTAATCATCAATAATAATGAGGTAGTAGTGAAAACCAAGGTTGTACGGTAGTCTTGATGGCCCTCGCACATCACCATTGACCAAATCAAATGTTTTTTTGCTCGGAATGAAATTCAATTGATGATAAGTAGATCAAAATATTTTCTCACTTCATATGACTCACATTGAAAAGGTTCAAGCATGCACCATGGAAGAGCTTGGCAAATTTTAGAGATGCCAGGGTGCCCAAGACGACGATGTCATTCAAGGGAATATAGTTTATGCAAATGAAAACAAGATAAACTTAGAAAAGGAGGAATCGGAAATAAGTTCATAGAGCACTCGTCCAGTCTCACGCCACAAAATAACTTTGTTAATCATGTACATCAACATATAGATTAATTGGTTAAGGATTGATTTAACCCAATCAACAAGTTGAGTTATTAGCGAGTTGGGGGCCAAGCTACATCATGTACTCTAAGAGATTAGGAGTACATAAGAACTCTTATATGGAACCTTCCCATCATCGGTTACCATATACGTACAATTCTTCATCTGCTCAAGACTTTTGTATGAGCCAGACTCATCGTATGAGTCTGATCAGATAGTGACATTCTTTCTGGATAACTCGATGTCCTTCTTAAATATCTCACAAATAGGTCACATAATATCTATCAATTTGCAATGAAGTCCATGAGCATATGTAATAATTACGTGAATTACGCTGAGATCGTAATACAATGACCGCGAGTTTCTAAACATATATTCTGAATATTCTTATTCATTGGATATTTGTGAAGGACATTGAATTATCTGACAAGAATAAATTTTTTTATCAGACTCATATGATGAGTATGTCTCATCCTGTAACCATTAGAGTGGAAAATCCAAGGATATATAGTGGGTGTCCTTTGGAAAAAAAGTTCACTAAATTGATTCGTATGAATCCATGGATTTTTCAATTATGACGATGATGAGAAGGTTTCATAAGTCTCAAGCAAATGAAAATTTTTTATGTAGATGGTAACCAATGAGGGGAAGGTTCTATACGAGAGTTCTTATATACTCTATATCTCCTAGATTATATGGTGTAGCTTGGCACCCAATGAGCTGACAACTTGACATGTCGATTAGGTTAAATTAATCCTTAGTCAATTAATTTATATGTCGATGTACATAATTAATAAAGTTTACCAATAAATGTGAATCAATGGAGTTATTAACTAGTGAGATATATAGACCTAGAGTTTCACACACATAAAGTTCATGGGCTTTAGCAGATATAGACATAATTATGAGCATTTTTAGGAAAAATTCACATTCCAAATGTCAATAATTAGGGAGAGAACGACCACAACTCGAGGTGCCCATACAAGCTTTGTGGAAATTCTCTCTTTTCTTCTCTTTCTCTTTAGTGAAGAGCTTTGAAGAGGAAATCCATTCATTTGACAATCTTGTGGATATTGATAGATGCTAGACACTGAAAGAGCTTCAAGGACTCATCCAAGTGAACCTTTTAAGCATGTTATTGTATACATATTAGATGATAGGATCATTGATTCTTGGTGCGTCAATATTTTGAAAATTTGATTCAATTTAATCTACTAGGTTTGGTGTTCGATTGAAACTTTGGAAGGCTTATCAACCTCGGAAACCCAACATGCCGTAAGGATTGTCGACAACGTTAGGCAATGGTAGCCTTGAGGGGTGGCAGCAATGGCTAGAGAGGAGAGGAGGGAAAATGTTAATACCGTTGGCCCTCATGGGCAGATGACAATAGTGGGCACAACAGAACGACAACAACAGCCAGAGGAAACCTAATTTTCTAGGGTAAAAAAATTTGGGCTTTGATATCATATGAACAATAAAGCTGAATGATAATTCATGGTCGTATAAGTTACAAAATGAAAATACGCCGCATGTGGAACTAATGTCCTCTAGTGTTGGCTAAGCCCCCTAATGGCCTATATATCTAACAATTTGGAATTTTTTTAATTGTCACTCTACATGGTTTAGACTTTACACGGTCAATTTCTATCATTTAGTATGCGTTTTGACAAATCACATCGAAATTCTTTACAAAAGTTCTCTCATAATAATGAGAAACCATGTAGATTTTGAGCCACTGTTACTTGCATTTTAAAAGACATACCTTTCTAACATCATTCGTTTAGAACATCAATCATATTATGAAATTAAGTAATGTAATATTTCATAATTATCTACAAATCATCGAGTAAATAATCAAACTTGCATTAGATTGATTTTTCTTTTGGTTGTCATTTTAAGAAATATCGTTGTAAAGTGAAAGTTTCAATTTTTTTTATCAAATGAAAAGCGAAATCGTTTACTTTCATCAAGAAATGACAAAAAAATGCCATTAAAGGATCGAGAAAGTTAAAGATGGGTTGAAATCAGTATCTTTTATAGAGTGTAGTTCCATTGATCTTCAAATGGGACAAATTTCTAAGTGAATTATCCAGAGAGAGAGAGAGAGAGAGAGGTGTACAGTTTTTGTTTTGCCGTTGAGAGAGAAGATAAAGGTGTCATCTTAATTTCCAAAATAAAAAAATGAACACAAAAAATACTAGTCTGACCACTGGCTGACCAGTGGTTGATGTCAACCCCCTCCCCTCATCGTTCTTTCCCACCAACCCCGTCTCCCTCTCTCCTCTCTCTTCAACTTTCTGGATTTTGGAGGGAAGATGGCGGGGAGGAACAACGAGACGCTGGTCTGCGTGCCCACTGTGGCCAAAACCGTGGCTCAGATGCTGAATGACGTGGCGCGCGCCAAGGAAGCAGGAGCCGATGTCGTCGAAATCAGGCTGGATCATCTCTCTGTCTTGAGGCCGCGGTTGGATCTGGAGACTCTTCTCAAAGATCGTCCTTTACCTTACATTGTCACTTACAGGTACTGTATAGGCTCAAATTCAACTTATTATCTCTCAGTTTCTGAAATTACTTTACTGATTGTTGAGTTTTTTTGGGAAATTCTTTCCTGAAATTTTTACTCTCATCTACTATAAGCTATAAGGAGATGCTATTTACTAGGAAAACTCTGACTGCTCTCATTTGCTCTTATCAACATTTTTCTATTGGGATATGAATTTTTACAGTGAGAATTTCAGCATTTTTCCAATGGCTATTTAGAAAAGGGTCATTTTCTGCACTCTTTAACATAATCAGCCCAGAAAATATTGACAAAAACCAGATTTTGTGATTGATCAGTTATCTTATCTAGTGTAATTTTTAAGGAAGTTTTCTTGTTTTCCGGCGCTGAACCCAGACTTTTCTGGAGTTATGTGGCATATTTTCCATCATTCGTTAGTCACATAGAATTGGTGTCCTTTCCTGAGTATTTTAGCAAGTTCTTTATTTGAAATCCATAATTATAAACTGTTCTTTCCATTACCTCTGAAAACGAAATCAAACTAGACCCTTTGCTGATACTTATTAGACCAAAATGGGAAGGGGGTGAGTACGAAGGCGACGAAAAACAGAGACTAGATGTGCTTCGTCTTGCGATGGAAATGGGAGCGGATTATGTAGATGTAGAGCTCAAGGTCCTCTTCTATCTATTTTCTCTGATTATTAGCTAAAAGCCATTAATGTAGCCATTAAATTTATTATCTTTGCACCTCAGGTTGCTCCAGAATTTGTTGAATCCATTTCAGATAAAAAGCCTGATAGTCTCAAACTCATCATATCGTCACATAATTACAAGAGCACCCCTTCTGTGGAATCCCTTGGAAACCTCGTTGCAAGCATACAAGCGGCTGGCGCTGACATAGTTAAGATTGCCACCTTTGCTACTGACATTTCAGATGTAGCGCGAATGTTTCAAACCATCGTGCATCATCAAGTAAGTTGATGAAAAATTATCATAAATTTTTTAAGCTTTCTATTTCTGAAAAAAAATTGAAGCTTCAGGTCCCCATAATAGGCTTGGTGATGGGAGAGAGGGGCTTGATCTCCCGAATACTTTGCCCTAAGTTTGGCGGTTACCTTACATTTGCGATACTCGATGGTGGGAAAGAGTCAGCTCCAGGGCAGCCAACTATATCAGAATTGTTGAACTTATACGGAATTAGAAACATCGGATGTGACACCAAAGTTTATGGCATTATCGGGAAGCCAGTTGGCCACAGTAAATCGCCTCTTCTTCACAATGGAGCATTCAGATCAAAAGGACTAAATTCTGTCTATGTGCCTCTTCTCGTGGACGATCTCTCTAGCTTTCTGAGCACATACTCAGCCCCAGATTTCTCTGGATTCAGGTTTGTCCAATTCGCTCAAAATCATTTACATGGGTTTTACTGTTTTGATCATGCTGAATTTTAATCTTTTCTGAAACAGCGTCACAATCCCGCACAAAGAGGCGGCAGTAAAATCCTGTGATGAAGTCGACCCAATAGCCAAGGTAGCTAATGAGAGTCACTCTCAATATTTTGATATTATAGTTGCAGATTCTTGACTTTAGCTTTCCCTTTTTCAGTCTATAGGAGCAGTAAATACAATAGTTCGTCGACCGAGTGATGGGAAGTTACTAGGCTACAACACTGACTACACCGGTGCCATTTCAGCCATCGAGGATGCGATTAGAGGTTATATCCACTTTTTTTTCCTGTCTTGACACTTCTGTGATATTAATTTTGATAATTTTCTTAAAGGTTCATTAGGAAATTCTTTGGATTCTTCACCACTTGGTGGTAAAGTCTTTGTTGTAATTGGCGCCGGGGGAGCTGGTAAGGCTCTGGCTTATGGTGCTAAGGAGAAAGGCTCAAAAGTTATAATTGCTAACCGTACACTTGGTAATCTAAGATGTACAATTATCGCTCTATGATACTATAAGTGGAATTTTGATCTTTTTATTTGTGACTAAAAAGACCGGGCAAAGGAGCTGGCTGCATCAGTGGGAGGGGGATGCCCTTTCTCTTCATGACCTTTCAAGCTTCATTCCAGAAAATGGTGCCATTCTCGCAAATACTACATCAATCGGGATGCATCCTGCTGTTGATGACACCCCTTTAGCAAAGGTTAGTTGATAAATGTCATAATTATAGTACTATTATGCCATGGAAAATGTATTTCCTATATTTTTAAGGTTTCTAGGGTTTTGACTTTTGCAGGAAGCTCTGAGGCATTACTCTGTGGTGTTTGACGCAGTGTATGTACCGCGAATGACGAGATTCCTGAGGGAAGCGATGGAGTCCGGGACAACCATTGTTAGTGGTTTGGAGATGTTCATAAGGCAGGCAGCTGGACAATTTGAAATATTTACTGGTAAACCTGGTAAGGTCGAAGACTTTGATTAGATTTGTAAAGCTGTTTTTAGTTAATGATTTCATTTATGATTGTTCTTTTTATGGTTACGTGCAGCCCCAGAGGAACTGATTAGGGAGACCATGGAAAGAGCTATGCGAGTGTGAATGGAGTTCTAAGTTGATTATAAGGAGATTCAGGGGGTTATTTTTGTCACCAATCAAATCTTTTGATTTATTTCGAGATGAAGTTCAGATGTTAGTTTTCAATAACGAGAGGAATTCACATTTCAAGTGGAGGGAGTTCTATGGAAAAAGATTTTAAAGCCCTTTTTTCTATTTTTTGTTAAAAGCTCCCTGGCAGCCTTTCATTGTCACTCCATCAGTTAAACATAGCTTTGATAAAGGTTAAACGAATGAAAAAAAAAACAAAGTTAGCAAATTTTAATGTTAGAATTTATGAGGTGCATGACAAGTCAACTGAAACAAGGTTTTTTTTTAAAGAATGATGGTTTTTCTTCCATTTCTTGCTAAAGTTTCTCTTCATATCTATCTGCTCAAGCCCAAGGTCTTGCTCGGTGACAAGATCAAGTATGACATGGATAGAGCTATGCTTGACTACTGGAGACAACACCTCTGTGTAGTCAATTTCCGGGATCTAACTAAACTCCTCAATAATGAACCATGAGCCTTCAACTCTCAAACCATATGTCTGCCTTGCTGTTAAATGTTAGAATTTGATGCTTGATATATTTTCAAAATTTTAATCAAAACCTTCAATACAACAAAATATTACTCAATTCAATATTCAAAATATTGAGATGCCAAGAACCAATAATCTCATCAACTAGTATAGATAAGAATCCATACTAACATAGTTTATTGAAAGAGTTCTCAAAATTCTTTAAGTGTCTAGCCTTCAGCAGTATCCACACAATTATCAAACAATTTGATCTCTTCTTCAACACTCTTCGATAAGAGGAAAAGAGAATAAAGGAGAGAGTTTTCACGAGGTTCATATGAGCACCTTAAATTATTGTTGTTCTCCACACACTTATAAAGATTAGATATATGAACTTTTCATAAAAACCTTCATAATTATGTCTAAATCTACCACATCTATAGACCTTATAAATGTGATCCTCTAGGTCCATATTTATTGCTAGTTAATAACTCTATAGATCCAATAATACTTATCATTAAACCTTATTAATTATTTATATCAACACATAGATTAATTAATCAAGGATTAATTTAACCGAATCAATAGGTCTAGTTGTTAGTCGGTTAGGTGCTAAGCTACAGCTATAGGAGATAAGAGGTGTATAAAAACTCTAATATATAGTCTTCCCATCATTGGTTACCATCTATGTATAATCCTTTGTCTATATGAAACTCGTGACTAGGGTATGGTAAATTGTGAAACCTTAATTGATTACTCAAGTTAGTAATAATGCGCGAAGGAAATCATGAAAAGTACCTCTCTAATATCTCCATTACTGGGATATCTAAAAATTTTTTATCAAAACATCGAACATAACATAAATTGTCAAATCGAACATTCAAAAAATTGAAGCACCAAGAATAAATGATCATATCATTTAATATAGAATAAAATTCATATTGACATGGATCATCTGAAGTTCTCGAAGCCATTCAAGTATGCAACCTCTAGTGGTATCCACATGGTCGCTGGACAATTGGATCTCAAGAGCACTTATTACCACAAGAGAGAGGAAGAGAAGAGGGGGGAGGGGGCATACATTTGGCTAGTTAATGATTCCATTGACACAATAACACTTATTGGTCTTTGTGAATGGTAAAGCCCAATTGTATTGAGTGAGTAAAGAAGAGATTACAAGCCTCTATTTATAGAGAAGAAAGAGAGAAAGATAGAAATATAACCCATGTGGGACTAATATCCTTGACCATGATAAAATATGAATACTTCTCAAGAGGTCACCCATCCTAGTATTGCTCTCACTCAAGCATGCTTAACTATGGAGTTCTTATAAGAGCTAGTACAATACACCTTATAATGAGTTATATCTAAGACCTTCTAATGAGCTATATCTAACACTCCCCCACAAGCTAGACTGTATAAATCAAACATGCCCAGCTTGGATCCTAAGCAATCATACGACACACCAATAATGCTCTTCGTGAAGATGTCAGCGAGCTGGTCCGATGATGACAGATGTGGTGTAGAGATAACTCCCATCAACACCTTCTCACAAATAAAGTGACAATCGATCTCGATATGCTTGATCCTCTCATGAAAGACAAGGTTTCCAGCAATAAAGATAGCTGCCTGGTTATCACAATGCATAGGCATAGACATTGAGATCGTGATGTCTAAGTCTTGTACAAAAGACTGCAACCATACCATTTCACGAGCGGTAGCAGCCATAGAACGATACTCAGCTTCCGCACTCGAACATGAAACGACCTTTTGTTTTCGAGAACGCCAAGTGATAAGATTACCTCCTACATATGTGCAATACCCTGTAGTAGATTTTTGATCTCATTTGTCCCCAACATATCTAGCATCAGAATAGGCCTCAATACGAAGATGATCATGACATCGATATATAAGCCCTTTGCCAGGGGCACGCTTGATATATGCAAGAACTCGTAATGCACCCTCCCAATGCACCATGCGAGGTTCATCCATGAACTGACTAAGAACACTAACAACATAAGTAATATCAGGACAAGTAATTGTTAGATAGATTAGCTTCCCCAATAGATGTCGATAGCGGTTGGCATCTGCCATCATAGGTGAGTCAGTGTCCCAAAACTTGCGTCGTGCTCACAAGGGTGATGTAGCTGGTTTACACCCAAGTAGTCACGTCTCTTGGAGAAGATCCAAGGCATACTTTCTTTGAGATAACACTAACTTACATGATTGGTAAGCAAACTCAATCCCAAGGAAATATCGTGGTGTCTTCAAGTCGCGTATCGCAAAGTGCATTTGAAGATAAGCTTTGGTAGCAGAGATAGCAGCCTTATCGTTACCAGTCAATAGAATGTCATTCACATATATTGCAAGTACCACATAGCCTATAGATGTTGTCTTGCGCATTACTGTCGGATCAGACTTTCAAGAGTTATAACCATAAGCTGTGAGCAGACCACTGAACTTAACAAACCAGGAGCGAGGACTTTGTTTCAGCCCATAGATAGCACAACGAAGAAGGCAAACCTGGGAAGTCTCCCCCTGAGCAACATACCCCAGAGGTTGCTCCATAAAGACTTGCTATGTTAGATCACCGTATAAGAAAGGCATTAGAGATATCCAACTGATGAAGAGACCAATTTAGGTTGATGACAAGAGATAAAAGAACGCATATAGAGTTCATGCGAACAACCGGAGAGAAGGTCTCAGTGTAATCAATGCCATGAGCTTGAGTGAATCCTCTAGCAACTAATCGGGCCTCGTGACGAGCCACAGTGCCATCTGGATGGTACTTTAGGGTGAAAACCCATCTGCATGTTACAATGTTAGCATCAATGGGGTGTGGTACTAAGTCCCATGTACCGCGATGCACCAGGGCGCGATACTTTAGATCCATGGCTGCTTTCCACTCGAGTACTTGGAAAGCTTCATGATACGTATGGGGTAGTGACTCAGAGGACACGGCAAGAGCAAATGTGCGGTAAGTTGGAGAAATGTGCTCATAAGAAACAAAGTGAGCTATGGGATGTTGTGGTGGCGTACGACCCCCGTCGCCACCAAGGCATGACACTACGGCGCCGGAGGAGCCGACACCCGCACGCGTCCAGCCCCCTCGACAGGCTAAGATGAAGGATGCCGAGTTTCACTACACCAAGTGAGGACCTCATCTCGCTACGACACATTTCACAGGGCTCGCGCGCGCGTGGAGTTATCTTTCCAGTTTTTATTTCATTATGAACTTTATTTAGCCCGCACGTGTTTAGGCGGGCCTTTGCATATCTCTTCTCTCCCCTTTAGGCTTTCGGGTGGGCTCTTCCCCTTTTCGGGATCCCATTCGTTAAGCCCTTCTCTTTGTGGACCCTTTTCTATTTTTCTATGATTATGTTAGGTGTGGGTTGTGGGCCTCAAGTGGGCCCTTTCCTCTCTCAGCCCACTATGGGCTCTATAAGAGGGGAAGGGACCCCCCCACAAACCCTAGCCGTCATTTGAAGAAAAAGGAGTGTTCCTCTCTCAAGTGGCTGCTCAAGGAGGATCAAGGAAGGAGACCAACCGCCGCCTCCGCCGCCTCCGCCGCCGCCGCACCGCCACGTCCCGCCGCCGTGCCCGCCACCGAGGCCGCCGCCTCCCCTTTCCTTGGTCGCTAGTTACCAACGTGCTGCCTTCCGACCGCCGCCGCTCTCGCCGCCGCCTCAGGCCGCCGCCGCCAGAACGCAGCACCGCCATCCCCTCCGATCATCCCCTCCACGGACCTCCCCTTCCCCCTCTCATCCCTACATTTTCTTCCCTCCGTCAACTCCTGCCGATCTCCATTTTTCCATCCACAGATCTCGCCTTACCCCCACGGTTTTCTCGAACTGCATTTTTCCCCTCCTCTCCCGATTTTCCTTCCCGCGATCTGACCGTCCGACTCATCATCTTCCCCTTCTCCTGCGCCCCGCTTCCTGCTTCCTCTCCCTCTTGCCGGAAATCCCCGATTTCCCCCACCCCCGAGTTTCCTCTCCTCTTCCGCTCCCCTCACTCCTCGACCAGACTCCCCCCCCCTCTCTCTCATCCAACGGGGTCCTTCCCAAATTCCCTCGTGAATTTTCCTTCGGACTCCTTCTCGATTCCCGTCCACCGCCCAACTCTCCGCCCTCTCCATCGCCAGATCCCTCCCTGCCGAAACGCATGTCGTGCGACGGTTCCCCTTCCCCTTCCGACTGCTCACGTGACTTGCCACAACTCCATTCCCTCGCACGTCCTTGACGGACTCCCTGTCCCTCCCTGAATTCACGCCCGATCGTTAATGAGGGGGCGTCAAGAATATCACCCCTAAAACCCCCGATTCGAATCCTCGCCTCGCCTACCTTCCCCCCCATTTGGTTATCGGTCCCTTCCCCCTGCCGGTGGTCTCCGACTTGGCGCTGGGAAGGTGGATTCCTAATCGCCGCGGTGGTCTACACCTTTTCCTCCCCTGCAGGAACTTGCGGACGGGCCTTGTCCACTTGAGATTGGCCACGCCTCTGCCCGAAGTTCAGCCCCTCGGTCACCCTCACCTGCGACGGAAGTCAATTAGCGCCCTTGTGGCCCACGCCCGCACCATTACTTCTCCAGTCTCCTATCTTCGAGAAAAGGGGACCCGCAGTCCTGCTTCCTGCACTCCAGCAACGCGGAGCCCCTCCTAGCTGCTAGCGCGTCGTCCAATTATACCCCTGTCGTACGTTATCTGCCTGGATCGCCCCGCGTCCCAGTCCTGCTCAGCCTGCCCTCGAGTGCCTCCGCTGCTCGTCCGTGCTGCGCACAATCGGCCTCCATCGTCACGACCGACCGGGCTCGCGCCTCTAAGGTTAGGCACACATTCCCCTCTACTTTACATCGACGTCTATATCTTTTACAGTATCTCCCGCGCTTGTCTCCACCGCCGTCGGAACCTAGACTAGGACGAGTGCTTAGACGACCTGATAGGATTCCTATCGTGGTCCAAGCCGACGGATTGACTGTCGAGCTCCTCTCGACGACTCACGGCCTTACGTTCGCGAGGACGTGGATCGGAAGGAATCCCGAACTGACTCTACTCGGCGCACCCCAGGGACTACGGAGGCGACGACCGAGACGACCTTCTGCTGGGTTGCTTCATTAGTATCTTTCATCATATTAGTTTCCCCTAGTCCATCCCCTAGTCCATCCCCTAGTATCGCGGTGTAGACCGGTTTCGCACCCGGTCCTGCATCATGTTGGGTACAAGCAATGGTACCCTTTCGCAAGGCAATGGGTAGATGAAGGTCATTAAGAGGTGGATCATGAGATGTGGTGGTGGGGGTAGGTGAGGATAGAGTGGAGTCAAGTATCATTATAGAGGGAACCAAAGGAGTAGACCGATTAGTGAAGGGTAGACAAGAGGAAGATGGAGGAGTAGGTATCACAAGTGATGGTGGAGTTAGACAATCATTAGAGGTAAGCAAGGTAAGAGGCAGAGTAGATGGTGAAATAGAGATCCCCGGAGAAGGCGACAAGGAGGAGGGAGGAATAGAGGGAAAACCATGGGGAGATATAGGAGTTGTGAGAGGAGTAGAGGACGAAGAAAAGTAGGGAACATCTTCATGGAAGGTGACATCAGCGGAAGTAATATAACGTCGCGTATCAAGGAAGTAGACACGATAGCCCTTTTGCGTGTGTGAATAGCAAAACAATACTCCCTTTAGTCTACGAGGAGCTAGTTTAGATAGAGATGGAGTATAGTCTTGCACAAAGGCAGTGCATCCAAACACAAGAGGTGGTAAGGAAAAGAGAGAAGCACTGGAGAAAAGACGAATAAGGGGAATTGCACCACCCAAAGGAGATGAACGAAGCCAATTATGGAGATAAGTGGTTGTCATGATGGCATCAGACCACAAATAACTTGTCTAAGGTATTTGATGAGATATGCCCAGTTGACTCGAGTATAATCATCAACAAAGACTATGTAATATATATGACCCGAGGGAGAAGGAACTTGAGAGAGGCCCCAAACGTCACAGTGAATCAATTCAAAGGCACGGGAGGCTGGAATGGAGTCACGAGCTGCGTAAGTCGAGCGATGATGTTTGCCCATTTGACACAACTTGTACACAAACTTAGTTAAAGATAACCCTCACCCCTTATATACCCGACTCTTTCCATTAATTTTATCCGTGTGGGTCTAACTTACTCTTGTTTTTAGTTTGCAGGACACGTGGCTAAAGGCGATGCGTTGGATTAAAGGAGGCGCAGATCGTCACGTGTTGATGAAGTGGACACGAGGTCCACCAAATCACATCAGCACACGTGCCTTAAATAAAGAGTTATAACGATCTAGATGTAACGCACAGAAACGCATCCTGATCGTTGGATCGCGATCCAACGGAGGCAGATCTGATGCGTTTTATAACGCATATCGCGAGGCTTCATCGGGAGCGTCCATCCACGACCCAAGGGCCGAGCTTTAACCGTAACAGTTCACTCTCTCTCGTTTAATCTGAACCGTTGATGAAGATTAAATGCCTCCATCCGACGTTACGCCCCAAATCACCTATAAATCAAGGTGTTCTTCAATTTTGTAAGACATTCTTGGATGATTTCATCAAATTGATCTATCTACACTCCTCCATCCTTGAATCTCTCACTTCTAATATCTTCTAGACTCATTTCCGCGTCCACGGAGTGATTAAAAGTGAGATTTCGTCGATCGATTAAGGAGAATTAGTCTCTTGAACACCGATGCTCGCTTTCAAAATCGTGGAATGAAAAGCCTCGATCACGCGATTAATTGGATCATTTCGATTTCTATCTCAAGTTAGAATACGTGTTTTCCCTCTAATCTATCGTCATGTATCATCAATTTGTAATTTAGGATCGTAATTTAATTTAATTTTGTTTTCAATTTTGGTTTTAGTTCTTCTAATTTTAAGAAATTTCATCCCACTTCGCTCTTTGATTTCTCTGCGATTACTAATCCAAATCGAGTGATTTTTTATTCCGTGGATACGTCTTTGAGTTATCTTTCTAAATCTACCATTTTCCCTATTTTCTATCACCAATTCATCGTCCAATTTGATCAATTTCTAAAAGATCTCTCGAAAATACCTTATTTCCCTGTGGATTCGACCCTTATTTACCATTATACCCCTCAATTCGTGATATTTTCACAAAATTGGTAATTTTAGAATTATTGTTGACATGAATCGGTGTGCCATTAATGATTGCATCGATTTGTTTCATCAGTCCGACTAGTGGCGTAGATATAGTAGGAGGATTCGGGCTCGGAGTAATAGAGGAAAACATAGCTTGAGCCCATCCAGGCTTCCCAAACTCCTTACAGCACTTCTCTGAAGCATGAGTGGTCTTACCACAATAAGTGTAAGGCATGAAGATTTTCTTGCCCTTAGCAGTGGGCCGAGGAGATGCCATCAAACCCAAAAAAAAAAAAACTTATTTTTTGGGTAACAAGAAGGGCAGAATGGGCTCTGAAAGGCAATAGTAGTGTCCTGAGAGGGGCAGTGGCCAAAAAGGGCAGTGGCGGCAGCCCAGTAAGGGCGGTAGTAGTGGCCCAATAAGGGCGGCAATAGTGGCCCAATAAGGGTGGCAACAGTGGCCCAATAAGCGCAGTAGTGGCGGCCCAATAAGGGCAAAAGAAAAAAAAAGGGCAGGAGGGGAGAGGGGATACCTTTGGCACTCTTGGGCTGCTGGCGAGAAAAGAAGTAGAATGGTGGCAGCGGCGACTTTAATTGAGCAGCGGAGGCAACACAGAAAAAGAATTTAATTTTGGCTCTGATACCATGTGAATGGTAAAGCCCAATTGTATTGAGTGAGTAAAGAAGAGATTATAAGCCTCTATTTATAGAGAAGAAAGAGATAAAGATAGAAATATGACCATGGAGTTCTTATAAGAGCTAGTACAATACACCTTATAATGAGTTATATTTAATACCTTCTAATGAGCTATATCTAACAGTCTTCTTGATTAACTATATCAATCTATAGATTAGTTGACAGAGGATCAATTTAACCCAATAGACAAGTTGAGTTGCTAGTTTGATTGGTGCCAACCTATGCTAAATGCTCTAGGAAATATGGAGAATATCAAACCTCTTTCATAAAACCTTGTTGTCATCAACTATTGTGTACATATAATCCTTCATCTGCATGAGACTCATGAATAACTTTAGACATGTTTAGCTATCAAACCCTAATGGGCACTCAATTTAGTACCAATGCGAGTAGAAAATCATCGAAAACACCTTCTCGGATATTTCTGTTACCTTGGCTAATAATTTAACCACATGTCATTCCTTGAGACAATCTCCTCTTATAACATGAGTGAACGATCCCATCTTGAACATTGAAGGACTTCATATATTATCTACTCGGTGGCATTTTGGAGATCATGTGGCTTATGATTTGTAAGTCATAGTCAAAACATGATGCTCCATCCACAAGATGTCTTTGGTGTCTGACGATGTCGTTTTCGTGTGTCGTTAAACACAAAGACGATGGTCAAACAAAATTTATAAAACCGAACTCACAAAGACAAGATAGAATAATCAAGTACTGGGTAAGTATCGGGTCGATCCACAGAGAGCAGGTTGACTTTAATCGTAGAGTTGACTTGGTCAAACTTAGGTTTAAAAGGAGTTTTAAATAAGAGAAAATAAGATTTAAGATATGGAAATGATATAAATAAGGTAAATAAAAAGTTTTAAGAATTGAAATCTCGGATTTGACAGAGAAAAGTCAAAAGTCAAAGTCAAAGCGTTGACTTTGACCAGCAGTAGATGTTCTGCAAAATCAGAGAATCAAACAGAGTCAGAAGATTACGAAAATTATATATTTGGAAACTAGGGAGAAAATGGAATTTATTCATATAAGTTTTGTAATTTTTGGATAAGAAATGGATTTATTATGAATTATTGAAAATTAATGATCAGAAAATCCCCGAAATGAACACCTCAGAGGAAATATTCAAATTGAATGCCCAAATGAAATCCAAATCTTGCAATTTATATGTCAATAGAAATCTAAGAACCAGAGGAATCCAACAAGACCGAAATTATCAAATTCTGATTTGTCAATAAAAAGTAATTGACCCCGAAAGTCAACGTTTGACTTCTGATGAAAGATGAACAGCCCGTGGTCAAACGTTAAATTGAAGGGTCAAATGAACTCGGAATTTGATGAAATTGCTATCCACGGAAAGCTGATGAAAAGAGGAATCCAATGAAACCAAAATCAAGTGATTTCGAATTATAATCAGAGAGATATCCTATTTTTAAAATCAGCAACGTTTCGGACTAAAATTTGGGAAAAATGAAGAACACTATGAACTAATTTGCAAAATTAAACTTCTAAATCTAATAAAAACTCAAATTACCTCCTGATAATCGATCGAATCTCACTACTAACCCAATTGCCGCAAGGATGGGGCTCCAATTCTCGTGGATTGAAGCGAATTTGCTCGGATTCTTCCTCGTGGACGTTCGGAATTCAAGGGGAAAATTCGATGAAATCAAGGAGAAATTCGTGATCAATCCCGCTCCAATTGCTTCGCAATCGAGTCTAAACGCGGGGGGAACACGATGAACTAGAGATCTTCCTCGAAACTCACTTAATTTCTTCACGAGTCGATCAAAAGTTGAAGAACAAAGAAGAGAAATACATGGTTTTAAAGAGAAAATTAAGCCCGAAAACGTGGGCAATAGAGGCGGTCGTGGGCGTCGTTTGAAGGCGTCGTGGGAACGAGTCTCTGGGTGCGGCATCGTGGCTTCAATTCCACGAAAAATCCGCGCGAATTGGGCTTCAAATCAGCCTCCAAGAAGGCCACGATTTCCGCCACGATCGACCACGATCGCGCCGCGATCGGGCTTTGATCGGGCGTCGATCGTGCTCCATACACTCCAGGAAATGCCGTAGGATCGCGACGAAACGAATCCGCGACGAAAGCTGTAAGATCACGGTTCGATCGCGCCGCGATCACGGCTCGATCGCGGCTCGATCGCACCGTGATCGTAGGGTTCTTCCTCGATTCATCTGCGCCGTCCGATGGAGCTCTGATAGTGATGAAAATCCGACGCGCCAGAGAGTTCCACGCGGCTTCACTGGAGGCCGTTAGATCGCGATCACGCGATCTTCATTTGGTGAAGATCGGACGCTCACGACGTGTCCACGTGGCGAAAGGTGAGACCTGCGATCATTTCACTTAAAATATAATTTAGGCACGTGTTTGATCTGGTGATCGCGTGGACTCCGGTCCACGCGATCGACGCCCCTCGATCAGACCCAGCTGGATCCGACGCCCGCCAAGCCGCCACGTGTCCTGCAGAGGTAAGACCGTGTGGGAACATAGTCCCACACGGAAGAAATACATGAAATCGACGCGCTTAAATAGTGGGGCGTATCGTACATATTAGCCAGTTCTAAGAATAGGCTTATATGTACGATAACCATATTATATGATATATATGTATACGTGTCAGCCACGCGTCACGCGCGGGCCACACGCGTCCTGCCACGTGGCCTCAGCGCCACGTCGTAACGGCGCGGTGGACCCGCGCGCCACGTCAGCCCCGCCTGGCTCGCTCGCCACGTCAGCCCCGCCTGGGCCCGCTCGCCACGTCAGCCGGCGCGCGCCACGTCAGCTCCGCAGGTACGTTTTCCTTTTTCGCGATTTTTCTAATTAAAAAATACTTAAAAAATTCAATTAAAAATCAAATAAAAATCAGAAAAATCGTATAAAACTTTAGAAATTCATATTTTTCAAAATACAACTCCTTTTTAATCCAAATTTTCTCCATTGGATCACAAATTCTTTTCTTTTTAACATCATGTCATTTAAAATATGTTTTCAAGAAGGAAATAAGGATGAATTAAAATTTTATTAAATAATTTCTAATTAAACATTCCAAATCATAAATCCATCCTAAAATCATCCTTCCAAACATTTACTAAAGTCAAAACTCATTTAATAATAGAGATTAACTCCTATTAATCTAAACAAAAGATTAATCATCTCTTACGCATGAAATTATCTCTAATTTATGCATAAATATCAACTTTAGTGAAATGACATGCCAATGGAGAAAATTCCTAAAAAGTATGATAACATGCATCATATTCACATAAAATAAGCATGAATATGAGTTAATTAGGGTAAGAATTCAGGTTATAAATGCATGTTATCAGTGTCTCATGTTAAGGACCACATAAACAACCAAGATATGAATCAACATAATTGACAGTTAGGTGTAACAACATATAAGGGTTCATAAGAATCAATTTAGTAAACTCTTTCTCCGATATCTATCGTTAGTGTCGCCAAACTGATGGTCACAAGATCAGCCATACTCAACATATGAGTTGATCAGATAGTACTATGCTTTTTAGATAATTTGATCTTTCTTTAATATCTCTTAAATAGGAAAATTTAGATCATACATTTAAAAGCTAGTGTCGCTATATTATGATCTCATTATAATTCTCACTTAGACATTGCATATGCTCATGGACTTTTTGTAAACATCACACATGAATGATAATGGACAAATTTTATTTTAATCAACATAACCGAGATATGTTGAAGTGTGATTGACTTAGAGGCCACATAATATCTATCATTAAATACTCACTTGCAACAAGTGAGCTTATTGTTCAAAAGATGCTTTAGTAATTCTACATATTTTTCTCCCGAAGGGACTCAATTTCTTCTCGCACAACTAGAGTTCAGCTTGATGAATCACTCAAGTGAATATTGACATATCAAACTTTGTCTACAACAGCCCAGACATAAGCTACATAGTTGACATATGTATACCAAGTTGGTGGATAGATCTTCATACAATGTTGACCCTGAGCTATGGATTGATCAAGTTCCTCATTCTAACCTTTGGTAGCATTATATGTGTGCGAGCATGTAGATGGCTCAACTTGAACAAAGACAACAAACTATTTTGTTTGCTGAAATGTTTGCTTTAGAGTAGTTGATGCTAATTTCAACATTGTAGATTCATGCTAAAAACATTTTTTTGAGTCTTAGATCATAAATCTTGAACTCATTCACCCCAAGCTTCAAACTAGGAAAGGTGCACTTATATGATTGAGTTTAAGCATGTCATTGTCGACACAAACATAAGTCGGATATGTTGGGATCTGAGGCTCGACAAGCTCTCCAAGTTTTTTACCAAAAAATAATTGCAGCGAAAGATGTTGAATCAAAACATTCAACAGAGTTGAAGCACCAAGAATAGATGATCTCATCATCCATTCTATATGATCATATCTATTATAGAATATAATTCATACTTACATGGATTATTTGAAAAAAATTGTCAACCATTCAAGCGTTCGGTCTCTAGCAGTATCCACACAATCTCCAGACGGCCGGATCTCCTCTTCAACACTCGTCACCAAAAGAGGAAGAGAAGAGAGAGTAAAAGTTCTACTAAGCTTGCATGGGCTCCACTATTATGGTCATTTTCCCCCTATTTATAGACTTTAGGAATGTGAAATTTTCACAAAAACCCTTATTATTATGTCTATATCCATTGACATCCATTGACCTTATGTGTGTGACCCTCTAGGTCTATATATCTCACCAGTTAATGACTTTATCAACCTAATGACACTTATTGGTCTTCTTTATCAATTAACTATATCAACATATAGATTAATTGACTAAGGATCCATTTAACCCAACGACAAGTTGAGTTGCCAGCCCGGTGAGTGCCAAGCTACACCAGGTGCTCTAGGTAGAACTCTTTCACGGAACCCTATCGTCATTTGTTACCGTGTACTTATAATCCTTCATCCACACGAGACTCATGAATGACTTAGGGTATGGTTAATTTTCAAACCCTAATCGATCACTCAATTTAGTATTGATGTGAGTAAGAAATCATTGAAAACAACTTCTTTAATATTTCTACTACCTTGGCCAAGGATTTAACTGCATCTCATTCCTTGAGTCGATCTCCTCATATATCGAGGGCGAATGATCCCATCTTAACCACTCAATCACCTTCGAGGACTTCATGTCGTATCCAATCTATGACGTTTTGGAGATCTCGTGGCTAGGGATTCGTAAGTCATAGTCAAAACACGATCATCCATCCACAAGATGTCTTTGGTGTCTCATGTCAAAGGACCACGTATACAATCGTGACATAAATCAACTTGATTGAAAATTTAGCATAATACCCTTCAGGGATTCATACGGATCAATTTAGTTAAATCTTTCTCCAAAGAGCACCTGTTATCTATCCCTAGTGTCTCAACACGGATGGCCACAGGATCGGCCATACTCATCATATGAGCCAAATTAGATAGTGATATTCTTTTTCGATGATTTGATGTCCTTCTCGAATATCTCACGAATAAGAATATTTAGAACATATGTTTAAAGACCAGCGATCATTATATTATGATCTCATCATAATTCACTTGATCATTGCATTGGTTCATGGACTTCATTGCAAACATCATACAAGAATGACAATGAATAAAAGTTTATTTCAATGAATATAAACAAAAGATGAAAGTGTGATTGGCTTGCAGGCCACATAATACCCATCAGGATAACCAAAAATCTACCTTAAAGCTGCCCTCTCTATTTGTGTCTCTTCATCTCCTTATTTTTTGTCCTTGTGTACCTCTCTAATGGGTTGTTACAATCCTAGCCCTATAAATATGCCTACATACCCATAGAAGGACCAATAAATACAAATTCATCATTCTTGTTTCATCTTCTTGTTTTCTGTTAATTTGAGAGTTATAGTATTCCTTTGAGGCATTCTTGTTCTTTATCCTCTTTTTGAAGTCAAAGGATCTTCAGCTTCATTTGTTCACACTTGATGAAGAATCTCTTCTTGGTCATGATGGTCCATCACCTTTATTTGACAATTGACGTAACGAATGCGTATGGTCATTGAATACAGACGATGTCGTGTCAAAAAAGTCCAAACTTACAAATTTAAAGATTAATTCACAATTGAAGGGTATCATGATAAATCAGGGTCGAATCCACGGAGAATTAGGGAATTTTGAGAGATATCTTTGAAATTTGATCAAATCAGACGACGAATTGAGTTAAGAAATTAAGAAATTTATAATATTAAGAAAGATAACTCAATTTCAAATCCACGGAATCAAAAATCGAGTGATTTGGATTAGAATTCGCAGAGTAATCGAAGTTTGAAAATGGGAGAAAATTTGATTGTAAAATTTGATTAAAAACCAAAATTAAAACAAAATTAAGTTTAATCTATGATTCAAAATGTAAAATTAATGCTAAATGACGAAAGACTAAGATGAAAACACGCAATCTAACCTAAAGTCGTGGTCAAAATGATCCAATTAATCATCGGATGCATGGCTATTCATTATGCGATTTCGAAGACGAAAATTGGAATTCAAGATGCGATTTCTCCTTACTCCCTCGATCAATTTTTTATTTCAAGCACTCCTCGGACGCGGAAACGTGTCAAGAAGAGAAAGAAATCAAATGACACTTGAATTGTGGTGTCTAGACACTTCGATTTACCTCAAAAATCCAAAGGTGAGTTTCCGTTCGCGAAGAACAGTGAATTTATATAGGAAAAGAGGCGTAGCCGTCGGATCAACGGTTGGTCGCAATCAATGGCTAAGATGACGCGTCGTTTGTGATAACATGCTATTTATGCATGTAATTACATGATTATTATTGCAAATTAAGGCATTAATCATTACAAATATATGCATGTTATCATATTTTAAGTATATTTCTATCATTTTGTGTAAATTCATGTTATGATCTAAAATTATACCAAATTATGGATTATTATAAATAATTACATATTACAATCTCTAATCCTAATTATATTTATGATCATAATCATGTTTTAAGAGTGAAAATATGAGAGCAAAGATCTTTATTAACATTTATGTGTTTATATAAATTTATTCTATATAATATATAAATGTATAAAATTAATTAAAATTTATTCTCTTCTAATTTTAATAATTTGACCTTTTATAATGATAGATTATTCAATTTTGAATCCAACAAAATAAATTTGACTTAATTTGGAGTTGTATTTTGAAAGTTATGATTTTTCCAATTTTATAGAATTTTCTGGAATTTTTCTGATTTTATTTAAGTTTATTTTTTATTTTTAAATGTTTAAAATAATTTAAAATGCAAAAAAAAATCGGTTAATTTACACGCGGGCCCACGTGGATGCAACGTGGCACGCAAGGCCACGTGGCTCTGCCACGTGGACGCGCGCGCTTGCCTGCGTGGCGTGGAGGTGACACGTGGATGGCTATTTATATTTAATATATATATTATTTTATAATGTATATAGGTCTTTCGATTATTGGAAGACATTTTATTAACCTTCTAATCCACCTCAGTTTTTATACCTGACGATTCTCCATCGTTTTCTTCGAGTGGGACCAAATTTCTTCTTTTAATTTGATTTCAGGCCACGTGGCGCAACGTCAATCGTCGGATCAAAGGCGCGATGATCGGTGCGCGTCGATGCGATGGACACGAGGTCCACCTGATCGCCAAATCAAGCACGTGCTCAATTATCACTTAAGTGAAATCATCCTCGCCGTCGATCGCAATAATTATAACGGTCGATATTCAACGAGCCTCTGATCAATCACAATCGCATGATTTAAATCTAACGGATGATCAATCGACGCACCTCTTCATTTGAAAACACGTGGAATCATCTCGTCCTTTCATCGTTGATTGGACGCTTCAGATTTGATCGTGACGATTCGAGGGGGATACATCTCATCACAACCGTTGATCAAAGCGTCGCTTCATCGGACGGTTGAAGATCATTTTCGTTCTTTTAAAAGACGTTCTTCGCGACAGAAGAACTTGTTCGCGATCTTTCATCAAATTCATCGTGTGTAGTCAATCAAATCGCGTGTCGTTTGTTTCCCTGTGTTCGCAACTCATTTCCGCTTCCATTGGATATTTAATTTCAAACTTTGATCGAAATAATTGGAAGAAATCAAGTCTTGAACTCCACTTTCGTCTTCGAAAAATTCGAAATGAAAAGCCTTGCATCCGGCGATTAGTTGGATCATTTCAAAGACTAATTTGGGTTAGATTGTTTGTTTTCATCTTAATCTTTCATCATTTAGTGTTAATTTTACTTTTAGCATTGTAGATTAAGTTTAATTTCATCTTAATTTCGGTTTTTAATCGTTTTACGAAACGAAAATTTCTCCTAACTTCAAACTTTGATTACTCTTCAAATTCTCATCCAAATCATCTGATTTTTGATTTTGTGTATTCGAAATTGAGTTATCTTTCTTAATAAACTAAAATACCTAATTTCTAATCTCAATTCGTCGTCAAATTTGACCGAATTTCAAAGATATATCTCAAATTTTCCTAATTCTCTGTGGATTCGACCCTTAATTACCATTATGCTAATCAATTACTTTGATTAATCATAAATTGGTAAGATTAGGACTTTGTTTTGACACTAAGTCGTGTGCATTCAACGACCATACGAATTAGTCCCGTCAGTTTGATCAAAACGTCGCTATCAAGTTGCACCCGTTCAATCGCAATTGGAAGGGTGAGATGCGTCCACGTCGCGCGTGTGAAGAGGTGCGTCGTTTCGTCGCATTCGTTGGATCTTCATCGGATGGTCATGGTGAGTCCATGTGTCGCCATGTGAGTCATCAAAATCGTCACTTAAATCTCGATTTAAAGCACGTGCTTGATCGATGATTGATAACATGCATTTATTACTTAAATTCTTATCTTATTTAACTCATATTCATGCTTTTTCTAGGTGATTATGATGCATGTTATCATAGTTTTTATCAATTTTCTCCATTGGTATGTCATTTTACTAAAGTCTATATTTATGCATTATTTATGGTTAATTGTGTGCTCTATGAATGTTTAATATTTTACAAGGTTAAATAAATAGAAATTAATTAATTATTTTGACTTTTGTAGATGACTAGAAGAATTAATTTTTAAGAAGAGAATGTTAGATGAATTAAAATAGACTTCAGAAGAAATTATCTATGTTTATTTTAAATTCATATATTATTATTCTTTTAATTTGTATTTCTAGATGACATAATATTAAAGATGAAGAAATTTGTGATCCAATAGAGAAAATTTGAATTAAAAGGAGTTGTATTTCTTAAGTTATGAATTTTTGAATTTATTAGGTTTTTCTGGATTTTTCCAAAATTTATTTTGGTTTTTAATTGATTTTTAAATTTGCAAAAAGGGGGTTTATTTCCGCAAGACTGCGGGGCTGACGTGGCACGCAGAGCTGACATGGCGTGCAGAGCTGACGTGGCACGTGGGACCCGTGTGGATGCGACACGGCACGCAAGGCCACGTCACAGAGCCGTGATAACATGCTAAATTAACATGATAACATATGATTATTGATACATGACGAGACGAGACCGCGAGGTCGTCGATTTCACACGGTCTCGTGTCAAAAATTATACCGAACTTACCAATTTGGGGAATTAAGAGAGAATTGAAGGGTATAATGGTAAATACGGGTCGAATCCACAGGGAATTTAGGTATTTTCAAGATATCTTTTAGAATTTGGTCAAATTGGACGATGAATTGAGGTGAGAAATTAGGGAAAATGGTGTTTTTAGAAAGATAACTTCAAAACGAATCCACGGAATCAAGAATCATCGAATTTGGACTTGATTTCGCGGAGAAATCGAAATTTGAAGTGGAGAGAAAATTTCGGACGTTAAAAATCGTGATTTAAGCTAAAAATTGATGAAATTAAACTCTAAAACCTAATCTAAACGAAAATTAAAGATAATAGGAAGATAATCTAGGAAAAACCGCTTCCACTAAACCTGTTTAGCGATCAAAACGAGGTGATTAAGCCAATTAATCACCGAAAACGTCAAGAGCGTCACGACCGGCTTCAAGCGGCGATTTCTCCTTCGATTCTCCACCAAATCTTGATTTCAACCCCTCCATGGATGCGGAAATGAAAGAGGAAGAGGATGGAATCAAGAGAAACGAGTGGATCGGTGTCTAGACAAGTCAATTTGATTGAAATCCAACTCGAATGCATACATCGTGAAGAACAAGTCTATTTAAGGGCAATTTGGGCGTAACTGTCCGATCGTTTCGATCGACGGTTACGATGAAACGGTCCATCGTGGACCGTTTCAAATAAGTTGTGGCCGTCGGATCATGATGGACGGCCACGATTTGATCCGGAGATAAGCGTTATAAAAACGCTTCAAATTTTGCCCTTTGGATCTTGATCTGACGGTCAAGATGCGTCCCGCGCGATTAAATCTCGGCCGTTATAATCCACGGAATTAGAGCACGTGCGATGATGTTGATCCGGTGGTCCGCGCTCCGCCCGATCGACGCTCCTCCGTCAGCCACGTCGCCAAAACAATCTGAGCCGTTATAACTCGCTTAAAAAGGCACGTGGTGATTTGATCGATCAGTGGTCCGACGCTCACGCGATCGACGCGTGAGATCGACGCGCGAGATCGACGCGTGAGGTCCGGTTTTTTTATTTTTTTATTTATTTATTTTAAAAACGGTTTTTAAATAGAAAATATAATTAGAAAAATCCGGAAAAATACAGAAAAATCCCTAAAAATTGTAAAAATCATATCTTTAAAAATACAACTCCAAATTAATCCAAATTTCTTTCATTTGATCTGAATTTTAATTATCTATCATTCTAAAAATTCAAAATATTTAAATAACAAGAGATTTAATTTATATTTCGAAAATACATTCATTTTTAAAAGATTTTAACTTTAGAAAATTAAATGAATGTTCATAAAAATGATTTCTCTTATTATTTAACTTTAAAAACCATTCATAATCTCAAGTAAAGATGGGTTATAAAATTATTTATCCTTAATTTCTCATAATTAACCCTAATTTAGTGCATTTTGAGATTATGACATAAATATGCATAGAATGATAGAAATGCACTCAAAGTATGATAACATGCACATAAATTTCATGTTTTATGCCTTAAATTGCATTAATAATCATGTTTTATCATGTTAAGATTGCGTGTTATCAATACATATTAAGGCATAAATGATTTCATTCACATGCATGTTATCATACTTATATGTATTTTTCTATTATTATATGAAAAAGTCATTATAATCTCAAAATACTTTAATTTAGGGTTAATTTTGATAAATTAGAATTTAATAATTTGATAACCCATCTTCTTTCTTGAGATTATAAGTGTTTTTAAATTAAAATAACAAGAGAAATCATTTTTATAAACATTTATTTTATTTTCTAAATTTTAAAATATTAATAAATGAATGTATTTTTGAAATAATAATTTAAACTCTTATTATTTATTAAATTTGACTTTTTAGAATAATAGATTATTAAATTTCGGATCAAATGAAAGAAATTTGGATTAATTTGGAGTTATATTTTAAAAGTTATGAATTTTCTAATTTTTAGGATTTTTTCCGAATTTTTCTGATTTATTTTACGATTTTTAATGTTAAAAATAAGATTTAAAAATGCAAAAATGGTTTATATTTTTGCGCGGGACCCACGTGGATGCGAAATGGCACTTTGGGCCACGTGGCAGCGCCACGCGGGCCCACGCGGCGCCTAAGCGGCGTTATATATATTTATTATTATTATATAGTATATAAAGGGTCTTCAGTCTTCCGTATATCAGAAGGGTTTTCGATAGTTATAAACCGTCGAGTCTTATAACCCGACGGACTCCTTTATTTTATCCCGTGTAGGACTAATCCACGCGATATATTAAAATGCAGGTGACGTGGCGCGACGAGGAGCGTCGGATCAAACGAACGATCGATCGACGCGCGTCGATCGAATGGACGCGCATCCACTGGATGATCATCAAGCACGTGCGCAATTTAAAGAGTTATAACGGTCGTGATTAAGTCTGGCGGGGAGCATCGCGATCGTCGGATCGCGATCCAAAAGCGAAAAATTGATGTGTTTTTATAACGCATCTCATCAGGACTCATCCGGACCGTTGATCAAGATCGGATGGCCACGACTTATTTGAAACAGTCCACGATAGACCGTTCCATCGTAACCGACGATCGTTTCGATCGGACGGTTACGATCAAAAGCCCTATAAAAAGACATGTTCTTCGACATTTGTAAGCATCCGAGTTGAGAATTCAATCTAATTGAGCTGTCTAGACACCTTCTCTCTCGTTTCTCTTGATTCCATCCTCTTCTTCTCTCATTTCCGCATCCACGGAGGGTTTGAAGTCAAGATTTGGTGGAGAATCGAAGGAGAAATCGCCACTTGAACGTCATGCTTGCGTTCTTCGTGTTTTCGGTGATTGAGAGGCTTAATCACGATAATCTGATCGCAATTGTGGGTTAGTGGAAGCGGTTTTTGCTTCCTAATCTGCCAATTAGGTTTAATTTTCGTTTAGATTAGGATTTAGAGTTTAATTTCATCGAATTTTAGCTTAAATTACGATTTTCTTCATCAAAATTTTCTCTCCACTTCGAATTCCGATTTCTCCGCGAAATCAAGTCCAAATTTGATGATTGTTGATTTCGTGGAATCGATTTGAAGTCCTCTTTCATAATATATCATTTTCCCTAATTTCTACCATCACTTTCTTGTCCAATTTGATCAATTTTGAAGATTACATCAAGAAATTCCTTATTTCCCTGTGGATTCGACCCTTATTTACCATTATGCCACTCAATTCGTTATAAATTCCCAAAATTGGTAAGTTAGGCTTTATTTTTGACATGAGACCGTGTGAAATCGACAACCTCACGGTCTCGTCTCGTCAAGCCACGCAAGCCCACGCGGCGCTCAGGTGGCGCAAGGTGGCGCGGACGCGTGGCAGGGGCGACGCGAGTCCACGCGGACGCCCGGGAGGGGCGCCACGTGGCGAGTGAGGGGCTAGCGTGTGAAGGGCCCATGGGTTAGTGGGCCCTGATGAGATTATTGGGGCGGTAACACAAATGTGTTACGCCCTTCTACCTTTTATACTCGCCGATTCTATCGTTTTCCTCTGTGTGGGACTATGTCTCGTTTAATCTTTTAAATGCAGGTGATGTGGCACTGTGTAGCACGTCGGATACGATCGCGGGGCATCGATTGCGTGGACCCGAGTCCACGCGATCACCATCAGAGCACGTGCGCTAAAGGAGTTTTAAGTGACGTCGTTGATGACTTACCTGGCGACACGTGGACGCGTCGCGACCGTCCGATCATCATCGGACGGGCGAAACAAGCGGAAGGCGTGGGTCATGACTTGCGATTGTGGGGGACACGTGGATGCATGATGAGCTTTTGATTTCCATCGGATGGCCGTTATCCATCGCAAATTCGGTACATTGAGGGGAGACGTGTGGACACATCGCGACTTACCTCGATGCTTTGATGGCAATCGGACGGCGGAAACTCAATGATCGTGAGATTGTGGCTCACGATCACCGCGCGATCGCGGCCCACAATCATCGTGTGATTGTGGCCATCAATTAGCTTGCACCGGATCAAATGGCCCGCGTTTTTCACAGGAATTCCTATTTAAAAACCGATGTATTCTCTCTTCTTCTTTTAACTCTTCATTGAATCGTGAAGCAATTAAGCAATTTTTGAGCAAGATCTTGAGTTCACCATGATCCGCCCGCGTTTAGACTCGATTGCAATCCAATCAGAGCAGGATTTATCACGAAATTTCATCGGATTCGATCGAATTTTCTCCTTGAACACCGAACGTCCTATGGGGAAGAAATCAAGCCAATATTCTTCAATCCGCGTGAATTGAAGCCAAATCTTCACGGAAATCAGGTTAGCAGTGAGATTCAATCATTCATCTGACGGTAATTTGAGTTTTGATTAGATTTAGATAGTTAATTTTGCGTTTAAAGTCGATTTGTTCTTCATTTTTGCCCACATTTGGTTTGAATTTTTGCTGATTTTGAAATTTGGTCTGAATCACTTGATTTTAGTTTCATTTGATTCCTTGTTTCATCAGCTTTTCGTGGATAGAAAATTCGTAAAATTTCATGATCATTTGGCCCCTCAATTTAATGTTTGACCAACCACTATTCATTTTCAATATGAATTTGAGCGTTGACTTGCGGGATCAATTACTCTTAAAATATAAATTAGAATTTGATAATTTTGATATTTTTGGAATTCTCTAGTTGTTAGCTTTCTATTTACATATCAATTGTAAGATTTGGATATCATTTAGTTAGTCAATTTGAAGATTTTCACCAAAGTATTCATTTCAGGATTTCTCTAATCTTTGATTTTTAATAATTCATAATAAATCCAATTCTTATTGAAAAATCACAAATTTTATATCAATAAATTTCATTTTCTCTATAGATTCTGAATATATATTTTTTGTAATCTTCTGACCTGTTTCGGTTCTCTGATTTTACAGAAAGTCAATTGTTGGTCAAAGTCAAGGCTTTGACCTTGACTTTTGACTTTTCTCTGTCAAATCAGAGGACTTAAATGTTAAAATATATTTTATCATATATTTTTATCATTTCTATAGATTGGTTATCACTTACACTTATTTAAAACCCTAAATAAACCTAAATTTGACGAAGTCAACTCTGCAATAGAAGTCAACCTTGTTCTCAATTGATCGACCCGATACTTACACTATACTTGATTTTCTATCTTTGTCATTGTGAGTTCAGAATTATAAATTTTGTTTGACCGACATTTGTGTGTTTTAACGATCGCATAAAATGCTTTGTCAATGATCCAGTGGACTCCGGGTCCACGCGATTGACGCATCGCAATTGTATCCAACGCGCCTCACAGTGCCACGTCACCTGCATCTTAAAATTTAAGGGAACATAGTCCCACACGGAAGAATTAGAGAGAATTGACGGGTATATAAGGTGGAGCGGCGTAATGCATTTGCATTACCGCCCCAATACTCTTACGTGGGCCCACTAACCCATGGGCCCATCATCTGCCAACCAGAAGCTCTTCATGCCAAGTGGCGCCACTGGGCATCCGCGTGGACTTGCGTGGCACTGCCACGCATACGCGCCACCTCCGCGCCACGCTAGCGCCCGCGCGGGTCTTGCATGCCACGTCGCATCCGTGTGGGTCTCGCACGATAAAATATCCCCCTTTTTGATTTTTCTAGAATTTTTAAAGGATTTAAAAAAATGAAAATAAATTCAGATAAATTCTAGAAAATTCATAAAAATTTGGAAAAATCGTAACTTTTAAAATACAACTCGAAATTAATTCAAATTTATTTTTTTGGATCAGAAATTGAATAATATATCAATATATAAAGTCAAAATATTAAAATAGTAAGAGAATGAATTTTAATTAAATAAATACATTCATGTATTTTCTAAATTAACTCTATAAAAATACATGAATATTAATAAGCATCATTTCTCTTATCATTTAATCATGAAAATATACTTATGATCTCAAATATAATTAGGATTAAAATCACATTATTCAATTATGTATAATAATACATAAATTGATATATTTTTATATCATAACATGAAATTATGCAAAATGGTAGAAATATACTTAAAATATGATAACATGCATACAATTAGAACAATTAATGCTTTTATTTGCATTAATAATCATGTGCATTCATGGATAAAATGTATGTTATCAACCATCATACTCCCTCTCCTCTCTCTTTCCCCTCTCTCATTCTCTTTCTTTTTTTCTTCATGTCATCAAAGTGGATTTTTACATTCTATTACCATAGTTCAAGCGCTGATAACATGCAATTTATACATGTAATTATATAATTATTAATGGAAATTTAGGCATAAAAAATTTCATTCTTATACATGTTATCATACTTTCAGTGCATATCTATCATTTCATTCATTTTTAAGTTATAATATCAAAATGCATCATTTTAGGGATAATTATGCATAATTAAGAATTTATTTTACATTAGATTATTCCTATTTAGATTTGAGATTATAATTAGGTTTTAATGTTAAATAATAAGAGAAAATACT
Source organism: Lemna minuta (assembly GCA_024174645.1). Lineage (NCBI taxonomy): Eukaryota > Viridiplantae > Streptophyta > Magnoliopsida > Alismatales > Araceae > Lemna > Lemna minuta. The sequence continues at coordinate 13,505,297 of CM044104.1, read as the reverse complement.
TTTTATACACATCTATTTTTCTAAGTTTTGTTTTGTAAGAGAAATGAGTGTATTTTTTAAATAAAAATTTGTTTTCTTGTTATTTCTTAAATTTGACTTTTTAAAATGATAGATTATTTAATTTCTAATCCAAAAAAATAAATTTGGATTAATTTGGAGTTGTGTATTGATAGTTATGAATTTTCTAATTTTTAGGGATTTTTTAGAATTTTTCTAAATTTTTTAAATTTTATTTTGGATTTATTTAAAATTTTAAAATTTTAAAAAAATTGATACCATGCGCTGACGTGGCAGAGCATCACCACATGGCACCGTGTGTACACACCACATGATGACGTATGTGTGCATATGTGAGTGCGCTTGTCTACGTGTGTGCACGTGTGTGCGTGAAATTAGTGGGTTAAGCATCATTTTCAGGTATAAGCTAAGCCCATTAATACGCTTACCTTTTATACCTGTCAAATTGTATTTATTTTTGTCATGTGGGACTATATTTTTTTATATCTTCGCAGGTGACATGACGCGATGGGAAGCGTTTAATTTGCACACTTAATCGAAGCCATGAATCTTCACTTAAGTGAGGGGGTACGCACCACACTCTGATTGGGCAATGATTTATTTTAAAATAATTTAATCTTAGCCGTTCATTTGAGGAGTTATAACAGTTGTGATTAAATACGCTTGATAGACTTCGATAGACAAGTGGCGACATTTTAGGCGTCAATTCACGATCAGACGGACGCGATCGCACGACGCTTCTTCTTCACGAGCGAGGTGACAAAAATCTAAGTGCTCCATCTTCGATCAAAGGGACTCGACTTAATGACAATGATTTGCATCCAAGTGTTTCATCTGAGCCGTTGATTAAAGATGAAGAGCGAAATCCAATGGTTATGCCCAAATTCTCTATAAATTAACATATTCTTCAACAATGTAAACCATTATTGGATGTTTTGAGTAAATCGAATTATTTATACAACTCAGTCCTTGAATCTCTTGATTTCTTCCTCTTTTAGACTCATTTCTGTGTCCAGGGAGTGTTTGAAATCAAGATTTTTTTAAAAGAATATGGAGAAATCGCCTCTTGAATGCCGAATTTTATCTTTGAATTTGCGGAATGAAAAGCCCTTAATCCAACAATCAATTGGATCAATTCGAGTACGACTTCAAGTTAGATTATTTGTTTTATCTTAATCTTTCGTCACGTATCACTCTAATCATACGTTATGTTACTTTTAGATTTAATTTCGATTTTTCTCTCTCCTCGCAATCGATTTTCTACCTTATTTTTGCTCCTTGATTTCTTCGTGAATCTTAATCCAAATCGAGTGATTTTTTATTTTGTAGATTCGTCTTTGAGTTATCTTTCTGAAAATATTAAAATTCCTAATTTCTCACCTCAATTCATCATCCAATTTGATTGAATTTTGAAGAACACCTCAAGAATACCTTAATTCTCCGTGGATTCGATCCTTATTCACCTCTATACTATCTAATTCGTGATTATTCATCAAAATTGGTGAGTTTGGAACTTGTGTTGACACGTGTCCGTGTGTATTCAATGACCTCGCGGATTCGTCTCGTCAAGGGCCATGAATACACATGTCATTGATCATAGCATCTACGTAGATTCTCTTCTATACTTATAGAAGAGAATGAATCAGCCTTAGAATTCAAAATTTGGTTCAAACCATCAATCTTCCTCTTTCGATTACATATGTTGAGGACCCAAGGTACCTTATTTGAAATTATTTCTTCTCTAACATCTCTTGAAATTGAAGAAAAGCTATTAATTGGGTTGTGAATGAGTAAAATTGTACCATGTAGGCTTTTGATGAAATTTAAAGAATAAACTCCATAATAAGAGGTCTATAATCTTTTTATAAAATGAGGCTAAGTTTTCTAGATAAGGCAAACAAAGAATTAAATGCCAAAATGGCTAAATGCATTTGAAATCTATGCAATAACTAAATGCTCATGGGTTAAGTCCTAGCCATGTGGGGCCAAAGAAATCTTTAGAAAACAACATAAAAAATAGAAGGGGAAGAGAATTGTTAGCATGATTACCTCTTTGTTAGTGACAACTGATGGAACTTGAGGTTGCATCATGATTCATCATCATAATCAAATGCATAAAACAGAAGTAAACTTGTACATGGAGTCACGGGATGATTCTTCATCATCTTAGATTTCTGCAGAGGAGAATAGCCTTCTTGAATATCCCCAAGATAACCTCCTAATCTCTAGAAGAATTGGGATTCTATCTAGAGGGTTATAAGCATTGGGTTACTCGAGTGGACTATGGCCTCCTATTTATGGAGAATGAGGAGAGCTTAAGCCTCTAATCAATAATTAGTCAGCCCATTAATGACTAATAACTAATTTAATTTCCTCTACACACATAAATGCATGTCTTAATCCCCTCATTTCACATAATTGAACCACTTAATGGGATTAAATGATAGCTAATCCACAATAATACATAATTATGTCCACTTAATAGAAATCAAACTTAACAACAACATCTATTGATGTTTCGGGTTTCCAGTTAGTCTTTTAGGTGAAGTACAAATCCATGGTCCAATAGTGCAAGCCCTAATTGACTAGTTAGGTTACCAATCTAGCTAGGCCCACTTGGGCAGCTATCTCAACTACAAGCTCATGGCTATTTCTTAAAAACTTTAAAAAAATATGAAAAAAACCAATGAATGAAAAATATGAAATTTATAAAAAAAGTTTCCAGGGGAAAAAGGAGAAAAAAATAAAAAAAATAGTTTCTTATTTTTGTCACTAATCAAACAGAGGGCAAAAAATTGCATTCCTCTAAAATTCTTCTCAGATATTGTCTATTGATACCAAACAATTTATACATGCAATTATGTGATTATTAATACAAATTTAGGCATAAAACATTCTATTCTTATGCATGTTATCATACTTTGAGTGCATATCTATCATTTCATCTATTTTTAAGTTATAATTTCAAAATATATCATTTTAGGGATAATTATGCATAATTAAATAATATATTTTAGAGTAGATTATTCTCATATGTATTTGAGATTATAATTGGGTTTTAATGTAAAATAATAAGATAAAGTAATATTTTATACACTCATTGATTTTTTAAGTTTTATTTTCTAAGAGAAATGAGTGTATTTTTCCAATAAAAATTTATTATCTTGTTATTTCTTAAATTTAATTTTTTAAATGATGGATATTTAATTTCTGATCCAACAAAATAAATTTGGATTAATTTGGAGTTATATTTTAAAAAAAAATTTGAATAAAAAATTTTTTTGAATAAAAGTTATGAATTTTCTAATTTTTAGGGATTTTCTAAATTTTTATGAATTATTTTGGATTTTTAAAATAAAAAAAATCAAGTTTTTATCACTTGCTGATGTGGCAGTCCACACAATGGCGGAGTGATGTGTCACCACGTGGCAACATGTATACGCGCCACATGACTCACATGTGTGCACATGTGTGATTAGTGGGTTAAGCATCCATTCAGGATTTTTGCTAACCCATTATATACATTTTACTTATATACATGTTGGAATGCATTTATTTTTGTCATGTGAGACTATCTTTCTGTTTATTTTACACATGTGATGTGGCTCGCTCAGAATCGTTTGATTGACGAGAATTAATGTGATTTAATCTTAGCCCCTCATTTTCACTTAAGTAAGAGGGGTACGTGGCACCATCTGAGTGGATGATGATTCATTTTATTAAACGGATCAATCCTAGTCGTTCATCTAAGTAGTTATAATGGCCAGGATATAAAACGCCATTTGAGAATCTGAAATATCGATTCACGATCGGACGGACGAGATCTCGTGACACTCTCTCTTCACGCGATCACGTGGCGTGATCCTGACACTCTGATGAAGATTCGACGGTAGCGAATTAATCATAACCTTCTGCCTCTTTAGATTTCATCCCGACCGTTGATCTCATCAAGGAGAAGATCTGATGCTCATGCCCAATCTCAAAACATTATAAGTTGTCTCTCTTCGATGAGAAATGTATTCTTGGATATTTTGAGCTATCGAACTGTTTAGACATCTCAATCCTTGAATCTCTTGATTTCTTCCTCTTCTAGAATCATTTATGTGTCTAGGGAGTGTTTGAAATTAAGATTTCATCGAAAGAATAGAGAGAAATCTCCTCTTGAATGCCGAATTTAGTCTTCAAAATCGTAGAATGAAAAGCCCTTGATCTGGCGATAAATTGGATCAATTCGAGTGCAACTTTGGGTTAAATTCTGCTTTTTCATCCTAATATTTCGTCTTGTATCATTATCTTTCAATTTTGAATCATAGATTAGGTTAATTTTAGATTTAATTTTGGTTTTTCTCTCTCCTCGCGATCAATTTTTTACCTAATTTTTGCTTCTTGATTTCTTCACGAATCTTGATCCAAATCAAATGATTTTTTATTCCATGGATTCTTCTTAGAGTTCTCTTTCCACATCTAATAAAATCCTTAATTTCTCACCTCAATTCATTGTCTGATTTGATCAAATTTGAAGAAGAACCTCAAAAATACCTTAATTCTGTGTGGATTCAACCCTTATTCACCACTATACTCCTTAATTCGTGAATATAACTTTAAATTGGTGAGTTTAAAATTGTTTTTGACACATCTCCGCGTGTATTCAATGAACTTGCGGATTTATCTCGTCATCTATCTCTCCATCCACCTCTAACCTTGAAATTATCTACACAAGTAGCTTATGCACAAGTTATAATTACTCGTGGGCCATTCATTAGTTGTTCTGCACTTGGGCACTATCATTACATCATCATCCATAATTATTGATAATGTGAAATTATATGATTATTAATATAAATTAAGGCATACAACATTTTATTCTTATGCATATTATCATACTTTAAGTGAATATCTATCATTTTATGAAATTTTAAGTTATAATCTCAAAATTTAATATTTTTAGGGATAATCATAAATTATTAAATAGAGATGTTTGATATTAGATTATTCAGATTTTTTATTGGAGATTATAATTGGGTTTTAATGTTAAATAATAAGAGAAAATATTTTTATATATACTCATTTATTTTTCTAGTTTTATTTTCTACAGGAAATGAGTGTATTTTTTAAATCAAAATTTATTCTCTTGTTATTTATTAAATACATAATGATATATTATTTAATTTATAATCAAACAAAATAAATTTGGATTACTGGAATTATATTTTTAAAGTTATGAAATTTATAATTTTTAGGGATTATTTGGAATTTTTCAGAATTATTTTGATTTTATTTCGATTTATTTTTTCTTTATTTCGATTTAAAAACATAAAAAAATGTTTTTAATCGCATGTTGATGTGGCAACTGACACGGCGAAGCGTGCTTACGTTTTGCCATGTGGCGATGTAAGCACACCCCACGTGGCGCACGTGTGTGTGTGTGCACAGTTTGATTAGTGGGTAAAGCATCCTTTAAAGGATATAAGCTAACCCAATAACATGCTCTATTATTTATACACCATTTATGCCTATATTTTTTCCCAAGTGGGACTATGTTTTTATGAATTTGTGCAGGTGACGTAGTGTATTCTCGAGCAAGTGATCAAGTGGTTTAAATCGTGACCCTCCATTTTCTCTTAAGTGGAGGGGTACATGGCACATGCTCATTAGCCGATGAATTATTTTATTTAAAATTGTTCGATCTTAACTGTTTATCTAGGGAGTTATAATGACTGAGATTAAGTGCACCCAATAGACTTCAAAAGACTCATGGCAGCATCTTAAACGTCCGATGAAGATAGAACAATGTGTGTTACACGATGTTTCTTCTTGATGCATAATGTGGCTTCATCTTGGTGCTCCATTTCTAATCAGAGGGACATGATTTAACGGTGATGATTCGCATCCGAGCATTTCATCTAACCCATTGATTGAAGATGAAGAGGCAAATAGAATGATCACGCCCAAATTTAGCCTATTTCTACCCATGTTCTTTTATGGAAAGAGCATTCTAGGATGTTTCGAGTAATCGAACTATTTATATGCCTCTTTAGACATGACTACTTCTACATCACCACCACTCTCCACAACAATTGATTTGAGTGGTGTCTTGTTCATCTCTTGTGAGTCCTCATCATATACTCTTCATTGTTGTCACTATTACCAACTCTATTAAGCCTTAATTATCCTCAAATGCCTTGCCCATGTATTGTGAAAATCAAGTTTAAATCTTCATGGATAGCAATCCACCTTTCACAATCGCACTAAACACATTGAGATAGATTGCATTGTGTTCATGAAAAGATGTTTCTAGGTGCTATTTTCAAGCCTCACGGATCTATTCGATCAAGTAGAACATAACTTTCACAATGAGCCTCAACAGCGTCTACTATGATACCTCGAGTACCAAGTGATAACATGCAATATTAACATGCAAAAATATGATTATTAATACAAATTACGCCATAAAATATTCCATTTTCATGCATGTTATTGGTGGCGTACGACCCCCGTCGCCACCAAGACATGACACTACGCCGCCGGTGGAGCCGACACCTACGCGCGTCCAGCCACCTCGACAAGCGAAGACGAAGGATCCCGAGTTTCACTACACCAAGTGAGACCCTCTTCTCGCCACGAGCTCGCGCGCGTAGAGCTATCTTCCCGTTTTCTCTTTTATTATGACTTTATTTAGCCCGCACGTGTTTAAGCGGGCCTTTGCATGTCTCTCTCTCTCTCTCTAGGCCGTTGGGTGGGTTTCCCTTTGTTTCGGGACCCTAGCCTAAGGCCCTTTCTATTTTGTGAACCTTTATTTTATTTCTATGAGTATGGGTGTGGGTTGTGGGCCTCAAGTGGGCCCTTTCCTCTCTACGCCCACCAAGGGCTCTATAAGAGGGGAAGGGACCCCCACAAACCCTAGCCGTCATTTGAGAAAAAGAAGGAAAAATCCTCTTCTCGAGTGATCTGCTCATGGAAAGCTAGGGAAGGAGTCCAACCGCCCGACGCCGCCGCCGCCGCCGCATCGAACGTGCGCCGCGCGCCGCCGCCGCATCCGCCGCCACTCCTTGCTCTATCTCCGGGTGTGCGAACGCCGCCGCTCGCCGCCGCTCCAAGCCGCCATCGCTGCCGCCTCGAGCTCCGCCACCGCCGCCGCCGCCGCCCGCCGCCGCCGCCGTCGCCGACCTTAGACGCCGCCGCCATCGCCGCCCAAAGCCGCCGCCAACGCCGCCGCGCAAAGCCGCCAGCTCCTGTCCCACGGACGCCGCCGCGATCCGCGCCGCCGCGCTGGGCGCCGCCGCCGCGAGCCGCCGCCTCCATCCTCATCGCCCGCCGTCCCGCCGCCGCCGCACGCCCCGTACGCCTCCTCCCGTTCCGGGGGACGCGCCCGAACCGCCGACCACCGCGCGCGCGTCCCGCCCGCTCGCCGCCCTGAGACCTAGAACGAAGAATCGATCGGACGATTCCCGCTGAGCCGACTCGGCGGGAATCGCCCGCCTCCCGGTCCGCCCCCACCGAGCCGCCCGGTCCACTCGCGCGCCCGGCTCGAGTCCCGCGAGCCGACCCAGGCTCCCTCGCAACCGGTCGCCCGCCCAAGACCAGTGCCGGCCCGAACCCGCCGAGCCGACCCGGCTCCCTGCGACTGGGTCTGCTGCCCAGCCCAGGTCGCCCGCTGGTCCGGACCAGGTCACCCTGACCCAGACCGGTCCAGGCCTACCCGGCGGCCCAGACCGGCCGATCGGCTGCACCGGTCCGCCGCCCAAACCGGCTCAGTCGCTGACCGGCCTAGACCGATCTAGACGGCCTGGACTGCACCAGACCGGGTCCAAACCTGGGTCCCACAGCGGTCCAGACCGGCCCAGTGACGCCCGGGAAGGCCCAGACCGTTCCGACCCACCCCGGCTCGACCCCGGACGCCGTCTACCATCCCCGTGTGTTCGCTGCGATCGTTCTACTTGCCTCGTCTCATCACCACAACGCCTCACGCCGACCGCCATCCGCGTTCCGTCGCCGACTCGCCCGGTGTTCGACATCGCTGCCGCGCCCGACGACTTCCCTCGCCCCGACCGACCGGGCTCGCGCCCCGCAGGTTAGGCACTCATCCCCCTTACCTTACTTTGAAGTCTATATTTCCTTCAGTACTTCCCGCATTTGTCTCCACCGCCCTCGGGCCTAGTTAGGTTGAGTGACGTCAGGGTTCGGGATTGGGATCGTGGATCCGGTCGCCGGGTTGACGATCGAGCTGCTCCGACGACCCGAGGCTGCTCTCTCCCCTGCGTCGACGGATCTGGGAGGACTCCCGCTCCATCCTACTCGGCGTACCCCCAGGATCGCCGTGACGACGCCTTGGTCGGTTGACTGCTTGTGGAGACCTTAGATATCATTGCATCACTTAGAGCACGTAGATCATCCCATCCTTAGTTTCCCCTTAGAGGACATCAGCGCCGGACCGATTCACCCCGTCGGTCCTGCATCAGTTATCATACTTTGAGTGTATTTCTATCATTTCATACAATTTTAAGTGATAATCTCAAAATGCACTATTTTAAGGATAATTATGTATTTTTAAGAATAGATTTTAGATTATATTATTCCCATATAAATTTTAAATTATTATTAGGTTTTAATGTTAAATAATAGGAGAAAATATTTATATATACTCACTTATTTTTCTAAGTTTTGTTTTTGAAGTAGAAGTGAGTGTATTTTTTAATGAAATTTAATTCTCTTGTTATTTAAATATTTTGACTTTTTATAATGATAGATAATTGAATTTCTGATCCAATGAAAAAAATCTAGATTAATTTGGAGTTATATTTTGAAAGTTATGAATTTTCTAATTTATAGGGATTTTTTGGAATTTTTCTGAATTTTTAATGAATTTCTAAGGATTTTTCGGAATTAAAAATCTGTTTTTATAATTTAAAATCGAATTTTCAATTTAATATTAACGCGTAGGTGACGTGGCACAATCTGGAGCATCCAATCAATTGCAATCAACGATCAAGAGTGGGATGTGACATGGCAGCCTGTGGAGCATCCGATCTCGTGAAGAATCTAAGCCGTTGATCTTCACTTAAAGAGGGGGTTACGTGGGGCACTATTACTCGTCGGCGAATTGTTTTAAAAATGATATTATCTCAGCCGTCCATCAACCGAGTTATAACGGCTGAGATTAAACCGACAAGAAACGCATATGAGCGTTCGATCGTGATCAAACGACGGACGTTACATGCGTTTTTATAACGAATGCGACGTGACGAAATCTCAGCGGTCGATCGGCAATCCAACAGCTGCGACTTAACAGTAACGATTCGCATTAATATGATCAATCAGAGCCGTTGATCGAAGATGAAGCGTTTCATCGAACTGTTACGCCCAAATTGGCTATAAATTGATATGTTCTTCGAATTTGTAATGCATTCTTAGATGATTTTGCTAAATTGATCTATTTAAACACTTCCATCCTTGAATCTCTTGCTTCCAATCACTACTAGACTCATCTCTGCATCCACAGAGTGATTGAAAGTGAGATTTTGTCAATCGATTAGGGAGAATTCGCCTCTTGAACACCGAATATTGTTTTCAAAATTGCAGAATGAAAAGCCATGAATCCGGCGATTAATTGGATGATTTCGATCGCTATCTCGGGTTAGATTACGTGTTTTCCTCTTAATCTTTCGTCATGTATCATCAATTTGCAATTTTGGATCGTTAATTTACTTTAATTAGTTGTTTAATTTCTATTTTCTCTTAATCACGTTCGGAAATTTCTCCTTAGTTCATTCATCGATTTCTCCCCAAATTATGATCTAAATTGAGTGATTTTTGATTCTGTGGATTTGTCTTTGATTTATCTTTCCAAATATACCATTTTCCCTAATCTCTCACCTCAATTCATTGTCCAATTTGATCAATTTACAAAATATCTCCCAAAAATCCCTTATTTTTCTGTGGATTTGATCCTTATTTACCATTATACCCCTCAATTCGTAATTAAATCATTAAATTTGTAAGTTTGATTTTATTTTTTATACGAATCGGTGTGCAATTAATGACCGCATCGATTCGTTCCGTCAAAAGCTTGGCATTTTTATGCATAGGCTCTAAATTTGGGGATTGTGTTGGAATATCTTCTCTTAGTCCCACTTCAACGTGGGGCCATTAGGGCCAATCTCCCAGTCTCACCACCTTCTCCATGCTCTCTCTCTCTCTCTCTCTCTACACTTTGTGCCCTTTTATGTTAAAAAGGATTCTAGGGTTTCTGTCCTCTTTGCAAATAGTTTGATGAAAGTTTGATTCATGAAGAATTATAGTCTTCAAAAAGAGTAAATCTCTTAATGCTAACACTCTTAACCAATCATGACACACCAATAGTGCTAAGTTATTTAATATTGTATGGCTGTCAAAAAATATAAAACTGAGAAACCTTTAATAAAGAAATTTGGCTTCTAATCTCTAGGAGATTTCCATATTATAGGCTAGTGTTGATGGGAATAAAGGAGGCCAAATCAAGAGTTGTCTTGCAAGAATAGATGCAATAGAGTGCTAGAAATTGGTAAATGTGGATGAAAAAAGGGCACCAAGAGAACCCTGGTGCATGGCTACCATGTGACGATGAGAGAATGATGACGGCTAGGGTTTTAACTCTCTAGGAAAAGGAACCTTGTATTAAAGAGGTAAACAGTCCAAAAATAGGGCAAAATAAGAGTAACAAGGACAAGGTCCAACAAAAAAAATCAACATATTCACACATAATTCAAGAAATTCAAGAAGTGGTTTGTGGTAAATTACCAGAGGCATCTATTCTTTCATTTTCAGGCTTACTAGGACTTAAGCTATGCCCTCTTTCTCTTCCTCCACCAGCACCAATTAACCAATGCCCTCAACAAACTCTTTGAAATTACTAGAGATAAAAAAGGAAAAATCACACTATTTTCCAAAAATGGTGTGATTTTTGGAAAGAAACACAAGGGAAATGGAAAACCTTATGGAAGGAAAATGGTAGTCCCACTCCATGAATACAGAGCCACATAATGATCCATTAATTCT
>CM044104.1:13331553-13493745 GCA_024174645.1 Lemna minuta | reverse complement strand
AAAATCATCCTCGAAATGCAAAGGAGGAAAAGCGCCATAATCGCACCAGAAGCCGAGAGCCATGGATGATCCCGTGAGAATGGTACAGCTTTCTGTGCGACCTCTTCAAAATCAATATATACCCACAATTTTTGTGGCAGCTTATCGACCTTGAGGTACCCTTAATTTCGTAAGAAACAATTTACTTTTTATGAATAACTTTTCATGACAGTATTTTCTTCATTTTTTTCCCTCCATGATGGCATCAAGATCAATCACTTGTGATTGATTTTATAGGTGCTCAATGGTGATTAATCAGGTCTTATAAAAACATTTAAATGGATTAAAATCAAGGATTAAACTTTTAAAAAATTGACAAAAATATCCCATGATCTGCTCGACGATTCATCTGTCGATTCGATTGCACTATTTGAAGGGATAGATCATTGATTGATCATAGAATTGATCAGCGTCTCAATGAATTAGGTGGCTTTGATCAATGATTGATTGAAAGCTAAATTAATGCAACCAATAATTGGATCAACATGGTCGATCAAGGCTTATCCAATCCGATCAAGTCAACTGATCATCGTTCATCATTCCCTGATCAAGATGTTATAATTTGATTATTTATTTGTATATAATGATGTATTTATAATGAGCTATTTGTTTCAAATTTAAAGCGAAAAATCATCCACTATTTACTTATTTAATTGATAGTTACATTTATCATGGATGATTCAATATTGTGATAATATATTGACATAAAAATTTCTAGTAGTATAGATAAAATTTACTTAGTATTTAATAATTTTATTTATTTACAATTGAAAAATGAAAATAATGAGCCATTTAATTGTATAATTAATAGTCGCATTTCTCATAGGATAATTAAAATTGTAAATAAGTAAAAAAGTGATATCTAATCTTTGTCATTACTATACATATGTCTGTGAAATATTTTTAATTTCTAGTAGGTATATAATATTTTTATGTATTTTGATTAACAATAATCACATTAAAATCAATTTTTTTACAATTCAATTTCTCAAAACATTGTGAAGTACTAAGAGCTGCTTATCTATACAATTTTATGTTTTACTCTACACCAGACTTGAAGTATCTTAATATATTAGTAAGGATTAAACTAAGAATTAAAATGTACTAATTATGAGTACAAGGAAATATGCAATATTTTAAATTTAATAAGACATAAACTATCTTATATATAATAGTTACTGATAATAACATTAATTCAATATTGTTGATGATATGCGTAAAATTATGATCGTTCAATGCGCAAGGTCACGTCTCAAAATTATACTCAACTCTTTGAATTTGGTTTTAAATTTTAGGAAAGTTGCAAGTCGAAGTCAAATCCATAGGGAGGAAGGTTAAAAAATTGAAATCAAGGAATAGTTTTTGGTATTTTTAAATTAAGAAAGCAGAGACGATTGATAAAAAGAATAAGTATGCAGGAAATAGAATGAACCAATCAAATGCTTCCAAACTCCTTCCGGAGATTGAAATCGCTTGATCAATGTGAATTAGGGTCTAAAAACTTAAAATTGTTGATGAAAAATGGGGGAAATGAAAGAGATCGATGGAAAATTTTCGTAATCTAATCTTCATGATGAAAACATAATTTAGATGTTCTCTAATCAAAACATACCTTCAAGATCCCATACATTTCACTTGGACTTGGCATCTAGTATCTGACACTCAAAATGAATAGAAAAGAAAAAAAACTCACTAGAAATAATGTTCCATACATAAAGAATGGTCAATCGATGCCCTCTTTCCTCCAAGCTTGCCGATGCTAGGACCACACAATTAAACATTGAAAAACCTAACTTTTGTCTCATATTTATGATCAGCCGCCATGAGGACACGAGAGATGAACTAAAGAACATGCTCACAAAATTTCAGCTCCAAACTTCACCAAAATTTTCTAATATCAACCTTTTAATTTGGAAAAAAAAACTAGATCTTTGATTTAGCTTTCTCTCTCTTCAAACTGCTCTAGTCAAACCGATTTGTTCAAACTACATGCTAGTCAAACCTGAAAAATAAAATAAAAACCTTGCTCGCACGAAACTCTGCATGCTTTAGTAAGATATTCATGGAGGAGAGAAGTTTGGAGAGACCAATGGCGTGGAGAAAATATTTGGGGGAAGAAGAAGAAGAAGAAGAAAGGAAAATGAAAATAAGAGGAGAGGAGAGGGAATTGACACGAGAGACTAAACAGGGGAGATGGCCAATGAGAGGTGACAAAATGAATTTGTGCAGTTGTTGAAAACACACTTCATCGTGTCAAAACAATTTCCAAACTCACCAATTTGAAGATTTAATCATGAACTAATTAGTATAATGATGAATATGGGTCAAATCCACAAAGAATTTGATAATTTTTCTAGATGTATTTAAATTTTGATCAAATTGCATGATGAATTGATGTGAGAAATTATGGAAATTAGTATTTTTTGAAAGAAGACTTCAAGAAAAATCCACAAATAAAAAATTATTTAATTTGAACTAGTATTTATGGAGAAATCAAGTAGCAAAATAAGGAAAGAAAATTCGATCAAGAAGAGAGAGAAAATGACTAAATTTCGTAAACTAATCTAAGCTTTGAAATTAAAATCTAATACTAACGATCAAATATTAGGAAGAAAAAAGTAATCTAACTCAAAAATCTTGCTCAAAATGATCCAATTAATAGCCATATCAAGGCTTTTCATTCAGTGTTTCGAAAAACAAAAATTCAAAGGTTAAGTAGTGAATTTTTCCTATTCTCTCAATGAAATCTTCGTTTCGAACACTCAGACGCGGAAATGAGTCTATAAGAGTAAGAAAGGAAGAGATTCAAGGACTATGTTGTCTAAAAGTTTTGATCAATAAAAAATTCAAGAACACTTTAATCTTCAATAGACGACATTAAATAGGCAAAAATTGGGCATGACCATTCCATCTGTTGATTAATCTTCAATCAACGACTCAGATGAAAGGCTTGGCGTTGAATTGACGCCATTAAGTTGTGTCCGTCAGATTTTTATGGAGCATCCAGATTTTGTCGTGTCATTGCAGGCCTATGAATCATCGTGAAACACTCATCATTTGATCTTCCACGGACATCCACAATGCTGCCACCCATTTCTCAGAGGAGTCCATCGTGCACATTGAATCTGGACCCTTATAACTACCCTGATGGATTTTCGAGATTCACTCTCTTTTATAAAATAAATTGTCACCTAATTAGAGTGTGCCGTGTAACCCCTCCATTTAAATGAAAATGGAGGGATTTTATTAGATGGCAAGATCACATGCTCTAGGATGCACCATGTGACCTGCAAAAAAGAAAAGTGCACATAGTCCCACATTGGAAAATAAAGGTGAAGTGAAAGGGTACATAAGGGCGACACTTTTTAAGTGGTTAGTTCATGGCCTTAACGAGGTGCTTAACCACTAATTGCACACTAATGAACGCACACGCGCGTATTCATGTGACGACACGCAAATGTGCTTGCCACATGATTGCACATATAAAACTAATTTTTTTAATGTTTTAAATTAAAAGAAATTCAAAATTATTATAGAAAAATTCCAAAAAATTCCTAAAAATTAGAAAATTCATATCTTTAAAAAATAAAACTCCTTTTTAATCCAAATTTTATATTTGATTAGAAATTAAGTAATATATTATTATAAAAATTTTAATTTAATAAATAACGAGAGAATAAATTTTTAAGTAAAAAAATCACTCATTTTTCTTAGAAAATAAAATTAGAAAAATATATGTGTGTATAAAAATATTTATCTTATTATTTGAAATTAGAACTTAATTATAATCTCAAATATAAAATGAGAATAATCTAGTCGAAAATATCAATCTTTAGGAGCATATAATTATTCCTTCAAATAATATATTTTTAGATTATAACTTTGAATTGCATATAATGATAAAAATTCACTCAAAGTATGAGAACATACATAGGAATGGAATGTTTTATGCGTCAATTTGTATTATTAATCATATAATTATAAGTATAAGTTCCATGTTATCAAGAAGGGTCTAATGCGAAGGAGAGGAAGGAAAAATTCTCTCCCTAATGCTCACATGAGAGAAGTGAGAGAGAGCAAGAGTGAAAAGGGTGCAAGGGAGAAGAGGCAATAGAGAGAATTGTGTGAGACAGAGAGAGCATAGAGACACAGAAAAGACGATATTTTCTGGAAGTTCCATCGCACAAGAAAGAGAGTGAGAGAGTGAGTGAAATAGGTGAAGGTAGAAGAGAGGAAGGAGAGTGGCCATGGAGTGGTGGAAGAAGAGAGAGAGAGAGAGAGAGGAAAAGAGGAAGAGAGAGAGTAAGCGAGGAGAGAGAGGGAAGGATTGAAGAAATTTTCTTCTGCCCTCTACCCCTTATGTGTGCACGCATGTGCCTACGAGAGAAGAAGAGAGAACTAAGTGAGAGAGAGAGGGGAGGATGGAAGAAAACTTATTCCATCCTCTCCCCCTTAAGTGTATGAGAGAGCGGTAGAGAGGGAGCTAGTAGAGAGAGGGGAGGACAAAAGAATTTCTCCTTTCTCCCTCTCATCCTCTTCCCCCTTACACTCATTTCTCTTATAAATTAAACCTTAGAAAAATAAATGAGTAAATAAAAAGTAATTTTCTCTTATTATTTAACATTAAAACTGACGAGACGAAACCACAAGGTCGTCGATTTCACACGGTCTCGTGTCAAAAAATTTCCAAACTTACTAATTAGATGAAATTAATTCGAATTGAGGGGTATAATGGTAAATAAGGGTCGAATCCACAAGGAAATAAGGTATTTTCAAGAGATCTTTTGGAATTTGATCAAATTGGACGATGAATTGAGGTGAGAAATTAGGGAAAATGGTATATTTAGAAAGATAACTCAAAGATGTATCTACAGAATCAAAAATCACTCGATTTGGATTAGTAATCGCGGAGAAATCAAAGAGCAAAGTGGGATGATATTTCCAAAAATCAGAAGAACATAAAACGAAATTAAACTAAATTACGATCCTAAATTACAAATTGATGATACATGACGATAGATTAAAGGGAAAACAAGTATTCTAACCCGAGATAGCGATCAAATTGATCCAATTAATCATCGAATCGAAGGTTATTCATTCCGAGATTTCGAACGCGAGCATCGGTGTTCAAGAGACGAATTCTCCTTAATCAATCAACGAAATCTCACTTTTAATCACTCCGTGGACGTGGAATTGAGTCTAAAAGATATTAGAAGCGAGAGATTCAAGGATGGAGGGGTGTAGATAGATCAATTTGATAAATACATCCGAGAATGTCTTACAAAATTGAAGAACACATCGTTTAAAAGGCGAATTGGGCGTAACCGTCCGATCGTCTTGATTAACGGCTCTGATGAAACGATTCATCACGAACCGTTACCGTTAAGTCGCAGCCGTTTGATTGCGATCAGACGCGTGAGAGGAGGCCACGTGTTGATGCGTTATAAAACGCGTGAAATTTCATCCATCGGATCTTCATCGTGCGTTTGAGATGCGTTTTGATGAATCATTGAGTCCACCGATCGCAATTAATCTCGACCGTTATAACTCGGTTGATAAACGGTCGAGATTAATCTTACGAGCTTCACTTAAGTTGATATTAACGCACGTCTGTGATTGAAGATCAGGTGGACCTCGTGTCCACCGCATCGATGCACGATGCGTCACGCGATTTAATCCAACGATCGATCTCACCTGAAATAAGAGAATTAGTCCTACACGGAGGAAATTAAGAGGAAATATCGGGTATATAATATACGAGCAATATAAGGGTTAGCTTAAATCCAAACTATTGGATGCTTATATGTACTATAACCCTATATATTACGATTAAATATAAATAGTGCCCACGTGTCACCTCTGCGCCACGCAGGCGCTCATGTGGGCCCGCGTGGCTCTGCCACGTGGCCTTGCGTGCCACGTCGCACCCACGTGGGACCCGCGTGAAAATCAACCCCCTTTTATTCTTTTTTTTTAATTATTTTAAACGATTTAAATCGAAAATAAAATGAGAAAAATCCGGAAAAAATCCCTAAAAATTGTAAAAATCATAACTTTCAAAATACAACTCTAAATTAATCCAAATTTCTTTTATTTGATCTGAAATTTAATTATCTATCATTCTAAAAATTCAAATTATTTAAATAACAAGAGATTTAATTCTTATTTCAAAAATACATTCATTTCTTTAAGATTTTAACTTTAGAAAATTAAATGAATATTCATAAAAATGATTTCTCTCATTATTTAACTTTAAAAATCACTTATAATCTCAATTAAAGATAGCTTATGAAATCATTTATCTTTAATTCATCATAATTAACCCTAAATTAAAGCATTTTGAGATTATAACATAAAATTGCATGAAATGATAGAAATGCACTCAAAGTATGATAACATGCATACAAATAGAATGTTTTATGCCTTAATTTGTATTAATAATCATGTTTTATCGTGTTAAGATTGCATGTTATCAAAAACCCAATTATAATCTCAAATATATAAGAGAATAATCTATTCTAAAATATATTATTTAAAAATACATAATTATCCTTAAAATAGTGCATTTTGATATTATAACCTAAAATTGCTTGAAATGATAGATATGCACTCAAAGTATGATAACATGCATAAAAATAGAATGTTTTATGCCTTAATTTTCATTAATAATCATATAATTGCATGAAAAAATTGCATGTTATCACTTATATCCTGAAAAAGGATGCTTAACCCACTAATTACACATACGCACACCCACACGCACACTCACAAAAGGGCGCACATATACACGTGTGTGACACATGGTGTTTCTCATACGCTGCCACGTGGCACCGCAATTTTTTCTGCGCCACGTCACCTGCAACGTCATCACGCGATAATAAAAATATTCATTTTAAATTCAAAATAAAATAAAATAAATTTATAAAAAAATAAGAAAAATTCTAGAAAAATCCCTAAAAATTAACAAAATCATAAATTTCAAATTATAGCTCCAAATTAATCTAAATTTATCTTGTTTGATCAGAAATTAAATAATCTATTATTTTATCTTGATTTATCTTGATTTTTAAAAATTCAAATTTAATAAATAACAAGGTAATAAATTTTTATTTCAAAAATACACTCATTTCACTTAGAAATTAAAACTTAGAAAAATAAATGAGTATATAAAAAAGTATTTTATCTTATTATTTAACATTAAAACTCAATTATAATCTCAAATATAGATGGAAATAATCTACTATAACATATATTCTTGAAAAATACATAATTATCTCTAAAATAGTACATTTTGATATTATAACTTAAAATTGCATGAAATGATAGATATGCACTCAACGTATGATAACATGCATAAAAATAGAATGCTTTATGCCTTAATTTACATTAATAATCATATAATTGCACGTTAAAATTGTATATTATCACTTCTATCTTGAAAAGGTGGAAAATGTGAGGCCAGACGTGGCTTAAAACTTCTATATCTTTCATCTTCCTATGGTTAGGCCATGGTCCTAGACATTTTTTGTCTATTTGTTCGAAGTGTTTTCATGACATGGAACTAAGGAGATTCAAGGTGACATGACTTGAATCCAATGTGATAGTTACAAGAACAAAAAGAGCTACCTCTAGCACACTGGCATGATGATTAATTGAGTCACTCAATACACTAGAGACTCGTTGAGTTTGGTATTAAAATAATTAAGATTTTAATTTAATATGGTTTGGGCGTCATAAATTTAATAAAAACTTATTAGGATAGGTCCAAGGTCAGGTTTGGGTTTTGAAGTTTGTTCGGGGGTGACCTTTGGTGTAGGGTTAGATTTTGGGAAAAAATGGGGAGGGAACTAGAGCTAGGGTAGAACCCTAATGACATCGCATTTGGGATAAAATCCTACAACATTAGAATAATCTTGAAATGGTCAAAATAATCTGCATCATCATTTCAATCCATTTCTTCTACTGTGACTCTATGAAAATGTCAATAATTTCTTTGTAATACCAATCAACATGATATTCAAAGAAGTATAAGCTATGGTAGTGTCCTGGTTAGGGAATGCCAATCAAAATATTTCAACAATCCGATCCAATTTGTTCTTGATTTAATGTTCATCGACTCGTAATCAACGATTGTTCTTGATTAAGGATCTTTGATCCGATTGTTGATTACGAGTTGATGAACATTAAATCCGTGAATGGTATTATACCTAACTATCAATCAGGTTGATTCATGTCATGGTTGTGTACGTGATCATTTGACTTGAGACACGAAAGACATCGTGTGGATTGGTGTGCGATGAAACATGTGATCGTTGAAACACACGATCGTCGATAAAAAAATATTGATAATTATGGAATCACGATGATTTAAAAATAAGAAATCAAGTACATCGATAAGATAGGGTCGAATCCACAAAGAGCATGGTTGACTTTTATTGAAAGAGTTGACTTGGTCAAAATTAAGCCTAATTAGGGTTTTTAAGAAAAGAATATGCTATAAAACCAATGGGAATAGTACTAATATATGAGAGAAGAATTTTTTAGAGATTTAAAAAATGTTTGGAGTAAAAAAGTCAAACTGTTGACTTAGACCCTACTTTGACTTTATGTGAAATCAGAGAAGAAAAAGGCAAGATAATATTACGAAAATTATATTTTTAAAAACTAGATAGAAATATAAGAATTTTGATATAAAGATTAAGATTGTTAGAGCACAAATGGGTATTACTGTGATTTCTCAAAGTTAATGGATAGAAAATGCATTAACACTATGCATAGAAGTTTACGATTAGAGGATTACAAAGACACCAAAATTGACAAATTTGTAGTAATAGCCCTCAAAAGTCAATGCCCAAATTCAAATTGAATTTTGAATAGTAGTTGGTCAAAAGACAAATCGAGGGGTCAAACCTTGATGAAATTTTTTTAATCACATATTCACAAAAAGCTTACTGAACAAGGAATCCAATGAAATTAAATTCGTTAGAATTAGACTTAAGATCAGGGAGAAATCCTTCTTTGGAAATCAAAAAAATTAATGACAAAATTAATGGAAAATGAAGAATTTCCGGCACTTAAAACTCTAGTTACGTATATAAAACCAATATAAATGATCTAGAAAGTGAGGATTACGAAGAAATCACACTACTAACTTGATTGACGCAAAGATTGAGCTTCAAATTTCTTTGATTGCTATAAATTTCTCCGATTCTTTCTCCGATGTGATTTCAGCATTCAAGGGGCAATTACCAAACGTTTTCTCACAATGTTTGTGAATTTCTTGCCTCAATCCACATGCGATGAAGTCTAGGATGCAAAGGATTCACAAAGAACTTGAGATCTTCCTTAAAAAATCTCAATTCGACGTTTAATCAAGAGTTACATTTATGTAAGAAGGAACATGAATTTATAGAAGAACTTCACAATTTAAATTTGGGTCGTCTGTTTTCTTTTAGAGAATCGAATGACTCAGATGATGCTACGGCGCGCGGGAGAAGTGGGACATGATCCCCATGACGCGAGCTCCACCTTCTCCTTCATTTCCGTCATTTGATCTTCATCAGAGCATCCACAAGCTGCCACGTGTCACTCCATCATTCGATGGTTGCAAGATTATGTCCTAGCTGTTGGATTTCACTAATGAGATCGACGGCTTTGAATTGATCACATGCATTTGATCGAGATCTGGTGGACCGAGATCCACCAGATCAATGCGCGCCCTTTCGTGCGCTTGATTCAACACTTCACGAACTGTCACGTTGCCTGCAAAACATGAATTCACATTAGTCTCACATGGAACAAATTGGAGAAATTTGGCGCCTTTATAAGGAGTGACACCTTTATTGCTTTATCGCCCAATGGGCCTATGACGCCCCTCTCTTTCTTATGTCATCTCTGGGCCCACTATGCCTGTGGGCCCAATAAGCCATTTAGCCTCCTTAGCGCCGCCACGTCAGCGTCGCACGGGTCCCGCAATAATTAACCCCCTTTTTACATTTTTCGGCCTTAAAAAATCCTGAAAAATCAAAATCAATTCTAAAAAAATTATAGAAACTTTAGAAATTCATTACTTTTAATTTAAAAGGCCTTTTTGACTCACGATTTCTCAATTTGATCACAAATTTCTTCTCCTTTAATCTTATGTCACCTGAAATATAAATTTTAACAAGAAAATATGATGAACTCAAATAATTCTAACTTGACTTGAATTGTCAAATTAGGTCAACCCTCTAAAGTTGACTTTTGATTCCTCCCATCATTCTCTTATTCTAATCTCTTCTTTAATCATCCACTAAAGTCCTAAAAATTTAACTCATGGAAAATGGTTAATTTCAAGTTGTTTGACTTTGAAAAAGGTTAAATATCAATAAAGCGCATAATTAACCCTAAATAATACAAAAATATGAACTTTAGTGAAATGGCATGTCAATGGTGAAAATATCATAAAACTATGATAACATGCATCATAATTACATAAATACAGCATTAATATCAATTAATTATGATGAAAATACGAGTTAAATATGCATGTTATCCTGGATAGATGATCGTGTTTTGATTATGACTTACGAATCCCTAGCCACGGGATATCGAAAACGTCATATATTGGATACGACATGAAGTCCACGGAGATGATTGTGTGATTAATATGGGATCATCTGCCTTTGGTATTTGAGGAGATTGACTCAAGGAATGAGATGCGATGAAATCCTTAGCCAAGGTAATGAAAATATTAGACAAAGAGTTCCCGATGATTTCTACACGCATCAATACTAACTTGAGTAACTGATTAGGGTTTGACAATTGACCATACCCTAAGTCATTTATGAGTCTTGTGCGAATGAAGGATTATACATACATGGTGATCGACGACGGAAAGGTTCTATAAGTGAGTTATTACATACTTCGTATCTCCTAAAGTACGTGGTGTAGCTTGGCACCCCAATAGGCTGGCAACTCAACCTATCGATTGGGTTAAATCGATCCTTGATTAATTAATCTATGTGTGGATGTCGATAATTAATTAAGGTTTATCAATAAAGTGTTAGTTGGTCTATAGAGTTATTAACTAGTGAGATGTATGGACCTAGAGGGTCACACATATGTCTATAAATATTGGTAGATATATACATAAGTATGATGGTTTTTATAAAAAAACCTCATGCCAAATGTCTATAAATAGGGGGAGAACAACCATGACTAAAGGTGCTCATACAAGCCTTGTGAGAATTCTCTCTTTTCTTTTCTCTCTCTCTCTCTCTCTCTCTCTCTCTCTCTCTCTCTCTCTCTCTCTCTCTCTCTCTCTCTCTCTCTCTCTCTCTCTCTCTCTCTCTCTCTCTCTCTCTCTCTCTCTCTCTCTCTTGGTGAAGAGATTTGAAGAGGAGATCCAACCATCTAGAGACCGTGTGAATACCGCTAGAGGCTAGACACTTGAATAACTTCAAGAACTCTTTCAAGGAAACCCTGTAAGTATGTTTTCTCATACGTATTAGATGATAAGATTATCTGTTCTTAGTCCCTTAATGTTTTGACTATCCGATTCAATGAATTCCACTGCATTTAATGTTTTGATCAAAATTTTGAAAATTTTATCAACCTTAGAACCCAACATCTAGGTCCATATATCTCACTAGTTAACAACTCTATAAACCCAATAACATTGTATCGGTCAAAATTTATTAATTATCTATATTAAAATTAGATTAATTAATAAATGATCAATTTAACCCAATTGATAGGTTGAGTTACCAGTCCATTTAAGTGCCACGCTAAACCACTCACTAGAAGATTTGGAATATGTAAGAACTTTCTTATAGAACCTTTTTGTCATCGGTTATCATGTGTATATAATCCTTCATCTGCACGAGAATCATGAATGACTTAGGATATGATCAACTGCCAAACCCTAATTGGTCATTCAAATTAATTTAATGCGTACAGGAAATCATTGAAAAGTACTTCTCTAATATTTCTACTATCTTAGCCAAAGATTTTGTTACATCTCATTCCTTGAGTCAATCTCTTCAAATACCGAGGACAGATGATAACATCTTAACCACACAATTATCTTTAAGGACTTCATGTCGTATCTAATATATGACATTTTAGAGACCTCGTGGCTAGGGATGTGTAAGTCATAATCAGAACATGATCATCTATCCACAAGATGTCTCTAGTGTATTAAGTCAAAATATCACATAGACAACTGTGAAATGAATAAACTTGATTGACAGTTAGTTCTAATACTTTCAAGGGATTTATACAAATAAATTATGTGAACTCTTACTCTAAAGAGCACCCATTATCTATCCTTAGTATCTCCACACACCAATGGCTACAAGATCAACTATACTCATCATGTGAGTCGGATCAGATATTGTTATTATTTCTGAAATTTTTTATATCCTTCTCGAAATATCCCACGAATAAGAATATTTAAAACATATATTTAAATATTATTGTTCATTGTATTATGATTTCATCATAGTTCACTTGGTCATTACATATGTTCATAGACTTCGTTAGAAACATTATATAAGAATGACAAGAATTAAAGACTTTTATTTCAATAAACATAAACAAGATACGTGGAAGTGTGATTGGCTTATAGGTTACATCATGTCAATCAGGTTCTTGTCCACATTGGAGGCTAAAGAATACTTGGGCGGACATTACTTGATGTTAGAGTAGGATTTGAGCCATTGCATACCAACTAAGTGAATAAAACCAATTGAGAGGTGCACTAGTCACTTATCCAATACACTCTGGTTAGATGTTTATCTTGACACCTTGGCAAGACATCATCTTGACTTATTAAGGCTCGTGGATCTCATCATCTTAAGCAACTCGACATGCTTCCCAGGCACACTTGCTACATGTTTATCCTTGTTGCACCTTTATAGAGGTTCATTTCATGGGGTTACTTGCCGGCATGAGAAAATCCTTTGACATATCCTTTGACAGAAACCCCTAGAGGCACTAAACCTCAAAAATGGTTTCCACCATCCAAAGATGAGACTAAAATATTAGCACTACCCATATATGAAGTACAAAAATATTTCTAATTGAATGAAGTGCATTTTACCCCTAAACCATCATCCCTAGAGAAGACGGTAATCGCATATGCCAGGGTATGCACCACTCCACCGCTCCATCTCCAACATGGGTCGAGCTTCTGGGCTCATGCGTGTTTGGAGTAGATTCTGGGCTCACTTATGCAACAAGGTAACGACCCTCATCTAAACAACTAAAAAAAAGTTTATTTCTGAACTAATTTGGTTTCATTAAATTGTTTTTCAAGTATTATCAATAAAAATATTTAAACATCAACAAAAATATTGTCATAATTAAAATATGTAGTAATTCAATTAAATAATAGAACTATTTATTATTCTATTATTATTATTATGCTTTCATTCAACTCTTTCACTACAATATTTTGTATTCTATTTTTTTTTTTATTAATTAATTTTCAATACGTTTCTTAAAGTAAATGACAATTATATTCAACTTTAAAAGAAATTACTTTTAACATCGAAGAAATTACTGACTCGGAAGAAAAACATAAAACGACCGGGCACACGTGACTATATTCAATTCTGGGTGCCACGTGGCAAAACATGGCAGTTGTTACCTTAACGGCTGTATTGCCATTTGAATTTCAAATCACGCTACCAACCTGACACGCGGAACGATGGCGCGAGTATGTCCCCACCTCGTATTTCGTGAATTAGAAATACCCTAAATACCCTCAAAACTGTAACCTTGAACAGCAGCAGGATACACACCAGGGTTAATATGGTAAAGTAACAGGAGAATTTTGAAACTTCGATCTTTAGATCGATGGAGTTTTTTCTCTTCTCACTTTATCTTTTCTCTTCCTGTCTCAGTGTTCCCCCCCGTCGTTTTCCGTAGAGAGAGAGAAAAGGAGATCTCCATGACGGGAGTGGTGATGGTGTCGACGGGATGCAGAGGCGGAGAAGGCGGGAGGAAGGTCAAAATGGAGGAGCAGCAGCAGGAAAGCCAGCTCTCCTTGATGGAACTTCTCTTGGCGGCCATTAGGAAATCTGTGGTGGCTTGTAGAGTGGAGAGCCAAGAGGACGTGGCTTCCGCCGTCGAGCAGATGGACATTGGCTGGCCAACCGACGTGCGCCACGTCACTCATGTGACTTTCGACCGTTTCAACGGTTTCCTCGGTCTCCCTGTCGAGTTCGAGCTCGAGATCCCTCCCCGTGCTCCCAGCGCAAGGTGATTGCGATTTTTACGCGTGTTTTTTTTGTTTGCCGAATTAGGGTTGCCAAATTAGCTGAATCCTAACGTCGAGAAGGATTGAGGATGCCAAATTAGCTAAATCCTGGCATCAATTTAGGGTCCCTGGTGTCAAGTTATTGAATCCAAATATATTTCTAGGGTTTCTACTTTCAAAATTACCGAAATATAATGTCAGTCTAGGGTTTCTGAAGCCGAGTTAGATGATAATCATAGCATAAATCTAGGGTTTCAGATGTCAAATAGGCAGAATCATGACTCAAATCTTGGGTTTCTGATGTTAAATTAGCTACATAGTAGCATTAATCTAGTGTTTCTGGCGTCAAACTAGCTAGCTGAATCTTATCATCAATCTAGATTTTCTGACGTCAAGTTATCTGAATCATTGCATTAATTGAGGTCTCTAATGTTAAGCGGGCTCAATCCTTGCATCAGTCTAGGGTTTCTGATGTTAAATTAACTGATCCTAACTTTAATTAGGAGTTCATATGTCAAGTTTTCTGATTCTAGCATCATTCTATTTTTCTGATGTCAAGTTAGCTGAATCCTAGCAACTTGTTTTACCCTAACGAAAATCTAGGGCTTCTAACGTTAAGTTAGCTTATCGTAGCATCAATCTAGGTGTCTGATATTAAGATAGCTGAATCATAGCATCGATCCTAGGTTTCTGATTTTAATTTAGCTGAATGCCACCATCAATCTGGGGCTACTGTCGTGGAGTTTGCTGAATCCTAGAATTAATGTCGCGTTAAGCTTCTCGAATCAGCCTCTAATGACAAATTGCTCGTGTTTCCT
Organism: Lemna minuta; assembly: GCA_024174645.1. Taxonomy (NCBI): domain Eukaryota; kingdom Viridiplantae; phylum Streptophyta; class Magnoliopsida; order Alismatales; family Araceae; genus Lemna; species Lemna minuta. The sequence continues at coordinate 13,478,643 of CM044104.1, read as the reverse complement.
CTCTCGTGCAGCGCGAGCGTCTTTGGCGTCTCGCCTGAATCAATGCAATGCGTCTACGATTCCAAAGGTAACAGCGTGCCAACAATTCTCCTGCTGATGCAAGAACGTCTGTACTCGCAAGATGGATTGAAGGTACCCTTCAGTCCTGAACTCTTTGGTTTATTTCGCAAATCATTTCACTCTTCGAAAAACCTTATCAATTGGGCAACAGGCCGAGGGAATATTCCGAATTAACCCAGAAAACAGCCAAGAAGAAATCGTGAGAGATCAGTTGAACAAGGGCATCGTTCCGGATGATATTGACGTTCACTGTCTTGCAGGCCTAATCAAGGTATTACTCCCCTTCCTCCATTCTTTCTGTGAGAAGAGAGAATGTAGGAGAGAGAGGGCTTTTAACTCTTCTAGTGAGAGAGAGCCCTATAAATAAAGAAAAATTAGGAGGCCCATCTGAGTAAATACACGCTTATCTTCACTCAGGCGTGGTTTAGAGAACTGCCGGAAGGAGTTCTGGACGGGCTCTCTCCAGAGCAAGTTCTTCAGTGCAACACCGAGGAAGAGTGCGTGGAATTGGTCAAGCTTCTGACGCCCACGCAAGCGGCGCTCCTCAACTGGGCAGTTGAGCTAATGGCAGACGTAGTGGAAGAAGAGGAACTGAACAAGATGAATGCTAGAAACATAGCCATGGTTTTCGCCCCCAACATGACCCAGGTAATCTGCACGCAAAACCCTCCAGATTTGAAAATCAAATAATTTCTGCTGTGTGTGTCAAATCTTGATTTCTTATCGCCATCTCCTGATAACTGAAAGTATTTAAGATTTCTTTCACCTGATGAGTGAAAGAACATGACGATTTAATCCAGCCAGATTTAATCTTCAAATTCATCTGACGATTGTTAATTTGCTATTTCAGATGTCGGATCCGCTGACGGCGTTGATGCACGCGGTCCAGGTGATGAACTTTCTGAAAACCCTAACACTGAGAACACTCAGAGAGAGGGAGGAAGCGGAGATGGAAGGATACACCTCGTACTCTCGCTCCTGTTCTTCCGACGAGCTAGAAGGAGAATATTCGGACACGAGCGGGGAGCTTCTGCTGACACCAGAGAACTCCAAAAGGGTTGAAGACGACCAGGTCAACGACATGTCAACGGAGGAAGTAGAGGAGCGCTTCCTCAGTCTTCTCGAGCTTCACAGAGAAGAACATTCCGAGGTCGAAGAAATTTCTCAGGCTGACTGCGTTCTCCCGCAAATTTAGGGTTCATGACTCTCTCTCTCTCTCACCTCTGCGGATAATGTTTTCTCTCTCTAGATTCGGAATGTATAGGTAATCAACGAGGAGTTGAATGCCGATCTGTGTGGCTCTGCGTCGACCGCCGACTCTGATCGGTGATATTTTCGACGAATCGTCGATCACGATCTCTGATTTTGGATCCAATCCGCGATAAATTCGATCACTCTCGATCAGTGCGACGATACTAGAGTCGTAGAATTTCAAGTTTTTTTCTAATTTTCTGTGCACCTCATCTTTCGCGAGATTTCGAGAGATCTTCATCTTTCGCGAAGATCGTCGATCACTTCTTATCGACCACGATTTTCCTTTTTCAATCGATCGAGACCTTTTTCTTCGAGTTCGGCTCGACACAAATCGCAGAGCCCAACCGATCTGGTTTTTAATTGGCTGCTGACGTGGCGGCTTTTAAATAAATATTCGACTGCGTCAGTTAATCAGTCTAGAAGCCGACGTCGGATAGATGACGTCGGCGGCAAAAATGTCGTCTTCTAGAAGGCCGAAAGCTGTCGACACGGTGGTTCTCTAGAAGAAGTGTGAGGTTTACGGTCCGGTCGAGACGGCACCGTCCTCCCAACGGCCCCGTAGCTTTCTCTCTCTAAGCCGGTATTCTCTCTCTAGGCTATGGCGAAAAATTGAAGTGAGGAAATGGACTCCGCTCCGATTACAAGATCGCTTAGCGATCGACATCTCATGGATATCCGGACTGCAGGCACGTCTCCCAGAATCGACGGTTCTCCTCCGCGGCGTCCAAATCGGACGACTCCGATGCGGCGGTGGGGGAAACTTCGGCGCCGGTCCCGTCCTCTTCCTCCACTGCAACGGCGCCGCCGCCAACCTCGTCGGCGTCAGTATCCTCAGCGCCGCCGTAACTGCACGACTCCTCGTCTCCTTCGTCGGCGGGACCTAGCAGAAGCTTGAAATCTTCGTCGGAGTCGCCGATTTCTTCTTGCGGCGGCTGCATTGCCGTATACAGAGGGGGGAAAATTGCAGAGGCCATCGATCTCGAGATCCCACAGGCGCCGGCTACTGACAACCCCCCAGACATGCTTCCCAGTTAGAGAGAGAAAAAGGTACCGATAAATCCGGTTTCGCTTTTAATTTTTTATATGATTCTACCGCCTGGATTTTTATTTTTTTTTAATATTAATGGCCACTTGCCGGTCCATGAGAACCGCTTCTAGAAGCAGGTAGATGACTAATTGAAAGTTTGAACTGCTCGGTCAACGAGAGTTGACCTTCTAGAAAAAAGTCAAGGATATCCGTTTGCAAGGCAAGCTTCCCAGAACAAACGGTCCTCCTCTTGCTGGGAAGGTCGGCGCCGCCGAGTACCTCTCTTCGCATGTCGGCCGCCGTCCGCTGCCCCCCCGTCATCCTTCTTCTCTGCGGCGTCCGCTTTGGGGCGTTCTGCAGCAGCGGCGCCGTCCACGGGGACCATGGCCGCGGCGCAAACGAGATCGAGCGACGTGGCCGCATCCGAGCCGTTCGTCGATTCGTGGGAGAGAAAGTCGTGCGTGAAATCGAGGAATTCCATTTCTGATTGGTAATTAAGGATGTCAGAGAACTCGCTTTATAGCGTTTCTCCGTCTAGACTTTTTCGAAAAGTCCATACCCGTGGGCTGTCTCTATGTGGGCCCTACAGACTCTCTCCCTCTCCCTCTCCCTTTACCCATTAAGGGATCTAGAAGAAGAATCTAGGGTTACGAGAGAGGTGACTAAAAGACAACAGCCAACTTGAGTTGTCCAATTGAACCCCCAACACTCCTAAATGTCAACTTGAGAAGGGAAGGCTGATCCGGATTGAATCAATGACCCATCCACTTGTGCTCTGTTTTGATTCGTGCTCCACGGTCAGATCAATGGACCCGTTTTGGAATCGTGCTCGGTGATTGGACCGGCAATCCGTTGATCCAATCAATAAAATACTCAATCTAAGGCCATATTTCAATGCTTCTTGTCGTCATATAGCATCCAACGGATAAGAAAAGCTCTAGTAGATCCAATTCATTGTTCTAGGTCAACACGGCAATTGCTAAGATCGAGATCGATGATTTAGCATCCAAAAGTCATTCCTTTAACGTATCTGAAGCTTCATCCAATCAAGATTAACCGCCACCCAAAAAGTACTTAATTAGAGAGATAGAGAAAGGTACTTTAGACTTGACTTGAAGGGTATTTTTGGAAAGGATGATATTCCTCGTTATCCTGTCTTTTTATTAATCTCCTGCATTGATAAATGTATAACCAGAGAGATAAAAAATGATAGAGGAGAGAGGCATTGATAATATACAATTTATACATATATTTATATGATTATTAATACAAATTAAGACATAAAATATTTCATTATTTCAAAATATTATCATATTTTGAGTGTGTATCTATCATTTAATGAAAATGCTATCAAGTTTTAATCTCAAAATGTACAATTTTTGGGGATAATCATAGATAATTAAATAGAGATATTTGAGGTTAAGATTATTCTCATTTTATATTTGAGATAATAATTAGGTTTTAATGTTAAATAATAAGAGAAAATATTTTTATATATACTCATTTATTTATTTAGTTTTATTTTCTAAAATAAATGACTGTATTTTTTAAATAAAAATTTATTCTCTTGTTGTTTATTAAATTTGAATTTTTAGAATGAGAGATTATTTAATTAATGATCAAACGAAATAATTTTGAATTAATTTTAAGTTCTATTTTTAGGTTATAAATTTTTTTAATTTTTAGGGATTTTTTTGGATTTTTTTAAAAATTTATAATTTTTTTTAAAAAAAATTTATATTTATATTTTCAAAATTAAAAATAATACTTTTATCTTGAGCTAACGCGGCAGAGTGAATTACATGTCACCACGTGGCCCACGCGCGTGTGTGGGCATGTCATTAGTTGGTTTAGCCTCTATTAATGGGTATAAGCCAACCCACTAAGACCGCATCACTTATATATACAATTTTTTGCCTCGATTTTAGCTATGTGAGACTAGTTTTTATTTCTATTATGTTGGTGACGTGGCGTAAAGGGAAGCGTCCGATTTGTCAACTTAATCAATATCGTCGATCTTCACTTAAGTTGGGAGTGGGAGGGGGGTACGTGGCGGCATCTAATTGGGCGATGATTCATTTCTTAAAATGTGTTAATCTCAGCCATTCGTCTGAGGAGTTATAATGGTTAAGATTAAATCGCGCCTGATGAACTCCTGTGAATGTGCGATGACATCTCATGCGTTCAATGAAGATCTAATAATAGGCGTTACACAACGCTTCTTCTTCACGCACGATGTGGTGAAATCTAAGCGATCTATCTTCGATTATATGAATTATACTTAATTGTGACAATTCACATTTGAGTATTTCATCTGAGCCATTGATCTAAGATGAAGAAGCAAATCGAACGGTCATGCCCAATTATAGCCTATTTATATCCATGGTTCTCGATGGAAAGAACATTCTCTGATGTTTCAAGTAATCAAACTGTTTAGACATTTCAATCCTTGAATCTCTTGCTTTATTTTTCTTCTAGACTTACTTCCGCGTCAAAGGAGTGTTTAAAAGTGATATTTCGTTGAGAGAATCGGGAGAATTCGTCTCTCGAACACCATATTTTTATAGTTTGAAACACGGATTGTAAAGCCTTGACTCAGTAATGAATTAGATCATTTCGATCGTGATTTCAGGTTAGATTACGTATTTTCTCTCTAATATTTTTTCTATAACATTAGATTTCAATTTAGAATAGTATATTAGTTGAATTTTATTAAATTTTCATGTTTTCTCTCTCTTCGCAATCGATTCACTAGATATCTGATGTGGGACAAAATAGGAGAATCAACTTTTATCAAAGAGAAGTGTAAGGGATGGTGTTTTGATTTAGGGATGTTGTGAATTTTAATGATTGGTGACCTTTAACTCACTAGATATCTGATGTGGGATAAAATAGGAGAATCAACTTTTATCAAAGAGAAGTGTAAGGGATGGTGTTTTGATTGAGGGATGTTGTGAATTTTAAAGATTGGTGACCTTTAAATCACTAGGTTTAATCCCACAATTAGAGAGGAGAGAGATCATTTTTAATAATCTTGAAGTAGAGTTTCTATTCAATGAATGATACCAAATTTCACAACCAATGTGCAAGAATACCCAAATATATGATTCGACGCTATCCTAGGCCTCACACAAATCCTAAGAGCAAGAATTTTTTGGGGAAGGATGATCTATCACATAAAATGAGAGGAATGAGAGTACCTTTATGGAGATTCTTGACTGATGTGACCTTGTAGGGGCGAAATTCAAAATCTCCTTTTTGATCACTCCTTGCTTTGAGAGAAAAGAGAGAAGGGAATAAAGAGGAATGATGGAAAGATGGAAGGAGGGGAAGAATGAGAAGGGGGAAGGAGAAATGAAAGGAGTGTGTTGTGGAGAGGAAGAAGAAGAGGGATGGAGAGGGGAAAGTTGTAGATTGGTGTGTGGATGATAGAAACAGAGAGGAGGGGGGAGGAGGATTCATAGAGGATGAGAGACAAAGAGTGGGGGAACAATAAAAGTTTAAAATTTTTTAAAATTTCAAATTATGAGAGAGAGTTTCGTAATATCCATATAAATAGGGGAAGAGAGAGACTTGTTCAACCCTTGAAGGGGTGTGTCTCTTCAAGGGGTGTCACCTTTTGAGGAGAAATTTGACCCTCTTGAAAGGATGCCTTAAAAATCCACTTGTCCAGAAGTAGAAATTTGGAGGGTTACCTTTTGGAGGGTGCTATTTGGAGGGTGCTATTTGGAGGGTTTTAATTAGTAGAAATTTTAGGGGTTATTGAGTTTGTCAAAGAAGTAACTATGATGCAAATAACTTGAAATTTGGGAATCTAAAATTGCTTCTTATAATTTAGGAGATGATTTGACTTGGTCAAAGGGGTTCCTAAATTTTAGGAAAGTGGTTTGACTTGGTCAAAGGCTCAAAATTAAAGGTTTTCGGGTCAAGAGTAGGGTTTGGCCAAGTCAAGGGAAGTGTTTTAAGGATTCTAAGGATTAAAGGGTGGCACCCCCATCTGCATGGGCTTCCTCCTCTTCATGTCTTCAAAGTATTTTGATATATACATGTCTTCTAATGATAGATTCTTGAATTTCTTCATTAAGTTCAACATGTTGTTTACTTGATATAGATGACATCGAATCCTTGCATTTCTCCTTAAGTTATAATGCTTTGGTGTCTCGTTGGATCCTTCTCTTTTTATTGAGGTGCCACATAAATATCAAAATAATGTGATTTTTGATTATGTGGATTCATCTTAGAGTCTTCTTTCCAAATTTACTAAAATCCTTAATTTATTACTGAAATCCTCATCCAATTTGATCGAATTTGAAGAATATCTAAAAATTCTCCATTTCTTCATAGATTTAACCCTTATTCACCATTATAGTAATTGATTTTTGATTAAAACTTTAAATTCGTACCTTTAGTAATTGTTTTGACACGCATTTGTGTGTTTTTAACGACAACACAAAAGCATTTCGTCAAGGATCAAGAGGGTGATAGAGAGGGAGATGTGAAAAGAGTGATAGATGAATAATTAGAGAGATAGAAAAGGGGGAGAGAGGGAGATTAACAGAGAAGGCAGTATGTGTGGTGCCACATAAATATGGCTGTAAACCTCAATTCCTTCATGATTTCACCTCTCTCTCTATAATATTTTATGACAGTAACAAGCTACAGCCAGGGGCTGTCTTCCATGCACCCACTTCTGCCATCATCTTCCTCGCTGTGACAACTCCACCCCACCTCATTGTCAAAGCATGCAAATTGGACAGTAACAAATATCCAGAGTACTTGCCGCGAAAAACCTTCATCATCTTCGCCCCAACCATCTCTCCAACCACCAAATCTCCCCTCTCACAGCACGCAGCCAAAATCATTCCCCACATTGCAGCGTCTGGCTCCATCGGCATTTTCATTGCAATCTCCAGTGCTTCCCTGATGTGTCCAGATCTGCTGTAGAGATCAACCATGCATCCATAATGCTTCAAATTCGGCGAAATTCCATGGCATTCAATCATCTGCAAGAAGAATTTCACTCCAGCGGAGACTGAACCAGAGTGCCGGCAAGCAGAGAGAATTCCAACGTATGTTCCCTCATCTGGCTCAATTTTCAGTTCCTTCATCTTCTCAAAGAGGAGGATGGATGCAGAAGCATCTCCATTGAGAGCTAATCCCTGGATCATACAATTCCACGATCCAACAGACTTTCTAGACATGGCGGAAAAGATGGATCCTCCATCCCCACCTAATTTTGCATACATTCTAATGAGGCTCGTCCCGAGAGTAACATTAAGCTCCATCCCCATAATCACAATCAATCCATGCATCATCTTCCCCGCAAATGACAAACCGAGATCAGCGCACTTGCATAGGATACAGACGAGAGCAGAGTTCCCGAGCTCAATTCCACGCTTCCTTGTCAAGGAGATCATCTCCAAGGCATCAGAAATTCGCCCGTTAGATGCATAGCTTCTGGTAAGCACGGCCCACGAGACTTCAGTTCTTTCAGGCATTTCATCGAACAGTTTCCGGGAAAGATCTGGGTACCCACAATTCCCGTAGCATTGCACCAGAGACGTGGCAGCGTAGGGGCAATTTCGAAATTTTCTCTTGGAAAATTGGGCGTGGAGTTGAAGAACTTGAAAGTCACCGGCGCAGCTGAAGAGGAAGCAGAATGTGTACCCATTTGGTTGGAGACCTCGGCGGAGGAGATTACGGTAGAAATCGAACGATTTGAAGGGGATTGGAGGACTGGGTTATTGCTTGGAGCAAGAGATTGGAGGTTATGAGATCGGGGGAGCGGATTTGGGAGAAGATTAGTTCAGCGCGAGGGAGATCAGGGGGATCGAGCTTCTGGGTGAGGAATTTAATGAGGCGGCTTGCCGCGAAGGAGTCGAGAAAGAAGCCGGAGGCGATAATTTGGGCGTGGATCTGGTTGAAGCTGGAGAGATTTGGGCAGCATTCTTCGAGGAGGAAAACCAGTTGCCTCATAAGACTATTTGGGTATCATTTTTGGCATTTTCTTTTGCAGTTGGCACATTGGTTTAATTTTTCATATGAAAATGCATGAGAGGTAGGGCGAAGGATGAAGTCTTGAATTTTTGCAGTGATCTTTTGACTGTGTTTAGGGTTGGGCGGTCTCGGTCTCGGTCCCGGTCTTGGTCCACCTCGGTCACGGTTCGGTTCGGTCTTAACTTCGGTCTCTCTTGACCATGGATGTGCGTACGTGAAAGAGATAAATATATCAACGTCTATTAATAAAAAAAATTCTTAATAAAAAATCAGGCTGGGATGAATTCTCTCTCTCCAAATGCGAGCTGATCAAGAAAGGGATAAGGTGAATTCTTCCTCTCAAAATGCTGCCAAATTGTTGCGGCAAAGATGGACTGGTAGGATCATATGTACTCTCTCTCTCTCTCTCTCCATCTCTCTATCGGGGTCAATCTGAATCAATACTCATCTGACAGCTACTGTCAATGAAGGCATCCCCAATTTGGTCAAGGGGCATAGCCTCCAGTGAAAAGTCAACTCTCCAATCTTCACCATGCTGCTGAACGAGATGTCGTCAATTTAAGTGTGGTTTTTCCAGCCTTCACTGGTGACTCTCAACCTTCAGTGAAGTCAACTCACTCTCTTGCATCCCTCTCCTGACCTGCCTCTCAAAACAATAGTTTGATTGATTCTAAATATTTCTACTGCTTTTGTGTTCTACGTATATATATCTATATCTATCTAAACCCATCCACCTCCCAGTGCAGAGAGAGAGCACATGCTGGCGGTAGAGCCATGAAGGGTGGAGGGGAGAGAGAGATTGCGATCACCTTGAGCTACTTCATCAACATCGCTCGCGTGGTCTTCCTCAACGAAAGGCGACAACCACGAGCCGTTACGTTGGCGGCGCCGACTTCCTCCTCCTCCTCTGGCTCCTCTTCCAAATCCGCCGCCAATGCATGCCACGTCTGCTCTCGTTCTCTTCTGGACCCTTTCTGCTTCTATTCCCTCAGCTGCAAGCTCAATCCTGAGATTGCGATCAGCCTGAGAGATAGAAATTTCCTAATCCCTGCTTTAATGCACCTGCTTAATAGATATTACAGTCTTGAGTTCCTGAAGAAATATTTTATCATCATCAATTTTTGTTGAATGTGCTCGATTGCAGATGGATATTCCTACAATATCATTACATCAACATTTTGCCGAAGCGGACAACTGAAAGAAGCAAAAGAATTGGCTAAAGAATACGAAGTCACCAACAAAAAGCATGCAACACATGCTAGATGGAAAACGTGATGCAGACGCTGAAAAAGATGGACGAATGATGAAGATTCCCAGTTGGATTATAGGGCGAAATCCAACCTTAGAGGACCGGAATGCATTCCCGCATTGCGCATTGCGGGAATGTGGGAATGAGGAGAGAGAAGAGGACCGAATAATTCGGTGGGACGAATTAATTGCCCTCTTCTTGCGGGAAGAGGACTGCCCTCTTCTTGCGGGAATGCGGGAATGATGCAGACTCTTCTTGCGGGATTTCGCCCTCTTTAAAAAATTATTCGGTCCATAACCGGTCCTGCCCATTTTGTGGGACCGACGGTCTCGGTTCAATCCGGTTGACCGACATTCAGTCGGTCTTTGCCCTTCCCTACCTGTGTTGGTTAGCATTCTTTGAATCTTGCATAGCTCTAGCTCGTGGTGCTTCTTGGAGTTTTAAAATGGGAAGTAGGAAACAGCGATCTCATTTGTTTGTGGAGGGTCTAGATCGCCTAAATCGGTCAATCAGATAGGATGGAGATTGGATCAAGGGGTGTTGATCACTTTCTCGATCTGATTATCACCCCTTGATCTCATCAATATCACGAATGTTGATTGACCATCTACTCTAAAAAAATCAGAAATAATATAAATAATTAAAATGAAAAAATGAAAAAAACCCTCAATTTGATCGACAATCAGATCAAGGATCAAGATCTTTGCCTCGATCCATGTTTGGGCCTCAATTGTTGATCGATCAAGGCTCACTTGGTAGATCGATGACTGAATCTAGGGATTTGTTCTTGTCGATCATATACAAATCATTGATCGATGTTTCCTATTGGATGTTTGTTTAGAAAAATAGAAGACCTCAATAGTGGAAGTAGTCTATAGTTTAGAGTCTAGATTGATGCAAAATATGGGGACTAGAGAGGAATATTAAATGAATGAGGAGAATGACAACATATGAATGCAAAGTCTTCATCACCACGACTAGGAATAGTGGGTTGGGCCAAGTTCTTCTTATCCAATGGGTAGAGAACAATGATATGATTTGATCATCATGATCATGCTCAGATGTTGGCTGATTGATGATTAAATAAATTAACCAATGATAATCATGATCTGATTGAGGGTCGAGCATTTAATCTTTGATCAACGGCTCTGGTGAAATGTAAGAGTACGAATCGTTAAGGTTAAGTTGTAGCCGTTTGATCTCAGATAAACCGTCTAAATGAAGCCACATCGCTCGCGTTATAAGTAACGCATCAAATTGTTGTTGTTCGATATTGATGCGATGCTCCAGATGTGTTTCGTTAGTTTTAATCTTAACCGTTATAACTCCTCACATGGACTGCTGAGATTAAATCATTATAAAAACAATTCATCAACGATGAACGATTATTTGCCCTTTCGGACGCTCCAGATTTTTTCACGTCACCTGCGCGATTATAAAATTGATTTTAAATTAAATAACTTGATTTTTAATTCAGTAAAAATTAGAAAAATTAAGAAAAATATGAAAAAATCCCTAAAAATTAGAAAATTCATAACTTTCAAAATACAGCTCTAAATTAATCCAAATTTATTTCATTGGATCAGAAATTAAATTATCTATCATTCTAAAAAGTCAAATTTAAATAACTAGAGAAGAAATTTTTATTTCAAAAATACGCTCACTTCTCTTAAAATTAAAATTTAAAAATTAGAAAAATAAATGAGTATATTAAAAGTATTTTATGTTATTATTTAGCATTAAAACCCAATTATAATGCCAAACATAGATGAGAATAATCTACTTTAAAAATATATTCTTAAAAATACATAATTATCCCTAAAATAGTACATTTTGAGATTATAACTTAAATTTGCATGAAATGGTAGATACGTGATAACATGATAATTAGACATAATAATAAATGATTATTAATGTATATTAAGGCATAAAAGATTTCATTCCTATGCATGTTATCATATTTATGAGTATTTATCTAACATTCTATGAAAAAGTAATTATAATATCAAAATACTTTAAATTAGGGTTAATCATGATGAATTAAAGATAAATAATTTTATAACCTATCTTTACTTGAGATTATAAGTGTTTTTAAGTTAAATAATGAGAGAAATCATTTTTTAAACATTTATTTAATTTTCTAAAGTTAAAATCTTAAAGAAATGAATATATTTTTGAAATAGAAATTAAATCTCTTGTTATTTATTAATTTTGAATTTTTAAAATGATAGATAATTAAATTTCTGATCAAACGAAAGAAATTTCGATTAATTTGGAGTTATATTTTGAAAGTTATTAATTTTCTAATTTTTAGGGATTTTTCTGGAATTTTTTTAAATTTTTCTAAATTTTTAAATGAATTTCTAAGGATTTTATGGAATTAAAAATCAAATTTTCTAATTAAAAGTCAATTTTTTGAATATTTTATAACGTGCGGGTGACGTGACGTGATCAGAGCCGTCCGATCGCGTCGCGGTCGAATAGATTGATGCAGGCGATTATTTGGCAGCGAAAGGGACGTCCGATCGTGCGGAGAATCGTGGGCCTTGATTTTTACTTAAAAGCGATGGACACGTGGCTTAATCGGGGTTCACCGGATTGTCTTAATCTCGACTGTTGATCGCAAGAGTTATAACGGTTGAGATTAAATCATGGAGAAACGCATCTAATGCTTCCGAACGAGATCCAACGGCGACCGTTTCAAGACGTTTTATACCGCACGTTGACGTGGCTTTATCTCGAGCGTCCGATCGCGATCTAGAGGCCATGACTTAGCAGTAACAATTCACGATCAAGCGTTTTCATCAGAGCCATTGATCGATTTAATTGAACGGTTAAGCCCAAATACCCTATAAATTGAGATGTTCTTTCGATTTGTAAAGCATTCGAGAGCAATTCAATCAAATTGAACTGTTTAGACACCAAATCTCTTGAATCTCTTGATCCCAATCACTTCTAGAATCAATTCCTCGTCCACGGAGTGCTTAAGATCAAGATTTGGGCAGAAGACGAGGAAGAAATCGACGCTTGAACTCCACGAATCGCGATTTTCGGATTTTGATGAACAACCTTGATTCCGGTGATTAATTGGGTTAATCCAATTGCAATTGTGGGTTAGTGTAAGCAGTTTTTCCTAATCTATCGTCTATTAGTATTTAATTTCCGTTTAGATTAGTAATTTAGTTTAATTTCAAGGCTAATTTTCGTATTTTCGTGATTTACGATTTGCAGAAATTTTATCTCACTTCGATCTTCAATTTCTTCGCGAAATCAAAGTCAAATTCGATGATTTTTGATTCCGTGGAATCGTCTTGAAGTTCTCTTTCATAATATATCATTTTCCCCAATTTATATCATCGATTCATCATCTAATTTGATCAAATTTAAAGAGATCATAAAAAATTTCCCTTAATTCGGGTAGATTCGACCCATATTTGCCATTACACCCCTCAATTCGAGATATTTTCATTAAATTGGTAAATTTTGAATTTATTTTGACACGAGACTGTGTGCAATTGACGACCTTGCGGTCTTGTTCCATCAATACGTACTCAAAGTATGATAACATGCATAAAAATGGAATGTTTTATGCCTTAATTTGCATTAAGACCCCTCTCAAGATCTTTCACAAGCTCATAAACCTTGATAGGGAAGATGATGCCTCTATTTTTTACGCCATTGGAAAGACTAGGAGGTCCTTAAGGGCTCATAAACCTTCCACCCCAGTTGTCTATTGTTACTGAAGAAAGTGATGTCTTGAAATAATCTGTCTATTGTTGTCGTAAACTTTCTTTCTGGTTCATTCCCATAAAATTAAATCAAGGAGGCACGCGCCACAACAAAGCGATTAAACAGGTTCAATTTCTCGATTTCATTCGATTTCGATCAATCTTGATATACCAAAATTTTTTGATCACCAATCAGGAGTCAATCGATTCTGATCGATAATGGTTGACCGTCCCTCGAAGGCATTAAACTCCTTAAAAGCCTTTAAATGGGCCCAGCTTGTCATTGCCCTGTGCCTTCAGAAAGGGCCCACTTAAGTGCAGTAACAAGAGGAGGTGCCTAGACTTATCCTTTCTCTCACTAGATTTTTTGCCTATGGGCATTGCTGACGTGGCATCTCGCAGGCCTCCTCTGAGTTCTAGCGGCCCATGATTGCCAGATCTCGCATCTCAATATTTTTTAAAGCTGTAAAATGTTTTTGGGGTTCTTGGGTTTAATGGGCCGTGCTGGAAGATTTAGCCCAATAATGGATACCGCTGGGATTTTGCTGGGCCGACAGATCCCACTTGCCATTTATGTTCTTAACCCAGAACTCAGCGGCTCTAGCTGTCGCCTTAATCCTCGACCGTCAGATCGGTGGATCCCAACTCTGTCGTTGGATTCCTGGATCGGGGACCACCGGGGAATAATAGGTCATGTGCTGCTAATCTGACATTTTATAATTTCCGTCTATTTTTTATTTCCAGAAAACTGGGCGAATGACGTATGCAAAAAGTGCAGTATAGAGAACGGATGGCAAATCCGTAAATTCCAGATCAAAACACAGATATTTTGGACATTTCGTGGGGGTATTTTTGTAAAAGGAAAACGGTACACTCCTCACGGCTATGGCAACTCCGTAATTTCTTCATAGAGAAACGGCAATTGCGTGATTTCCACCTCCTCATGAATTAGAAACAGCGCCGAGAGATTAACGGTAACCGGATCGCAGAGGATTATCCGATCAACCGACCGTATCGCTCTGATCGACTGATCAAAGCCGACTGATTGATGGAGCGGGGATCGATTTCTGCAACGATCCCTCGTATGGACGATCGGGATGGTGATTGTTATATTTTTATTTTTAGGGGTTTTCTGTCATATTTTTATTTATTGGGTGCTAAAATAATTTAAAATTTTAATCAGGGTTCGCTGGCTGGTCGCCGACGGATCAACGGTTAGATGCGTCATCGGACTGATGTCCGGTCATGATCTTGACCATCGCGATCGGATCTTAAGTATTTCACAATTCACAGGGGTATTTTCGTGATTTCTCGTCAGCGAGATCTCCGGTAGATCGGAGAGAGACGATCGTGATAGGGGTATTTTAGGTATTTTGCACAGGGATTTTGTGACATTAAAATAAAGAGAAATTCAAGGTGAAATGTTCTACGCGGGGGAAGTTGGGGGCAGTAATTACAAACCGGAGGATCTTCGAGATCAATGTGGGAAGTCGCTAGCTCAATTGATTGACCAACCAACTAGATGGCGGAAGCAGCGAACGGTGAGGCGACGGCGAGATCCGAATGTGGAGGAGAAGCGAGCGTGAAGCTCTTCGTCGGACAGATTCCGAAGAGCATGGCGGAGTCGCAGCTGCTCTCGATTTTCAAGTGAAATCGCGCTCGTCGACGAGGTCAACGTCATCCGTGACAAGATCTCCAAGGCGTCCCGAGGTCGTGCTTTTCATTTCTTGTCACTCTAGTTTCGTTTTTTTCTTTTACGCGAGAGTGAGATTTGTTTTGGAATGCAGACGCAGTGACATTTTTTTCTCTCCGTAGTTTGTTTAGAGTGAGATTTATTTTCGAATGCAAAATGTCTGAACGTATTTTTCTCTAGTTTGTTTTTATTTTAGGCTGTGCTTTTTGTTCTCTAGTATGTTTTATTTCAGCTCGTGCTTTTCTGTCTCTCTAGTTCGTAATTCTTTTCATTTTAGGGTTGAGATTTATTTTGGATTTATTTTAGGGTGCTGCTTCGTGATTTGTCCCTCGCGGGAGGAGGCGGATAAGGCGATCAATGCATGCCACAATAAGAGGACGCTGCCTGGGGTAAGGACGTTGAATCTAAGTCGTCTATCAATTGGGTTTTCCGGTTTAGTTGGGTCCTTCAATATTTGCTTTCTTTCTGGTCTTCATCAGGACATTTTTTTGTACTCATTTTTCTGTGATTCTGACTGTTCTATTGAATCGGTTGTTTGTGGTACTGGTTCAATTTCGAAGTTAGGTTCATGAAGTTAGGTGTTTTCAACATGCATGTCTTCCCAGCTAGCTGCATTGTCGTCTGTCGTGGGATATTGAGGGGGGAAATGTGGATTATTTCATGATATTAGAGGAGATTTTTGGTGATTTATCTTGCCCTAAATCATAGGATATTTGGAATATGAAAAATTGGTTGAAATTTTGATTTTGGTATCTGATTCCACATCGTGACTTTAATATAGCTCGTTGAGGTCGTGGGTTATGTGAAATTGTTCGGTGGATAATTTTACACGTGACTATTAAAGTGTCTATTTATGCTTTTGCCATGTTGAATTTGCTGAAATATAATGTTTACATACTTTGAGCTGACATCACGGTAAATTCTTTCTAGAAGGTACTTTAGATCTTGGGAGAGAAATAATTATATTTTTTCCTCTGTTATTTTCAGGCATCTAGTCCCTTGCAAGTAAAATATGCTGATGGCGAATTGGAAAGACTTGGTAAATTTGCATCTGAAATTTTATGTTTTCTCTTAAGCAATAATGGTAAATTTTGATTTCCTCTCTTTGTCGTATTTCAGAATGCAAATTATTCATTGGTATGCTCCCCAAGAATGTGACTGAATCCGAGATCTCGTTATTATTTTCCAAGCATGGTCAGATCAAAGAGATTCAAATTCTTAGGGGCTCGCAACCTACAAGTAAAGGTGCACTGAGTTTTTTCTTTTCTCTTTTCCTCACATCTACATCTGGCTGTGGATGTAAATAGCATGAAATATGCTTGTAGAATGAAAATACTAGTTTTTACTATGATTAAATCTTTCAGGGTGCGCTTTTTTAAAATATGAGTCCAGAGATCAAGCAGTAGCTGCTTTAGAAGCCCTTAATGGGAAGCACAAGATGGAGGTTAGTCTCGGAATAATATATAATATATAAAATATGTACGAGCTGAAATTATTTGTGATCTTTTCAAATGATCCAACTGAAGAAGTTATTTTATTTGATTGATTTCATTTTTTCTCCATATGTTACGTCGATAATGGGATGAAATCTTTGTCCAGTGTTAATTTATGCAGTGGATTATTTCATTTCAGCCCATTAAGCCAAAGAAGACTTATTTCCGCTTATTTGGCCATATGTTGCTCATTTTAACTCTTATTGGGTGGAACAAAACCCAGAAAATTCAACCATAATCAGAAGAATCCATTAGTGACTATTTTGAAGCTACTTTCTGTACTATTTCTCCATTTAGGCTTTTTTTCCATTCTGGAAGAATCTTTTCTAAATACCATCTTCTTCTCCTCTGTTAGGGTTCAAATGTGCCATTAGTTGTGAAATGGGCCGATTCAGAGAAGGAGAGACAAGCTAGAAGAGCTCAAAAAGCTCAATACGAATCTTCCCGCCTACCCACCACTGCTTCGCCTCATCAGCCTTCGCTGTTTGGAGCCTTGCCGATGGGTTATATTCCTTCATATAATGCAATAGGTTATCAGGTCTAATTTTTGTTTTCTCTTTCATTTACATTCTTTTGAGATAAAAGATATCTTTTTTTACACCTACTGAATAAAATTCAATGTACTTTCAGCCGCCGGGAACGTACGGGATCATACCATACCCTAATCTGCCTTCCCCCAGTAACCAGAGAAATTCAGTTCACGTCACCAATTCCTTAGCACCAAGACATTATGCTACCATGCAATCTGCAGCCTATGTGGGTCCCACATTCCCCTCCGTTCCAGGTCTGCAGTATCCGGTAGCGTACAATGGGCCATTGGCTCATTCGCAAGGCCCAATACAGCCCCCAATGTTAGGCAGCGATTCTTCTGCATTTCAGGTCATCGGTGCAAATTTTGGGGACAACATAGAAGGTTCTTTTATCATTATTTCTACTAAGTATTTTTTTATTTCCACTGAACTGAACAGAAGTATCTTTTGTCCAGGTCCCCCTGGTGCTAACTTGTTTATTTATCATATCCCCCAAGAATTTGGTGATCAGGAGCTCTTCAACGCTTTCCAAGAGTTTGGGAGGGTATTGAGTTCGAAAGTCTTCGTTGACAAAGCGACCGGTCTTAGCAAATGCTTTGGTAATTCTAGATCTTTTAAGTCATAAATTGATGGTTGGTTTCTTTTGACTGATCATACTTCCTTTTAGGGTTTGTAAGTTACGACTCGCCGACTGCGGCGCAGATGGCCATCAGCAGGATGAACGGATGCCAGCTGGGGGGGAAGAAGCTCAAAGTTCAAATCAAGAGAGAGAACAAACTGAAGAAACCTTATTGATTCTACGCCGCCAATTGTATATCAAATGCTAGAGGTGAATAGAGGGTAAGTTAGAGCTGTATTGGGGCCCCGATGCTTCGCTCGCTAAGTGGGAAGCATGCGCAATTTGTATCGTCTCAGCTTGTAATCTACACATCTTTTACATTCATTAATATTTTTATCTAGTTGATCTTCCCATGTTCAATTTCGAAATATCTTCGAATGATGGCCGAATTCAATGCACTCAGTGAAATTTAATCTAAGAGATCCCTGAATCCATTATCAAGTGAATTTTGGCCATCGTCGACATGAAAACCATAACATTTGAGAGATGATTGTCAGCCGAAAACCTTAAATTCAAAGAAAAATATCAAATATTTGATCTTTTTTAGAAATTATTTAAACTCATTTGAGACATGCAAAAATCTTAGAAATATGCAAAAAAATTCTAGCTTTTCCATACATTCTACATGTATGGGTGGGTGGGTGGATGGGGAGAACTTGAGAGCAAAGCCATTTGATTTCAATTATCGATAGTGCTTATGGATAGTGAACTTTAGAGTGAAATGCTTATGGATTACATGTTTCTTGATGAGATTCATGAAGGGATGCCTTTAGGCTTTGCCATGGATATTCACCTCACTCTTTGGTGGTTGGTAGTAGATTTATACATTTTTTTTACAGAGAGGTCCCCTTAGAATTAAGGGGAAAACTCACCGTACATCGTGACCTTTTGAGAAGTGTCCAAATCCACTCCCACCTTTTGAATTGTCCAAATCCACTGCCAGCAGGGCACATACGCTGATGTGGACGGCGATGGAACTCATCCGATGCCACGTCAGCGAGGGCAATGCGAAAAAAAAGAATCAGACGCAAAATGGGAGAAGACGTGAATCAGTCTCCTTACTCTCTCTCTCTCTCGGCAAGGACGACGGGAGAAGATTGCAACCTCCGGGAGAAGGTAGGTTTCTCTCTCTCTCTCTCTCTGTATTTGTATCAGAGAGAGAGAGAGACAGACAGACAGAAGATAGCCATGATGCTGGAAATTCCTGTCTTGATCTGGCACATGAGTGGCCCTCGGATGACTCTGATGACGATGACTACAACCCTGAAGTGAATGTGAAAAATCATATCACGCTCACAAACAGTGGCGAAAACCGGGATGATGATGTCGATGATGTCGGTTTCAGTTCTTCTGAATCATTTTGTAGCTCAGATGATGCAAACATGGAGTTTCGAGGGCAATCAACTGATGGTAACGAGTGTTATTTTTCACTTTTTATGATCACGCCGAGGAATCATTTAGACTTTTACGAGGCAGATGATCAGGATGCTTTGTGCTTCGGACGGCAAAAAGAGGGATGTAGATTACAAGAAAGCGTATGACGTAAGTTTCTAATCCACCTATAAAACCAGAGAAATGCTCAGTATATCATCTTTTCCATTGATGTGAAAAGTAACAACTTCGCAGGAGATGTTTGGAAAAGAGAGACATGAAAGTGAAGAAAGTGATGAAGACGAAGACTGGGGGCCTCGGAGTAGAGGTCAAAGACAGCTTAAGGGGCTGGAAACTAAGCATGGTATTTCGGACGGTCAAGAACCAGGAAAACAAGGGAGGAAATTTACGCATAGGATTCCTCGCGAAACCGTGGAGGTGATTTTCTCTGATTCATTTTCGCTGTATTGATCGTGGAATTAATACAAAATATCATCGCAGAAGCTTAGGTGCGTATTTGTGAAGAATAAGCTCCCTTCCAAGGCTTTGAGGGAGGATCTCTCGATGGCTGGGCCTATCAACGAACGGGGTCAGCCGGTGGTTCAAGAACGCCCGCTATTCAGCCCTCAAGAACAAAAAAAGGTCATTGTCTCTCGTCAATCTTGTTTTACGTCAGCCAACGAGAACAGAAAGGTGATACTCGTTACTGTTCTCTGTCTCGCTCTCACTCATTGTGCATCTCCTATTATATCAGGCAAACTCGTCCCCGGTCTCCGAGGAGAACACAAAGGTGACTCTCATCCCCATTTCCTCACTATTCACCGTCCTTATAATTTTGTTTCTCTCTTCAGGGAAAGTTAGCGGTTGCCAACGACGATCGGACGACGAAGGATACCGAGGGAGGCGAGACACGAGAAGACCCAAATGCTTGATCAGCTGGAGAGGTTGTGTTCTCTTTCCGACGAGGGATCTCCCGGTTGAAGACGATTCTGAAGAATTGCAGTGAACCGGCGATGGCTGGGCAAACGGTAGTGTACGTTCCCGTTGTCAAGCTGAAGGAGAAGATGACCCGAATATAAAAAAGCTTCGAATCTTTTTTCTGACCTCTCCTCCCTCCTCTGTCTCTCTCTTCTCCTTCTCTCTAATTTATGTACGGTGAGGGGAAGATCATGAGGTCCGAGATGTCCGGAGTAAGGGGACTGATTCACATCTTCTCCCATTTCGCGTCTGATTCTTTTTTTTTCCCCATTGCCCTCGCTGACGTGGCATCGGATGAGTTCCTTCGCCGTCCACGTCAGCGTATGTGCCGTGCTGGCAGTGGATTTGGACAATTCAAAAGGTGGGAGTGGATTTGGACGCTTCTCAAAAGGTCACGATGTACGGTGAGTTTTCCCCTAGAATTAATGGATCATTATGTGGCTCTGTATTCATGGAGTGGGACTACCATTTTCCTTCCATAAGGTTTTCCATTTCCCTTGTGTTTCTTTCCAAAAATCACATCATTTTTGGAAAATAGTGTGATTTTTCCTTTTTTTATCTCTAGTAATTTCAAAGAGTTTGTTGAGGGCATTGGTTAATTGGTGCTGGTGGAGGAAGAGAAAGAGGGCATAGCTTAAGTCCTAGTAAGCCTGAAAATGAAAGAATAGATGCCTCTGGTAATTTACCACAAACCACTTCTTGAATTTCTTGAATTATGTGTGAATATGTTGATTTTTTTTGTTGGACCTTGTCCTTGTTACTCTTATTTTGCCCTATTTTTGGACTGTTTACCTCTTTAATACAAGGTTCCTTTTCCTAGAGAGTTAAAACCCTAGTCGTCATCATTCTCTCATCGTCACATGGTGGCCATGCACCAGGGTTCTCTTGGTGCCCTTTTTTCATCCACATTTACCAATTTCTAGCACTCTATTGCATCTATTCTTGCAAGACAACTCTTGATTTGGCCTCCTTTATTCCCATCAACACTAGCCTATAATATGGAAATCTCCTAGAGATTAGAAGCCAAATTTTTTTATTAAAGGTTTCTCAGTTTTATATTTTTTGACAGCCATACAATATTAAATAACTTAGCGCTATTGGTGTGTCATGATTGGTTAAGAGTGTTAGCATTAAGAGATTTACTCTTTTTGAAGACTATAATTCTTCATGAATCAAACTTTCATCAAACTATTTGCAAAGAGGACAGAAACCCTAGAATCCTTTTTAACATAAAAGGGCACAAAGTGTAGAGAGAGAGAGAGAGAGAGAGAGAGAGAGAGAGAGAGAGAGCATGGAGAAGGTGGTGAGACTGGGAGATTGGCCCTAATGGCCCCACGTTGAAGTGGGACTAAGAGAAGATATTCTAACACAATCCCCAAATTTAGAGCCTATGCATAAAAATGCCAAGCTTTTGACGGAACGAATCGATGCGGTCATTAATTGCACACAGATTCGTATAAAAAATAAAATCAAACTTACAAATTTAATGATTTAATTACGAATTGAGGGGTATAATGGTAAATAAGGATCAAATCCACAGAAAAATAAGGGATTTTTGGGAGATATTTTGGAAATTGATTAAATTGGACAATGAATTGAGGTGAGAGATTAGGGAAAATGGTATATTTAGAAAGATAAATCAAAAACAAATCCACAGAATCAAAAATCACTCAATTTGGATCATAATTCGGGGAGAAATCGATGAATGAATTAAGGAGAAATTTCCGAACGTGATTAAGAGAAAATAGAAATTAAACAACTAATTAAAGTAAATTAACGATCCTAAATTGCAAATTGATGATACATGACGAAAGATTAAGAGGAAAACACGTAATCTAACCCGAGATAGCGATCGAAATCATCCAATTAATCACCGGATTCATGACTTTTCATTCTGCAATTTTGAAAACAATCTTCGGTGTTCAAGAGGCGAATTCTCCCTAATCGATTGACAAAATCTCACTTTCAATCACTCTGTGGATGCAGAGATGAGTCTAGTAGTGATTGGAAGCAAGAGATTCAAGGATGGAAGTGTTTAAATAGATCAATTTAGCAAAATCATCTAAGAATGCATTACAAATTCGAAGAACATATCAATTTATAGCCAATTTGGGCGTAACCGTTCGATGAAACGCTTCATCTTTGATCAACGGCTCTGATTGATCATATTAATACGAATCGTTACTGTTAAGTCGCAGCTGTTGGATTGCCGATCAACCGCTGAGATTTCGTCACGTCGCATTCGTTATAAAAACGCATGTAACGTCCGTCGTTTGAACACGATCGGACGCTCATATGCGTTTCTTGTCGGTTTAATCTCAGCCGTTATAACTCGGTTGATGGACGGCTGAGATCATATCATTTTTAAAATGATTCGCCGACGAGTAATAGTGCCCCACGTAACCCCCCTCTTTAAGTGAAGATCAACGGCTTAGATTCTTCACGAGATCGGACGCTCCACAGGCTGCCATGTCACATCCCGCTCTTGATCGTTGATTGCAATTGATCGGACGCTCCAGATTGTGCCGCGTCACCTACGCGTTAATATTAAATTGAAAAATCGATTTTAAATTATAAAAACAGATTTTTAATTCCGAAAAATCCTTAGAAATTCATTAAAAATTCAGAAAAATTCCAAAAAATCCCTATAAATTAGAAAATTCATAACTTTCAAAATATAACTCCAAATTAATCTATATTTTTTTCATTGGATCAGAAATTCAATTATCTATCATTATAAAAAGTCAAAATATTTAAATAACAAGAGAATTAATTTTCATTAAAAAAATACACTCACTTCTACTTCAAAAACAAAACTTAGAAAAATAAGTGAGTATATATAAATATTTTCTCCTATTATTTAACATTAAAACCTAATAATAATTTCAAATTTATATGGGAATAATATAATCTAAAATCTATTCTTAAAAATACATAATTATCCTTAAAATAGTGCATTTTGAGATTATCACTTAAAATTGTATGAAATGATAGAAATACACTCAAAGTATGATAACATGCATGAAAATAGAATATTTTATGGCGTAATTTGTATTAATAATCATATTTTTGCATGTTAAGATTGCATGTTATCACTTGGTACTCGAGGTATCATAGTAGACACTGTTGAGGCTCATTGTGAAAGTTATGTTCTACTTGATCGAATAGATCCGTGAGGCTTGAAAATAGCACCTAGAAACATCTTTTCATGAACACAATACAATCTATCTCAATGTGTTTAGTGCGATTGTGAAAGGTGGATTGCTATCCATGAAGATTTAAACTTGATTTTTGCAATACATGGGCAAGGCATTTGAGGATTATTAAGGCTTAATAGAGTTGGTAATAGTGACAACAGTGAAGAGTATATGATGAGGGCTCACTAGAGATGAACAAGTCACCACTCAAATCAATTGTTGTGAAGAGTGGTGGTGATGTAGAAGTAGGCATGCCTAAAGAGGCATAATATTCTCCCCCTCTCTTTCATAATTGACGATACATTTTTGTGCAGCGATTGAAAACACATGAAGGAGTGTAAAAAACTTTACCAAACTCACCAATTTTAAGTTTTAATCAAGAATTAATAAGTATAATGGTGAATAAGGGTCGAATCCACGGAGAAATAGGAGAATTTTTTAGGTATTCTTTAAATTTGATCAAATCAAATAATGAATTGAGGTAAAAAATTAGATATTTTAGTATATTTGGAAAGAAAACTCCAAGACGAATCCAGGGAATAAAAAATTTCTCAATTTAGATTAGTATTCGTGAAGAAATCAAGTAGTGAAATCTAGGTAGAAAATTTGGTCGCGAAGAGAGAGAAAATAGTAAAATTTTATAAAATTAGACTCATCTACTATTCAAAATTGAAATATAATGTTATAGGAAGAAAGATTAGGGAGAAAACACATAATCTAACCCGACATCACGCTCGAAATGATCCAATTCATTGCCAGATCAAGGCTTTTTATTTTGTATTTTGAATAATTAAAATCCAGTCTTCAAGAGGCAAATTCTCTCAATTCTCTCAGCGACATCTCGCTTTCAAACACTCCTCTGATGTTGAAATGAGTTTAGAAGAGAAAGAAATCAAGATATTTAAGGATTGAGGTGTCTAAATAGTTCGATTACTCAAAACATCCACGAATGCTCTTTCCATCAAAGAACATGGGGGTATAAATAGGCTAAATTTGTGAGTGATCATTTGATTGGCCTCTTCATCTTCAATCAATGGCTCCGATGTAATGCTCGGATTCAAATCATCATTGTTAAGTCGCGTCCCTCTGATTAGAAATAGAATGCCAAGATGAAGCCACGTCACACATCAAGAATAAGCATCGTATAACGCACGTCGTTCAATCTTCATCGGACATCTAAGACGCTAACATGAGTCTTTTGAAATTCATCGGGTGCACTTGATCTCAGCCGTTATACTCCATAGATAAACAACTAAGATTGAATAGTTTTAAATGAAATAATTCACCGCCGAATGAACATGCGCCACGTACCCCTCCATTTAAGTGAAAATGAAGGGTCACAATTTAAACCACTTGATCACTCGCTCGAGAACGCGCCATGTCACCTGCATAAATTCATGAAATCATAGTCCCACGTGAAAAAAAAGAGGCAGAAATGGTGTATAAATACTGGAGCATGTTAGTGGGTTAGCTTATATCCTTTAAAGCACGCTTTACCTACTAATCACACTGCGTGCACACACGTGTGCGCCACGTGGCGTGTGCATACATCGCCACATGGCGAAATGTAACCACGCTCCACTGAGTCAGCTGACACATCAACGTGTGATAAAAAATAGTTTTTTATATTTTTCAATCGAAAAAAAATCTAAATAAATTCAAAGTAATTCTAAAAAATCACTAAAAATGAGAAATTTCATAAATTTAAAAATATAACTTCAAATTAATCCAAATTTATTTTGTTTGATTATAAATTAAATAGTGTATCATTCTCAAAATTCAAATTTAATAAATAACTAGAGAATAAATTTTGATTTAAAAAATACACTTATTTCTTTTAAAAAATAAAACTAGAAAACTAAATTAGTATATATAAAAATATTTTATCTTATTATTTAGCATTAAAACCCAATTATAATCTAAAATATCAAATGTGAATAATCTAATATCAAACATCTCTATTTAATTTTTTATAATTTTCCTAAAAATATTATAGTTTGAGATTATAACTTAACTTTTCATAGAATGATAGATATGCACTCAAAGTATGATAATATGCATAAGAATGAAATGTTGTATGCCTTAATTTGCATTAATAATCATATAATTACATGTATAATTGTATGTTATCAATAATCATGGATGATGATGTAATGATAGTGCCCAAGTGCAGAGTAACTAATGAATGGCCCACCAGTGATTATAACTTGTGCATTAGCCACTAGTAGAGATAATTGTAAGGCTAGAGGTGGATGGAGAGATAGATGACGAGATGAATCCGCGAGTTTGTTGAATACACATGGAGACATTTAAAAAATAATTCCAACTCACCAATTTAAAGTTATAATCATGAATTAAAGAGTATAGTGGTGAATAAGGGTCGAATTCACGGAGAATTAAGGTATCTTCAAGGTTCTTCTTCATATTTGATCAAATCAGACAATGAATTGAGGTGAGAAATTAGAGATTTTAGTAGATTTAGAAAGAGAACTTCAAGAAGAATCTACATAATAAAAAATCACTCGATTTGGATCAAGATTCGCAGAGAAATCAAGGAGCAAAAATTAGGTAGAAAATCGATCGCGATCAGAGAGAAAAACCAAAATTAAATCTAAAATTAACCTAATCAACTATTTTAAATTGAAAGATAATGATACAAGATGAAAGGTTAGGATGAAAAAGCAAAATCTAACCTGAAGTTGCGCTCAAATTGATCGTCAGATCAAGGGTTTTTCATTCCATGGTTTTGAAGATGAAATTCATCATTCAAGAGGCGATTTCTCCCTATTCTTTCGACGAAATCTTGATTTAAAACATTCCCTGGACAAAGAAATGAGTATAGAAGAGGAAGAAATCATGAGATTCAAAGATTGAGATGTCTGAACAGTTTGATTGCTTGAAACATACAAGAATGAATTTTTCGTTGATGAGAGAATTTATAATGTATTGAAATTGGGCATGACCGTCGGATCTTCTCTTTGATGAGATCAACGGTCACAATGTAATCCAAATTAGTGAATTTTATGATTAAGTTGCGACCGTCGGATCTTCATCGGAGTGTCAGGATCATGCCACATGATCGCGTGAAGAGAGAGTGTCGCGAGATTTCATCCGTCCAATCGTGAATCGACATTTCAGATTCTCAGATGGCGCTTTAAATCTTAACTGTTATAACTCCTCAGATGAATGGCCAAGATTGATCTGTTTAATAAAATACATCATCGTCCACTCATATGCTGCTATGTACCCCCCCTTAATTAAGTGAAAATGAGGAGCTTAGATTAAATCGTATTAATTCGCGTCAATTGAATGATTCTGAGGGCTCCACGTCACATGCATAAAAATAAATAGAAAAATAGTCCCACATGAAAAAAATAAATGCATTCCAACGGGTATATAAGTAAAGTGTATATAATGGGTTAGCGAAAATCCTTAATGGATGCTTAACCCACTAATCACACTCGCATACATATGCGCACACACACACACATGCGTGTACACACGTGCACCACATGACACATACACACGTCTCCACGGGCAACACATCACTCTGCTGCCACGTTGACTGCCACAACAGCGCAGGATAAAAACTTGATTTTTTATTTTTTTTAAAATCCAAATAAATCTAAAATAAATTCATAAAAATTCTAGAAAAATCCCTAAAAATTAGAAAATTCATAAAATTTAAAATACAACTCCAAATTAATCCATTTTGTTTTTTTGGATCTGAAATTAAATTATCTATCATTTTTAAAAATCAAATTTAATAAATAACAAGAGAATACATTTTTATTTTAAAAATATACTCATTTCTTTTCGAAAATAAAACTTAAAAACTAAATGAGTGTATAAAAATATATTTTCTCTTATTATTTATCATTAAAACCCAATTATAATCTCAAATATATATGGGAATAATCTACTCATGAGCTATCAAATGCATTTAGCCATTTTGGCATTTAATTCTTTGTTTGCCTTATCTAGAAAACTTAGCCTCATTTTATAAAAATATTATAGACCTCTTATTATGGAGTTTATTCTTTAAATGTCATCAAAAGCCTACCTGCTACAGTCGAACTCATTCACAACCCAATTAATAACTTTTCTTCAATTTCAAGAGATGTTAGAGAAGAAATAATTGCAAATAAGGTATCTTGGGTCCTCAACATATGTAATTGAAAGAAGAAGATTGATGGTTTCAACCAAATTTTGAATTTTAAGGTTGATCTATCATATATCCATAATTATCATCCTAGTTGTAATAATTTTTTGTTCTAGCTCTTGACAAGACTAATTCGTATGGTCGTTGAATGCACACGATTTAGTGTCAAAATAAAGTCCTCAACTTACCAAATTATGATTAATCAATTTAATTAAATAGTATAATGGTAATTATGGGTCGAATCCACAGAGAATTAGGGAAATTTGAGATATATCTTTGAAATTTGGTTAAATCAGACGACGAATTGAGGTTAGAAATTGGGCAATTTATGATATTAAGAAAGATAACTCAATTGCGAATCCACGGAATAAAAAATCAGGTGATTTGGATGAGAATTCGCAGAGTAATCGAAGTTTGAAGTTAGGAGAAAATTCGTATCGCGAGTTTGATGAAAAACAGAAATCAAAACAAAATTCGTAATCGAAATGTAAAATTAACACTAAATGATGAAAGAATGAGATGAAAACACACAATCTAACCCAAATTAGCCTTCGAAATGATCCAATTAATCGCCAGATGCATGGCTTTTCATTCTGAGTTTCTGAAGACAAAAATTGAAGTTCAAGATGTGATTTCTTCCTTCTCTCTCGATCAAACTTTGATTTCAAGCATTCAATGGATGCGGAAATGCATTAAGAACGCAATGAACTCGAATGTCACTCAAATTGGTTTCTGGACAGTTCGAATTTATCGAAGATTCAAGGGCAAGTTCTTTCGTCGCGAAGAACTGCATTTAAAGAAGTACAAATTGGGCGCATCCGTTGGATGAAGAGACTCATCGCAATCAACGGTCGCGATGAGACGTTGTTTCGCGAATCGTTGCCTTCGATTGATGACCGTTCAATTGCGGATGAAGGGTTAAGATGCCTCCTCATCACGTGAAGAAGGAATGTGTCTCTTTCGATCATCCATCTAATCTTCATCCAATGATCACGATGTTTTGAAGGATCCACCGATCGCGATAGATCTTAACCGTTATAACTCGCGATGAACGGTTAAGATGATTTTACTTAAAGTCCATTTAACGCACGTGTTTGATCGGTGAGCCTCGCGTCCACCGCATCGATGCGCTCTATTTCTCTTGATTCTGATCTGCACGGCTGGATGCTGCCACGTTGCTTGAAAACAATTTAAAAGAGAAAGTTTTGTCCCACACGGAGAAAAAGACGGAGAATCGCGCGTATATAAGGTGAGCTGATTATAGCCATTAGCTTAAATCTGAAATATCGGATGCTTATATGTACTAAAACCATACTATTACGATTAAATATAAATACATGACACGTCACCTCCGTGCCACGTATGCACTCGCGCGATCTGCATGGTGCTGCCACGTGGCCCTGATCGTCACGTCGCATCCACGTGGGCTCGCGCAAATATTACCCCCTTTTTGCCATTTATTTAAATATTTTAAATGATTAAAAATCGAAAATAAACTTAAATAAAATATAAAAAAATCCAGAAAATGCCTATAAATTGTAAAAATCATAACTTTCAAAATACGACTCCAAATTAAGTCAAATTTGTTTTTTTGGATCAGAAATTGAATAATCTATCATTGTAAAAATTCAAAGTATTAAAATAATAAGAGAATAAATTTTAATTAATTTAATACATTTATGTATCTTATAAAATAAATTTATAAAAATACATAAATGTTAATAAAGATCTTTTCTCTTATATTTTCATCCTTAAAACATGATTATGATCGCAAATATACTTAGGATTAAAATTATAATATTTATTTATGCATAATAACCCATAAATTAACATATTTTTAGATCATAACATGAAATTATATAAAATGATAGAAATATACTTAAAATATGATAACATGCATATATTTGGAATGTTTAATGCTTTAAATTGCATTAATAATCATGTAAATTAGTGTATAAATAGCATGTTATCAGCTCTTCAAATTTATCATCTTCTATAAGCATATTAAAATAGCTTTCAAGTATTTAATTGTTTTTTATATATATTTAGTTCTAAACTTTCATTCTCTAGTATGAGTTTAAACACTCCTTTTTTCCCCAATGGAACTGATATTTACTCTAGCTAACAAAGGACGTCCTAAAATACTAGATGCATATTAAACGTGAAGTGATTATGACATTGTAAGAGCTCAAGAACAATAAGAGTTCAAGTATTTCAAGAATATGGAAGTGAATTTCTCGGTTGTTAAGATGAGGAGTAGAGATGGGTTGGTGTCCATTTGAGGGCATGGGGACTAATCGTAAACTAGAAAAACCACATTTTGAAGACAGTCCCATCTAGTAAATTTTAATAGTTTCAACTAGTTCCCTTGAGTTTTGGAATGAGATTTCTCAGTACAGACATTTTCCTTTTAATATTTATATGTCATAAAGTTGAAATTAATATTAATATGTAGTGAATGGGTGTCGCCTACTAATGGCATGAATAAAGTTTATGTAGATACTATGATCAATGGCATGTGTATTCATGGCCCTTGAACTGTGATAATAGAATGTAAAAAATCCATTTTGATGACTTGAAGAAAAATAAAAAGAAAGAGAGTGAGAGAGGGGGAAAGAGAGAGGAGAGGGAGAGGGCATATGATGGTAAAATAAAGGTGATGGACCATCATGACCATGAAGAGATTCTTCATCAAGTGCGAACAAATGAAGCTGAAGATCCTTTGACTTCAAAAAGAGGATAAAGAACAAGGATGCCTCAAAGGAATACTAGAACTCTCAAATTAACAAAAAAACAAGAAGATGAATTTGTATCTATTGGTCCTTCTATGGCTATTGAGGCATATTTATAGGGCTAGGATTGTAACAACCCATTAGAGAGGTACACAAGGACAAAAAATAAGGAGACGAAGAGACACAAATAGAGAGGGCTGTTTTAAGGTGGGTTTTTGGTTATACAACTTATGTTTGTGTCGTCAATGACAAACTTAAACTCAATCATATAAGTGAACCTTTCCTAGTTTGAAGCACGCAGTGAATGAATTCAAGATTTATGATCTAAAATAAATGTTTTTAGCATGAATTTGAAATGTTGAAATTAACATCAACTACTCTGAAGCAAACATTTCAGCAAATAAAATACTTAGTTATGCATAATTATGATAGATATTTTCTCCTATCATTAAATCATGAAAATACAATTATGACTTCAAATATAAATGGGTATAAATTTATATTATTAGAATTATGCATAATTATCCCCAAAATGATACATTTTTAGATCATTACTTAAAATTACATAAAATAATAGGTATACACTTAAAATATGATAACATGCATACAAATAGAATATTTAATGCCTTAATTTGCATTAATAATTATGTAATTTCATTTATCAATTGCATGTTATCACATGGGCTCTTGTAGACGAAGTTTGATACGTCAATATTCACTTGAGTGATTCATCAAGCTGAACTCTAGTTGTGCGAGAAGAAATTGAGTCCCTTTGAGAGAATCAGATGTGAGACTTAGTGAAGCATCTTTTGAACAATAAGCTCACTTGTTGCAAGTGAGTCTTTAATGATAGATATTATGTGTCTTATAAGCCAATCACACTTTCACGTATCTTGGTTATGTTCATTAAAATAAAATTTATCCATTATTATTCACGTATAATGTTTACAAAAAGTTCATGAGCATATGCTATGACTAAGAGAGAATTATAATGAGATCATAATATTACGACACTAGCTTTTAAATGTATGATCTAAATTTTCGTATTTGAGAGATATTAAAAAAATATCAAATTATCTAAAAAGAATAGTACTATCTGATCGACTCATATGATGAGTATGACTGATCTTGTGACCGTCAGTTGGGAGACACCAAAGATAGATATTGGGTACTCTTTGGAGAAAGAGTTCACTAAATTGATTCATATGAACCCGTGTATGTTGTTACACCTAACTATCAATTATGTTGATTCATGTCTTGGTTATTTATGTGGTCCTTTGTCATGAGACACCAAAGACATCTTGTGGATGGAGCATCATGTTTTGACTATGACTCCAAAATGCCATAGTGTAGATAATATATGAAGTCCTTGTGTGTTCAAGATGGGATCAACCACCCACGTTATGAGAGGATAGTGTCTCAAGGAATGAGATGTTGATAAATTATTAGCCATGGTAATAGAAATATTTGAGAAGGTGTTTTCGATGATTTTCTACTTGCATTAGTACTAAATTGAATGACCAATTAGGGTTTGATTGCTAACTATATCCTAAGTTATTCACGAGTCTCATGCAGATGAGGGATTATACGTATACAGTAGTTAATAACAACAAGGTTTTATGAATGAGTTTTGATATACTCCATATCTCCTAGAGCATTTAACGTAGCTTGGCACCAATCGGGCTAACAACTCAACTTGTCAATTGGGTTAAATCGATCCTCTGTCAACTAATCTATAGATTGATATAGTTAATCAATAAAGAAGACCAATAAGTGTTATTGTGTCAATGGAGTCATTAACTAGCCAGATGTATGGACCTAAGGGATCACATACGTAAGCTTAACAAGCATTAATGGACTTAAACATAAATATAAGGGTCTTTATAAAAAATTTATATTCTTAAAGTTTATAGATAAGAGGAGAATGACCATAACAAAGGCGCCTACGTGAACTTCATGGAAAACTCTCCCCCTCCCTCCCCCATGGTAATAAGTGCTCTTGAGGAGATCCAATCGTCCAACGACCATGTGGATACCACTAGAGGTCGCATACTTAAATAGCTTCAAGAAATCCTTCAAATGATCCATGTCAATATAAATTTTATTATATATTAAATGATATGATCAAATATTCTTGGTGCTTGAATTTTTTTCATGGTCGATTTGATGATTTATGTTATGTTCTATGTTTTGATAATTTTTTTTAGAGATCCCAGTAATGGAGATATTAGAGAAGGTACTCTTCATGATTTCCTCCGCGCATTATTACTAACTTGAGTAATCAATTAAGGTTTCATAATTTACCATACCTTAGTCACGAGTTTCATATATACAAAGGATTATACATAGATGGTAACTAATGATGACAAGACTATATATTAGAGTTTTTATACACCTCTTATCTCCTATAACTGTAGCTTAGCACCTAACTGACTAACAACTTGACCTATTGATTCGGTTAAATTAATCCTTGATTAATTAATCTATGTGTTGATATAAATAATTAATAAGGTTTAATGATAAGTATTATTAGATCTATAGAGTTATTAACTAGCAATAAATATGGACCTAGAGGATCACATTTATAAGGTCTATAGATGTGGTAGATTTAGACATAATTTTGAAGGTTTTTTTGAAAAGTTCATATATCTAATCTTTATAAGTGTGTGGAGAACAACAATAATTTAAGGTGCTCATATGAACCTCGTGAAAACTCTCTCCTTTATTCTCTTTTTCTCTTATCGAAGAGTGATGAAGAAGAGATCAAATTGTTTGATAATTGTGTGGATACTGCTGAAGGCTAGACACTTAAACAATTTTGAGAACTCTTTCAATAAACCATGTAAGTATGGATTCTTATCTATACTAGATGATAAGGTCATTGGTTCTTGGCATCTCAACATTTTGAATATTCAATTGAATTATATTTTGTTGTATTGAATGTTTTGATTAAAATTTTGAAAATATTTCAAGCATCAAATTCTAACATTTAACAGCAAGGCATGCATATGGTTTGAGAGTTCAAGGCTCATGGTTTAAAGCTTGGCTCATTATTGAGGAGTTTAGTTAGATCCCGGAAATTGACTACATAGAGGTGTTGTCTCCAGTAGTCAAGCATAGCTCTATCCATGTCATACTTGATCTTGTCACCGAGCAAGACCTTGGGCTTGAGCAGATAGATATGAAGAGAAACTTTAGCAAGAAATGGAAGAAAAACCATTATTCTTTAAAAAAACCTTGTTTCAGTTGACTTGTCATGCAACTCATAAATGCTAACATTAAAATTTGCTAACTTTGTTTTTTTTTTTTTCATTCGTTTAACCTTTATCAAAGCTATGTTTAACTGATGGAGTGACAATGAAAGGCTGCCAGGGAGCTTTTAACAAAAAATAGAAAAAAGGGCTTTAAAATCTTTTTCCATAGAACTCCCTCCACTTGAAATGTGAATTCCTCTCGTTATTGAAAACTAACATCTGAACTTCATCTCGAAATAAATCAAAAGATTTGATTGGTGACAAAAATAACCCCCTGAATCTCCTTATAATCAACTTAGAACTCCATTCACACTCGCATAGCTCTTTCCATGGTCTCCCTAATCAGTTCCTCTGGGGCTGCACGTAACCATAAAAAGAACAATCATAAATGAAATCATTAACTAAAAACAGCTTTACAAATCTAATCAAAGTCTTCGACCTTACCAGGTTTACCAGTAAATATTTCAAATTGTCCAGCTGCCTGCCTTATGAACATCTCCAAACCACTAACAATGGTTGTCCCGGACTCCATCGCTTCCCTCAGGAATCTCGTCATTCGCGGTACATACACTGCGTCAAACACCACAGAGTAATGCCTCAGAGCTTCCTGCAAAAGTCAAAACCCTAGAAACCTTAAAAATATAGGAAATACATTTTCCATGGCATAATAGTACTATAATTATGACATTTATCAACTAACCTTTGCTAAAGGGGTGTCATCAACAGCAGGATGCATCCCGATTGATGTAGTATTTGCGAGAATGGCACCATTTTCTGGAATGAAGCTTGAAAGGTCATGAAGAGAAAGGGCATCCCCTCCCACTGATGCAGCCAGCTCCTTTGCCCGGTCTTTTAGTCACAAATAAAAAGATCAAAATTCCACTTATAGTATCATAGAGCGATAATTGTACATCTTAGATTACCAAGTGTACGGTTAGCAATTATAACTTTTGAGCCTTTCTCCTTAGCACCATAAGCCAGAGCCTTACCAGCTCCCCCGGCACCAATTACAACAAAGACTTTACCACCAAGTGGTGAAGAATCCAAAGAATTTCCTAATGAACCTTTAAGAAAATTATCAAAATTAATATCACAGAAGTGTCAAGACAGGAAAAAAAAAAAAAAAGTGGATATAACCTCTAATCGCATCCTCGATGGCTGAAATGGCACCGGTGTAGTCAGTGTTGTAGCCTAGTAACTTCCCATCACTCGGTCGACGAACTATTGTATTTACTGCTCCTATAGACTGAAAAAGGGAAAGCTAAAGTCAAGAATCTGCAACTATAATATCAAAATATTGAGAGTGACTCTCATTAGCTACCTTGGCTATTGGGTCGACTTCATCACAGGATTTTACTGCCGCCTCTTTGTGCGGGATTGTGACGCTGTTTCAGAAAAGATTAAAACAGTAAAACCCATGTAAATGATTTTGAGCGAATTGGACAAACCTGAATCCAGAGAAATCTGGGGCTGAGTATGTGCTCAGAAAGCTAGAGAGATCGTCCACGAGAAGAGGCACATAGACAGAATTTAGTCCTTTTGATCTGAATGCTCCATTGTGAAGAAGAGGCGATTTACTGTGGCCAACTGGCTTCCCGATAATGCCATAAACTTTGGTGTCACATCCGATGTTTCTAATTCCGTATAAGTTCAACAATTCTGATATAGTTGGCTGCCCTGGAGCTGACTCTTTCCCACCATCGAGTATCGCAAATGTAAGGTAACCGCCAAACTTAGGGCAAAGTATTCGGGAGATCAAGCCCCTCTCTCCCATCACCAAGCCTATTATGGGGACCTGAAGCTTCAATTTTTTTTTCAGAAATAGAAAGCTTAAAAAATTTATGATAATTTTTCATCAACTTACTTGATGATGCACGATGGTTTGAAACATTCGCGCTACATCTGAAATGTCAGTAGCAAAGGTGGCAATCTTAACTATGTCAGCGCCAGCCGCTTGTATGCTTGCAACGAGATTTCCAAGGGATTCCACAGAAGGGGTGCTCTTGTAATTATGTGACGATATGATGAGTTTGAGACTATCAGGCTTTTTTTATCTGAAATGGATTCAACAAATTCTGGAGCAACCTGAGGTGCAAAAGATAATAAATTTAATGGCTACATTAATGGCTTTTAGCTAATAATCAGAGAAAATAGATAGAAGAGGACCTTGAGCTCTACATCTACATAATCCGCTCCCATTTCCATCGCAAGACGAAGCACATCTAGTCTCTGTTTTTCGTCGCCTTCGTACTCACCCCCTTCCCATTTTGGTCTAATAAGTATCAGCAAAGGGTCTAGTTTGATTTCGTTTTCAGAGGTAATGGAAAGAACAGTTTATAATTATGGATTTCAAATAAAGAACTTGCTAAAATACTCAGGAAAGGACACCAATTCTATGTGACTAACGAATGATGGAAAATATGCCACATAACTCGAGAAAAGTCTGGGTTCAGCGCCGGAAAACAAGAAAACTTCCTTAAAAATTACACAAGATAAGATAACTGATCAATCACAAAATCGGGTTTTTGTCAATATTTTCTGGGCTGATTATGTTAAAGAGTGCAGAAAATGACCCTTTTCTAAATAGCCATTGGAAAAATGCTGAAATTCTCACTGTAAAAAAATTCATATCCCAATAGAAAAAAATGTTGATAAGAGCAAAATGAGAGCAGTCAGAGTTTTCCTAGTAAATAGCATCTCCTTATAGCTTATAGTAGATGAGAGTAAAAATTTCAGGAAAGAATTTCCCAAAAAAACTCAACAATCAGTAAAGTAATTTCAGAAACTGAGAGATAATAAGTTGAATTTGAGCCTATACAGTACCTGTAAGTGACAATGTAAGGTAAAGGACGATCTTTGAGAAGAGTCTCCAGATCCAACCGCGGCCTCAAGACAGAGAGATGATCCAGCCTGATTTCGACGACATCGGCTCCTGCTTCCTTGGCGCGCGCCACGTCATTCAGCATCTGAGCCACGGTTTTGGCCACAGTGGGCACGCAGACCAGCGTCTCGTTGTTCCTCCCCGCCATCTTCCCTCCAAAATCCAGAAAGTTGAAGAGAGAGGAGAGAGGGAGACGGGGTTGGTGGGAAAGAACGATGAGGGGAGGGGGTTGACATCAACCACTGGTCAGCCAGTGGTCAGACTAGTATTTTTTGTGTTCATTTTTTTATTTTGGAAATTAAGATGACACCTTTATCTTCTCTCTCAACGGCAAAACAAGAACTGTACACCTCTCTCTCTCTCTCTCTCTCTCTCTCTAGATAATTCACTTAGAAATTTGTCCCATTTGAAGATCAATGGAACTACACTCTATAAAAGATACTGATTTCAACCCATCTTTAACTTTCTCGATCCTTTAATGGCATTTTTTTGTCATTTCTTGATGAAAGTAAACGATTTCGCTTTTCATTTGATAAAAAAATTGAAACTTTCACTTTACAACGATATTTCTTAAAATGACAACCAAAAGAAAAATCAATCTAATGCGAGTTTGATTATTTACTCGATGATTTGTAGATAATTATGAAATATTACATTACTTAATTTCATAATATGATTGATGTTCTAAACGAATGATGTTAGAAAGGTATGTCTTTTTAAAAATGCAAGTAACAGTGGCTCAAAAATCTACATGGTTTCTCATTATTATGAGAGAACTTTTGTAAAGAATTTCGATGTGATTTGTCAAAACGCATACTAAATGATAGAAATTGACCGTGTAAAGTCTAAAACCATGTAGAGTGACAATTAAAAAAATTCCAAATTGTTAGATATATAGGCCATTAGGGGGCTTAGCCAACACTAGAGGACATTAGTTCCACATGCGGCGTATTTTCATTTTGTAACTTATACGACCATGAATTATCATTCAGCTTTATTGTTCATATGATATCAAAGCCCAAATTTTTTTACCCTAGAAAATTAGGTTTCCTCTGGCTGTTGTTGTCGTTCTGTTGTGCCCACTAT
Source organism: Lemna minuta (assembly GCA_024174645.1). Classification (NCBI taxonomy): domain Eukaryota; kingdom Viridiplantae; phylum Streptophyta; class Magnoliopsida; order Alismatales; family Araceae; genus Lemna; species Lemna minuta. The sequence goes on along the minus strand of CM044104.1, from coordinate 13,441,332 downwards.
TGTCATCTGCCCATGAGGGCCAACGGTATTAACATTTTCCCTCCTCTCCTCTCTAGCCATTGCTGCCACCCCTCAAGGCTACCATTGCCTAACGTTGTCGACAATCCTTACGGCATGTTGGGTTCTGAGGTTGATAAGCCTTCCAAAGTTTCAATCAGAACACCAAATCTAGTAGATTAAATTGAATCAAATTTTCAAAATATTGACGCACCAAGAATCAATGATCCTATCATCTAATATGTATACAATAACATGCTTAAAAGGTTCACTTGGATGAGTCCTTGAAGCTCTTTCAGTGTCTAGCATCTATCAATATCCACAAGATTGTCAAATGAATGGATTTCCTCTTCAAAGCTCTTCACTAAAGAGAAAGAGAAGAAAAGAGAGAATTTCCACAAAGCTTGTATGGGCACCTCGAGTTGTGGTCGTTCTCTCCCTAATTATTGACATTTGGAATGTGAATTTTTCCCAAAAATGCTCATAATTATGTCTATATCTGCTAAAGCCCATGAACTTTATGTGTGTGAAACTCTAGGTCTATATATCTCACTAGTTAATAACTCCATTGATTCACATTTATTGGTAAACTTTATTAATTATGTACATCGACATATAAATTAATTGATTAAGGATTGATTTAACTTAATCGACATGTCAAGTTGTCAGCTCATTGGGTGCCAAGCTACACCATATAATCTAGGAGATATAGAGTATATAAGAACTCTCGTATAGAACCTTCCCCTCATTGGTTACCATCTACATAAAAATTTTTCATTTGCTTGAGACTTATGAAACCTTCTCATCATCGTCATAATTGAAAAATCCATGGATTCATACGAATCAATTTAGTGAACTTTTTTTCCAAAGGACACCCACTATATATCCTTGGATTTTCCACTCTAATGGTTACAGGATGAGACATACTCATCATATGAGTCTGATAAAAAAATTTATTCTTGTCAGATAATTCAATGTCCTTCACAAATATCCAATGAATAAGAATATTCAGAATATATGTTTAGAAACTCGCGGTCATTGTATTACGATCTCAGCGTAATTCACGTAATTATTACATATGCTCATGGACTTCATTGCAAATTGATAGATATTATGTGACCTATTTGTGAGATATTTAAGAAGGACATCGAGTTATCCAGAAAGAATGTCACTATCTGATCAGACTCATACGATGAGTCTGGCTCATACAAAAGTCTTGAGCAGATGAAGAATTGTACGTATATGGTAACCGATGATGGGAAGGTTCCATATAAGAGTTCTTATGTACTCCTAATCTCTTAGAGTACATGACGTAGCTTGGCCCCCAACTCGCTAATAACTCAACTTGTTGATTGGGTTAAATCAATCCTTAACCAATTAATCTATATGTTGATGTACATGATTAACAAAGTTATTTTGTGGCGTGAGACTGGACGAGTGCTCTATGAACTTATTTCCGATTCCTCCTTTTCTAAGTTTATCTTGTTTTCATTTGCATAAACTATATTCCCTTGAATGACATCGTCGTCTTGGGCACCCTGGCATCTCTAAAATTTGCCAAGCTCTTCCATGGTGCATGCTTGAACCTTTTCAATGTGAGTCATATGAAGTGAGAAAATATTTTGATCTACTTATCATCAATTGAATTTCATTCCGAGCAAAAAAACATTTGATTTGGTCAATGGTGATGTGCGAGGGCCATCAAGACTACCGTACAACCTTGGTTTTCACTACTACCTCATTCTTATTGATGATTACTCACGTGTCTCATGGGTCTACCTTCTAGAAAACTGCATAGAAGTACTCCCGCGTGTTCGCCAATTCTTACAAGAGATTTGTACATAGTATTCTACCACGCTAAAAGTACTTTGAACTAACAATGCTCTTGAGTTTGTACAAATGGAACTAAAAGAGCATTGCAAGGCACGTGGAATTCTTCATCAAACAAGTTGCCCCCACACATCTCAATAAAATAGAGTTGCTGAGCGAAAACACTAATATATCCTTGACGTGACTCGCAGGTTGCTCTTTGAGATGGATGCTCCTTACTATCTATGGTCCAATGCCATTCTTACCTTTGCTTATCTTCTCAACCACCTTCCCTCGTCTCCCTTATGCAGTGAAGTTCCCCTTCATCACCTTCACCCTAATTGCGACCTTTTTCCTCATCTTTGGTTGTGTGGCCTTTGTTCAAAATCACTCTGCCACTAGTTCCAAGCTTGCCCCCCAGCACTCAAGGGGTGTCTTTCGGGTATTCTCGAAAACAAAAGGGTTTTCGTGTCTAAATTTTAGAACACCAAAAACATGTTGTCTATATCGATGTCACATTTCATGAGTCTTCATGGTACTTTAGTTCGCTTGTGCCTACTCCTCCTTTAGCTTCGACACCTCCTCCTATCAGCTGACCCCCCACCACATCCTCCTCCTCTCAGGAGTCATCCTTCACCATGCTAGCTTTTACCCCCTCATCTTCTATCGGCCCTCCTTTACTCACGACCCTAGCCTCCCCATCTTCTACCTCTGCTACTCCAGCTTTTTGCAGTCCGATCTCCATCTAAAGGTCCAATTTCTGCCCCATCCGCTAACCTCTCCACTTCTTCATTTGTAGATCAGGCATCTTCCTCCTTGCATTATGCAGATATCCATTTGCCTATTGCCCTATGTAAAGATACATGTGCTTGTACTTTACACCCCATTTCTCTTTTTTTCAATTATGATCACTTGCATCCGACCTATTGTTCCTTTGCTCTTGTTGCGGAGTCGATACATAAGTCTCACAAGGATGCCATGGTGGTGCCTCATTGGAAAGCTTCTATGGAAAAGGAATATGTGGCCCTCGTCCATCATGGTACTTGGGTGCTTGTTTCTCACCTTGAGGGCATTAATGTTGTCTTGTCTAGATGGGTTTTCACCCCTAAATATAAACCAAAGGGCACAATCCACTGGTATAAGGTGTGCCTAGTGGATCTCAATTTTTCACAATAGTGTGGCGTGGATTATCAAGAGACATTCTCTCCCATCATTTGCCTCAATTCCATCTAAATTCTCTTGTCCATTGCAGTTAACCATGGATGGAGACTCCACCAGCTTCACATCTCTGATGCCTTTATTTATAATGATTTATCAGAGATAGTCTATATGGAGAAACCTCCTGGTTATATGATTGAGGGGGAGTCCGATGAGGTATGTTTTGTTCATCGGGGACTTATGGTCTTAAACAGGGTCTGCATGCATGGTTTACCAAGTTCACTGAACTTATCTACAAGCAAGGGTTTTCTACATGCGAGGTGGACCCCATTGTCTTTTTGAAGACTACCTCCACCAGATGCATTATTCTTGCAATCTATGTTGATGATATGCAAGAAATGATCTCCCCGGGATCAGTCACATTAAAAGCATTCCTACATCAGCACCTTACCATCCAAGACTTGGGGCATCCCAAGTACTTCCTTGGGATTGAGTTTGCCTACTTACTTGGTCAGTTGGTTATTAATCAAAGGAAATAAATCCTTGATCTTCCTCTAGAGGCCGGTCTTCTAGGATGCAAGCCTCAATCTTCTCCCATCAACAACAAGCCACTCTTTTGGGATTCATCTTCTCCTCTTCTTATAGATCCCCATGCTTATTGTCGTTTGGTCGGGAAGGAGTCAAGTTTATCTATTTGACTGTGGCTTGCTCAGATATTGCATAAACCGTTGGTCTCTTGACTCAATTCATGCATGTTCCCCAGGAGATTGACTAGCGAGCAGCCTGACAACTTCTTGCATATCTGAAGCATGGTTGAGGCCATGGTCTTCTCTACTCATAGCATGTTCATCTTTGAGTTGAGACATACTTTGGCTCCAACTATTCAAGTGATTGTGGGGACCGGAAATCTACTTCCAGTTTTTGCACAAATGTTGGTGGCAACCTTGTGACATGGCAGAGTCACAAACAACAAGTTGTCTCTCTATCAAGCATTGAGGTTGAGTACAGAGCCATGAGTCAAGCTTCCCTTCTCACTGAGCTTGGTTTTTTTGTTCGGGTTCCTAAGCCTATATTTTGTGACAATCAAGCTGCTATCTTCAACCTTAAATTTTATGAGCAAATCTAACATATTGAGATTGATTGTCATGCTATTTAACATCAGATTAGTTTTGGTCTCATTTTTGTTCCACATGTTGGTTCATCAAACTAATTGGCGGATATCCTCACTAATGGGCTAAGTGTCACCTCTTATGACACCTTCTTGCACAAGCTGGGCATGTTTGATCTTTACGCTCCAACTTGAGGGGGAGTGTGAGAACAGGTGGTATAGTGGCACTATTGTAATTCCTTTCTCTCACTGTCTTGCTCCTTTCATGATTCATGATGAAATCTTTTGGGTTTCTAGCTCTCCCTTTCTACATATTTGTTTCTTAAACTTGCAAGAGTTCTACTGCCCTTGTCATTGAGCTCCCCCATCTTTGAGACTACTCCATGGTCAGAACGTCTCCTCTACATAATATATTCTCATTTCAGCTGCACTATAAAAATCAATATGAAATTTTAAATGTTCTTCAAGGTTAAATATACCTCATAACAGTCTTTTGGATATATCTAGGGTGGGTCACATAAAGTCTACTCAGGAATTGATGAATGTGTAAGCTGCACAGTAAGCCACAATTAAGTGAGTTGCATGTTTGTGGTCAAATCACCTAATATAATGGGCCACAATTTATTGGGAAACAAATAGGCCCAATAAGGTATGTCAATGGTCGTAGACCGTGTCCATTGACAGGTCTGAAACAATCTAAGATCAAACTACGACTTGGCTGAGATTGCCATACCTTTGGCGATGTTTTGATTTGGTTGACCGAATGTCGAACAATTATTCTTGAGACCTCCCATGTAATCCTCTTGGTGGGGGAGATTCATCTGTGTCACCTTCTTCTCAAAGTCAATATCCTTTCTTTACTTCATATCTTTGTCTAGAGCATATCTCCAAACCTTGACATGCTTTCTCCAGGTATTATCAAGGAGTCCTTGATGGATATTGTGGGGCTAGAAAGGAATACCACATCATTTTTCAGGTGACTTTATCTACTGTTTATGCAACCATCTTCGTGACGAGACGAGACCGCGAGGTCGTCGATTTCACACGGTCTCGTGTCAAAAATAATACCGAATTTACCAATTTGGGGAATTAAGAGAGAATTGAGAGGTATGATGGTAAATACGGGTCGAATCCACAGGGAATTTAGGTATTTTCGAGATATCTTTTAGAATTTGGTCAAATTGGACAATGAATTGAGGTGAGAAATTAGGGAAAATGGTGTTTTTAGACAGAAGACTCAAAGATCTATCCGTGGAATCAAAAATCACTCGATTTGGATTAGTAATCACGGAGAAATCAAAGATGGAAGTGGGAAGAAATTTTCAGAATCGCGAAGAACACAAATCAAAATTAAAATGAAATTAAATTTAAATTGAAGTCCTAATCCTAAAATTGATGATACACGACGATAGATAAGAGGATCAACTTGTTTTCTAACCCGAGATAACGATCAAATCGATCCAATTGATCGCCGGATCGGCGGCTCTTCATTCCGCGAATTCAAACGTGAACATCGGTGTTCAAGAGACAAATTCTCCTCGCACGATCGTCGAAATCTCTCTTATAAACACTCCGTGGACGCGGAATCTTGTCTAGAAGTGATTAAAAGAGAGAGATTCAAGAGAAGATGCGTATATATAGGTCAATTAGATCAAATTTCTCAAGAATACATCAAAACGACGAAGAACTCGTTTATTTATAAGGGAAAAAAAGGAGAGCCGTTCGATCGATGCGTTAAGGCGCGATCAACGGTCGTGATGAAACGGTTCATCACGAACCGTTATAATTAAATCCCAGTCGTCCGATCACGATCGGACGCGTGAGATGGGCTTGGATCGTATGCGTTTAAAAACGCATCGATTCGCAGCCGTTAGATCGTGATCCGACGGTCTTGATGAAGTCTTCAAATCAGGTGTTATAAAACGCCTTAAATCCTCGCCGTTGGATCTTGATCCGACGCGTCAGATGCTCCCCTCAAGATCTAATCCTGGCCGTTATAACGCCTTATTAAGAGCACATGTCTTTGATGATCTCCGGTGGCCCTGGCGTCCACGCGATCGACGCGTGCGATGCTGGCACGTCGCCGATGATCCAACCGTTATAAAGCCTTCTTTAAAGCACGTGGTCTTGATCTTGATCCATGGTCCCGTGCTCACGTGATCGACGCGTGAGATCGACGCGCGCCGTCGATCCGACGCTCCTCCTCGCGCCACGTCACCTGAAATAGGTAAGTAAAGTGTGGGTTAGTCCCACACGGAGAATATTATAAGAAACCGTCGGGTTTAAAAGAGCCGACGGTTTAAGGGGTTAAGACCCTTCCCATCTAGGGAAGGCTGAAGACCTCTTTTACTATATATGTAATAATACTAATATAAATATAAAAACGCGCCACGTAGGCGTGCTGCGCGGGTCCGCGTGGCTCTGCCACATGGCCTTGCGTGCCGCGTGGGACCCGCGTGGGACCCGCGCGCTTTTTGCCATTTTATATATTTATTTTATATATTTTTTTAAATAGAAATTAAATCGGAAAAATCCAGAAAAATCCCTAAAAATTGTAAAAATCATATCTTTTAAAATACAACTCCAAATTAATCCAAATTTCTTTCATTGGATCTGAAATTTAATTATCTATCATTCTAAAAATTCAAAATATTTAAATAACAAGAGATTTAATTTATATTTCAAAAATACATTCATTTCTTTAAGATTTCAACTTTAGAAAATTAAATGAATGTTCATAAATATGATTTCTCTCATTATTTAACTTTAAAAACCATTCATAATCTCAAGTAAAGATGGGTTATAAAATCATTTATCCTTAATTTATCATAATTAACCTTTATTTAGTGCATTTTGAGATTATGACATAATTATTCATAGAATGATAGAAATGCACTCAAAGTATGATAACATGCACATAAATGTAATGTTTTATGCCTTAAATTGCATTAATAATCATATTTTATCATGTTAAGATTGCATGTTATCACTTCGTCATATGCAATGAATTTTTCTTAGGGTCACAATAAACACTCAAATTGATCTTTCGAGTTGTGTTCATGGAATTTAAATGGCTTAGTCTCTCCATATACTTTTCCTCTTGGCCCCCACTATTTTCATAAAAATTCAACAAACTTCATTGTTGAATGAAGGATCTAACATCTAATTTCAATCACTAATTTCTTTAATTTTGTAATTGTGAAGGGGTGTGTGTGTGTATTTATCTCTTCATTTTGGTCATTGAACCTTATCTTTATACCCCTTAGTTTGGTGTGCCCACTTTTAATATGTAAGGCTCTCTCTCTCTCTCTTCAAAAGTTGGACCCCCATTTTCCCTCATTCGCGCTTCACCTAATAATATTTCGTTTCTTTTGACTCCATACCTTTCAATTCCTCCCGACATTCTTCTTTTCCGTCCTCTATGAATTTCTCCGACTCGTACTTCTCCCTCTCCTCTCCCTCTTCCTCATTCACCCCTTCATTCCCTAAACTCACTGCCACCATGCACCTCTCCCTTATGCGAGCCCAGGAACTAGTGTCTCATCAAGAAACCTTTTTTTCATTTTACCACTCATGCCTATTCTAAGGAGAGAAGAATTCTTCCAAAGTTTCACCATTTTCGGTAGATTTCTGAGTAAACACATTCAAAATTACCAAGATTGGCAGCCCATGGAAATCCAGCGAGGGAAAAGAGAGTGCAATAAAGGCTTCCCATCGGAGAAACGGCAGAGAATTACAGGCGGAAGCTAGAGCCGCCAACCTCTGGGGACCTGTAATCTGTGGCACCAGGAAGTAGAAACCCGGCGATGCCCACTACACCCAACAACGCGAAATGGGTAAAAAAGATTTCACCGAGTCGTTTAAACGAAAGTCAAGTCAACGCAAAAAATCCCAACAGCATTGAAATCCAAGATCCGGCAACCGTCTGCTGCAAAGCGTGTCAGTATCTCCTGCGAGGGCTTCTTGAACGCCGGGGAGACCTGAGAGATACCATATTAGCAATTCTCTAACTCAAAATCTACATGCAAGAACGATGGGTCAACGCACCTTCTCCTCATGTTCCTGCGCCTAAATGGCCCCTTGCTGAAGGCCCAGTCCACCGAGATGATCTGCGTGAGAAGCTCGGACCCGTTTAATGCCTCTATTGCAGCTCGAGCCTCCTCATAGTTCTCATACTCGATCAGCGCGTACCCCTGAAATTATATGGAAATGTTAAAACATAGTTCCATAGAAATGAAACATATATATATATATATATATAAGTTTATGAACCAGTTTTGGAAAATACGCTTATACGCATATATCACATGTTCGTGTTTTTCTTACCTTGACGAATCCAGTGCGGCGGTCGAGATTCAGATGAAGGTTTTTGATCTGGCCATAATCCCGAAATGCGTTGAGAATGTCATCTTCTTGGGCCTCCTCGTGAACGCCTGTTACTAACACAATCCACCCTTCCACAGCTGTACAAACACACGAATGTTGAAAAAGCTTCCCGAAATGCCCAATCATAGACAAACCCACATGGTAAAAAGTAAGAAACGTATAGCAGGAGGGATACCACAAAAACTTCAGACTTTTTATTCATATATGTTTATTTTAAAAATCTGCCTGAACAAGAAAATGAAGGTCACGATTAAGCTCTACTATACATTTTTCGTTTTCAGAGGCACCAATTTTTCCAGGACATTACAGTGGATCGTCAGCTTCAACAGAGGCCTCCTCTCTTTAGGTGGCATAAATACTAACGACAGAAAATGAATGATTGGGTTGATATTGCCGCTTATCATAATAAAACTGTACATCAGGAGGAAAATGAGATGCCTTCACAGAAAAAACAATAGGTTCCACTTAGTCTACAGCAAAAAGCTCATAAAATTGAGTAACGTACAATCCGTCACTACTATTCCGCTACTATCAGTGTTAGGAACCAATCAGAAAACGAATTGATAGACACTAGGGGAAGAGATCCAGACAAAGAGTAGCCTAGCAGAGTCAGGGAGATAAAACCTCCTAAAAGCCACAAACATGTACAATAACTTTTACAGAAATAAAACAGAAAAACGCGACAGAACAACAAAAAAGAAGAAACCCTAAAAAATCCACCGAAAGAGAACAGCAGGGGCGCTCACATCGCTGAGGGCCCTGGGTGCCATCAGAATCAAGGGAATCGAAGTCCTTGGCGGCGATTCGGTTGTTTTTGTCGATTTCGGACTCCTCCCTAAAGCCCCTGCCTTTAGTTTTCCGGGCAACGTTGGAGTCTCCGGCCGAGTAACCTGGTCTACCACCGCTGATAGTCGAGCGCAGCTTCGGAACCGGCTGTGGCGAGACGTTGGCGTCCTCGTCCATGAGATCATCCTCATCGGGCTCGAAATCCACCGCCTCCACGTCCACAGCAGCCATAAATCCTCTTCCTGCTGGGATCCCCGCACTTAGGGTTTTCCGGAAGAGAATGCCTGAACGGTAGAGTATCTTCCCTCAGTGATGCTTCTCAGCCGACATATTCGGGTCGGTCCTGCGCTATCTGGGCCCAAATTCGGCCCAAAGCCAAGATTCCGGCGGTCAGCAGGTGTGACGTGGATTTTAACCTTTATTATATTTAATTGATTTTTATTCTTAATCCATATAATTATCCTGCATATTATCATATTTAATGAATTTCAGGTTATTATTCTGATGCAAATCCCATGAACAGTTCCAAATTTAATGGAAAAGATTAATGGAAAATTTATTTAATTCTTTTGATAGTTTTGGAAACTTGGCGAAGAAATGTAAAAGATTAAAATCTCGATCTGTCATGGATTGTTTGGAGAGGAGAGAAAGTTTAGAGAGAGAGAGGTTAAAGAGATGATTGCATTCTCTCTGTAATCAGACGAACGGCGGCGTTGGCGGCGGAGAACGGACCGTGGAAGCTCTCCTGATAAGAGAGAGACTGCAAATCCACGACCATCTTCAGTAAAATATCGCCCACATCCGGATTCCCCGAAAGCAAGGATTCCTGATACGACCGCGCGGCGACCTTGCTGATCGCCACGTTCGTCTCCTCGGGGCAGAACTCGTCATCCAGCCACTTGTGAAGGGCCGTCCTCAGCCACTCCGACTCCTTCATGGAAAATGAGGATAGCCAATGAGAGGGAAAATTCTAGGGAGAGGAAGAGACAGCGCAGAAGGAGACCTACCTCGATTGCGTTGGGAGCGGAAAGCCAAGTCTCGGGGACTCGGAGCGCCTGAATGGAGTATTCGGAGGATGACGTGTCTTCCGCAGACGCAGACGTAAGAAGTTTTCGACGGCGGAGGAGATTCGATCTGAGAGGCGATGGCGGCTGGCTGAGGAGGAAAGAACGGGAGGAGCGAGAGAGAGAGGAGGGCGGGAAGCAGGTAGATGCCCCGGGTAAGCTTTGGTACTGCGAGGCTCGCCGGGGATAGGGAAAGAGGAGGAGACCACATCCCTGGGAGGACGATAATGACGATGAGGATAAACAGCTGTACAAACTCCCCTCAAGATATAAAAACGATTATCGTTTTTCAATAATACCTTGGGGGGGTTATCTTCTTCATAGAAAAATGGTTTTTGGAGATTAGGGTTCCAAGATTTTTGACCTTCGATCCTACAAAAATCAAAGTTCAAATGAACTTTTCTCTAAATCGCGATCAAGAATGTTGATCAGACATTACCCAATCTTGATCTTGTAATTAAAAAACAAACAAAAAAAAGTTGTAAAGAGATCTTTAAAAATGGTGGCTAACATCTTCCCCCATGCCCTTCATCTTTACATAAATCTAGATCTTCATGGCCGCCATTAAATTCAGTTTGACTGAAATTGATCATGTGATTGATGATCACAATTGAACTTGATATGTGGAATCTTGATCGATCATATAAAGCACTATTCTAAGAATTTAGGCAAAAAGAAAGAATCCAATGAATTAAATTTCAGGCAAACTGAATAACCGCTAATCTTTCCAAATATAGAAGTGTAATAAGTAAAGATTATCTATCTTAAATATCTTATCTTAAATAAAATGAAAATTCACCTCTGTATATTTGGTGCACTAATGAAAGATTGGATAATTGGCAATAAAGTTGGTTGCAAAATCATCGCAAAGGCCATGCAAGCTAATGAACAATACTCTGCCTTCCCACTAGTTCTATAAATAAAATTCTACTTCTTTAACAGCCGAGTAACCAAGTTATCACCAACATAGTTAAAAATTATAGATGAAAACTTTATCAAAATAAGTCTCAATGTGTAAATGACAATCTCGACTACGTATGAACCCTTTCCCGGGATTTTTCCTTCAAATTTTTAAGAATTCAAAGTGCTCGATCGAATGAACCTCTCTTGGTTCATGCATAATCTAGACCAACATCCCAAAAATAAAAGTAAATTCTATATGAGTCACAATCAAAAAATTAAATGTCCAATCATCCTCCAACAATGATTAGCATTATCAAGGGTGAATTCGAAACCCAAAAATATATATCGAGTTGATTAGAATTACCTTTTTACAACCCAAGAGTCCAATAGTTTAAAGCAATTCCAACAGATATTTGTGCAAGATAGCACCAAAATTTTCAAGGACAATTGGACTTCTACTTTTATTTGTCATCTAGAATAGGCAATGTCTTATACCCGAGCTGAACAATAAAAACATAAGGATATACACACTCTTCCCCGAGCTGTTTGTGATGAGATTGAGAAGAAAAGTCTACCCTCAAACACAAGACTAAGGGAAGAAGAAAGAAAACATTTGCTCAAACTAGAATAGAAAAGAAGGCCAACGTTGAACATAGGAATTGTGCAAATTCATAGAGGAATTCAAGTTCAAGAGACAAAGGCTCTGCCTCATATGGTGAGGAGAAGCCATAAACACAATAGAGATAGAGGAGTTACCAGATATGTTATTTGGCCAAATAGATCATATACAATAAGGCTGAATAGGCTCATTCATATTGTGCCTCAAGCTGGAGTGTAGATGTTGAACTTGCCTAAGTTGCAAGAGCAATATCTACAAGCATAATAAGAAGAATTTCTAATGCCAACATTGAAGTTATCCAAGAGCTTCTCTTGTGATGGAGAATTGTGATAATGCCCTCGAAGACCTAATTACATCTATAATGACAATCCACTTAAATGTGCTTGGTATGCTCATGTAAAGTTAGATTTCTTGTGATAAAGCTAGTGGCATGGTTATCATAGTGTAAATGCATAGAGAGCTCACAAGAATGTTCAAATTTCATAGAAGAGACCAAATCCATATTAACTCACATGCTATAGAAAACATATCATAGTACTTTGTGTTAAGGCTAGAATTACAAACCACATTTTGCTTCTTGTATATAAGTTAACCGGGTGCCAAGAAGATTTGTGCAATAATCAGGGAGTATGCTTTATTTTTAAATTGTATAACTTGAGTTAGAATATGCTTTAACTATAAAATGTCTATGTCAATTATATATAAGTTCTCATCATGACACATATTTCAAATGTGCCAACATGCACCCCACACGGCTTGTGCATAACCTCGCTTAGAACCTCCACTATGTAGAGAATACTAAAATGAGTGATAGTCAAGTAGATAAGCTTCCTAATAAATCATTGGTATTGAGTGGCACTCAAGAAGGGCTTGTAGTAGGCATACCAAAAATCAATTTTCTCACTATGATCCATTACATACTTGTCCTCATTGAAGACCATATATCCAACCTTAATACTAAAACTTGATCCTCAAGAAAAAAATAGGGATTTCCCTTATGTCAGATAAGAATGTGTTATTTTATATACTCCATAGCTTTTTCTATCTCAAAGTGATCACTACCAACAATCAACCTATCATTACAATACATGAACACAATGATACTCTCATCTAGAATTTCTTTCCTCAAAATATTGGGGTCCACAAGGCAAGTGATATACTTTACAGAGCTAGAAATGTGTTTTCCCACTACAATAGAGGTAATGTGGAATCTGATGCTTAATATGCTTTCAAAATTTTGATCAACATATTGAATGTAGTGTGTTGAGGATCTTTTCAATAAAGGATTCTAAATTATGTTTCCAACTAAGCTTAAGTATCCTCCAAGAATCTAGGGATGAGATTAGACGAATCCCACAAGAAAAATTGAGAAAAATAACCTTCTTAAATGGGATGATACATGTTCACAGTAGAGGTCCAATACAACTATGACAGATAGAGGAAAGATAAGAATTTCACCAAAGGGACTAACTGATAACATGCATTTATAACCTAAATTCTTACCCTAATTAACTCATATTCATTCTTATTTTATGTGAATATGATGCATGTTATCATACTTTTTAGGAATTTTCTCCATAGGCATGTCATTTCACTAAAGTTGATATTTATGCATAAATTAGAGATAATTTCATGCTTAAGAGATGATTAATCTGTTGTTTATATTAACAGGAGTTAATCTCTATTATTACATGAGTTTTGACTTTAGTAAATGTTTGGAAGGATGATTTTAGGATGAATTTATGATTTAAAATGTTTAATTAGAACTTATTTAATGAAATTTTTAATTCATCCTTATTCCCTTTTTGAAAACATATTTTTAAATGGCATAATATTAAAAAAAGGAAAGAATTTATGATCCAATGGAGAAAAATTTCAATTAAAAAGGAGTTGTATATTTTAAATTATGAATTTACGAAGTTTTATCCGATTTTTTTCCTATTTTTTTATTTGATTTTTTTAATTGAATTTTTTTAAGTCTTTTTACGTGAAAATCGCGAAAAAGGGAAAAACTTACCTGCGGGCTGACGTGGCGGCGGAGCCGACGTGGCGGCCAGGGCCGGGCGACGGGCTGGCGTGGCGCGCGGGTCCACCGCGCCGCTACGACGTGGCGCCGAGGCCACGTGGCGGGCGCGTGTGGCCCGCGCGGGCGCAGAGTGGCGCGACGCGTGGCAGGAGGCCACGCGGGACGGTCCACGTGGGCGCCGTGTGGGGCGCCACGTGGCGGCAGGAGGGGGTTCGCATGTGGAGGGCCCACGGGTTAGTGGGCCCCTGGTAAGTTATTTGGGGCGGTAACGCACTAGCGTAAACCGCCCCCTAATTTATAGGGGCGACAATTTTTTATCTTCCGTGTGGGACTATGTTCCCACACGGTTTGTCTATTTTTGCGGGGACGCGTGGCGGTCCTAGGAGCGTTAGATTTCGGCTCAACGGCGGTGATCGCGTGGACTCGAGTCCACGCGATCATAGATCAAGACACGTGCTAAAAAGGGCGCTTAAGTGGCGTCGATCGAAAGGCTCACAGGTTGCCACGTGGCGACAGGAGAGGGCTTATCTTCATCAACCTTCAGACCGCGCGATCGCGATCCAACGGCCACGAGAAATTGGAGTTTTTGCTCTGTTTTTGGAAGACATCCGGAGCGTCAGATTCTAATCTGACGGCACAGAAGCCTCCTGGAAGAACGTCGCGATCGCGGTGCGATCGAACCGCGATCGCACCACGATCACATCGCGATCGAGCCGCGATTACGCTCCTTCAGCGGCGGAATCGCATCTAGATCACTGGACGATCGACCACGACGATGATTAGGGCCCGATCGCGGCGCGATCGTGGCCCGTTCGCCCCGACGATCAGGCCTCTTTTCGAAGCAAAAATTGGAGCTCTTAACCTCCGAATTTGAAGCCTCAACGACACTCCGTGCAAACCGCGTCCACGACGCCTCGATTCCGCGCCCACGACCCGCTCCATCACCCACGATTTCAAGCCTAATTCCCTCTTTAAAAGCATGTATTTCCTTCTTTTGTTCTTCAACTTTTGATTGATTCGTGAAGGAATTAAGCGAATTTCGAGGAAAATCTTAAGTTCATCGTGATTCCCCCGCGTTTAGACTCGATTCCGAAGGGATTGGAGCGGGATTGATCGCGAATTCCTCCTTGATTTCATCGAATTTTCCCCTTGAATTCCGAAAGTCCGTGAGAAAGGATCCGAGCAAATTCACTCCAATTCGCGCAAATTGGAGCTTAATTCTCGTGGCAATCGGGTTAGTAGTGAGATTCGATCGATTATCAAGAGGTAATTTGAGTTTTTATTAGATTTAGAAGTTTAATTTTGCAAATTAGTTCATAGTGTTCTTCATTTTCCCCAAATTTTGATCCGAAAAGTCGCTGATTTTGAAAATAGGATATCTCTCTGATTATAATTCCAAATCACTTGATTTTGGTTTCATTGGATTCCTCTTTTCATCAGCTTTCCGTGGATAGCAATTTCATCAAATTCTGAGTTCATTTGCCCCTTCAATTTAACGTTTGACCACGGACTGTTCATCTTTCATCAGAAGTCAAACGTTGACTTTCGGGGTCAATTACTTTTAATTGGCAAATCAGAATTTGATAATTTCGGTCTTGTTGGATTCCTCTGGTTCTTAGCTTTCTATTGACATATAAATTTCAAGATTTGGATTTCATTTGGTCATTCAATTTGAAGATTTCCTCTGAGGTGTTCATTTCGGGGATTTTCTGATCATTGATTTTCAATAATTCATAATAAATCCATTTCTTATCCAAAAATTACAAAACTTATATCAATAAATTCCATTTTCTCTCTAGTTTCCAAATATCTAATTTTCGTAATCTTCTGACTCTGTTTGATTCTCTGATTTTGCAGAACACCTACTGCTGGTCAAAGTCAACGCTTTGACTTTGACTTTTGACTTTTCTCTGTCAAATCCGAGATTTCAATTCTTAAAAATTCTTATTTACCTTATTTATATCATTTCCCTATCTTAAATCTTATTTTCTCTTATCTAAAACTCCTTTTAAACCTAAGTTTGACCAAGTCAACTCTGCGATTAAAGTCAACCCTGCTCTCTGTGGATCGACCCGATACTTACCCAGTACTTGATTATTCTATCTTTTCTTTGTGAGTTCGGTTTTATAAATTTTTTTTGACCATCGTATTTGTGTTTTAACGACGCACAAAAATGACCCGTCACTAACCAACAAGAAGAGCCACATTGGTGTCACCTCCTCACAAAGCTTATTTGAAAAATGCTATGTTGCCCCCCCCCTTCTCTTTTCTCTAACTATCCAAGTAGCTTGACCCTTCCTTCACAAGGGTTTCACTCCCTTAGGATGAGGTGAGCTCAAAGCTTGAGTTGCTTCCTTTTGGTTGCTCAAAGCTTGAGGTGAGCTCCTCCTTTTATAGAGCTCCTTAGAAGCTTCTAGATACTCTCTCTTTATAAGATGTCCGTAAATTTTTAGAACATATAGAAAGATCCACAAGCTTTTAGAAGTATCCACAAGCTTCTTGTGTAATCTAAAAGACTTTACAAGCTTCTAGAAGATTCTAGATCTTAAAAATCCAAGCGATCGTTGACAAGACGAATCCGTATGGTCATTGAAAACACATGGAGACGTGTCAAAACATATTCCAAACTCAAAAATTTAAGATTATAATCATGGATTAAAGAGTATAATGGTGAATAAGGGTCGAATCTATTGAGAATAAAGGTATTTTTGAGGTATTTCTTCAAATTTGATCAAATCAGATAAATAATTGAGGTGAGAAATTATGGATTTTAGTAATTTTAGAAAGATAACTTTGAGACAAATCCATGAAATAAAAAATATATCAATTTGGATCAAGATTCACGGAGAAATCAAGAAGCAAAAATTCGATAGAAAATTGATCATAATGAGAGAGAAATTCGATAAATTTATCTAAAATTAACCTAATCTATGATTCTAAATTAAAAGATAATGATACAAGATGAAATATTAGAAAGGAAACACATAATCTAACCCGAAGTCGCACTCGATGTCATCCAATTGATTGTCGGATCAAGGGCTTTTCATTTTGCGATTTTAAAGGCAAAATTCGGCATTCAAGATGTGATTTCTCCCTATTCTTTCAATGAAATCTTGATTTCAATCACTCCCTGGACGCGGAAATAGATCTAAAAGAGGAAGAAATCAAGATATTTAAGGATTGAGATGTCTAAATAGTTCGATAGCTCGAAACATCCAAGAATATACTTCCCGTCGAAGAGATAGAATTTATAATGTTTTGAAATTGGGCGTGACTGCCAGATCTTCTCCTTGATGAGATCAATAGTCGTGATGGAATCCGAAGATGTGAATTTTTATGGTTAAGTCACGATCGTCGGATCTTCAACTGAGCGTCAGGATCACATGACGAGAGAGAGTTGCGAGATCTCGTCCATTCGATTGTGAATAGACGTTTCACGTTCTCAATTGGCTTTTCAAATCTTGGTTGTTATAACTCCTCAAATGAACGACCAAGATTAATCCATTTAATAAAATAAATCGTCGTCCACTCATATGCTATCATGTATCCCCCTCACTTAAGCGAAAAATGAGGGGCTGAGATTAAATCACATTAATTCACGTTGATTGAACGATTCTGAATGCGCCAGGTCACTTGCAAAGATAGAAAAACAAAAAGATAGTCCCACCTAGGAAAAATAAGAAGAAATATCCCAAATAAAAGTATACGCGATATTTAACGGTTAGCGTATACCCTTTACTTGTTGCTTAACCACTTAATCAAGCGCTAATCACGTGTGCATACGTTGTCACGTGTAGACACGTAAGCATGATGCCACGTCAGTGCGATAAATAAAAATATTTTTATTATTTTAAATATTAATAAATTCAAACTAAAACCAAAAATTTACAAAAATTCTAAAAAATCCCTAAAAATTAGAAAATTCATAACTTTTAAAATACAACTCCAAATTAATCTAAACTTATTTTATTGGATCAGAAATTAAATAATCTATCATTTGAAAAAGTCAAATTTAATAAATAACAAGAGAATAAATTTCTTATTTAAAAAATACACTCATTTCTCTTAGAAAATAAAATTTAGAAAAATAAATGCGTATACAAGTATTTTCTCTTATTATTTAACATTAAAACATAATTATAATCTCAAATATATAAGAGAATAATCTACTCTAAAATATATTATTCAATTATGCATAACTATCCCTAAAATAATGTATTTTTCATATTATAACTTAAAATTGCATGAAATCTATACATGCACTCAAAGTATGATGCCATGCATAAGAATGGAATGTTTTATGCCTTAATTTTTATTAATAATCATATAATTGCATTTTTAAATTGTATGTTATCAATGCCAATAAATTTTTAGATCATCTAGAAACATTCCCAAGCTTTTAGAAATATCCACAAGCTTCTAGTGTAATCTAGAAGACTTTATAAGCTTCTAGAAGATTCTAGAATATTTTAAAAAATTCTAGAATATGTTTAATAGAGAGTTGACAAAGCCAAACATTGATAAAATTCTATTTATGCATAAAATTACATGATTATTAATGCAATTAAAGGCATTAATCATTCTAAATATATGCATGTTATCATATTTTAAGTATATTTCTATCATTTTATATTAATTCATGTTATGATATAAAAATACACCAATTTATGGATTATTATACATAATTAAACATTATAATCTTTAATCCTAATTATAATTGAGATCATAATCATGTTTTGAAAATGAAAATATAAGAGAAAAGATCTTTATTAACATTTATGTATTTTTATAAAGTTATTTTATAAGATACATAAATGTATTAAATTAATTAAAATTCATTCTCTTATTATTCTAATAATTTGACTTTTTATAATGATAGATTATTCAATTTTTGATCCAACAAAATAAATTTGACTTAATTTGGAGTTGTATTTTGAAAGTTATGATTTTTACAATTTTAAGGAATTTTTCTGGAATTTTTTTGAATTTATTTAGATTTATTTTCGATTTTTATTTAATTAAAACAATTAAAAAATTAGAAAAAATGGGTGCATTTATCGCGCGAGCCCACGTGGACGTGACGTGGCATGCAAGGCCACGTGGCTCTGCCACGTGGACGCGCGCGAGTGCCTACGTGGCACCGGTGATGTCATATTTATATTTACTAGTATTATATATGGTTATAGTACATATAAGCATCCGATAGTTCGGATTTAAGCTAATGTACATATATGACTCACCTTATAAACGCGATGAATCCCTATAGTTTCCTCCGTGTGGGACTATTTCCCTTGTTTTCGTTGATTGCAGGACGCGTGGTGTGCTATGGAGCGTCGGATGGAATTTTTTATGAATCGTGTGCGTCGATGCGATGGATGCGAGGTCCACCTGATCAAGGATCGCGCACGTGCTCAATTCTTCACTTAAATGAGCCCATCTCAGCCGTTAATCTGGCGAGTTATAACGGCTGAGATCGCTCTTGATCGGTGAATCTCTCGAAACATCACGAGCGTTGGATCAAAATCCAACAGACGATCAAAATCAAAGCACCTCCTTCTTCATGCGATGAGATCGCATCTTGACCCTCCGTCCACGATCCAACGGTCATCGAAGAGAGACGCCGATTCACGAAACGAGGTCTAATTGCGACCTGATAAGCGTAAAAACGCGGTCGTCGAATGCGCGATTTTACGTATCAAACAAAATTTATACTCAACTCTTCGAAACTGATTTTTAAATTAGAACAGTGGCAAGTCGAGGTCGAATCCACAGAGAGGAAGGTTAAAAGATTGAAATCAAAAACTATTTTTTTTTTGGTATTTTTAGATTTAGAAAGCGGAAATGGATGGTGAAAGGAAGAAAATGAGCACGGAGATGAAATGAATCGAACAAGATCTTCCAAACTCCTTGCGAAGATTGAAAACCTTTGATCGATGGTGGAAATGTCGTTTTTAGGGTTTATAAATGTGGAAATGTGGATGAACAGAAGATGAAAATAGAAGAAATGGATAGAAAATGATCCTAATCTAAAGATTTGTGATGAACATACGATCTAGTGATGCTCCCTAATCAAAACATACCTTCGAGAGCCGTATATTTCGCCCGGACTCGGCGTCTTGCATCCAACATGAAGAATGAACAGAAGAGGGAAGAAACTCACTAAGAATGAAGTTCAACACATGAACAATGATCCATCGCTGCTTTCTTTCCTTCTGGCTAGCCAATTCTAGAAGCAAACAACAAAACATTGATAACCCTAATTTTTTTGTCTCTGAGCCTAAATCGATCCCAGCAGATTTGTGGAGCTTGAAATGACGATCATGCCCACGAAATTTCAGCTCCTAACTCCATCAGGATCGTCAGATATCGCGATTTTAACTTGGAGTATTTTTGGGCCGTTGATCTGCCCTTCTCTCTCCTCAGATCGCGCCGGTCAACTTGCTCCCGTTGGTCAACCTATCTAAACTCCAAGAATTTACATTAAATGCCCCTCTCTCTCTGATCTCTCTTCTCTCTCCTTTCTCGTCTCTCTTCTCTCTCTTTTCTAAAAAAAAGGAAATAGGGAGATAGCAAGGAGAGGAAGAGGCAAGGAGAGATCGCGGAGAGGAAGAGAGCGAGAGAGGAAGAGAGCAGGAGAGGGAGAGGTTACCCTCCCCGTCACGAGAAGGAGAGAGAGAGATTCTGGAAAGAGGGGGAGAGAAGAAGAAAGAGAGAAGAGAGAGCCGAGAGAGAGAAGAAGAGCTCCTCTTGCAACGGAAATAATTTCCGTCGCGAGAAGGAAGAGAAGGAAGAGAATGAGGGGAAAGAGAAAGAGAAGAAAGAGTTCTCCTCGCGACGGAAATGTTTCCGTCGCGAGAGAGAAGAGAAGAGATCGCGGAAGAGTTAGAGAGGGGGAGAGAAGAGGAAGAGAAGAGAGGAAGAGAGAAAGAAAGAGAGAGACGAAGACGAATTCCTCTCGCCTCTCCTCGCGACGGAAATTCCGTTGCGAGAGAGAGAGAGAGCGAGGGAGAAGCATTGAGAAGAGGAAGAAGAGGAAGAAGAGAAAGAAGAGAAAGAAGAGGAACAAGAGAAAGAGAGAGAGAGAGAGAGAGAGAGAGAGAGATAGATAAATTTCATTTTATAATTAAAGAAAATTATATTCTTGATAAATCAAAATCATTAAATGCTCATAAAATGCTACTAAATTATGAAAAATCAAGAATATCTTTTAAAACATAGAAATTATCAATTTAATCATTTTAAATCATGATAACATGCATTTATGATTATATTTCAAAGAATAAATGCATAAAATGCATGATATTAATGCATGAAATTGCATGTTATCACGACCGTTAATCGTGATGAGTCTCTTAATCGGACAGTCACGCCTCTATTTCGTTCTTTAAAAGACAATTCTTCGTGACGAAAGAATTGCCCGTGGATTTTCGTGAAATTCGACTTGTGTAGACCATCATTTCATGTGCCGTTTGATTCCCTGTGTTCTTGATGCATTTCTGCATCTATTGAATGCTTGAAATCAAATTTTGATTGAAAGAGAAAGAAGAATTCACATCTTGAACTTCAATTTCATCTTCGGAAACTAGGAATGAAAAGCCATGCATCCGGCGATTAATTGGATCATTTTGAAGACTAATTTGGCTTAGATTGCTATTTTCATCTTAATCCTTCATCATTTAGTGTTAATTTTACATTTTGAATCGTAGATTAAGTTTAATTTCATTTTAATTATGGTTTTTAATTATTTTCGCGATACGAATTTTCTCCTAACTTCAAACTTCGATTACTCAGCAAATTCTCATCCAAATCACCTGATTTTTGATTCCGTGGATTCGCAATTGAGTTATCTTTCTTAATATACTAAAACGCCCAATTTCTAATCTCAATTCGTCGTCCCATTTGACCAAATTTCAAAGATATATCTCAAATTTCCCAAATTCTCTGTGGATTCGACCCTTAATTACCATTATACTAATTAATTAAATTGATTAATCATAAATTGGTAAGTTTAGAACTTTGTTTTGACACTCAATCATGTGTATTCAACGACCATATGATTTAGTCTCGTGTAATCTTCTAGAAATATCCACAAGCTTCTAGTGTAATCTAGAAGACTTTATAAGCTTCTAGAAGATTCTAGAATATTCTAAAAAATTCTAGAATATGTTTAATAGAGAGTTGACAAAGCCAACCATCACAGTAGCGAACTACATTGAATTGAAAATTGAAAACATTGAGACACCAATAATTGGTGATTCTATCATCTAGAATAGAATACTTATAGGTTTCACTTGGAGTTCTCAAGGTTGTTCAAGCATCCAACCTCTAGTGATATCTACATGATCATTTAACGATTGAATCTACGATTTAATGCTCTTCATCAAGAGAGAAAGAGAAGAAAAGAGAGTTTTCAAAAGGCTTGCATAGGCACCTTGAGCTATGGTCATTCTCCAACTATTTGTGGACATTGATTGTGAGAACTTTTCAAAAAACTTTCATAACTATATCTATATCCACTAACGTCTATTGATCTTTCGTGTGTGACCCTTTAAGTCTATATAATTTGTTAGTTGATAACCCTATAGAGTTAATAACACATTATTTAACCCAATCAATAGGTTGAGTTGCTCACCAATTGGGTTCCAAGCTACACCACATGCCCTAGGAGATATATGAAACCTTCTTCTCATTGATTACCTTGTATGTATAATACTTCATCTATGCAAGAGTTGTGAATGACTTAAGGTATAGTCAACTTTTAAACCCTAATCGATCACTCAAGTTAGTACTACTGCATGGAGGAAATAAGTGAGAACGTCTTCTTGAATATTTTTACTATCTTGGCCAAGGATTTCATCTCATCTCATTCCTTAAAACAATCTCCTCAAATACAAGGGATGGGCGATCCCATCTTGACCGCACAATTACCTTCGAGTACTTCATGTCATCCAATATATGATTTTTTGGAGACCTCATTACTTATGATCTCATCGTAATTAACTTAGTCACTACATGTGCTCTTGGACTTCACTACAAACATAAAACATAAATGATAATAAATAAATTTTATTTCATTGAATAGAAATGAGATACATAAAAGTGTGATCTTGCTTATAAGCCACATAATATCTATCGAGTAAGACCATCATGAATGGAAATAGAACCATTTCAACTCACTCATCTTCCTCTGCCCTCATCTTTCTTTTGAACACATAACCTCATTACTTTAGCTCCTTGTGGATTCGACCCTTGCTAAAAATATAGTAAGTAAGGAACTATATTTTATTACATGAAATCGATGCACAACAACAACGAAAACACACACACGATGGAGATCATCAATAACACTAAAGAGGGAACTGCCAAATACACCAAATATGCCTAGCATGTAGAATGGATGCATAAGGATGTTGTGTTCTACATGGAATATAATTATGAATGTCTCCTAGGTGATGGAACGAATCGATGTAGTCATTAATTGCACACCAATTTGTGTCAAAAATAAAGCCAAACTCACCAATTTTATGATTTAATCACGAATTGAATGGTATAGTCGTGAATAAGGGTCGAATCCTCGGAGAAATAAGGGATTTTTGAGATATCTTATGAAATTCAATCAAATCGGACAACGAATTGAGGTGAGAAATTATGAAAAATGGTATATTTGGAAAGATAACTCAAAGAAAAATCCACGAAATCAAAAATCACTCGATTTGGATCAGTATTCGCGGAGAAATCGATGAGCGAATGAGAGGAAAATTTCCTAACGCGAGTTTAAGAGAAATATGAAATTAAAGACTAAATTAATTAAATTAAGGATCCTCAATTATAAATTTATGATACATGACCAAAGATTAGGAGGAAAACCCGTAATCTAACCCGATATAGCGATCGAAATGATCCAATTAATCGCCAGATTCAAGGCTTTTCATTCCGCGATTTCGAAAACAATCTTCAGTGTTCAAGAGGCGAATTCTTCCTAATCGATCGATGAAATCTCACTTTCAACCACTCCGTGAACGTGGAAATGAGTCTAGAAGTGATTGAAAGCAAGAGATTCAAGGATGGAAGTGTTTAGATAGTTCAATTGATCGAAATCATCCAAGAATACATGAAAATGTCGAAGAATATCTCAATTTATAGTGAATTTGGGCGTAACCATCCAATCGGGCATTTAATCTTCGATCAACAGCTCTGATGAAACGCACGGATGCGAATCGTTACGATTAAGTCGTGGCCATTGGATCGAAGATGGACCGCCAAGATGAAGCCATGTCGAGTGCTTTAGAAATAACGCTTGAAACGACATCCGTCTGATCTTGATCTGACGGTCCGGATGCCCTTTTGTCGGTTTTAATCTCAGCCATTATAACTCGCTCGATGAACGCTAAGATTATATCGTATTTAAAACAATTCACCAACGAGTAATGATGCGCCATGTACCCCTTCACTTAAGTGACGATCGATGATCGACAATCGTGATTTAATCGCGAGATTGGACGCTCCATGTGCTGCCACGTTGTCGATCGTGATTGATCGTCGAGCGTGATTGATCAGACGCTCCAAATAGCGCCACATCGCCTGTGCGCAAATAATAAATCAAAAAATCAATTTTTCTATTTCCGGAAAAATCTTTAAAATTTCAGAAAAATTTAGAAAAATTCAGGAAAAATCCCTAAATATTAGAAAATTCATAACTTTCAAAATACAACTCCAAATTAATCCAAATTTCTTTCATTGGATCAGAAATTTAATTATTTGTCATTATAAAAAGTCAAATTATTTAAATAAAAAGAGAATTAATTTTCATTTAAAAAATATACTCACTTCTCTACTTGAAAAACAAAACTTAGAAAAATAAGTGAGTGTATATAAATATTTTCTCCTATTATTGAACATTAAAACCTAATGATAATCTCAAATTTATATGAAAATAATATAATCTAAAATATATTCTTAAAAATTCATAATTATCCCTAAAATAGTGCATTTTGAGATTATCACTTAAAATTGTATGAAATGATAGAAATGCACTCAAAATATGATAACATGCATAAAAATGGAATATTTTATGCCTTAATTTGCATTAATAATCATATTTTTGCATGTTAAGATTGCATGTTATCACTAGGGCATGTGGTGTAGCTTGCGCCCAATGGCTAAATCAATCCTTAATTAATAAATCTATATGTTGATGTACATAATTAATAAGGTTGACCAATAAGATGTTATTAGGTCTATAGAGTTATTAATATGTGAGATATATGGACCTAGAGGATCCCATACATAAGGTATATGGATGTTAGCAGATATAGAGATAATTATAAGGGTTTTTGTGAAAATTTTATATACCTAATATCAATATATATGAGGGAAATGGCTAAAAGTCAAGATGCCCATGCAAGTATCGTGAGAATTCTCACTTTTCTTCTCTCTCTTAGTGAAGAGCATTGAAGAGGATATTCAATGGTCCGGCGATTGTAGATACCGCTAAAGGCTGGACACATGAAAAAGCTTTAAGAACTCCTTTAAGTGCCTGCAAGTATAGATTCTTGTATCTACTAAATGATAGCATCATCAGTTCTTGCTGCCTCGATGTTTTGAATGTTTGATTTAGTATATTCTAGTATGTTTGATGTTTTGATCAAAGTTTTGGAAATCTTATTAACCTCAAATCCCACTAGAAATAAGTGAAGAATGTTCAAGGAAAAAGCTCTCTAGAGGATGGATCAATCGACATTTCTCTCATAATATTTTTTGGGAGGAGACAAAGTGTATTGTAAGGGAAATTGGGCATTTCTATCAAATTGAGGGTCTTGATTGTGATGGTCTAGATCATGCCATATGGTATCTTAACTTTTGATCAATTATGTTTAAGTTGTCATCATTGGATCGCGATATGATGCTTTAATGAATCACATCGATCAATAACATTTCCTTAAGTTCCATCGATCGATGTTTAAGTTTCTTCTAAACTTTAGCGACTTGCGCCATGTACTTGCCCTTGAAGTGATGATGGACTGTTATTACTAAATCACATCAATCCATCCAATCCAATCTCTTCTATGTTGCCACATCATCTAAAATATTTTAAAGAGAACAAGAAAATTTAAGCTTGGAAATTTTGAGTTTATGCTCGTCACACAAGTTTGATGAGTGCGCCATATTTGCAATGGCATGGTCATGATGCCACATCAACATGCACGTCTTCATGCACTTATAAATATTTGAAAATTTGACTTTCAGCTTTTAAAAATTCTGGAAAAATAATCCCAAAGATCCTTTTAATTTCAAATTTTTGTATCTTTCAAAACACATTTCCTTTTGTATTCAAATTTTCTTCGTTAGATCTTATAATTAATTGCCTGTCATTATAATATATTTAATTTAATAAATACAATTAGATTAAAATATTTATCCATAAATATCTTATTTCACTAATATAAGTTAAGCTAGATTAAATGCAATTTTGATTTAAGATGGTATATTAATTATTCTCTTTATTGTTCATAATTGGATTTATATGGATTTTAAAAACTTAAAATCTCAGTAGATTAAAGCTAATATCAAAGATATTTTGTATTTGAAAAATTCAAACTAGTGAATTTACACAAATTAGTCTTTTATAATACATTTTGAGTTGTTAAATAGTAAATAACACATGAAAAATACACTTCGAACATGATAACATGTATCATAAAATGTGAGATAATTATGTTATTATACACTTACAGTCTTAAAATAATTATGTTATCATACATGTAAATTTCATGTTATTAGCGCATTGATCAAGAGAAACTCCTATGAATTTTTATTTCAATAATTGTACAAAAAATGAGTGTGCACCACAAGTGTAACAAATGAGCTCTAATTAAACACCATTATAGTCATTGGAATCGCCTCAAAGAAAGGAAGATAATGATTATCATAGAAAGCGGGAAAATATGGTTAAAAGTAGCCCTAGGAAAACCATAATGCTCTGATATCATGTGAAAACTCAAGGAAAGAAGGGAGTTGAATAAGTATAGAAGGGACCTTTACCCTTGAAATAGTGGGTTAGAAATTTAGATTGGGAGAGAAATGACAAGAAGACCATTAGACCTAAATAGATTTGCTCATAACAGGAACAACAACAACTAACAATAACAATATCATTATCATTATCATTATCATTATCATTATCATCATTATTATTATTATTATTATTATATTAGCCTTATCAATCCATGCCCTCATATCAATAATCCCTAGATTTCACAAAGAGTCCACAATAGTTGATGCAGTCTCACTTTTAGCTCTCTCTCTCTCTCATAATTGACATCTCTTTGTTTGGATTTCATGGTTGTGTGCATGTGTATATGAAATATCAGTCTACTATTCTATTTGTTATTATGAAGATCATATTGTGGATGAATCTAAGTTTGAATATGCTTCAAGATGTCTAGAATAAAATTTTCTAAAAGAATAGCATAATTACGTGAATTTCTCTGGGTTTTTTAGTTGTTTCTCATTAATTTCATGTCTTAAAATTCATGGTGATTACTTTTCTAACACATTGGACATAAATATAACCAGGGTTTGATATTGTGTACCTGACGAGACGAGTGATAACATGCAATCTTAACATGATAAAACATGATTATTAATGCAATTTAAGGCATAAAACATTACATTTATGTGCATGTTATCATACTTTGAGTGCATTTTTATCATTCTATGCATATTTATGTCATAATCTCAAAATACACTAAATTAGGGTTAATTATGATGAATTAAGGATAAATAATTTTATAACACATCTTTACTTGAGATTATGAATGGTTTTTAAAAGTTAAATAATAAGAGAAATCATTTTTTTATGAACATTCATTTAATTTTCTAAAGTTAAAAATCTTTTTAAAAAAATGAATGTATTTTTGAAATATAAATTAAATCTCTTGTTATTTAAATATTTTGAATTTTTAGAATGATAGATAATTAAATTTCAGATCCAATGAAAGAAATTTGGATTAATTTGGAGTTGTATTTTAAAAGATATGATTTTTACAATTTTTAGGGATTTTTCTGGATTTTTCTTGATTTTTCCGATTTAATTTTGATTTAAAATAGATTAAAATAAATATAATATATATATAAAAAAATTCAAAAAGTGCGCGGGGCCCGCGCGGGTGCGACGTGGCACGCAAGGCCACGTGGCAGAGCCACGCGGACCCGCGCAGCGCGCCACGTGGCGTGTTTATATATATTATATATATTCATACATATATTATAAATGGGTCTTTGTCCTCCCCTATATGGGGAGGGTCATACCTTTATAGATCGTCGGGTATTATAAACCCGACGATCGCGTTTTTATTTCTCCGTGTGGGACTAATCTCCACACGCTTCTTACCTTTCAGGTGACGTGGCGCGAGGAGGAGCGTCGGATCCAGTCGACGCGTCGATCGCACGCGTCGATCGCGTGAGCCTGGTCCATGATCAAAGATCAAGACCACGTGCTTTAAATACTCGGATTATAACGGTCATGATCTACGCGACGTGGCGGCATCACGCGCGCCGATCAGGTGAACATGCGGACCACGGATCAAGATCAACACACGTGCGCAAATTTAAAGAATTATAACGGCTGTGATTTGATCTGGCGGGGAGAATCGAGACCGCTGGATCGCGATCCGACGGCGATTAATCAAGGCGTTTTATAACGGTCTTCCACGCGATCATCCAGGCCGCCCGTTTTCAATCCAACGGTTGGGACTTAACTGAAACGGTCCATCGTGGACCGTTTCATCGTAACCGTCCGATCGTTTCGATCGGACGGTTACGCCCAAATTTACTATAAATATAGTTGTTCTTCGTCGTTCTATGTATTCGAGTGAGAATTCAATGAAATTGACTGTCTAAACACCTCTCTCACTCGTTTCTCTCGAGTTCTTCCTCCTCCTCTCTCAATTCCGCATCCATGGAGGGGTAGAAGTCGAGATTTGGTGGAAAATCGAGGGAGAAATCGACGCTTGAAGCTCGGCGTGACGATCTTGACGTTTTCGGTGATTAATCGGCTTAATCACCTCGTTTTGATCGCTAAACGGGTTTAGTGGAAGCAGTTTTACCTCAATTATCCTCCTATTATCTTTAATTTTCGTTTAGATTAGGTTTTAGATTTCAATTTCATAAAATTTAGCTTAAATCACGATTTTTAACGTCCGAAAATTTCTCTCCACTTCAATTTGCGATTTCTCCGCGAAATCAAGTCCAAATTCAATGATTCTTGATTCCGTGGATTCGTTTTGAAGTTATCTTTCTAAAAACACCATTTTCCCTAATTTCTCACCTCAATTCATCGTCCAATTTGACCAAATTCTAAAAGATATCTCGAAAATACCTAAATTCCCTGTGGATTCGACCCGTATTTACCATTATACCCCTCAATTCTCTCTTAATTCCCCAAATTGGTAAGTTCGGTATTATTTTTGACACGAGACCGTGTGAAATCGACGACCTCGCGGTCTCGTCTCATCAACGAGACCGCGAGTTCGTCGATTTCACACGGTCTCGCGTCAAAAATAAAACCGAACTTACCAATTTGGGGAATTAAGAGAGAATTGAGGGGTATAATGGTAAAATACGAGTCAAATCCACAGGGAATTTAGGTATTTTCGAGATATCTTTTGGAATTTGGTCAAATTGGACGATGAATTGAGGTGAGAAATTAGGGAAAATGGTGTTTTTAGAAAGATAACTTCAAAACGAATCAACGGAATCAAGAATCATCGAATTTGGACTTGATTTCGCGGAGAAATCGAAATTTGAAGTGGAGAGAAATTTTCGGACGTTAAAATCGTGATTTTAAGCTAAATTTTATGAAATTGAAATCTAAAACCTAATTTAAACGAAAATTAAAGATAATAGGAGGATAATTAAGGTAAAACCGCTTCCACTAAACCCGTTTAGCGATCGAAATGTCACGATTAAACTGATTAATCGCGAAGAACACCAAGATCGTCACGCCGAGCTTCAAGCGTCGATTTCTCCCTCAATTTTCCACCAAATCTCGACTTCTACCCCTCCGTGGATGCGGAATTGAAAGAGGAGGAGGAAGAACTCGAGAGAAACGAGAGGATCGGTGTCTATACAAGTCAATTTGATTGAAATCCAACTCGAATGCATACAATCGTGAAGAACAGGTCATTTTATAGGGCAAATTTTCGTAACCGTCCGATCGTTTCGATCGACGGTTACGATGAAACGGTCCATCGTGGACCGTTTCGATTAAGTCGTGACCGTCGGATCGTGATGGACGGCCACGATTTAATCCATCGGTAAGCGTTATAAGACGCCTCAAATATCGCCCCTTAGATCGCGATCCAACGGCTGAGATGCGATCCGCGCCGAAGCATCTCAGCCGTTATAACTCTTTTATAAACGCACGTGCTTGATGATCTTCCCGTGATCCGGCGTCCACGCGATCGACACATCTCGTTTGATCGCTCGTTCGATCCAGCGGTCCTCATCGCGCCACGTCGCTGAAATCTAGCCGTTATAACTCGCCCAATCAAGCACGTGTTTGATCAAGTCCGGTGGTCCACGCGTCCATTTGATCGGCGTCCTCCGATCGCGATCTATCGCTCCTCGTCGTGCCACGTCACCTGTACTCAGGTAAGATTAGTCCCACACGGAAGATGTTTAGGAAACCGTCGGGTTTATAAGACCCGACGGTTTCTAAGGGTATGACCCTTCCCGTATAGGGAAGGCTGAAAACCTATTTTACCTATATGTAATAAAAATATATAATATATATAAAACCGCGCCACGTAGGCGCGCTGCGCGGTCCGCGTGGCTCGCCACGTGGCCTTGCGTGCCACGCCGCACCCAGCGTGGGCCCCGCGCTTTTTTACATTTTTTATATTTATTTTTTTAACGTTTTTAAATAGAAATTAAATCAGAAAAAAATAAGGAAAAATCTAGAAAGAATCCCAAAAAAATTGTAAAAAAATCATATCTTTTAAAAATACAACTCCAAATTAATCCAAATTTCTTTCATTTGATCTGAAATTTAATTATCTATCATTCTAAAAATTCAAAAATATTTAAATAACAAGAGATTTAATTTATATTTCAAAAAAATACATCCATTTCTTTAAGATTTTATCTTTAGAAAAAATTAAATGAATGTTTATAAAAAAATGATTTCTCTTATTATTTAACTTAAAAAACCATTTATAATCTCAAGTAAAGATGGGTTATAAAATTTTTAATCTTTAATTCTTCATAATTAACCCTAAATTAATGCATTTTGAGATTATAACATAAAATTGCATAGAATGATAGAAATGCACTCAAAGTATGATAACATGCACATAAATGTAATGTTTTATGCCTTAAATTGCATTAATAATCATGTTTTATCATGTTAAGATTGCATGTTATCAGTACCCGAAGGACTTGTAAGTAATATAGTTTTACTATAGAAAAACATTTAATTTAATCGCTTGCTCGCCTTCTTTATCTTCACTGATGGTAGGTATTATGTAAAACTAATGTCAAGAAGAAATATTTGAGAGGGCGAAGGGAGTGATTTACATCATTTATTTTATTTTATCAATTGGATTTACATCACAAAGTTTATACAAGGCTCAAAATCACAAAAAGTTAAGATCAGAATGAATAAATCCCTTTAGAGTTACCCAAAAAGAGGATGAATAAGGTTCATCTATATAGTCTCTCAGATTTAACATTTAGATAACAATGATTCGATCTTGATCGTCTTGTCTTGATCAATTCTCATAGATCGATTGACCAACTAATGATGATCTTGAACATATTGACGGGGTTCAATCACTTTGATGATCTGATCGATGTAGTGATCAAATCAAAGCCCATCGATCAGCCAAGTTATCTGATCGTTGATCAATCGAAATGTGATCGATCTTATCAACAATCATCTTCCATTAGATCGTTGATCTAATTGTTGATCACCGCTAGAAAATCTTTTAAAAACTTTAAATAATATAAAAAGGATTAAACTCCAAAAATGACAAAAATGCCCCTCACGATAGTTATTTTGAGGGAGTAATAGATGATCTATTTCATCATGGATCAGTTGACTTTGACCACTTCGACAACTTATCGAGATCGGTGATCGGAAGGACTCAGTTCGATCAGCGCGATCACCGACTATAAATACTGAATTGCTGAGAGAAAAATGAGATGAGGCGGTGGCTCGGCCGTGGCGTGATTGGTCTCTTCTCCAGGAGAAGGCAGATGTCCTCTTCTTCCCCAATCCAGCCGCTTGCGGCGAGGAACGCGACATCTGCGTCCGAGTCATCGATTTCGCCGCCTGAAAAGCCTCTTTCCGGTGACTGCTGCGGCAGCGGATGCGTCCGATGCGTCTGGGACGTCTATTACGAGGAACTTGAAGCCTACAACAATTTCCTCGTGCAACGAGAAAAAACTTCAGAGAAAAAGAATGAGATCCCAGCGGATGAACGGCTAAGATCGGATGTGGGCGATATCTGACCAGAAACCCTAACAGTTCGTCCCAAATCCGATCGATCTGTTCCTCTATTAATTCGGAAAACGAATTAAAACGATCTGCAGAAGGAGAGATCCATTTGTTGGACGGGAAGAACTGATGAAAGGAGAAGAATTTTCGTCCGCAGATGACGAAATCAATTGAAGGATCACGGTTGCATTTCTTATTACGCAATATTTTTATGTACAATTAGATTGACTGGTTGATTTGTGTGCAATGCCAGTGACTTAACAAATTCAACGTCAGAAATTAAAAGTGGAAATTAACGAGGGCAGTTTTAAACTGAGCAGGTACTCGCCAGAATCCAAGATTCTGGGCATGCTCTCGGAAGTGAGCTGAAACTGCCGAACATGGCAATCAGGAGGTATGAAACTGAATGAGATGCAGGTAAGAGATTATTGAACTACTTCGACCTACTAATTTCCAGGATAATCATTCATTGTCAAAAATAGATGTTCTCAAGAACAGGCACGAAAAAGTCTTTTTATGATCATGAAGTTGGTGACTAAATACTCTGGTAAGCCTAAACGCAGCATCGGATAACTGTCATGGAAAAAAGAGCACTTTCTCTTCTCTATTCCATTTGATTAAAAACACTTAATTGGCGTGAAAAACTCAAGAAAAAGTCTTGAGAAAAGTCTTCATGCTCTCCGAGTTCTTCAGGATAATGATTTTAATATAAACTAGAAGTAAAAGGTTATACCTAAATCCATTGGCTTCATCTTCATTCTCATTCATTTTTAAGTCAACTCTTGATCTCTCTGAGGTGGTGGGATGGCGACAGGAGTGCTGAGGCTCAAGGATCAAGGCTCGAGGATAAACTTGAGCATCTATGATTCTTGATTAGTCAGCCCATTGGTCTCTCCACAGTTTTGTTAAACTCTGCTCCTTCGTTGAATGTCTTAATCTCTTTCATTTTGCTGAAGTCGATCACTTAAGAGGGATCAAATGATAGGTTATAATCTACAATTATAAATATTACTCCACATAAGTGTCGACCAATGATATTGCATTGAACCAAAATAGATTGACAGGGATGACATTGATAGAAGGGGGAAGAGAGAGAGAGAGAGAGAGATTGGATCAAGCCCATGAGCAGGAGAAGAGAGAGATATAGGACCAAGCCCATGAGCGGGAGGAGAGAGAGAGAGAGAGGACCAAGCCCATGAGTAGGAGGAGGAGAGAGCGAGATAGAGATAGGACCAAGCCCACGAGTAGAAGGAGATAGAGAGAGAGAGAGAGAGAGGACCAAGCCCACGAGTAGAAGGAGATAGAGATAGGACCAAGCCCATTAGTAGAAGGAGATAGAGAGAGATAGAGATAGGACCAAGCCCATGAGCAGGAGGAGGAGAGAGAGAGGACCAAGCCCATGAGTAGGAGGAGAGAGTGAGAGAGATAGAGATAGGACCAAGCCCATGAGTAGAAGGAGATAGAGAGAGATAGAGATAGGACCAAGCCCATGAGTAGAAGGAGATAGAGAGAGATAGAGATAGGACCAAGCCCATGAGTAGAAGGAGATAGAGAGAGATAGAGATAGGACCAAGCCCAATATAGATAGAGATAGAGAGAGATAGAGATAGGACTTGATATTGATTTGACTTTGTCTCCCTTTAATTTCCCAAAATCTATATTATTGAAATATCATTGATTATTTTATCGAGATCTAATGATCTCGATTTTCAATGGTCAATGTGAATCGGATATTAGATTCTTTGAATTCACTTTTTTGAAATTTGAAATTTACTCAAAATTCAGGCCAAAATTTAATTTGAATCTGTTGAAGAATGAAGGATAGCAGCTTTAGCCTAATTTTATTCATTATTATGTTTATGCCCTCCAAATATTATATTTATACCCTATTGCAAGTTACTGTAAGGAATATGGCCGTAAGGTTGTAACGGTCACACTGATTTGTATAAATAGTCCAGTATCATAAATGCAAATTAAGCTTTTTCCTTCTATTATCTCTTCTATATTTTCTACTATGAGAAGCATTGTTCTCATACTATCAAGCAATAGAGAGTGTAAAATTCTACATGGTATCAGAACTGCTCTACTACTAGATCAGGAAGGTGTATTCTGAAAGATTGTGCAAAGTCATTTGTCAATTTGTTTCATCCTTTTTTAAATTCTTCATCCATGACTTAACAAGAGGGAAGGGAGTACAAATACCTAACCCTTGACCTTATGGCACAAGAGGAAAAGCCCAATACTTCCGCTACGGAAGAGGCATCTTTGAAACCATCAAATCTTACCATATCCACCAGTGATTGATGGTTTAGTCAATTGCTTGTGGTAGCTGCAAGAAGTCAGTTTGCAGGTCACAATTTATATTTATGGGCATGACATATCCAACTATCCTAAGACCAAGAGAGTTGGTTGATCATTTGACGGATATTGCCCCTCCAAAAATAGTCTTGCATCATAAGCGATGGAGTGTGGAAGAAGAAGTCCTAAATACTTGGATGCTTGACTCCATGTCAACCAAAATGCCTACTCAGTTTCTTGAATATGCAATAGTAAAGAAATATGGGATGCAATTCATATCTTCCACTCAAAGAAGAACGATCGCTCCACGATAGCTCACCTAGTTACCAAGGCATGGACATTACAACATGGTGATTGGTCACTAATTAGCTATGCAAACGATTTGAGCTCCGTATTTGGTGAATTAGATCATTACCAACGACCAATTTCTAGCTCAAGAGATAGAGAATATTTCCTAGCATATAGGTCTACAAGCTCCTCCAAGGTTTAAGACCTGAATTTGAAGGGATCATAAACCAATTGTCTCACGAAGAAAACCCTCTAACCTTTGATGAAGTAGTTGCCCAATTATTAGGCGAGGAAAGTAGGTATTTGAAAGAAAGGAGGGGAAACTATAACTCTTATGATGAAAATGATGGATATTATGTGGCCTATAAGACAATCACACTTTCATGTATCTTGTTTATGTTCATTGAAATGAAATTCATTCATTGTCATTCTTATGTGATATTTGCAATGAATTCCATGAGCATGTGCAATGACTATGTGAATTATGATGAGATCATAATATACTGATCACTAGTCTTTAAACATATGTTCTAAATATTCTTATTCGTGGGATACTCGAGAAGGACATCGAATTATCCGGAAAGAATAGCACTATTTAATCCAACTCATATGATGAGTATGGCCGATCCTATAGCCATCGGTGTGGAGACACTAAGGATAGATAGTGGGTGCTCTTTGGAGAAAGAGTTCACTGAATTGATCCGTATGAATCCCTGAATGGTATTATACCTAACTGTCAATCAGGTTGATTCATGTCATGATTGGGTATGTGGTCCTTTGACTTGAGACACCAAAACATCTTGTGGATGGATGATCATGTTTTGATTATGACTTACGAATCCCTAGCCACGAGATATCTAAAACGTCATATATTGGATACGACATGAAGTCCACGAAGATGATTGTGTGGTCAAGATGGGATCATCCACCCTTGGTATTTGAGGAGATTGACTCAAAGGAATGAGATGCAATGAAATCCTTGGCCAAGGTAGTAGAAATATCGAAGAAGGAGTTCTCGATGATTTCTATACGCATCAGTACTAACTTGAGTGACCAATTAGGGTTTGACAGTTGACCATACCCTAAGTCATTCATGAGTCTAATGTGGATGAAGGATTATACATACATGGTAATCAATGACGGAAAGGTTCCATAAGTGAGTTCTTACATACTCCATATCTCCTAGAGTACGTGGTGTAGCTTGGCACCCAACGGGCTGGCAACTCAACCTATCGATTGGGTTAAATCGATCCCTGATTAATTAATCTATATGTGGATGT
Organism: Lemna minuta; assembly: GCA_024174645.1. Taxonomy (NCBI): domain Eukaryota; kingdom Viridiplantae; phylum Streptophyta; class Magnoliopsida; order Alismatales; family Araceae; genus Lemna; species Lemna minuta. The sequence continues at coordinate 13,405,111 of CM044104.1, read as the reverse complement.
GGATAATTAATTAAGGTTGACCAATAAGGTGTTATTTGGTCTATAGAGTTATTAACTAGTGAGATATATGGACCTAGAGGGTCACACACATAAGGTTTATAGATGTTGGTGGATATAGACATAATTATGAGGGTTTTTATGAAAAAACTTCATTCCAAATGTCTATAAATAGGGGGAGGACGACCACAACTGAAGGTGCCCATGCAAGCCTTGTGGGAATTCTCTCCTTTCTTCTCTTTCTCTCTTGGTGAAGAGGTTTGAAGAGGAGATCCAACCATCCGGAGACCGTGTGGATACCGCTAGAGGCTAGACACTTGAATAGCTTCAAGAACTCCTTCAAGGAAACCTGTAAGTATGTTTTCTCATACATAATAGATGATAGGATCATCTGTTCTTGGTGACTTGGTATTTTGAATGTCCGATTCAATATTTTTTCGCTGCATTTGATGTTTTGATCAAAATTTTGGAAAGTTTATCTACCTCAGATCCCATTAGAAAAATCTTGGAAACTTAGCAACCATTCAACATGATACAACAATATCTTATCAGAACAAGAAAGGACCTATGAGAAACAAAGAGAACCTTTGGTGTATCTACTGTAAAAGAGGAGGTCATGTCAATGAAACCTAGTAGAAACTCCAAGGCAGAGTCCCTCAGGCCCACATGATAGTACACTCAACCCAAGGTGATATGTCTAGAGGACAACAATGGATACACTAGGGGAACCACATTGGACATAGAATGGCAAAAATCATGCATATGGAGTACAAACTTCTGCTCATAATTCAAATCCTCATATGCATACTCATCCTCAAAATTAGATGCGTAATCATCCTCCTCTAGACGCGAAGAATAAGCAACAAAAAATACAGAACCTTCAACAATAGACGCAACATCTCATGTCCAACTCAACTTCGTCTGGATCAATCATTGGATCAATATCCTTGGCTAATTCAAGTGAGAATTCAATTCTCTCTGCTTTATCATCATTATCGACACCCAATTCATATCAAAATACATGGATCCTAGATTGGGAGCTACTGACCATAGGACTCCCTTAATAGAACAATTTTTGTAATATGAATCATGCATCACAGAACAAAGTGTCCAAATGGTTGATGGCACACTACTAAAGTTTACTCGAATTAGTAATATGCATGTAGAGCCAATAGGATTATTATCAAGAGTTCTATATGTCCCAAAATTATTTGTACGCTTAGTGTCAGTTTAGAGGATAGCTAAACTAAGAAAAATATGAAATTTTATTCGGCAATACTTGTTGGTTCTATGCAATAAGGTCAACGGGTGGAAGATTGGACTTGCTAAAGTTTGACACCACCTTTACCACTTGCCTAAGCCAATTCCAGGGGCTAGAAGACCATCTAATTCCCAAGTAACTACAGTAACTAGCTCAAATGAAGAGGAGAAAGTGATACTACTACATAGAAGATTGGGACATCCCTCTATTCACCTTTTGGAAACTTTGTATCCTCATTAATTTAAAAATATATCCATTGATAAGATCGTATGAGATGCTTGTCAATTAGCTAAGTCAAAGAGGAAAACCTACCCCTTGATGAACCTTAGATGTCACAAACCTTTTCAACTTATCCACTGTGACATCTAGACACAAATGAATTTTGATGGTTTCTAGTATGCATTGACGATCATAGTTTATTCTATTGGCTATACCTACTTAAAAAAATCTGAGGCAACAAGAATTTTAAAGAATCTTTGTCAATTTATCAGGAGACAATTCAAGGTAAATGTCAAAGGATTCAAGACAGATAATGCAAAGGATTTTTGTAACAATGAGTTACAGACTTTTTTTGAGAATGAAGAAATACGACATGAAACCTCTTGTGCTTATACTCCCAAACAAAATGGATTGGCAGAAAGGAAGATTGGAGATTTAATGGAGAAGTGTAGGACACTAATGGGACAAGCTAAAATTCCTAAGTATATGTGGGGCTTCTCCATAATGATTTTTGTACATCAAACTAATCAGTTACCTTCAAGGAGTTTACAATTACAGAGTCCAATTGAAATTCTAGAACGAACATTCCCTCCATTTATCCTGAGAACGGGTTTGACACCGAGAGTATTTGGGTGTCTTAACTACATTCACTCACATAGTTTCTCTAGAGAAAAATTATTAGCTAAAGCCTTAAAATGTATGTTTATCGGGTACTCAAATACTCATAAAGGGTATAAATGTTACTATCCTCCGACGAGAAAGTGTTTCATTACCAAAGATGTTACATTTGATTAAAATAATTTCTATTATTTGCTCAGTATTGATTGATGACCTCGATTACGTGTGTTTTCCGTCGTTGTTGTGTATCGATTTCATGCAATAAAATTTGTATTTCCTTACTTAGTATAGCGTAAGCAAGGGTCGAATCCACAGGGAGCTGAGGTAATGAGATTAGTTATTCAAATGAAAGGTGAGAGAGCGTGGAAGAAGTGAGAGCTTGGAAAGAAGTGCAAACGTAAATGCGGCATATAGAGATGAATATGAGTGATAGTTTTTAGGTTTCTTCTTTAATTAGGAGAGAGATATGAATTATAATGTAAAAATAATGTAGAAAGAAATGTAATGGGGATGAGATGATGACAAGGTGAGAAGAGTGGTCGGCAGTAGCGAATCGATGTGCAACGATAGGGAGAGAGAGTTGCAAATCTAGATAATGTCAAAGCCACTACATTAAAAGAAAATAAGAAAGAAAAATAAAAGGAAAATACAACTTTACCGTTTATGAAGATAATGAACACAAGCAAGAACTCAATCCGGATCGTCGCACAAACCGCGTTGGAGTGCGCGTCCTAGGCCGGGTGATGCTCAATCCACTCTGATCACGATCTTTACTTGCTCCCTTCTCCACAACAAGGTTGAGCATCAAATAATGCTCCTCCTTGGGCCTTGACCTCCTCTCCTTTTCCTTCTGGTAGCCTGATGCTAAGAGAGAGCCAAAAAACGCAAGGAGAGAGAAAATAAAGGCTTTTATAGTGGGTTCCTAGGGTTTCAGTGTAAAGAGGGATAAAAGAGTCCAATTATTAAAATTAATTTTTTTCAAGCTCACTTTTTTGATACAAGGGTATGGATGGATAGAGGGTTAAAAGATGAATCTAGAAATAAAATTTCAGCTCAAAACTCCATCTAGATCATGAGATATCAAGATTTTAATTTAGAGAAATCTTAGTCTTTGATTGAGATAGTGTAGAGTGGCATTTCTGTAAATTTCTGACTTCAAAAATTTCTGTAAATCAGAGAGATATTTCTGTAAATTTTCACTTTAAAAATTGGAGTGGCATTTTTGTAAATTTTTATTCATAAGAAATCGGAGGGCATTTCTATAAATTTTCACTTTAAAAATCGGAGTGGCATTTTCATAAATATGCTCAAAATCTAAAAAAGTCCCTAAAAAATTCAAAAAAATTCTAGAAAAATCCCTAAACTTAGAAATTAAATATCTCACAAAATACAACTCCTTTTTTCACGAAATTTTCTCCATTGGATCAAGAATTTAATCCTCTATCTTTTCATTCCAAAATATCTAAAATCATAAGAAAAAAATTAAGGTCTCATTTAATAAAAGTTAAGCTTGGTCTAACCTCATTAAAAATAAGGAGATTGGCCCAATATTCACTCTAAATCAATTTTGGATTAACCTAAAAATCTTATGATGATCCCTTTACCAAATCAAAATCTCATTTACCACATTTCATAAAAATATGGTTGTCTTGGTGTTCAAATTTAGTATAGAGTTGTTTCCTCTTTTCTCTTATCGTCATCCATATCCATGCTTTCCTACTTGCATACCTATGTCCCTACATCCACATAACTCATAGAAAATATGAAAATTCAACCACTTGACTTTGAAAGAGTCAAATGGGGTTAGTCTTATAATATAAGTAATTGAAAAGAATGGTGCATGATAGGACATATCTATTTTTTTAACCAAATTAGCACTAAATAGATGCAAGTTGAGTATATGAGTGGAATGCAATGATGAATGCAAAAATATCATAAAAAGATGATAACGTGCATTATATGACTAAGAATTATGTGTTAAAACCCATTTATAATGATGAAAACGAATGCATCAATGACACGTTATCACTGATCCTTAAGGGGAGTAGAACTCGATTAAAGGCAACATACCCACAACATTACTATTCCCTAAATTACTTAAGGAAAGCATGTAAAGAGAGGTACGTCAATCTCAAGAAGATCAAGCAGTTATTGAACAACCTAACTTAGAAGAATGTCCATTTGTTGTCACCTTGCATAAGTATTATGTAAGAAGGAAGAATCGAGGTCCAATAAGCACTCTTTACACCTTGGATAGTACTGAAGAGACAACCCCAGGAGAAATGAGTGAGGACAATGCCTCTATTGAGAAATAGGAAGAAGAAGAACTACCTATAGCACTCAAAAAGCACCCTCAAACTTGTCTGAAACCCATTCCACATGCAATAACTATCTATCTTTTTCAAAAAAAAAAAAAACTATCTATCTTAATTATGGAAAGGTTTCCACCAACTACAAGTGCTTCCCTAAAAATCTCAATCAAACAATTATTCTAAATACATCAAAAGAAGTGGCTCAATATCCATATTGGAAACAAGCTATGGATTAGGAAATGCAAGCCTTGGTAAGAAATAGAACATGGGATGTAGTGGAATTAAACTATGGATGGGTGTTACCATCCATTAAACTAGTAGGCTATAGATGGGTGTTACCATCAAATATAACTTTGATGGAGCAATAGAGAGGTATAAGTCTAGATTAGTAGCAAAAGGATATACACAAACCTATGGAATAGACTGCAAGGAAACATATGCTCCAGTGGCAAAGATGAATATTATTCGTATACTCATATATTTAGCACTTAACTTAGACAGGCCACTACTACAATATGATAAAAAAATGTATTCTTGCTTGGAAACTTAGACGAGGAAATTCACATGAAAAATCTTCCTGGATATGAAGAAATCGGTGATACTAGTAAGGAGTGCAAACTAAGGAAAACATTGTATGGACTGAAGCAGTCACCTAGGGCATGGTTTGGTAAATTCACACAAATAATGAGAATATGAGGATACAAAAAATTTAATAGTGACCACAATTTACTTTCTAAGCATTTCGAAACATGAGGGATAACAATTTTGATAGTATATGTAGATTATATTATTATTACATGAAATAGTGTTAAGGAAGCTAGAAAGTTAGAGAAACACATTCCCAGTCATTTTGAGGTAAAAAGACTGGGAATACTAAGATGCTTTCTCAGAATCGAAATATGCCACTCAAGCAACAAATATCTCATGACACAACTTAAGTATATACTTGACTTGTTAAACGAAACTAAACTGCTACAAGGAAAAGCCAATGACACACCTATAGAAATTAATCATAAACTAACATTTAAAAGAAGATGATCCTAGGATTGAAATAGAATTGTACCAAAGATTAATCAGCAAACTATTACATCTATCTCACACTAGGCCAGATATTTCATATTCTGTGAATGTTCTAACTCAGTTTATGAATAGCCCAAGAATAACCCACTGTCAAGCAGCACTTTGAATCTTGAGATACCTCAAGGAAACTGTTGGACTTAGACTCACATTTAAGAAAGCAGCTAAGTTAAATCTATCAATATACATTGACTCTGACTTTGGTGGATCTTTGGTTGATCGTATGTCAACTATTGGGTACTATACAATGTTTGGAGGAAATTTAGTTACATGGAGAAGTAAAAATTAGAGCATTGTATCAAAATCAAGCCACAAAGCAAAATTCAAGGCATTGTCCAGAGGAATTGACGCAGTCTTAGCACAGGATAAATGTAGAACAGAGACTTGAGTCCACAAGCCTTGATCTATAAGAAGGGTTAGAGTCTGAATCCACAGAACTAACCTCTTCAACCCTTGAATCCACAAGGGGGTGTGCTTGAATCCACAAACACTTAAGCACTCTTAGCAGGGAGAACACTCAGAAAGAAAGCAGAGCTCTCAAAAAAGGGATAACTTCAACTTGTGTTCAAGTGTTACAATGGGGGGGCTTTATACAGGCCTCAAAAAGTGAAGGGGTCGTCCAAGTGACAAGACCCATGAAAAGACAACACAAAAGTCTTGAAAATACAACTCTGACAACATGCATGTGTCAGAGATAGAAGTGACAAAAGCAAAAGGGAATCTTCTAGGCCTTGTCAGGCCTCTCCAGAAAGATATTTCTAGTTTCCAAGGCATATCATAAATATTTCTAGTCCCAAGGAGATTTTCTGACAGATGCGTCAGGTCCTAGGGATTCTCCCTTGGCCCAATAAGCATTTAATGGGCCTCCAATCTGAACTTGCCCAGAATAACAGAAAGTGGGCACCTGGGCTATATTTTGGGCTACATCAGGAATTGACGAAATCTTATGGATTCGTGGGATACTAAAAGATCTACATATTTAATATGAAGAACCAATACGAGCTTTCTGTGACAACAAGTCTGCCATTTGTATTGCACAAGATCTAGTGAATCATGATCGAACTAAGCACATGGATATAGATCGATTCCATCAATGGAGCTACGTGTTGATATCTTAACCAAGGGATTGCCAGTCAAAAACATTGTCTACTTAATATCCAACCTAGGAATAATAAATATCCAATCACGCACTTAAGGGGGAGTGTTGTAGAATGAAGGATAACAGCTTTAGCCTAATTTTCTTCATTATTATGTTCATGTCCTACAAATATTGTATTTGTACCTTATTGAAAGTTATCATGAGGAATATGACCGTTAGGTTGTAACAGTCACATTGATCCTTATAAATAGTCTAGTATCATGAATGCAAATTAAGCTTTTTCCTTCTATTATCTTTTCTGTATTTTCTACTCTGAGAAACATTGTTCTCATACTATCAAGCAATAGAGAGTGTAAAAAAAAAAGAAGTTTAAAGCCACACTCTTTCCTTCATTTGAGTTATTCAAAAATTTTAAACTGATCTCTCTCTCTCTCTCTCTCTCTCTCCCCATTATCTATCTGTATCTCTCTCACTCTCTATTCTGAATTCTACAACCATGTATGTATGATATGAAATTTCTGAGAAGAGTTTCATATATGTATGTGTGTGAGTATACAAAGGCATGAAGAAACTACCTTTCACAGTGGGATGTCGATGTAGAGGACCCTACAAGGAAAAATCCAATATTTAAATAATTTTTAGTAGTTTTAACACAAAATCCATGCACCATGTCCAAATGAGTCCCCTCTGTGAAAGTAAAATAGCAGAGAAGAAATATGGCAGCAAGATCAAGTAAGGTCGTCCTCCGCGTCTTCCTTGGCCTTGAGGGCGTTCTTGGCTCTCAGCAGAAGCGTCGTCTTCCAAGGGTCCTGCGTCCCAAGAAGAAGATCAGCTCTCATTCAAGGTTATAGAAGGGAAGTTTGAATCGCCAGATCACAGGATCACCAATCCGGTCACCCAGTTGGTGATCTCGATCTGATCATGTCTTGTAGATCCAGATTGATAATCCGACAATCTGGATTGCCTAGGCCTTATCTCAGGCATTGGATGCGATCTGACTGCTGAGAATCCATGAAGTATGGCCGTAGATTGAGTATTTTGTCCATTGGATAGACAGACCACCGATCTGTCGATCCAACCATTGCACATGATCCCCAGAAGAGGCCCATTGGTTCAATCATCGAGTATGAATTGATGTGGATCGTATCAACATCAATTCAGATCCTACCATTGATCCAATCAGGAAAGGCTTTCCCTATCTTAGGATACAGGGTTTACAGTGCTGTCATTTACTAGGGAAACAAATAGATATTTCCTGAAATGACTCTTTCTTTATACTTCAGAAATGTGTGTAAAATACACAAATATACGCACCAGCCTAGTCATGCTGTCGAATTCTGCAACGACAGCCGTAAATTTCCCCACGTCTTCTTCATCCACTGAAGCAGCTAAATCCTGCAATAGTTATTTATTCAGCTTTTGTAGTTACAATAGAAGAGAGAAGTAGATTATAAATAGAAGAGAAGCGTCAAACTTACAGCCAGGAACTTGTACTCACGCGTGCCAGAAAAGGTGGGATCGAGGTCCTGCACATGTAACCTTGAAAGTTGACTCTGACTTTTCAAAATGAACATTCGACGATGAAAGAACATACTTTGACTTTTCAAAAAGAACATACGACAATGAAAGAACAAACTTTGACTTTGAAAGATCACAAAAAAAATATAAGACAATGAATTTTCAAAACTACCTGGTAGCGTTCCAGCTGCGTTTGTTATAGCTACGGTGTCATTCCGGCAAAGCTGGCAGAGGCCAGCATTGAGAAGATACCCCTTGACACTGTACTTCAGAAGATTGCTGTTGAGAGAATGCCTCGCAATCGTCTCATATATATCGATCGCCTTTGGATACCTGACAAAGAAAATTGCATGAGAGCAAATCGAGGAAGGGAGAGGAAGAGCAGTTTGTTTGTCCGTGTGTTCGCAAACAGACGAACACAACATGGAAATTTAAGGCTCATTTTTTGTATTTGCTGTTCCTGAACAACCCCTATATTAGAAAGATTGTTTTGCTTGTTCATGTGTTAACGAATGACACGAATGACCACAAACACAAACGGGAAAATCCAACATGAGCATGAACATAAACAGTTTTTTTCAACTGTTTGTTCATTGATGAACAGGTTCCTTGACACATGACCCTACTAATTTGCATCTAAGAAGGCAAATAAAAGGGGGGAAACAAGAGTGAGAGTCAACTGTTCAAGCTGTGCTGAAAGCTCGGCTACTTTCTGCAGGCACTGGTTTGCACTAGTCGTAGATTCCTCACTTTGATAAAGATCTGCCGCTCGCTCATAAAAGGATATAGCCTTCTCAAAATTTTGCTCTGTCTCATGTATTTCACCGAGATCCTGACAAATGAAACAAGTGGTCAGAGCACAAATTCTCTGAAAACTGTCCAATTCGATAGCATCTGGACACTCCAGAAAGTTAGAATAAATCAATGGGGATTCTGAGGATCAATATAATTTTCAAAACATCCACAGAATATAGCAGTATAGTTGGAAAAAAAATTAATGCTGACACACCTTGCAGTGTTTTGCAGCCATGTTCAACCGCCCAATCTCAAGGAGAAGATTAACAGCCTGATCCAAGCAGCGGGCAGCTTCTGCAATATATCATAAAGGTGCATCGTAAACCTCAAGTTAAACCACAAATTAGAAACGTTTATGGACTGGTTATGACAAAGAGTGATTCAGATTACAGACAGATTAAAGAACATAACAAGCATAACTCTTCGAGGAAATAACTGGCATTTAATGCCTAATTATGTTTCTTTAAGTTCGAAGAAAATGTTTGAAAGTGGAAAGAATGAAAAAAGAAGTTTAGACAATAACCAAAAATCAGTCAAACAGGCTGACCAAGGGGAAAGGGTAATTCAAGAGGCCCTTACCAAACTCTCTTTAAGCCATGTCCAGAATCCCCCAAATCTACTGAAGCTGTCCCCTTTATTTATAGGTGGAGACCGGGCAGTTTGTAAATTGTCAGCTCTTCTATAACCCGAAGTGCCACTATGTACGACTAGCATAAGGAGAATAAGACAGACAAGAGAAGTCTTACAAGAGGAAGCTACTCTGGATGAGCTAGCACAATAAGAATAAGGTCACATGTCCACAGGTGGTAACCTTACCACGGAGTAACCTTACCTACATGGACTTATAAATTAAGGAGGCACTGTACAAAATGGGGGAAGGGAGAGAGAGAGAGTTGGCAGAGCTGTAGGGGGAAATGTCCTGCAGGGGGGATACGTTCCAAATCAGTCAATTACATGCAGCAATCTCGAGCATATTCTACCTCAAAAAGAACCTAAGGAGAACAATAGATTAATAAATTGGATTTTTCTGCGTTCAAACGCTAAAATATAAATAGTCATCAAAATTTCACCCAGCTTTTCATTCAACACGATCGTAGCCTTTTTATTTTCCAAAGAAAGATTGGGGGATGTATGACAGGTTTTATAAGGAAAACTAACATTGGCTATTCCGTTTCATAGGTGTATATTTTCCTTTTACGGTATTATAGCATCAAAACAGTCAGAGTTCTGTATTTTCTTCTATTTTTTATTTTATTTATATTAGGATACTGGAAGAGAGTGGAATGACAGAATCGAAATGTTTCTTCTTTGAAAGTGGGCACTCAGAAAGAACCTTGTGATGAAACTTTTTTATAACAGTTGGCCGAATCCACATAAGCAGAGGCCGCTTCATGCTTACTATCCAACTGTGGTAATCAATGAAAGACATGAACCATGAAAAATGGAAAATTAATAAAATGCGACAATCAAACAGTTTTAACCAGCAGCACCTTCAAATGAATGTTGGCCAATTTTGTGTAAACCATCCCAGCTTTGTCCCCTGAATGGAAAATCATATCAACAAGATAGATTACAAGTTTTCTCGGGAAACCAAACTATGTATTGTGTCTTTAAAAATTACACATATGCCACTCATTACATTTGCTCATTAAAAGCAATAGATAGGGGAGGTATAGTGACATTATAAATTCAAGAAGATTACAATTATTCTTATCTTGACAAATTACAGGTTTTCTCGAGAAACCAAAATGATGTAAAGGTTTTTTAAAAGATTACACAATGGCCAGAAGACTTCATTCATTCCAGTCTTAACTAAGTACACACGTTTCTAAGGAAAGGAAATGAAGTAATGAGTTTTTAAAAAATTAGACATATTCCACACGTTACATGCAAGAGAAAAAAGACATCACAGGTTTTCTCAGGAAACCAAACAATATAACGCGTTTTAAAAAATTACACATTTCCACTAATTACATTTTAAGGCGAGAAGGCTTCATTCATTCCCATCTAGACAAAATCACAGGTTTTCTCAGTAAACCAAATGATATAGCGCATTTTTAAAAAAATACACAAACGACACTCGTATATTCAAGGGCAAGAAGGCTTCATTCATTCTAATCTTGACAAATGACAGGTTTTCTCAGCAAACCAAAAGCTTTAACGCGCTTTGAAAAATTGCGCTCATACCACTAAATACGTTCAAGGGCAAGAAGATATAACTCATTTCTAATCTTGACAAGCTATAGTTTTTTTAGGGAACCGGGTGATAATAACGATTTTTATTACTCATGTGCCAGTCATTACATTCAAGGGCAAGAAAACTTCATTCGTTCAAATGTAGTACTAGATATAAAACCCGATAATATGCTCAGAAAAATCTTCCCACTCGCTGATCAGCTAGTAAAATTCAATATATTTAAGTTACTTATAAGACTAAATTAGTAGAATCTAATTAATAAATAGTAAATTAAATTATTACAAAAAAGTGCGCACTTTCAGTATGAAAAACGCCGTATGAGGTAGAGCCCCAAACTGATCGGACAAATCAGATGTATAAATCCACCAATAAAACTCAAAAACCAAATTCGATCGAGGAGAGATCAGGAAACGAACATGCTTTGGCCAATTTGTACGAGTTAGCGGCGCGATCGAGCAATTCGGCGGCGTCCTCGTACTTGGAGCCGAAGAGGCCCCAGCTCGCGAGCTTCTTCTCCGCTTTCCTCTCGAATTCGTCCCCCTTGGCGAGCTGATCCGCCATTTCTCACAGAAAGAAAAGGAAACTCCGTAGCAAAGGCATCTCTGATCATAGTGGAAAGTTTATAAAGTAGCAGTTTTGGATATGGATTGGGCTTTCTGGCCCATTTGGAATTGCCCGTTTACCAAGCCCAAGGGCGCAAGTGTTAATCCTTCTGCAGTTGTGGTTACGGGTAAGGGGATTCGATCATGACCGATCATTAGTTGATCCTCATGATTGTGATTGATCCTTGGTTGATCGATCAGCCATTCATGATCATGATTGTATCGATGGGCATTGATCACTTTGATAATCTGATCGATGTACTGATCAATGCCCTCGATCAGATCAGATAAACTATCAGAACATTGATAAATAGAATGTGATTAATTTGATCATCTATAGTTCTTTATCTCGATGTTATCAACAATCACACACAATATTTGATAAAAATTTTTTTAAAATAAGTATAAAAATGATTAAAGTCTTGAAACAAATAAGCAAAAATACCCCCATAATCCAAACAATGATCAGATCATCGATCATTTGTTGTTTTATGGGAGCATTCAATGATCTATTGCAAAATCAGTCACTCCCTGAGTCAATCAATGAACTTTGATCATCCATTGTTCAAGGCAAAGTGACATGGTTGATGATCCGATCAATGTGTTCAATCACATCAATTTGATCTGATCACCAATTGGCATTCCCTAGTTGTGGCAACCATATGAATTGTGTCATTAAGAGGAGAGAGAGACTTGATGTGATGGAGGGAGCAAAAGAAGTGTGGAGTGCCATGGAGAGAGAGATGATATCATGGAGGAGCAATAGAAGAAGTGTGGAGGGCTATAGGGAGAGAGAGAGTTAGATACTAACTCTTCGAATTTGGATGGAGGAAAATCTAAAGGGAATGGTGAAGAAGGGCTAAGTTGTGATTCTTGATTGTTAAAGAAGTACCAATGAAGAAAGGTTAATGACTAAGATAGTAGATACATTGGATGTTCATAAATTGATGTAGTAAGTAAAATTTGCATTTAGCCAACTTGTTAAGAAAAATGTATGCATTCATGCTTTCTGGTAAAGAAAGTTAAAGGAGTCAAGCAATGGGAGTAACGGAGAAACTTAGGCACCATCACACCAGCCTCTCATTTCCCTAACTTGATCCTTATTATATAAATAATTATTTTAATCATTATTATTGCTTGCACGTGTGTGTGTATTGTGAAGAGGTAAATGATTGAATGGGAGATTGTGATAACATGCAATTTACACATGCAAATTATATAATTATTAATGCAAATTAAGGCATAAAACATTTCCATTCTTATTTTGAGTTTCACGTTATCATATTTTGAGTGCATATCCATGATTTAATGCAATTTTAAGCTATAATATCAACATACATTATTTTAGGGATAATTATGTATTTTTAAGGAATATATTTTAGAGTAGATTATTCACATCTATATTTGAGATTATAATTGGGTTTGGATGTTAAATAATAAGATAAAATACTTTTTATGCACTCATTTATTCTTTTAAGTTTCTATTTTTTAACAGAAATGAAAGTATATTTTTTAAATAAAAAATTATTCTCTTGTTATTTATTAAATTTAACTTTTTAAAATGATAGATTATTTAATTTCTTATCCAAAAAACTAAATTTAGAGTAATTTAACGTTGTATTTTGAAAGTTATGAATTTTCTAATTTTTTAAAAAAAATTTGGAATTTTTCTGAATTTATTTTGGATTTATTTAGATTTTTAAAAATAAATAATTATCATTATTTTATCACGTGCTGACATGATAGCTAACGCAGTGGGCCAATGACATGTTATCACGTGGTGACGTATGTGTGTGCATGTGTGCGCACACTTGTGTGCGAGTGAGCGCGCGTGTGTGCATGAGTGTGTGCGCGTGTGTGCACGAGTGTAATTAGTAAGTTAAGCATCCTTTTCAGGATTTATGCTAATCCACTAAAGGCTCTCCACTTATATACTTGTAAATCTGCATTTATTTTTGTCTCGTGGGGCTATCTTTCTATTTATTTTTTACCCAGGCGACATGGCACGACGGGAAGCATCCAATTCACACATTTAATTAAAGTCGTCGATCTTCACTTAAGTCGGGGGTACGCAGCGATAGCTGATTGGGCGGCGATTCAAAATGATTTAATTTTAACCGTTCATTTGAGGAGTTATAAAAATTGAGATTAAATGCGCTTGATGAATTCCTATGAACACGTGGCTTCATCTGGACACTCCATTTTGAATCAAATGGACGCGGCTTAAGGATGACCATTCTCATCCTGACATTTCAACTCAATTGTTAATCAAAGATGAAACACCAAATCCAACGGCTGTGCCCAAATTTTTATATTTATACGCATGTTCTTTGACGATGTAAACAACTCTTGGATGTTTTGAGATATTAAATTGTCTAGACATCTCAATCCTTAAATCTCTTGATTTCTTCCTCTTCTAGATCGATTTTTGCTTCCAGGGAGTGCTTGAAATCAAGATTTTGTTGAAAGAATAGGGAGAAGTCGCCTCTTGAATGATGAATTTTGTCATCAAAATCATGAAATGAAAAGCCCTTGATCCGGTGATCAATTGGATCATTTCGAGCGCGATTTCCGGTTAGATTATGTGTTTTCATCAAAATATTTCTTCCTATATCATTATCTTTCCATTTAGAATCATATATTAGGTTAATTTTATATTCATTCTCATATTTCTCTCTCCTCATGATCGATTTTCTCTCTAATTTTTGCTCTTTGATTTTTCTGCGCATCTTGATCTAAATCGAGTGACTTTTGAATCTGTGGGTTTGTCTTAGAGTTTTCTTTCCCAATCTACCCAAATCCCTAATTTTTAACCTCAATTCCTTTTCTGATTTTGATTGAATTTGAAGAACACCTAAAAATACCTTAATTTTTTGTGGATTCGACCCTTATTCACCAGTATACTATTGAATTCTTTATTTTTATCTTAAATTAGTGAGTTTGGAAAATGTTTTGACACGTCTCTGATAACATGCATTTATAACTTAAATTCGTATCCTATTTAACTCATATTCATGCTTATTTTATGTGAATATGATGCATGTTATCATACTTTTTATGAATTTTCTCCATTGGTATGTCATTACACTAAAGTTCATATTTATGCATAAATTAGGAATAATTATGTGCTTTCTTGATGATTAATCTTTTTGCAAGGTTAAATAAATAGGAAGTAAGTTCGTTCCCTGATTTATTTTGACTTTAGTAAATGATTTTAAAGGTTAATTATGAGAAGGAAATTATTGGATGATTAAAAGAGAGAGATCTTAATGAATGCCTTTAGGTTATTTTTAATTCATCCTATATTCTTCTTTTTAAATTATATTTTTAATGGCATAATATTAAAAAGAAAGGAAATTGATATCCAATGGAGAAAATTTGGATTAAAAATGAGTTGTATTTCTTAAGTTATGAATTTCTGAAGTTTTTGTTTTTTTTGGATTTTTAATTTGATTTTTATTAAATTTTTATGATTTTTCTTAATTAAAAATCGTGAAAAAAGTAGTTTTATTTCCGCAGGACCGCGAGATGACACGTGGCGCGCGGAGCTGACGTGGCGCACGGGAACATCACGGATGCGATGCGACACTGAGGCCACGTGGCATGGCCGCGAATGGCCCACGCGAGGAGCAGGTGGCGCGGGTGGCGCGGACACGTGGCAGGAGGCCACGCAGGTCCACCCGGACACCCGTGAGGAGCACCACGTGGCGAGTGGGGGCTGGCGTGTGAAGGGCCCACAGGTTAGTGGGCCCTGGTGAGAGTATTGGGGCTGTAACGCACATGCGTTACGCCCTTCTACGTTTTATATTGACCTTCTCTCGAAGTTTCTTCCGTGTGGGACTATGTTCACACTGATTCTTACCTTGTGCAGGACACATGGCGGCACCGCGGACGTTGGATACACGGGCATCAATCCAATCGCGTCGATACAATGGACTCATAGTCCACATGATCGTCAATCACAACACGTTCGTTAAAAATGCATTTAAGTGAAGTGATCGAGGACTCGCCTTGCACCACGTGGCGTCCTCAAATGGATGCGATTCATCGCTATTTCGGCGCATCATGGGTGGACGCGTGGAAGCATCACGCTGCTCCAATCGAAGATCGGACCGTTTTGAATTTAATCGTGGACCTTATGACGTGTCATCGTGTCTACGATTGGGGTGCGACGTGGACACAATGGGAAGGCTCGATTCTCATCAAACGCGCGATCTTGAGCGGCCGCGTGATTTTCATTGTACGACGGAAATATCATTAAAGGATCATGACCCGATCACGATGCGATCGTGGCCTGATCGCCGCGCGATCGTGGTCTGATCGCGGCGCAATCATGGCCACGATCACTTCAAATTGATGGCCCATGATAGTCGTGCGATCGTGGCCATCAAATTCACCTCTCCACCGGATCAAATGGCCCGAATTTTTCGGGCCATTTCATCCTTTAAAAAGCCAATGTACTCCCTTGTTTTTTTAACTCTTGATTGATTCGTGAAGCAATTAAGCAAATTTGGAGCAAAATCTTGAGTTCTTCATGATCCCCCCACGTTTAGACTCGATTTTGATCAAATCGGAGCGGGATTGATCACGAATTTTCATCGGATTTCATCAAATTTTCTCCTTGAACGCCGAGCTTCCGCGAGGAAGAAATCAAGCAAAATTCGCTTCAATCCGAGTGAATTGAAGCCCCATCTTTGCGGAAATTGTGTTAGTAGTGAGATTTGATCGATTATCTGGTGGTAATTTGAGTTTTGATTAGTTTTAGATCTTTAATTTTGAGTTTTAGTTCATAGTGTTCTTCAATTTTGCCTAATTTTAGTTCAAAATTTGCTGATTTTGAAAAAAGGATATCTCTCTGATGATAATTCCAAATCACCTGATTTTGATTTCATTGATTCCTTATTTCATCAGTTTTCTGTGGATAGCAAATTCATCGAATTCTGAGATCATTTGGCCCCTCAATTTAACGTTTGACCGAGCACTGTTCATTTTCAATCTGAATTTGAGCATTGACTTTCGGGGTCAATTACTTTCAAAATATAAATCGGAATTTGATAATTTTTGTCTCTTTAGAATTCTCTGGTTCTTAGATTTCTATTGATATATAATATGCAAGATTTGGATATCATTTGATCAGTCAATTTGAAGATTTTCTTTGAAGTGTTCATTTTGGGAATTTTCTGATCTTTGATTTTTAATAATTCATATTAAATCTATTTCTTATCGAAAAATCATGAATTTTATATCAATAAATTCTATTTTCTCTCTAGTTTCAAAATATATAATTTTTTTAATCTTCTAACATCTTTTGGTTCTATGATTTTACAAAACTTCGACTGTTGGTCAAAGTCAATACTTTGACTTTGACTTTTGACTTTTCTCTGTCAAATCCAAGATCTTAAATCTTAAAATTCCATATTTAGTATATTTATATCATTTCTATTCATAAAATCTTATTTCTACTTCTCTAAAACCTCTTTTAAACCTAAGATTGACCAAGTCAACTTTGCAATAAAAGTCAACCTTGTTCTCTGTGTATCGACCCGATACTGACACTTTACTTGATTTTATATCTTTGTCTTTGTGAGTTCAGATTTGATAAATTTTTTTTGACCGACGTTTGTGTGTTTTAAAGACCGCACAAAACTCTTCGTCAATCTCTGTGTATTTTCAATGACCACAAAGATTCGTCTCATCAGATTGTACTAGAGTAGAACAATGCTTACAAGAGGATGCCCTAATATAGGGTTGCATGAGAGAGAGAAGATTGAGATAGGTAAGTGTTGGGCCTTAAATGGGCTCTCGCTCTCTCCCTCGAGTTGAAGAATGACTCTAGATCACACGGCTCGTGTATAAACTCACTAATATTATATGGCTTATAAGCAATCACACTTCCATCTATTATTTATATTCCCTCAAATGGAATTTTATTCTTTGTTATTATTATGTGATGTTTGCAGTGAAGTCCATGAACGTATATAATGAATAATTGAATTACGATAAGATCTTAATGCATAGATCACTAGTCCCTGAACACGAGTAATTATTTTTGATATTTTGATGTCCTTCTTGAGTATCCTTCAAATAGGATCATTGATCATGTGGTTATTGATGTGGAAGACACCAATGATAGATATAAGGGTGAGTTTTGGATAAAGAATTCATTGAATTGATCTACACAAATCCCTTAATAGTATTATACTTCAATGTTAATCACAACAAAATATATTTTAGTTGTGTAAACGATCCTAAACACTAAAGACATCTCAAGGATAAATGATTGTGTTTTGATTATGATTTATGAATCCCTAGACTTATGATCTCCAAAACATCATAGATTGAACATAACATGAAGTCCTCAAAGATGATTTTATGGTCAAGATGAGATCATTCATTCTTGGTGCAAGAGAATACTAACCAAAGGAATGTGATGTAGTTAAATCATTGGTTTGGGTAGAATAAATATGAGATGAGGTGCTCTCAATAATTTTCTCTATGCATCAATACTAACTTGAGTAACCGAATAGGGCTTGACTTATCCTAAGTCATTCATAAGTCTCACATAAATGAAAGATTATATGTACACATTAATTGATGACAACAACATCTCTCGTAGCATGCTCTTACTTCATCTTTCTCGTAATAAGTCATCAAATTCGATGCTTGACAAGATGAATCTGAGAGGTCATTGAATACACACGGGCACGTGTTAAAACAAGTTTCAGACTCATAAATTTTGATAAATAGTCATGAATTAGATAGTATAGAGGTGAATAAGGTCGAATCCACGGAGAATTAAGGTATTTTCAAGGTATTTCTTCAAATTTTATCAAATCAGACAATGAATTGAGGTGATAAATTAGAGATTTTCATATTTAAAGAAAGATAACTCGAAGACAAATCCACATAATCAAAAATCATAGAATTTGGATCAAGATTAACGGAGGAATCAATGATAAAAAACTAGGTAGAAAATCCGAACACAAAGAGAGAGAAAACTGAAATGAAATCTAAAATTCGACTAATCTATGATTTAAAATTGAAATCTCATGTTATAGGAAGAAAAGGAAGGAAACATGAATTCTAACTCGTTATTGCACTAGAAATGATCCAATTTATCACCAGATCATGGGCTTTTCTTTCCGTGATTTCAAAAATGATCGTCGGCATTCAAGAATTGATTTCTCCCTATTCTCTCCACATAATCTCACTTTCAAATACTATTTGGACGCAGAAGTTGATCTAGAAGGAAAGGGAAGTAAGAGATTTAAGGATTGAGATGTCTAAATAATTTGATTTCTTGAAACACCCATGAATGGTTTACATCATTGAAGAACATGTGTATTTATATGCTAAATTGGGCGTGGCCGTTGGATTTGGCTCTTCATCTTCAATCAATGGCTAAGATTAAATGCTTGGATGCGAATCGTTTTCGTTAATTCATGTCTGTTTGATTGCAGATGGAGTGTTTCACCACATTACGCGTGAAGAAGAAGTGTCATTTAAAGTTCGTCGTTTGATCTTCATCAAGCGTTCAAGGTGAGTCCATGTGTCCATTAGAGTCCATCACGTGCTTTTAATCTCGGCCGTTATAACTCCCAAGATGAGCGGCTGTGATTAATTTGTGTTAAAACGAATCGTCGCCTCATCATATGCAGCCACGTACCCCCTCGAGTAAGTGGAAATCAATGATCGTGATTAAATCAAGCAAATTGTCTGCTCGAGATTGTCCACATCACCTGTGAATAAAATTAAACATAAATAATCGCACATGAAAAAAATTTAAGTAAATTGATGGGTATATAAGTAATAAAAGATTAATGGGTTAGCGAAAAATCCTAAAAAGGGTGTTATCTCACTAATCACACACGCGCATACGCGTGCACCACGTGGCATGTGCATACACTGCTGACAAGACGAGACCACGAGGTCATCAATTTCAAGCGGTATCGCGTCAAAAATAATACCGAACTTACCAATTTGATGAAAATGTATCGAATTCAAGGGTATAATGGTAAATACGGGTCGAATCCACAGGGAATTTAGGAATTTTCAAGAGATCTTTTAGAATTTGGTCAAATCGGACGAGAAATTGATGGAAGAAATTGGGGAAAATGTATTTTAATAAAGTAGACTTCAAATTGATTCCACAGAATCAAAAATCGTCAAAATCGGACTTGATTTCGCGGAGAAATCGTGAATTGAAGTGGAGAGAAATTT
This sequence comes from Lemna minuta, assembly GCA_024174645.1. Classification (NCBI taxonomy): domain Eukaryota; kingdom Viridiplantae; phylum Streptophyta; class Magnoliopsida; order Alismatales; family Araceae; genus Lemna; species Lemna minuta. The sequence continues at coordinate 13,385,196 of CM044104.1, read as the reverse complement.
CGGAACGGCGAAATCGCGATTTTAGAGCAAATTTAACAAAATTGAAATTGAAATCCTATTCTAAACAGAAATTAAACTTGATTGGGAGGTAGATAATGAAAAACCGCTTCCACTAAGCTCGTTTTGCGATCAAATCGTCGTGATTATCGCGAATAATCGCGAAGAACATCAAGAACGCGATGACGAGCTTCAAGCGTCGATTCCTCACTCGATACTTCACCAAATCTCAATCTTAAGGGCTCCGTGAGTGCGGAAATTGAAGAGGAACACGATGGGATTGAGAGAAACGAGAGAATTGGTGTCTAAACAGCTCAATTAGGCTTGAGATTCAACTCGGATGCTTAAGAACGTGAAGAACACATCGTTTTATAGGAGGAAATTTCGTAACCGTCCGATCGAAACGATCGACGGTTACGATAAACGGTCCATGATGGACCGTTTTCGAAAATATCGCGATCGTCGGATCACGAATTGAGGGCCGAGATTGATCTGTAGATAACGCTTTAAAAAAACGCTTCGGATGACGCCCCTTCGATCGCGATCGGACGGCTGAGATTCGATCCGCGTCGATTGATCTCAGCCGTTATAACGCTTCAAATTGACGCACGTGGCTTGATCGTGATCCGGTGGTCCGCGCTCCACACGATCGACGCTGTCGATCGATCGCGCCTTCGATCCAACGTTCGCTCGCCGCGCCACGTCGCCCGCAAGGTAAGTAAGAAACTGAATTTAGTCCCACACGGACTTAATTAAATGAAACCGCTCGGGTTTATAATACCCGACGGTTTCTAAGGGTATGACCCTCCCCATATAGGGGAGGACAAAGAACATTTTATATATATATAGTAAATAAATATACGTATATATGTCGCGCCACGTAGGCGCTGCGCGGGCTCCGCGTGGCGCTACCACGTGGCCCCGCGTGCCACGCCGCATCCACGCGGGCCCCGCGCCCCTTTTTAATTTTTTTATTTATTTTTTTATTATTTAAAAATCGAAAATAAAATAAGAAAAAAACTGTTTTTAAAAAAATCCTGAAAAATCCCTAAAAAAATAGAAAAATTCATAACTTTTAATATATAACTCCAAATTAATCCAAATTTCTTTCATTTGATCCAAAAATTTAATTATCTATTATTCTAAAAGGTCAAATTAATTAAATAATAAGAGTTAAAAATTATTATTTTCAAAAAAATACATTCATTTATTAAGATTTTAATCTTTAGAAAAATAAAATGAATGTTTATAAAAGTTGTTTCTCTTATTATTTTATCTTTAAAAAAACAGTTATAATCTCAAGAAAAAAATATGGGTTATCAAATTATGAAACTCTAATTTATAAAAAAATTAACCCTAAATTAAAGTATTTTGAGATTATAATGACTTTTTAAGAGAATAATAGAAAAATACATATAAATATGATAACATGCATGTAAATGAAATCATTTATGCTTTAATATGCATGAAAAATCATGTTTTATGATGTAAATATAGCATGTTATCAACTGCCATGTGACGATGCATTTTTGCTCCCGCCACGTCGGCTGCCATATCAGCACACAATAAAATTATAAATTTTTATGAATCTTAATTCAAACTAGATCGAATTAAATTCATAAAAAAATAGAAAAATTTAAGAAAAATCCCTAAAAATTAGAAACTTTCATATCTTTCAAAATAGAACTCCAACTTAATCCAAATTTGTCTTATTTGATCATAAATTAAATAATCTATCATTCTAGAAAGTGAAATTTAGGAAATAACAAGAGAATAAAGTTTGATTTAAAAAATATACTCATTTATTTTAAAAAATAATGTTAGAAAAATAAATGAATGTACACAAAGTATTTTTATAGGATAATGTTGAATAATAAAATAAAATATTTTTATATACATTCATTTATTTTTCTAGTTTTATTTTCTAAAAGAAATGAGTATATTTTTTAAATTAAAAAGATTCTCTTGTTATTTATTAAATTTGACTTTTTAGAATGATAGATTATTTAATATCTGATCAAAAAAAACTTTGGAGTTATATTTTTTAAAGTTATGAATTTTCTAATTTTTAATGATTTTTTGGGAATTTTTCTGAATTTATTTGGATAAATAGGATTTATTTTTATTTTAAATAATAAAAATAATTTAATTATGCCCTCACGTGACAACTAACTCGGTTGATCATGCTTACGCGTCACCACATGGCAACGTATGCACGCACCATGTGGCACGAGCGCGCGTGTGCGCATGTCATTAGTCGGTTAAGCATCCATTAATGAATATAAGCTAACCCAATAAGACCGCTCCACTTATATACAAACTTTTTGCCTCGATTATTGTCATGTAGGACTATTTTTCTTTCTTTTTATGCGCATGTGATGTGACACATTCTGGAGAGTGCGATTGAGTGAATCAATTGCGATTGTCGATTTTCACTTAACGCGTGGGGTACATGGCGCATAACGATTCATCATCGAATCATATTAAAATCGATTTAATCTCAACCGTTCATCTGAGGATTTATAATGGTTGAGATTAAACACACCCGATGGACTCTTGTGGACACATGGTTGCATCTCGAGTGCTCAATGAAGATTGAATGCCAAGGGTTACGTGACGCTTCTTCTTCATGCGCGATGTGACGAAATGTGGAGCGTTCCATCTTTGATCGAACAGACGGTGACACTTTGCATCTAAGCATTTCATATGAACCATTGATTAAAGATGAAGATGCAAATTGAATGGTCACGCCCAAATGTAGCTTATTTATACCCTTTTTCTTTTACGAAAAGAACATTTTCGGATGTTACCAGAAATCAAATTGTTTAGATATCTCAATCCTTGAATCTCTTGCTTTCTTCTTCTTCTAGACTCATTTACGCATCCAAGGAGTGTTTGAAAGTAAGATTTTGTTGAGAGAATATAAGAGAATTTGCCCCTTGAACACCAAATTTTTGTTTTTTAAAATGCAGAATGAAAAGCCTTGATATGGCAATGATTTGGATCATTTCTAGCACGATTTTGGGCTAGGTTTCGTGGTTTCTCCCTAATCTTTCTTCTTATAACATTAAATTTATATTTAAAATAGTAGATTAGTCAAATATTATGAAATTTTACTATTTTCTCTCTCTTTGCGATTGAATTTTTTGCCTAAATTTCCTTGATTTTTCCATGAATACGAATCCAAATTGAGCAATTTTTGATTCCGTGGATTCAAAAAAATATGGATTCGTCTTGGAGTATTCTTTCCAGATATACTAAAATCCTTAATTTCCGCCTTAATACGTCATCCAATTTGATCAAATTTTAAGAACACCTAAAAAATTCCCTATTTTTATGTGGATTCGACCCTTATTCACCATTATATTAATTATTCTTGATTACAACTTTAAATTGGAGAGTTTGGTAATTTTTTTGACACACACTCATGTGTTTTTAACAACTGCATGAAAATGTTTCATCATCAGTCACCAGAGAGCTAGACTAGTGGCAAGGGACTCACCTGGTAACCATGGCTTTCAAAATTCTTCCAAATCAAGAAAAATAGGCAAGCTGGAAAGAAAGATTGAGTGTCTTGTAGAGCAATGTCACACACAAAAGGGTCGCTCAAGTTGCGGATCTATCATTTTATATAGAGTATAGCTAGACTAGACAAAGAGATTTGTGAAAGTAGCATGTGCCTTATGTTAGCCCCATTACCACCTTTTATGCTACTAGTACATGTGAGAAGGTTCAATATTTTTTATCTTTCTAGTTGTACGCAACACTTGTATGGAGATGCGTGCATAATGCCAATGCACCTTTTTGTATCTTAAGTTATTACATTATTATTTTGATTAAAATCATTCTTCACCTTAGAACCTACTTGCATTTCTGGGGGACAAAGACCTACATGCTGCCAACAGTTTGTCTTAAAAAATATATGGAACAGCTCCCCTCTATTTGTTTTAGCAACTTATTATATGGTATCCTTGACAAAATAGGAAATGACCAAGGAATCAAACTCTATGTTGTGGCGAGGCAGATTTTTTGTTTCATAATAAGACCTAGACAATTATCTTGCCATTGGTAGCTTACACATTTATGTCTATCCCTAGTAGAGTACCATTTTTCCTTTGGAAGCTTGTAACCATTACTTGAATTCATACAAGTGTGTCCACACCCCCTCACTTATTAAGGAATCCATTATTGTGAATGGAAAACCCCCTACATGCACCTAGGAGAACCCCCTTCTTACATGTCCATACAACACCGGAGTAGGTGGGTCAAGGACTTATGAGGTATCCACTACTTAGAGTACCCTCCTGCCAAAAAAAAAAGATGTGTGGTTGTGGTTGTTCGACCAAAAATGAAAGCTTTGGGGGGATTGAAATTCCTTAATTGAATGATGAATTAAATTAGAAGGGGGGTGAATTTGTTTCTTTTGAATATGTATGTTTTTTAATTCTTTTATAAATTCGTTGATTACATGCTCAATTCCTCATTTCGCTCATATGCGAGATTTTTTAATACTAGACATGGTGTCTGATATGTGTAAAAATATGGTTATTGCATGTGAAAATTTAAGTATAAAAAATTATACTCAACTCTTCAAATTCAATTTTGAAATTTAGAACAGTGGCAAGTCGAGGTTGAATCTACAGTGATGAAGGTTAAAATATTTAAATCAATAAATATTTTTGGTATTTTTTAGATTAAGAAAGCGAAAATGATCAATGAGAGTACGAAGATGTACACAGGAAATGAAATCGACCAATCAAATACTTTCAAGCTCCTTTCAAATATTGAAAACCCTTGATCAATGGTGGAAACATGATTTTAGGGTTTGAAAAATATGAAATATTGATTAAAAAATTATAGAATATATAAAATATGGATAAAAATGATTCTAATGTAAGAAATTGTGATAAAAACATACTCTAGTGATGCTCTATAATCAAAACATACCTTCAAGAGCCCATAGATTTCACCCGGACTTGAAGTCTTGTATCCAACATGAGGAATAAATAGAGAAGAAAAGAAACTCATAGAAAATGATGTTCCATACACGAATAATGATCAATTGATGCCTTCTTTCCTTCTAGCTAGCCAATGCTAGAAGCACACGATGAAACGTTAGGAACACCAATACTTTTTGTTCTATATTTATAATCAACCTTGACATATTTTTAGATCTTAAAATAGCAATCATGCCCACGAAATTTTAGCCCCTAACTCGATAAGGATCATGAGATATCTCAATTTTAACTTGAAGTATTTTCTAGGTGTTGATATAGATATTTGTCTCCTCAAATCATCTTGGTCAAACTACTTACATCAAGGAGCAAGGGAGAGAGCGTGAGGGAGCACAAGAAGGCAATGGAATGAGGTTATGTGCGATGAGAATTATTTTCGTCGTGCGAGGGAGAGAAATAGAGAGGGGCAATGAGGAGAGGGGGACAGAAAAAATTTTCCCCCTCACAGTGAGGGGGGACAGCGAGGGCCGGAGGTAGAGAAGGGAAAAACGGAGATGATAAAGAAGAAAAAAGAAAAGAGAAGGAGAGGAAGATAAAAGGAGGTGGACTGAAAGAACACTCCTCTCCCCCTTATGCACGCTTGCATGTGTGCTGAGAGCAAGGGAGAGAGCAGTGAATTCATGCACGACAGAAGAGCGATTTGGGAGAGAGAGAGAGAGGAAGAAAGAGAGAGAGAGAGAAAGAGGAGGAGAGGAGGGGGAGAGGAGAGAGAGAAAGAGAGAGAGAGAGAGTTTTACACTCTCTCTTCTCTTTTTAATTTTTTTAATTATTTAATTATTTTCTCATTTCTCATTGATTTTTATTTCTCTAAATTCCCAAAAATCTAAAAAATTTTTAAATTCCTCATAGAAATAAATTTATGTAATAACATTCATGATAAAATGTATTCATAAATATTTTCATGTCAATAAAGGCTTTTTAAATGGGAAATAAATATAAGTTTTATTTAATAATAAAAGAAGATTATATTCTTGATGAATCAATGTCATTAAATTCTCATAAACTGTTATTTATTTATGAAGAATCAAGTATATCATTTTAAACATGAGAATTATCAAATTAATTATTTTAAACCATGATAAAATGCATTTATAATTATATTTTTAAGAAGAAGTGTATAAAATGAGTGATATTAATACTTGAAATTGTATGTTATCAATATTCAAACCGCCTATGCTAGTCCCAACAAGGAAACAGTCCCCCCAAGAGTCTTTCCTCTCCTTTTTTAGCTCCCCTCTAGAAATTACTAACGTGTTAGATCAAAGTTCAAACACGAGCTTTTGATCTGACATGCTCATGCCCTCAAGTAATGACCTCACTTGGCCATCTTCTTTGGTATGCCTCCGCTCATCATATACCCCATAGGTCGACTCTCAGAGCCTTGCTCGCCGCTCTCTGCTCCCCTTTAAGCTAGCCTATTTCTTTGAAGTTCCAAAGCCTCCTTAACAATCTATACACACTCCAAGTATGTCACTCGTCATCGATCCCATATGATCTTGCAAGGTGAACAACAAGTACGCCTCACCTTTTTTAGTTCCCTAGTAGAAATTACTAACGTGTTAGATCAAAGTTCAAACACGTGCTTTTGATTTGACCTGCTCATGCTCTCAATTAATGACCTCACTTGGCCACTGTCTTTTTGTAAGCCGCCGCTCATCATATAGCCCACAAGCCAACTTCTAGAGCTTTGCTTGCCACTCTTTGCTTCCCTTTAAGTCATCCTATTTCTTTCAAGTCCCCATGCCTCCTTATCAATCCATGCTTGCTCCAAGTAGGTCACTTGTCCTCGATCCCATGTGATCTTTCAAGGTGAACAACAAGTGCGCCTTGAGCTGACTTTCTAGTCAACTCCCTTGACATGTCTTGCCTATGAATTGTTCCCTTAAGAATCTCCCCCTAACCCTCACGTGTAAGTATGACTTTCCTGGAGTTAACCTAGTGTACACGGGTGTTCCTAGTTATTCCTTATTCCTAATATAAACTCACATGAAGTATAGATATAAAAAGGGAATTTGACTTAAATAGATGTGAGACAAATAGCTTCAAGTGATATGAATTTAAAGTAGAAACTTTACTAAAATAAGAAAACTCCTTGGTGAGTTGACTTCTGACTTGATGCCTTTGACGCTGACCTTCTGTAGATTGCTTTTGACTTTTGGTATGTCTGCCCTTGAATGTCTTTAATATGATAGAAGAGTATTATGTAAAATTTAAATGATCATATAAGGTCCTAAATGATAATCCCCTATGTATCTATATTACGATGACTCATGTGTCTACTTCTCATCATGTGGGAATGCTAATCCTTATTCTAATGACCTGACATGTTTATTCAAAAACACTTAAGCTAAGTTGAAAAGTAAGAATAAATAATGTCAAAGCTCAACTAAAATTATAGATTAATGATACAAACACCAAATACTTGAATTAGGTAAGTTTAAGATTTTTCATATGATAAAAGGAAATTTAAGACTTAATCCAAGAAGAAAAATCAAAATATACTTCTAGGAAGAGTCCACAATCAGATTTATGGAACTCAAAAAATAAGTTTTACATAAACAAAAAAATAAATTTAAAAAACACAAAAATTCTTAAATAGCACCAAGAATAGATATTAAATAACCACAAAATAAAATTTAAGTAGAACTAAAACAGATTTTTAATAAATATGAAGTATACTTCAAATGAAACTAATAGTAGATTTTAAATAACAAAAAATGGATTTAATTAGAACTAAAAGCAGATTTTGAATAAATATAAAATAGATTGAAATAATCATACAAAAATTTTAAATTGAACTAAACATAGATTTGAAAAAAACCAGAAAACAGATTTTAAGTACAAGTAAAAACATATTTTAAGTAAATGTATAAGAGAATTTAAGTAAATATAAAACAGATTTTGAATAAAATTGAAGTGAAATTTTAGAGATTACATTTTTTTATTCAAATAAAAACATCAGTTTTAATAATCAGAAAATGAAATTGTTGAAATTTTAAAAATATATTTAAATAAAAATTACTAAGATTTAAGAGGGTTTATTTTCTTTAAGAAAATACCACCAAACCTAAAATAAAAAAATAGATTTTGAAGATTTGAAAATGGATTAAATAAAATAGAAAAATAATAATGAAACATACGCAAAAAAAAAAATGTAAACAATCAAAATCCAATCGAAATCCAATGGATCAAAAATAAATAACAAACAAAAATTAGTAATTCGACCTAATCTAAACAAAAATAAACAAAAGAAAATAAAACATGTACTCGGACCTAAATCTAAATAACAAAAAAATCTGAAAGTATTCAAATGATTATTTCAAATTTGGTAGTGAACTTTAGAAAGAAAAATACATACAAAAACATTTTTTCAAACAAGATTATCATGAGAGAGAGATATATATCATAGAAGAGAAATCGTTTTGGAGAGAGATCTTGCTGGTGAGAACTTTTTGAGAAGAATCGTCAATGAGATCTTTTTCAAAAGAAATCGTGGCAGGAGAATTCACCACCAGTGAGCAAAAAAGAGAGCTTTTTCTAAGAGATTTGCTATGAGAGTGACGGAGAGCTTCCATCGAGCCTCATAGAGAGTGTTAGAAGGGTGACTTTTTTTTTTCTTTTTGAGTGAGTCAAGAGGTTTTCTCTAAAGGTTTTATTTTTTATTTATTATTTTATTTATTTTGGTACTTGAAAGTAAACAAAAAAATATCAGTAGACTTAGAAAATAAATTAAAAATTTAGGTACAAAAATAAATTAAATAATAAAAATTACATTAAATTTAGATCAATATTGAAATAGAATATAATATATTGACATAGATTAAATAATCTGTTAATTAATTATAAAATTTCTATAAAAAAGATTAAAATTTTTAAAGCTTATTCTTCAAGGTGTCAAGGTTCTACTGCCAATGTGAGTTAGTTCTTGCACTCATGAACATGCACCTTCCTCAAAATTTTTTGACTCAACTTAAAAATATTTCATAAAAATAATAAAACTAAGAGTTAAATTATCAAACACATGTTTAACTAACACGAACTACTTGACTTTATGATAATAGCGGACCACCCAAATAGGGAGTTTAGTGCGCAAGCCCCCTGCAGAGCTAATGAAATTATCCCAACAAATAGAAGATACTCAGCTTCGTACAACATAGGGATTGGAATGCTTGGGAAGAACATAGAATAGTAGAGGAACCAACATGTATGACACAATGATCATTGTAAATTTAAAAATTCAAGATGTTGTAGTATACTCTTTCCCATAATTTCTCATACTAGACCAACCCACTTAAATGCAAATAGGGATAAAAAATGTGGTCAATATAATGAAGAATAATGAAATACCATCTATACCCAAAACAACGGATGTTTTCACAAGGAAGCCATCAAAGGCTTTCCACAAATTGAGATTTTTCATAGAAAGACTGAACTATATTCAAGGAACAAGGGGATAAAAGAAAGTAATAAGAGAGGCACAAAGGGCAATCTATCATATCAATCGTATTCTTGAATTTGGAATGAAAAGGGGAGCAATGTGTCTTAGCACAGGACACAAAATAAGACCACTTAGATCGAAAGAGAATTCACATAAATTCCCTAACATAAAGTAGAATCAAAGACTGAAGAGGGTAGGTGACAACAATCAAAATATGGGAGCCAAATTCCTACGATCAAACCTTGATTAGTTGTTGACTTCTACACCTTAATTAAAGTTAAAGATTTTTCTTTCAAAATGTTGGATAACCTAAGTATTCTTGTATAGAAATAACAAATTTTCTTGTATAGAGCAACCACCACCTTAGTATAGCATAGATCTATCTATATCTACTAGTCAAAACGGCTTATGATCCTAAAAGCTATAGGATGCCACGCCCCATCGTAGGAGGTTCCTTGAGTGGCGACCAAAGAAGTATTGGAGCTACCTACTCAGAAGTAGACGCACCATCTCACTCCCATCAATGGCTTTTTTTTCTTCTTCTGATGAATAGTATTTTGTAATTGGCTTATTTGATTGTTTGAGGCTTGTTCCCGCTCGTAAACTCGTGCCTTCTTGGTTATGATACATCAATTACAGGACAAGAGTGGGTTGGCAATATTTATGCACCTACTTGTGAAAACTAGATCCATCGGACAACCCATTTCTAGCTGCTAGTGTAAGGGACCATAGGTTTCGAGGATTTAAGATAGCAACAAACAAGACCATCCAAATCAATCGTCAATCACTATTAGTGCTTTATTTTTCTTTTGTTAGTTCTTATGCTTAACACATGCATGCTGTCTGGCTTGTATTTCCAAGGTTATCAACGTTTTATTTAAGGGTTGTCTTTTGGACGACCTTTCACTTTTTTTAGGTTTATATAAGGCCCCCATTATAACCCTTTAAGACACTATTAAAGTTATTATTTTCCGAGAGTTTTGCGGCGTTCATTTTTGAGCGTTCTCCTGGTTTGAGAGTGCTCTAGAGCCCTCGTGGATTCAAATTCTAACTCTTCTCGTGAAGTAATGCTCTCAGATTCAAGTCGCATTTTCGTATTTTTCATGCACTAATGTCATGGTTACAATCAATGACGGTGTTTAATGGTTACAATCAGACGACCGTCAATTATAAACCCCTATTTTCAAAAAATTCACAATAATCAAAGCAATATATGTTACACAAACTCTTTTTTTTTTAATTCTAGTTCTTCTTTTGGGTTTGGCCTTTGTTTGTAATTAAAATTATATATTATTGCCAGGAATTATCGCTGCCAACAATATAATTTCTCCAAATCTACATATAATTTCATAAATATTATGCCTAATCTATCTAGAAGTAAGCAAGTGGGCCGTACCATTAGCGGAATTTCAATTTCCTTCATCCGTCTTTTCCCGCCTCGAATAAAGTTCCCAATCTCTCTCTCCCCCCCTCTCTCTCTCTCAGACACATTTGACTTTCTCAGCTTCTTTTTCTCCCTCTCTCTCCCTCTTCTCAGTTCTCGTACGAGTGTAACGAGGTTTCGCAGGCAGGATTTTCAAGCGAGGATGAACAACTATCACATCTACGAGGCAATCGGGCGCGGGAAACATTCGGTGAGCTCTTCTACCTTTCGTGGAGATGAGTTTTTTAAAATTAGGCGAAACATGATTGCGTTTGCTCTTTTAGGTTGTGTACAAAGGCCGGAAAAAGAAGACAATCGAGTATTATGCCGTCAAGAGCGTGGAAAAATCTCAGAGAAGTAAAGTCCTACGAGCGGTAAGCCACTTTAATGTCCTGTAAAAGGGGATTCTTTTCGGCATTCTTATTTTTTGTGACTAGTTATGCTGTTGAAGTTTACCTTATAGTCAATTGTTTGATTTTTTTTAATTTTCTTTAAGTAAATTCATTATGACCCGAAGACCAATGCCATATTTAAAAGGATTCTCTCTCGGCAATCTTATTTTGTTTTCACCAGTTATACCATCCAAGATTACCCTATAGTGCGTTGTTTTTTTCTTTTTGTATTTCAGCGAAAAGATCTTTATCCTCTTTTCTGAAAAAAAAATTGCATTTGGGCTCATGTTGAAATGTTTCTTTTATGGTGCAGGGTATAACAGCCATCTTTTTATCAGTTAATGAAAGAGCCCAATGCAAAAAAAATGCATATTGGGTCTATGAAATAGGTTTACACTCTTTTATGAAAAAATTGCGTTTGAATTTAAACGTTTTTTATGGTTTCAGAGTAAAATACAGTTGGAGTTTTACCCTGTTGTGCATTGTTTTGTTTTTAATTTTCAGCTTACGGATTGATCATGACTAGAAGATCTTTATTCTCTTTTATGAAAAAAAGTTGGGTTTGAACTTATCTTCAAACGCTTTGTTCTGGTTTCAGGGTAAAATATTGCACAAATTGGATCATCAGAACATACTTAAGTTTTATAACTGGTAAGATGCGTGAATGTATAGCCTCGGTGTTCATCGTTCTTTCTAATGCTAGATAACTGTTTGGTCTTATTTTTCTGCCTTTGAAAAAAAATCGTACAGGTATGAGACATCTGCCCACTTGTGGCTCATCCTGGAATATTGTGTCGGTGGTGATCTCATGAATCTTCTCAGCCAGGTTTCATCAGTGAAAATTTACCATCTATTATTTCTTCATCCTGAAGTTTTCAGAAGCCATATTTTTGCTTTTCATCTTTCCGTTCTTTGTTTATCATCATAATGCTATGGTGTTTTTCAGGATAAACAGCTCTCTGAAGATTCTGTTCATGATCTTGCCTTTGACCTCATGACAGCCTTACAGTAATTGATTTCATACTAAATTACGATGCATCTTTTTTACACCAAAAAGTAATGATGATGAAAACATGCAGGTACTTACACTCGAAGGGTATCATCTACTGTGATCTGAAGCCCTCAAACATACTGCTCGATGAAAATGGATGTGTTAAGGTGTCATCTTCAACTTCTTTCTCTATTTTCTCTTTCTTCTTGTTCTATAACATAAAACACCATTGTCCGTTCCAGCTGTGCGATTTTGGTCTGGCACGATATGCAGTCGATATATCAACAGATTCTGTTTCTTCGGTACCTCTTCCCCTATCATTACAAAAATTTCCTGGACACTTCTCGCTCTCTTACATCGATGCATCTATTTTAGGCTAAGAGAGGAACACCTTTCTACATGGCTCCAGAGCTCTTTCAAGATGGTGGTGTTTATTCCTATGCATCTGATTTCTGGGCGCTCGGTTGTGTTCTCTATGAATGCTACAATTCAAGGCCTCCATTTGAAGGGAAGGAGTTCACTGAATTGGTGAATTCCATTCTATCTGATCCGGTGCCTCCTCTCTCAGGTAACCCAAGTAGTTCCTTCTCAGATCTCATCAATGCTCTTCTACAAAAGGATCCATCCAAGAGGATCAAGTGGCAAGAACTCATTATACACAAGTTTTGGAGGAGAAACTTAACTCCGGTTCAGTTACCACCTCAGCCTGCTTTCGATGAAATTGTTCCACAGAAAACACCTCTCAAGAACTCAGAGAAAGAATCGAGTACTCGGAAGAAAGGAGGAAGTTCTAGTTTGTTGTCTAAAGGTTCTGATACTCCCTTAAAGAATGCAGCTTCTCGTCGTGCACTCCCCTCAAAGACTTCTGGCAAGATAAATCTTCTTAGAATGTCAAAAATGGCCAAGCTGAATCTCCAGAGAGACAATGAGAAGGAGAATTACAGGCGTCCATTGGCTGTAAATTCTGAGGAGGCTGAAGTTAAGATTGAGAACAAGGACATGGAGCTGGATTTTAGTGAAATCCAAGAAGATGATGCTGCTGATGATGTCGAGACTTCTGCTGCTTCTAACACGGAACAGTCTTCCATTAATGAAGTCTCTGATCCGACTTCATTTGATACTGACAAAGCTCCATATCCAGAGAATAATGATAATTATGCATCTACCCCCACCCAGCAAGTAGAACCTTCGGCAGAGTCTACTGTTGATGATTTTTCTAGGGTGTTCTGGCACTCTTCAGATCTATCAGTCCGACCAATTATGCCCAACAGAAAACTGGATAAAACATCAGACTTAATGCCTGCCCTTCCATTTGAAGCAATACCAGCGAGTGATTATGCCAAAATGTCATCAGAGAAACTCGATTTATTCAACAGTCTCATAATTCAGTGTTTGAATGGTAATTCACCAGTTACAGAAAAGCAGAATGCAATTAAATACTTAGAAATTTTGAGTGGAAATGCAGAAGCGGCCAACGCGATTACCAATGGGCCCATTATGCTGTTACTTGTGAAGATGCTTAAGCTTCCAAAGGCGTCTACTTTGAGAGTACAACTCGCATCAGCTATTGGCTCACTGATCAGGCACTCGACCTTGATTCATGCTGATGTGGCAGGTTCTGGAATTTTGGCAGCATTGACCAACGGACTGAGAGACAAACATGATAAAGTCAGGAGATTTTCTATGGCTGCATTAGGAGAGTTATTGTTCTACATTTCCACGCTTAATGATCAGAATAAGGAGATCAACCCAGTAGAATCTCCACCAAAGGATAACCGTTCCTTCTCCTGCTGGCAGGTTAGATTACTCACTCCTCTTGTAAACGCACAAATATCATTTATGAACGTGTTTAATTGAAATTTCAGGTCTCCTCTTCCGTGATTTCCTTAATATCATCAATACTCAGCAGAGGCGAAGATGATCTCACGCAACTCTATGCTCTAAGAACTATAGAGAACACATCTGCTCAGGGAACCGAATGGGCCTGTCGTTTCACTAGCCAAGACACCATCACAAATATCTGCTACATCTACAAAGCAATTGGAAAACAAGAGAGCACAAAATTAACAGCTGGGTCTTGTTTATTTCGCCTAGCCCGTTTCAATCCCCAAAGCATTCCCCTTATTTTTGACCGTCTCTCTTTCAAAGATATTGCTTCGACTATTATCCGAGGCAACCCCAGAGATCAGCAAATCAGTTTAAATCTTCTTAACATGGCGTTGCTCTCAAGCCATTTACTGCCAAATTTAAGTCGGCTTTTGATCTCGTTGGCTGAGGAAAAATCTCTTGCCCCTGGTCTGGTCTCTCTCGTCGAACAAGGCACTGAGATATTACGTGGGAAAACCCTGATGTTTGTAGCCCTTCTATGTAAGAACAGTCGGAGATGGCTGCCGTCTTTTTTCTGTAACATTAAGTTTCTCCCAGTGGTTGACAGGCTCGCAAAGGAGAAAGATGGATTTGTGCAGAAGTGTGTTGAGGCTTTTCTGGGACTAATTTCTTCAATTGTGCCTGATATTCTGGAAAATGTTTCTCTTGATTTACAACAGATGGTTGGTGGAAGGCGCCTTGGACCATTGACTTCTCACTCTTCACGCAGTTTTTCTAGAAACACTTCTCACATATTTCTAGTCATTCTTCATCTTCTTGGTAGCTCGTCTTTCAAGCGGCGGATTATAAGCTCCAAATTTTTAAGCCCTCTGGCGACTCTCACCAAGCTCATGGAATCACCTTTTCAGGTGCGTTTCAATAATTTTATTTGATTTTTCTTGTGCATAACTGAATATATTGTTGATTTCTGTACTGCAGGGAAGAGACGATTTCCTGATAACTCTACTTAGAATACTGGAATCCGTAACAGAGGAGGGTTCTATCATTCAAACAGAGACAAAACTTTTCCTTAACCAAATTCTTCCGAGCCTTCTCGTGTTATACAAGGGAAATAAAGATGGAGACGCAAGATTCTTGTGCCTGAAAATATTATTTGACGTGATGGTCATTCTCCTGAGTGAAATACCAGAAACAGGAGTAGATATTAAGTCATTGACCGATTCCCGCTTTCTTCCCCTCTATCCAGTAATGATTGAGGACGAAGATCCCATTCCCATGTACGCGCAGAAGCTTCTAGTGATGCTGATAGAGTTCAAGCACGTGCAAATTTCAGATGTTCTGGAAGGGAGGACGGTTTCTCAGTGCTTTGACTTTCTTCTACGGGATCTTTCAACTGCAAATGTCAACAGCGTGAAGCTTTGCCTTGCCTTGGCTTCTGCCCCTGAAATGAAACCCAAAATACTCTCCAATTTGAAAGCGGTGAAGAAAATTGGAAATCTCATTGACTTTGTCAATGCAAAAGGAATGGAAGAGTTTTTGGTGCCATCTTTATCTCTCTGCAAGGCATTCATCTCTCATGGTGTAGGCAGCAAGAAAGCTCATTCTTACTCTATTAACCCGAGTCTTCTGGTCAACGGCTGTGTTGACTTTAATGCAGAGGATTCCGATAACTTTGTAGATGATATAGTTGACTTTTCCAGTAAATTTGGTGTTTTTCTGGAGTTGACTGAGAATCCTGATCATGATATAGCGGATTTGGCATCAGAATGTGTGGTTTTGCTGCTTAGAATCATTCCAAAGGAGGGAACGATTGGAGTGCTGACTAGTCTATCAAGGATGAACCGCATTCTTGACCGTCCAATCGATGGTCCTCGCAGCTTATTGGCGTCACGAATTCTTTACTCTCTGGTATTTTCATGCCGGCATTATCTGTCCCAGGGATTGATTTTGTCGATGCCGCAGGCTGATATAACGAGACTGGAAGCCATTGCATCTAATCTCAAGAACTCATGCATATCTTCAATAGCAGCTGCTGCTTCCAGTTTAGTTCCAGAATTACAGAGATTGCCTCGGAGTCTCTGATCTATTTTAGTAAGGTCTATTATTTAGATGGATCCACCAGCACACCATTCAGGTGACATGGAGCTTCTATCAGTGACTATGATCTTTGTTTTATCATTTATGGGATGTTTCTCCATCATCATCATCACGATGTTCATCAATTGTAAGTAAAATGTTGTTGGTTCGCGGGGTTTTCGGCTGTTGGTTTGACTGGTGGCTGGTTTCATACAGTTAAAAGCTCATGCCCGTGGAAACGCATCAGTAGCTCTTCCGTTTACTAATGCCACAGATAGGAAGGGAAAAAAGGATTGCAGAATCCCCTGATCATTGATCCTGCAATCTGATTAACTCTTCTTGATCTTTAAAATTTCCCTGTTGATCAAGATGATTGATACAGTCGGGCATCCGGATCTACGAGGCCAATGTCTGGTGGCCAAGATTGGCTGTAGATTGAGAATTTATGATCGGATGGACGATCAATTTAGATTGTTGGGCACGATTTCTGAAAGAGCCCGGCAATCAGATCGTCGAATATGAGTATCGATGCCAATCAAAATGAGATTGATCTGGGTTGCATCGTCGATGATCCTGATCAGCCTTCCCTAATCGTAGAAATAATCTCCAACAGTGATTTCTGCTTCACCCAGTTGACATGAAATCCTCAAATTTTCACCTATCTAGCTGTCCAAATCTTGCGGATGAGCTCCTCAGCAACTAGGCGACAGCGCACGTGCAGATCACGCCAGATTCCCTCACCCTATCGTTATTTTTACTGCACCCTGTTGTGTTCGTAAAAGTCACGTGCCAAGTCTGGCAAGCCGAAAGGAAAACTGACTTTCAAACGATCTCTGACAAAGCAAGACTGGAGTCCAGCCTGTTGACTTTCCGGTCACAGTGAGATATTCGGAACCTGAGCTCCTTCCTTTACTATTTACCAGTTTACCACGGCACGTAGAAACTGCAGAGGAGACAAAGCTCTGAACCCTTGTCTACTCCTCCCGCGATATCTAAAATCTCCCACTGTTTTCTTCCTCACCTCGTGACTAGCGGCGACGAGCGTTTGTCTCTCCCTGCAACCGCGGACGATGATCTTCTTTATTTATCTTCTTCTTCAACGCACACAGAAATTCTGAACAGCGAAAAAAATGATGACAAACAAACAAGATCTAGCAAGAATTCAGAACCGCAGCAGGAGCACAATTGGCCAGGCTGCCGCCATCGCACTTGCGAAGCGCCACCGTAGCGGGCCGGCGGCGGAGACCTTTGCGCCGCTCAACGGAGCCGTGTCTATCGTGGGCAGAGGCTCGTCCGGGTTGCCCGTGCTGGGGCTAGACGGGATCACCGGCAACGAGCCCTCCGCCGCCTCAAATCCGCCGCCGGCACTGCCAGTGTCGTCGCCCGGGGTGGGAAGCACCGGCATTGCATCATGTGCCGGGGCCGGCTGTATTGCAGACGCCGTCGGGGCAAACGACATGAAAGACGGCGCCTCCGCTGTAGAATGGCGTCCCTGCTGGTTCGCCGGCGGCCACGCTCCGGTCACCGCGACAACGGTCAGGAAAACGAAAGCACCCACAGCTTTCATGCCGAAGAAAGAAGAAAAATGAGAAGAATATGTGCCTGAGAAGAACATGCTTTCACGCGCCGGCCTTTTAAAACTGTACAAGATAACTGGAACTAAAAATAGTAGGCTTCGCACGTGCTGGGCGCTCGTGAGACTACTTCTTGGAGAGGTGTTCCTCGATCAGATCGGCGGCGTCTTGGACGGTCACGATTTTCTCCGCGCTCTCCTCGTCCATGCTGATGCCGAACGCTTCCTCCAGGCTCATTACTATCTCCACCTGAAGTGTAGGAGACTTGAATTTTTTAAGCGCCCATGTCAATTAGCTGGAGAGTGATTTTCACCGTGTCGAGCGAGTCGGCGCCGAGCTGGGAGAATTTGGAGGCGCCGACCACGGATGCTTCCTCATGGAGAGTAAGCTGCTTCTTCACGATTCTGCAGACTTTATCTACAGTCTCGGGATTGGCCTGAAAGATTCGAAAAAGTTGGGGGGGTTTTTTCTGCTGTTCAGTGAAAGGCATTGAGAGGTTCTTACAGAACATGATATTCTTCTTGGTGCTGAAGGAATGCTCTTCCGAGTGCTGAGGGATACGGAGCCGGAGCCGGGAATCCCAGTGACCAGCTACCAAAGTTTACGGTTTACGGAGAAATTTAGGGTTTATTATAATCAAAGGAAATTTTAGGCTAAGTCTGCGGAAGTTATATAAATTCTAGATCATTTTCCCCGCGCAAATCAAGAGATCATCGACAAAAATTCTGCTGCGAAAATATCATTAATCAAAATTATATGGTGAAAGGTAAATACCAAAGCTTTTTTTAAGAGAAAAATAAAAAAAAATTGAGATGATCAAGACCACTTGGCAACAAGAGGCTAAAATTGTCTCAATTTGTATGGCGCCGTCGATCAGACAGAAGACCGAGTTGGAAAAAAAAATTCAGCGAAGCGGACGAAAGTTTTGGCGGGAATCGTGGCCTCAGCGGCTGTCGGAAGAGAGCCGAGTGGAGTATAAATCGCGCGAACGAAATATATTCGTATTAACGAGATTAGACCTGGCTTCTCAGCGATGTTGATCGACGCCGAGAAGCGGTGAAGATTGAAGGGGCTGTTAGCGAAGCCATCCTTCTCTCCCTCTCTTCCTCTGTTGAATCGAGCCAGGCAGAGAAACGCAGAATCCGTTAGAATCTTGAAGAGGGCCCCATCTTCGAGCCGCCCAGATGTTGATCGATCAGCGTGGAACATTCTAGCCGCCCAGCTAGCACACAGATTATTGTTGGGCTCGGCCCATTTGAAGCCCGATTGTGAAGAGGATCCGCATAAATATGAAACATTTTAGTTTAACCCTTCAATCTTTGTATTCTCTCATATACTCTCTGTTTTCAAAAACAAAATTAAGTACAATGGCTAATCATCAAATTTGGGGATTATGATCGGGAACAGCAATCCAACCACGATTGTGATGATCTTTGATCGATCGAATCCTTGATCGATCGAAGATGATCATGATGGATGTCCTTCGATATGATCAGGTGTATCATCATTGATCGATCGATTGCATTAATTTGATGGATAATCAATGATCGTCGATGTGATCGGAGGAAAATCGGATAGAAAAGCTAACAAAAAATTTGATGGCATCAAATTGAAAAAGGGATTAAGCTACAAAAAAATCTCGATCCGATCCGATCCGATCCCGATCGCCTAGGACAGACAAACGTAACTGAACACTGCTTGACACGTGTCATCGACCGGTACGTTAAAAAAACTAACACGTGGCATTCCTCGGAGGAAACTGTCGGCAAGCATTGTCAGGTTTGAAAATTAACGTTTGGGGCTTTGAAAGTAGCGAAAAGTCGGCCGTGCCAACCTCACTGAAATTCAAGCTTGTCGTGGCGCATGAACTTTTCAACTGCCGGGAGTTGCTGCTTTCCCTCTTCGCCAGTGAAAATTTTCTTCTCCGTGCTTTGCATTGCAAAAAGACCGTGCTGTTGCAGTAATTTATGACAGTGAGATTCCGACGGCCTTCAGATATCTCCTTTGATTTGAATGCAAGGATAAATGATATAGGTGGACGGTGGGGCCTAGATTGCGCATTTTCTTTAGTGTGAAGAGGGGGCAAAACAGACTACTGTCGATAATCCTTTCTTATTCTCCGTCTGAATTGATTGCTCCAATACCGGATCTGCTCTCTTTCCTGGACCTGATTTTCTTGATCTTGTTGGTGATTTGACGGGTTTTAGGGTTGTGATCCCGGAGTAGAGATTGCGAGTTCATCTGCTTGAGAACTGAGTTTTTGGTGGAAGATGGACGATGAGCTCGTCGAACTTCGACCGTCGGAGCTCAAGTTTGTCTGTAAGTTTTTTCTTCGATGGATCGTTTAGCATTGCGCTGTAAACACCCCAAGCTGCAATCTGATTTTACTTCAGATCTCGAGGAGAGAGTGTTTGATGTTCATAAACATTTTTGTCGAAGTTCTTTCCACCATTGAAATTAATTACGATTTTTTCATTGTGTTTTCATTCATTTTCGATCTATCAAATATTTGGGTCTTAGGAACTGGTGCACTAGACTGGAATCACAAGTGTGGATTATGCTTTTGCGGGTTTTTTTTTCAATTCAGGTGCCCAGAGAGAATCTTCAGATCATTTCGCTGTTGTGAAAATTAGGTGACCCGGCGCCATTGATCATGATATGAGAGAGGGAATCATCAACCTATCTGTTACAGCCTTTTTTCCGTGTTTAAAAATTTAGATATATCTTTTATAGTCAAGAATGCCTGCTCACATATGTATCAGCTATGTATTCCTTGTCTTTCTACTTTGAATGTTCTTCAGCCGAAGAATCTTTAAGAAGATTTGTGCGCCATTCAGGCCATATTTAGATAATTTGAAGCTTTGCCCTTACATTACCTCAAATTGGCAGTTGAATTGAAGAAACAAAGTTCATGCTCTGTGCAACTTATCAATAAAACCATTTGTCATGTCGCTTTTAAGGTAATTTCTCTTCTCATTATTAAGGAATTCCCAACCAAATGCATTTTGTTTCTCGATTGAAGTTATTTTGACCTTAAACATACAGGTTAAAACTACAGCTCCCAAGAAGTATTGTGTAAGACCAAACGTGGGCATCATCGCACCCAAGAGCACTTGTGATTTTACTGGTAAACGTCAATTCTTTTACAGATTTTTGTTAATATCTCCAACATATTTCGAAATTCAATCTGCTTGCATTGCCTTCACGCAGTTACAATGCAAGCGCAAAAAGTAGCTCCCTCTGACTTGCAGTGCAAAGACAAGTTCCTTGTTCAGACTATAGTTGTTCCAGTTGGGACCACAGAAGAGAGCCTTCACTCTACTCTGGTCAGTGAGGGTTTCTTCTGTTCGACATAATTGAGATCCAGGGTCTTAAATTTTTTTCAAATAATGTAGTTTTCAAAAGAAAGAGGGCGGTATATTGAAGAGAACAAGCTGCGAGTGGTCTTTATCAGCCCACCTCATTCTCCTGTTAATGGGTCTCTGAATAAGGAATTTGCCGTTTCACAAGAAACCCCTCTTTCAGAGATTCCGCTGAAAAGTCAAATGCTGGCGAGTACAAAAGCCTCTGATCTTGCTGAATTTCTGGTAGATCCAAAGTCTTACAAGCCATCGGAGGACATATCTACTGAGAAAATTTCTTCCCCTAAAAATAGCCCGGTGGAATCTAAATTCAGCAAGGTGAGAAAACTTTACATTGGTTGTCATAACCAGAAATTTTGGTTGATAATGAATTTTACCTTCTTTGCCAGATGGTCGAGGCAAACGGTGGAGCAGCTTCAAATATTGATCGGGCTCAGTCTTGGGGAAATCACATGTCATTTCAGTCAATGGAGGACATCGATAAGATTTCGCCTATAAAAAATAGCCCGTTGGATTCCAAATTCAATGGGGTGTGGAAAATTTATCATCACTAGGGTTTATATTATTCATGCATTAGTTTAATTATGCTTAGAGATATTTCACCTCCTTTGCCAGGTAGCTGAGACAAATGGAGGTGAGAACTTGGCTTCAAAGGTTGCTCTTTTGGAATCCAAGCTCAAAGAGGTATATACATCACAAATTTGAGCAATTGGAATTTTAATCCCGTTGATCACCTATCTTGTGCAATCTTTTTTTAGTCTTTTTTTAAAAGATGTAGTTTTATTTCATCCCAAAAAACTTTCAATTCAATCTGAAAGCAGCAAAAACTTCGAATATGATTTTGTTGCAGGCAGAGATGACTATCGCAAGGCTAACTGAAGCGCATCGAAGCTGCATCCCTTCAGAAATCCAAACTGCAGCAAGACGCTGTACGTGATCAAGTAATTAAGGGAAACGTTGATTTTTCGAACCGTTAACTAATCGTTCGCTTTGTGCAGGTGTTGCTGAGGAGAAGAGCCGCCGCAAAAGGGCAAGTGGGCTTCCCGTTCCTGTTCGTCTGCTTTGTGGCTCTGGTCGCGTTGACCGTGGGGTATCTGGTCCACTCATGACTTTTGTTAATGTTCTTAATGTAAGCGCAGAACTCGCCGATGGAGAATTTTTTCTGGCTTTTAATCCCTCTGACCAGTCGTTGACTTTTTGCAGGTAATGCCGAGAAGAGGTGCTGTTAAAAGGCTAGTGAGCTCCCCTCCTGTTAAAGTGCCATGCCAGCGTTGACTTGGCATACCTGGTACTAGAACGCTGTCAAGAGAGAAGTTCCCGCTCCTTCAGACTCCAGGTGTATCTTTAGTCTTTACAAAATATAATAAACGAGTTTATTGATGAATACGTTGCCTTTCAAACTTTGCCTTACGCCACGGCCTTCAATATAATGATCTCCTGCTTATTGACTGCTGGAGATCTTATCTCTGCCCGGAAACTGTTCGATGAAATGCCTCACAGAGATGTGGTTTCTTGGTACACCTTTTTCACTGCTTATGCGAAGAGGGGGAATACAATTCATGCGAGAAAGCTATTCGACGAAATGCCTGAAAGAAAAACGCGTTGGTTTCGAGGTACGCCCACAGTCAGTTCAAGGAAGCCATTGACGTCTTATTAGAGGAGATTGGAAGGCCGTAGCTCAACGCGTTGACGGTGATTGGAAGGCCGTGATCAATGCAGACAATCGGATCAGCGATCGATTTGGTTTTATGAACGATCGTTGTCTAGATTGGTGATCTGATCAGATATCTGATTGCAGGTAAGATCATTTTTTTATTAATATCTCTTTCTCCGTCTCAATGATGGTCGAAGAGATCCTAATCGTTGATCTAATTATGGTCAAGAGTAGTTGATCTAACAACACTCGAGCTTTTTTTTGTGGGCTAATAATGGGTAGCTTGTAAGTCAGTCACACTGTTATTTTTCATTTATATTGATTAAAATGACTTTTAGTTATTATCATTTTTGTGTGATGTTGGTAATAAAGTCCATGAATATATATAATGACAAAATAAATTATCAAAAGATCATAATACAATGATCATTGATCTTTCAACATATTTTTTAAATATTCATATTCGTGGGATATTCGAGAAAGTACGTAGAATTATCTGAAAAGAATGACACTTTTGATCCGATTTATATCGTGAGTATAACTGATCCTATAGCCATTGGTGTATAGACAACACCAAGGATATATAGTAGGCGCTCTTTGGAGAAAGAGTTCATGGAATTAATCCAAATGAATCATTTAATAATAGTGCATTAAACTATCAATCAAGTTGATTTATGTCACAGTTGTATACGTGTTCCTTTGACTTGAGACATCAAAGACATATTGTGGATAGATGATTGTGTTTTGATTATGACTTACAAATCCTTAGCCATAAGATTTTCAAAATGTTATAAAATGTAAGTGATATGAAGTTCTTGAAAGGTGATTGAGTGGTCGAGATGTAACCATCCACCCTTGGTATAAGAAGAGATCGAATCAGGGAATGAGATGCGATTAAATCTTTGGCCAAGGTAGTAGAAATATTAGGAAAGTTGTTCTCGATGATTTCTTACTCGCATCAGTATTAAATTGAGTAACCGATTATAATTTAATAGTTAATCATATCTTAAGTCATTAATGAGTCTTGTGTGGATGAAAGATGAAACGTACATGGCAACCAATGATGGACGTATTTTCATAAAGGAGTTTTGATATACTCCATATCTCTCAAAGTATATGGTACAACTTGGCACCCACCGAGGTGGTGACTCAACTTTTCGATTGGGTTAAATCAATCCTTAGTCAATTAATCTATATGTTGATATACAAAATTAATAAGGAAGACCAATAAGTATTATCAGGTCGATAGAGTCATTAACTAGAGAGATATATGGACCTAGAGGGTTACAAACATAAGGTCAATGAGCATTGGTGTATATATATATATATGCATATAAGGGTTCTTGTAAAAGTTCATATTCCCAAAGTATATAAATAGGAGGAGAATGACTGTAACAAGGGTGTTCATACAAGCCTAGTAGAAAACTCTCTCTTTTCTTTTCTTCCTCTCATAGTGACGAGCGTTCTGTAAGAGATCCGATTGCCCAACAACTGAGTGGATATCGCTAGAGGTTAGATCAATTGAATGGCTTAAAAAACTCCTTCATATGATCCATGTAAGTACGAATTTTATTTTATACTAGATGATCGGATCATTTCTTCTTGGTACTTCAACTTTGTTGAATGTTTGATTTAACATTTTCCTTTGTAATCAATATATTGATAAAAAATTTAGAGAGCTTGTCGAGCCTCAGATCCTAATAATAAGAAGAGCACTTAGTTAGTTTTGGAGTTCATAAACTTACAAGAATAAGGAAATTTAACATAGACACTAATGGTGAATGGTTTGAAATTAGTGTTTCTTGTGCTTGAAAAAGCCCTAAATTAAATATTTTTTTTATTCTTCTCTATAGGGATTGTAAAATTGTTTTGCTTGTTGGCATGCTTACAAACCAACAAAAACAAACATGAGCTTCCACCAAAAATAAATCCACGGTTAACAAGAACATGAGAGATTTCTTCTAATTGTCATTCATAATGTGTAAGCATCTATACTTGGTTAACTACAATATAGAGGAAGTCTGTAATGGATATTAAATTTAGGTAGCAAAGAGAAGGTTTTTGAGTATTTGATATTGTCAAGTTGAGAAAGTCCTCGAGCAACAAAGGTTTTCACTCTTGTATTATTAGTCTTATACTTGATAGTAAAAATTAATTTGAATAATTGCTATCGTGAGCTAGTAGACTTTGAAAAGTACCAATCAGATACCTGACTAAAGATAGAGAGATATAGAGAGATAAATGGGCCTAGCCCACTAACACTACGAATACAAATCAAACATGTGTATCTTAGCAAATACGACATCATAGGACACACTATTGAAGTCCTCGGAAAAGATATCCACTAATTGATAGGAGGGGGTGATGTGCACCATTAAGATGACACCTTAAAGCATCTTGTCATGAACATAGTGGCAGTCCCTTCTAGTATTTGTTAATATACACGAGGACTCCTAAAAACCATTACTAGGTTCCTACATAAATTTCCTAGTGACACCAAATGCATATATCATAACCTATTCTCACAAACCCAACCAATCCTTCATCTAATATTCAAATCCTAAAAGGTATAATGAAGAGGAAAATAGGTAGCAAAGCAAAGTTGGGCATGTGTAATGACACTAATGGATAAGAGGTTTATTGGAAATTCAAGAATGTTGACAACCTGCTTAAGTGTAAGACTAGCAATAGCGATGGTGATGCCAGGATCTTTGATTTTAAACGTCCGCTTAGGCTGGTAGGCTTAGGCTGGTAGGATGATAAAATGGTGGGAGTTTCATTCATGTGAGTGGATGGCCCCCAGTCAATGATCCATGGTGATGAAGAAGAGGCAGAAAGCGTGTGTGTACCTAGTACGAATAGAGTCGGAAGCGATGCAAGGCTCATCAAAGAGAAAACACTAATACTATTGGAATGCAAAAGCGTATCATATCAGTGATCTTTAGAGAAACCTACCATGTTGGAGACGAAACATTGGATGTTGACGGGAAGGCAAATGGAGTCAAGGTGATTGCCTATTGTATAGAAGCAGATGTGGAACATTGTTTCTAGAATTTGTTCAATGGGTGTATATGAATGGCGAGAAGGAGCTGTAGCCTTTGCCACAAGGAGGGTGTCCATTGTCAGATCAAGGAGGCTAGCTATCTTCCCAAGCTCAAGAAATGTTGACCACCATAGCATATGGGAGTAGAGATGCCGCTTGGAGAAAGGGAAGTTTGAGAAGACAAGGGTGTATTGGTATTGGCCCAAAATGCCACCAAGAATATGATTGAGGGATCAGGTGCACGATCACTAGAAAGGATAGATCCACAAATTTGAGCAGAGATAGATAGATGCAGCCTACTAAGATAGGCTTCAATATAAAACTCCTAGAAATATTGTTAAATAGTTCAAAGATTTGTAATCAGTATCTGGTAGTATCAACCTTAAAGATGAGATCCTTAAGATAGTTGAAGTGAACCTAAAGCAAGAGATGGCCAACTTGCAAGTGAGGAGAGACTCAAAGAGCTCCACCATGCGATTGATGTTCATTCGGCAAGCATATATCTTCTCTAGATTGTGATGGATATTATGTGGCCTATAAAGCCAATCACACTTCCACGTATCCTTTTTATGTTCATTGAAATGAAATTTATTTATTGTCATTCTTGTGTGATATTTGCAATGAAGTCCATGAGCATATACAATGACTAAGTGATCATAATATAGTGATCACTAGTCTTTAAACATATGTTCTAAACATTTCTATTCGTGGGATATTTGAGAAGGACATCAAATTATCCGAAAGAATAACACTATCTAATCCAACTCATATGATGAGTATGGCTGATCCTGTAGCCATCAGTGTAGAGGCACCAAGGATAGATAGTAAATGCTCTTGGGAGAAAGAATTCACTGAATTGATCCGTATGAATCCTTGAATAGTATTATACCTAACTGTCAATCAGGTTAATTCATTTCATGGTTGTGTTTGTGGTCCTTTGACTTGAGATGTTAAAGATATCTTGTGGATAGATGATTGTCTTTTGATTATGACTTACAAATTCATAGCCATGAGATATCTAAAACGTCATATTTGGATACTACATGAAGTCCATGAAGATGATTGTGTGATCAAGATGGGATCATCCGCCCTCGGTATTTGAGGAGATTGACTCAAGGAGTGAGATGTGATGAAATCCTTGGCCAAGGTAGTGAGAATATTAGAGAAGGAGTTATTGATGATTTCCTACATGTATTTGTACTAACTTGAGTGATTGATTAGGGTTTGACAGTTGACCATACCCTAAGTCATTCATGAGTCTCGTGCAGATGAAGAATTATACATACATGGTAATCGATGACGGAAAGGTTCCATAAGGGAGTTCTTACATACTTCATATCTCCAAGATTACCTGGTGTAGCTTGGCGCCCAATAGGTTGGCAACTCAACCTATTGATTGGGTTAAATAAATATTTGATTAATTAATCTATATGTTGATGTGGATAATTAATTAAGGTTGACCAATAAGGTATTATTTGGTCTTTAGAGTTTTTAACTAGTGAGATATATGGACTTATAGTGTCACACACATAAAGGTCTATGAATGTTGATAGATATAGACATAATTATGAGGGTTTTTAATGAAAAATATATATACCAAATGTCTATAAATAGGAGGAGAATGATCAGACCTCAAGGTGCCGATGTAAGCCTTGAGGGAATTCTCTCCTTTTTTTCTCTTTCTCTCTTGGTGAAGAGCTTTGAAGAGGAGATCCAACCATCTGGAGATTTTGTGGATACCGCTAGAGGCTAGACACTTGAATAGCTTCAAGAACTATCTCAAGGAAACCTGGTATATTTTCTCATATATGTTAGATGATAAGATCATATATTCCTTGGTGCCTCAATGTTTTTAATATCATATTCAATCTATTCCATTGCATTCGATGTTTTGATCAAAATTTTGAAAGTTTATCGACCTTAGAACCCAATAGATTGAGCCAAAGAAGCCAAGTATGCTAGATGCGAGAGAGGGGTTGGATGATACTTTGATCACTATTGTGAAACATCCACCGGATAATTACAATGTCAATATGAAATAAGAAGGCATGAGAAGTGTCATTAAGGGCTGGATATTCGTTTGTCAAGTGACGAAGAAGGTTGTGCAACTAGGAGAAAAGCTCAAACATGAAGGCTGATAACATGCAATTTTTACATGAATTTACATGATTATTAATGCAATTTAAAACATTAAATATTCTATTTGTATGCATGTTATCATATTTTAAGTACATTTCTATCATTTTATATAATTTTATGTTATAATCTAAAAATATATTATTTTATAGATAATTATGAATAATTAAACAATTTAATTCTAATCCTCTTTATATTTGAGATCATAATTATATTATCATGATTAAATGATAAGAGAAAAGATTTTTATTCACACTCATATTTTTTTCTAAATTTATTTTATAAGATGAATGAGTGTATTTTTGAAATTAATATTTATTCTCTTGTTATTTTAATATTTTGAAATTTTATAATGATTGATAATTCAATTTATGATCTAACAAAAATAAATTTGAATTAATTTGGAGTTATATTTTGAAAGTTACGAATTTTCTAATTTTTAAGAATTTTCTTGAATTTTTTTGAATTTATTTAACTCTATTTTTTGTTTTTTAAATAATTAAAAAATAATAATAATAAATGTTTTTAAACTGTGCGCTGACGTGTCAGAGAGTCGCCTACAACTCGCCTCCTCAGGCTGCTGATTATGTTTTATGTTAATAAAAAAAACGAGAAAGCTAGCGCAATTGAAGTTAGTCCGTTCCGCTTAACTCTTTGGGCAGTCAAGCAAGTAAAGCCGTCAGTCTGTCCGTGGTAGATCAGAAAAGCACGTGGCGACACGTGTACGTGTGTGTGCGTGACGTGTGTGACATGTGTGCACGTGGGTGTGTGACACATGTGTGTATGCGCATGTGCGCGTGTGCGTGCGCACGTGTGCGTGAGAGATTAATAAATGTGTTAGAGCATCCATTAAGGATTTAAGCTAACCCATTAATTTCGTCTACCTTATATACGCGATAAAACCTTATCCTTTATTCTGTGTGGGACTATTTTTATTTCATTATGTTTCAGGTGACGTGGAGCATTGTGAGACGTCCGATCGCGTGATTAAATCGCGTGCGTCGGATGTCACTTACACATAGGGGTTACGTGGTGACATCCTATTAGATGACGATTCGATCAAAACGACGTCTAATCTCAGCCGTTCATCTTCGAGTTATAATGGTCGAGATTAAATGCACCCGATGGACATGTGGACTCATCACGATCGTCCGATGAAGATCGAACGGACGAAATCAAACGACACCTTCTCTTCACCGGCAATATGATGAAATCTGCACGCTTCATCTCAGATCAGACATACGCGACTTAAAACGACGTTTAATCTCATCCGTTGATTGAAGATGAATCGACGCATCCGATGGTAACGCCCAATTTTGCCGATAAATTGAGATGTATCTTCGTGACGGAAAACCATTCTTAGGGTTTTCGAGCAAATCAAACTGTCTAGACACCACAATATGAAAATCTTTTGATTTCTGTATCTTTTAGACTCATTTCCACATCCAAAAAGTGTTTTTAAAAGCAAAAATTGATTGAGGGAATCGGAAAGAAATCACATCTTGAACGCCAAACTTCGTTTCGAAATCGCAGAATGAAAAGCCTCGAATCCGGAGATTAATTGGATCATTTCGAGCGTGACTTTGGGTTAGATTGCGTGTTTTCATCCTAATATTTCATCATTTAGAATTAGATTTATATTTTTAATAGTAGATTAAGTTTATTTTAGTTTTAATTTTGATTTTTATCAAATTTCGCGATTGAATTTCTATCTGAATTTCAAATCTCGATTTCTCCACGAATTCTAATCCAAATTTAATGATTTTTGATTCCGTTGATTCGTATTGGAGTTATCTTTCTTAATATACTGAATTCCCTAATTTCTTACCTCAATTCATCGTTTGATTTGATCAAATTTTAAAGATATCTAAAAATTTTTCCTTATTTCTCTGTGGATTCAACCTTTATTCACCACTATACTCCTTAATTAGTGATTTAATCCTTTAATTGGTGAGTTTGAAACTTGTTTTGACATGAGATCGTGTGTATTCAACGACCGCAAGAAAACGTTTCGTCAGGGCCCATGATGGGTAATTGGGGTCATGAAAGGTGTAGGTTATTCAAGTGAGATGTGATGTAATTGAGTGTCATGTCAAGGGAATCATTGAAGGGGGAAGTACGTCATTTGATAGAAGTGCTAGAGCAAGGGCATAAGACTTAGTGGTGGGTGGTGAAGATGAATTTGCACCTAGAGTGGGAGGTGCCTAGAGGCGGGTGAGACGATGTAGAGTCCAATGACAAAGCCATAATTTTGAGTGGGAGTGTCAGAGAAGAGGTGCCAAATTAAAGAGCAGTTGGTGTGAGAGTAGACATGCCACAAGTATGGGAGACTAGCATGCAACAAGAGATGGGGCATAGGCAAGCATGAGGAGAGGGCTAAAAAGGCTGGCATTGGAGTGGCTAAAAAGGTGGGAGGCTACACTAGAGCTGCTATAGAGGGAAGCCTAGAGTGGCTACAAAGGTAGGGGACGACATTGGAGTAGAGACAAAGGTAAGAGGAGGTGCTGGAGCTGGTGTAGAGGAAGCGGCGATTGCATTCCTGCAAGGGCATGCAAAGGTTTCCTTTAGATGATATGTTTTCTAGGGCACGTGGAGATGCGTAGACATGTAGAGGCAAAGGCAGCACTAGGGCATGCTCTAGTGGCACTTGTGTAGGCCAATGGTGGACGATAGTACGGAAAGGTGGCAATAGTAGAGCTGTTGCAGGTGGTGATGAAGCATGATCGTGTGGTTGTTGAAAACACATGTCCTCACATCAAAATAAATACCAAAATCACTTAATTTATGATTTAATCATGAATTAATTAGAATAATAGGTTGTAAGGGTCGCATCCATGGAGAATTAAGAAGATTTCTTAAGATGTTTTCTAATTCGATCAAATTGGACAACAAATCTAATCTGAAATCGCGTTAAAATGATCCAATTAATTGTTAGATCTTTCATTTCGCATATCAAAAAACAAATATGTGAGGTTTAAGTAGTAAATTCTTCCTATTCCTATGATGAAAGCTTGATTTCAAGCACTTCGTGGATGTAAAAGTGAGTCTGAAAAGAGGATCAAAACAAGAGATTCAAGGATACATACGCCAAAAGGTTCAATTGATCGATGTCCAAAAGGTTCAATTGATCGAAACAGCTAAGAATACATATGCCATTGAAGAGAGAGAGTATACATAGAAGGAGAATTAGGCATAGCCATTCGACCTTCTCTTCATCTTTGATCAATGGTTGAGATTAAAAAAGGGGAGATGAATCAATATCTTTAAGTCATGGCCATTGGATCTTCGTCAAAGCATCCAAATTTTGTCATATGATCGCATGTACATGAATCATCGTGTAATAGCTACCGTTTGATCTACATTAAATGCTCAAAACAAAGACATGTGCCCACAGAGTTTATAGGAAAAAAAATTAGTCTTAGACATTATAACTCCTTACATGAACAATCGAGATTACTTGATAGATAAAATAAACTTTTGACGAATCATGATGAGCCACGTACCTCCCAACTTTAAGTGAAAATCAAAGGCGCTGATTAAATTGCAAGATTGAATTGTTTGCATTGCTCCACGTCACCTGCAATAAAAATAAAACACAAATAGTCCCACATTGGAAAAATAAAGTGAAATATGCAAGTACAAATGAGCTGACGACTTAGTTAAATGAAAATAAGCCATTAAGGGTGCTTACCATGTGGCACTCGCCTAACATGTGTATATGAGTACATCACGTGTGCGCCACATGGCACGTGCATATGCCACCACATGGCACCGTGGTGACACACAAGTGCACGTGCCACGTCAGCTGTCATGTCAGCCCCTTCTTATAAATATTATTTTTAATGATCTTAATTAAAAGAAATAAAAAATAATTCAAAATATATTCATAAAATTTCTTTAAAAATTTCTAAAAATTAGAAAACTCATATATTTCAAATAAAAAACTTTTTATTCAATTTTTTTAATCACAAAAGAAATAATGTATCATCATATGCATTTTAATTAAATAAATAATATGAGAATAATTTCTTAGGTAAAAAAATACTCTTCTTCATTGAAAAATAAAACTAAAAAATAGTTGAGTATGTATAAAAATATTTTCACTTATTATTTGTATTTAAAACTCAAATAAAATCTCAACTATGAGTGAGGATAATCTATTTAAATATTCATCTTTGATTTATGTATAATTATCCCTTAAAATAACATATTTTAATATTTTTGATGTAAATTGCACAAAATGATGAATGTGTACCCGAAGTATGATAAGATGAATAAGAATGATATGAATTATAATTAAAAATGCATAAATAATCATATATTCTAGGGTATAAGTTGCATGCTATCATGTGGCTACACTGAAGTTGTTGTAGAGGCAACAACACATGATAGCTAAGGAATGTAGCAATGCTACATGGGTAGTAGATAGGGCACAAGCAATAAACGACTATCTCAAGGTGATGAGTTTGCTAGGGCACATGTAGATGCACAGACGCAACGATGTGAAGGCACTGTTGGGGCATGCTCTGGTGGCACACATGTAGGTTGACAACCAACGATGGTAAGGAAAGATGACAACACTGGAGTGGTTGTAGATTGCAGTAGTGCCCTAGTGGAAGAGAGGTGCATCGAGAGAGGAGAAGAAGAGGCAAGTGGCAAGGGGGACACTAGTGATGAGAATGGTGGCTCACCTGAGGTGGCCAGATATGAGATCTAGATTGATGGCTATGATACCATGTTGATAGTGTGATCAAGAAAATCCTAGAATCCTTCACTAGAAAGAGGGTGATATGTGTAAAATTACGGTTGTTGAATGCTCAAGTTCACATATAAATTTTTTTTTCAATTCTTCAAATTTGATTTTTAATTTTAGAATAGTTGAGAGTTAAGGTTGAATCCATAGGGAAGAAGGTTTAAGAGATTGATATCAAGAAATCTTTTTGGTACTTTTAGATCAAGCAAGCGGAGATGATCAATGAAAAGAAGATGTACACATGAAATGAAATGAACTGATCAAATGTTTCCAAGCTTTTTAAAAATTGAAAATCCTCGATTAACTGTGTAAATGTAATTTAGGGTTAGAAAATATGAAAATATTGATGAAAAAGATGGGGAAAATAGAAAATATTGATGGAAAATGATTATAATATAAGGATTCGCAATGAAAAACACTCTAGCGATGCTCTCTAATGAAAAACACACCTTCAAGAGCCCATTTATTTTTCATGGACTTGGTGTTTTGCATCCAACACGAGGAATGAATAGAAAAAAATCACTAAAACTGATGTTCCATACATGGAAAATGATCAATCAGTATCCTCTTTCTTAAATGATTAGCCACTGTTAGAAGCACACAATGAAACATTGAGGACCATAATTTTTTGCCCTAGAATTTCAATCACCCTGGATTTTGTAGAGCTTAAAATGATGATTGTGCTTATAAAATTTCAGTCTCTAACTTCAACAAGATCATGAGATATCATGGCTTCAATTTAGAGCATTTTTAATCGTAAAAAATCACGTGTGGGAGAGTTTTACTTCTCTTTCATCTCTTCTCCTCTATTCTTTTTCTTCTCCTTTCTACACTCTCTCACTCAAGCGCACGAGCAAAAGAGAGTCTCGTCACCCTATTAAAATTCTTCCCTTCCTCTTAGTTTAAAATTTCCCAATTCTCTCTTCTACTTTTAATTAACTTTAGAATTCTTGTATACGTAGGGCAAGTAGACTACTTTTAAGTGAGCAAGCTTCCTCCATCTTGTGGTCAACACAAAGAGTCGACCACTGACAGAAAAGAATTGATGCGATCATTGTTTACAAACCAATTCATGTCAAAATAATTACCAAACTCACCAATTTTATCAAATAATCATGAATTAAGGAGTATAGTGGTGAATAAGGGTCGATTCCACGGAGAATTAGGGTAATTTTAGATGATTTTTTGAAATTGTATAAAATAGAATGATGAATAATGTTGAAAAAAATTAGGGAAATTCATATATTTGGAAGAAGACTTGAAAATGAATCCACGAAATCAAAAATCACTTAATTTGGATCAAGATTCACCGAGAAATCATCAAATGAATATGAAAGAAATTTTTGAAATTAAAAATCACAAAAAACCAAAATTGAAATTGAAAATTCACTAAAATTACAATTCAAAATTAAAATCTAAAGTTATATGAAGAAATATTAAGATAAAATACAGTCTCTAACCCGAGATTATACTCGAACTGATCCAATTATTCGCCGGATCAAAGGCTTTTTATTCCCGAATTGGAAATAATGATCGTTGATGTTCAAGAGCCAATTTCTTCCTATTCTCTCAACAAAATCTCACTTTCAAGCACTCCGTGGATGCAAAAATTGATCTAGAAGTGATTAAAAGCAATAAATTCAAGGGATTTGGTGTGTAAACAGTTCGATTACTCGAATTGCCCTGGAATGCTTTACAATGTCAAAGAACATCTCTATTTATATGGCAAATTGGGCGTACCTTTCCGATCGAGTATTTAATCTTTGATTAACGGCTTTGATGAAACACATGAGTGTGAATCGTTGTGATTAATTCGTGGCCATTGGATCTTAGATGGAGCGTTTGAGATGAGGCCACATCACGCGCATTATAAGTAATGCATCAAACCGTTGCTATTTGATCTTGATCCGATGCTCTAGATGCATTTTGTCGGTTTTAATCTCAGCCGTTATGACTCCTCAGATTGACAGCTGAGATTAAATTATTATAAAACGATTCTCCAGCGAATAGAATTGCGCCATGTACCCCCCCGGCCTTAAGTGACAATCAATGGTCGTGATTAATCGCGTGATCGGACGCTCCACGTGCTGCCACGTCACCTATGTGAAAATAAAATATTATTTAAATCAAATAAATCAATTTTTAATTCAAAAAATTCAGAAAAATTCAGAAAAAATATGAAAAATGTCTAAAAATTAGAAAATTTTTATATTCTAAAATATAACTTCAAATTAATCCAAATTTATTTCATTGCATCATAAATTAAATTATCTATCATTCTAAAAAGTCAAATTTAATAAATAATAAGGGAATAAATTTCTATTTAAAACATACAGTCATTTCTATTAGA
This sequence comes from Lemna minuta, assembly GCA_024174645.1. NCBI lineage: Eukaryota > Viridiplantae > Streptophyta > Magnoliopsida > Alismatales > Araceae > Lemna > Lemna minuta. The sequence continues at coordinate 13,350,165 of CM044104.1, read as the reverse complement.
TTTTAAAATTTAGAAAAATATATGAGTATATATAAAATGATTTCTCTTATTATTTAACCTTAAAAACTAATTATAATCTCAATTAAAGATGGGCTATGAAAATATTATCTTTAATTCATCATAATTAACCCTAAATTAATGCATTTTGAGATTATAATGACTTTTTTCGTAGAATGATAGATAAACTATCATTCTTCGTAGAATGTCTAAAATAAAGTGTCAAATTTTTCGTAGAATGATATGATTATATCATATCGTGCTAAAAAAATATGATAACATGCATTAAAATAAAGTGTCTTATGCCTTAATTTGCATTAATAATCATGTATTTTTATGTTTACTTAGCATGTTATCAACCAACAATTCTTTGCTATTCACCTCTATCTACATCTCACACGATATATTTTTGCCCTAAAATCCTTATAGATGAACCTAGAAAGCCATACATCTCGTGTATCATCCTTTATAGTTTCCTAGTTTATAAATAGTAAGTTTGTTGAGCTTGAACATGAAACGATGTTGAGCTCAACAAAGACCTTCTTGATATTTCTACTACCTTGGATAAGAATCTAATTGTATCTTATTCCTCGGTTCAATCTCCTCTTAGACTAAGGGTAAATGAACATATCATGGCCACTCAATCATATTCGAGGACTTCATGTTATTTCTAATCTCTATGATGTCTTAGAGATCTCATATCTAGGGATTTATAAGTCATAATCAAAACATGATCATCCATCCACAAGATGTCTTTGGTGTCTCAATCAAAGGACCACATACTAATGAAATGATTTTGTGCAGTCATTGAAAACACAATTCCTCGTATCAATAGAATTTCCAAACTCACTCAAATCATGATTTAATTGTGAATTAATTAGGATAATGGTTAGGGTCGAATCCATAGAGAATTAGGGGATTTTTCTAGATGTATTCAAAATTTAATCAAATCAAATGATGAATTGGGGCGAGAAATTAGGAAAATTGGTATTTTTGGAAAAAAGACTCTAAGACAAATCTATAAAATAAAAATTACTCAATTTGGATTAGTATTTGCACAAAAATCAAGGAGCAAAGTAAAGAGACAAAATTTGATCACGAATAGGGACAAAATGATTAAATTTCATTAAATTAAAATAATCTATGCATTTAAATTAAAATATAATGTTATAGGACGATAGATTAGGAAGAAAACACTTAATCTAACTTGAAATCATACTTGAAATAATCTAATTAATTGCCATGTCAAGGCTTTTCATTCCACATAAAAAAAAATCGAAGTTCAAGTGACGAATTTTTCCTTTTCCCTTGACAAAATCTTGATTTTAAGCACTCCCTCGATGCGAAAATGAGTGTAGAAGATGAAGAAAAAAAGATATTCAAGGATTGAGATGTCTAAAAGGTTCAATTTGAAACATGCAAGAATGTCTTACACCGTCAAAGAGGGGAGATATAAATAGATAAAAATTTGGGATGGTCGTTTGATTGTCTCTTCGTTTTTGATTAAAAGAGGAGAGGCAAATTGATGTCCTTAAATTGCTGCTATAAGATCTTTATTTGTGCGCCCAGATTTTGTCGCATAATCACATGTACACAAATTACTGTGAAATGCTTGTTGTTTGATCTTTAACAAATGCCCGCAATGCTGCCACGTGTGACTCAGAGGAGTCCATTGGGCACTTCAAATCTGCACCATTCTAACTCTTTTGATGGAAAGTTGAGATTCGTCATTTTTATAAAATAATTTTTTATCAAATCAAAATGCACCAGGTACCCCTCTCAAGTAAGTGAAGATCAATGGCGTTGATTAAATCCACAAATCGAACACCTCACATCATGCCATGTCACTTGCGAAGAAATTATAATAGAAATAGTCTCACATTGGAAAAATTGAAGGGATGCAACAGGTATATAAGGGCGGTGTGCATTTGTGGTTAGCTCATGACCTAAACAGGGTGCTTAACCTCTAATTGCATGCACTAATGACCTTCACACGTATGCACCAAGTGGCACGCACAAACGACGCCACGTGTTGACACGTAAGCACGTTCGCCTTGTTAGTTGCCACATCAACGCATATAAAACTATTATTAAAAATATTTTAAATTAAACTAAATTGAAAAATCTTTTAAAAATAAAAAATTTTCATGAAAATTCCAAAAAAATCCCTAAAAATGAGAAAAATTCGTAACTTCAACATACAACTCCTTTTTAATAAAAAATTTGTTTGTTTGGTTATAAATTAAATAATCAATCATTATAAAAATTTAAATTTCAGAAGTAAAAAGAGAATACAATTTTAACTAAAAAAATATACTTATTTTCTTTGGAAAATAACATTAGAAAAATAAATGAGTGTGTATTAAAATAATTTATCTTATTATTTGCAATTATAACTTATTTATAATCTCAAATATAAAAATATGAATAATCTACTAGCAAATTTTAATATTTAATTATCCATGATTATCCCTTAAAATAAATATATTTTGAGGTTATAACTATGATAACATGCATAGGAATGGAATGTTTTATATCTTAATTTACATTAATATTCATGTAATTATAAGTAGAAGTTGCATGTTATTACATACACAATCGTGACAAAAATCAACTTGACTGATGATTATGTATAATATCATTAAGAGATTCATATAGATCAATTCAGTTAATTCTTTCTACAAATACAGACTATCTATTTTTAGTGTCTCCATATCGACGGCCACAAGATCATCGATACTCATCATATGAATCAGATTAGATAGTACTATTATTTCCGGATCATTTAATGTCCTTCTCAAATATCCCTTGAATAGGAGTGTTTAGAGCATACCTTTTTAGGACCTATGATCATTGTATTACGATCTTATCATAACTCATTTAGTCATTACGTATGCTTGTAGAGTTCATTACAAAATGTCACAAAAAGAATGATAATAAGCATAAGTTCAATTTAGTGAATATAATTGAGATACATGAAAGTGTGATTGGGCTTCTAGCCCACATAATATCCATCACCCTTATCATTCAACTAAAAAAATAGGTGACCCTCATTGAATCAACTCCATCGAATGTTCGTGGGTTATACCACATCACCATACATGTTTCCCGTTTATTAAGCTAAAAAAATGGTAAATATTGGATAATAAATGACATAAATTTTAGATAAAATGATGGGCTCATGTGAAGCCTACATTAGATTTTTAAACCCACATCATCGCTCTCTTGTCTAGTCTTCCAATGCAAGTGGTTGGGAATGCCTTGTGATAGGGCTTGTCATTGGAGTTGTTGCCACAAACCTACTCCATTTTTCATGTCATTTTTCGTGGAATAATAAACATGACGATAAATAAGGGTTAATTATTCCAGTCACTAGTTTGACTTTTAAAAGGTAACAAGATAAAGTAATTGGTTGATGCTATCCATTTCCTTTCATTATCAGCTTTGTTCTAAATTATTTGTGCTTGTCTTGAAATCCAAGAACTCAAGAAAATAAGGTTAGTAATTTTTAAAATTTTAAAATTTCAAACCTATTGATTATATAAAATAAACCATAGATTATGTATATTATGGACCTAAGCTAAATTTTATGATGTGCATAAAAATTCTATAAAAATGATAACATGTACTGTAGTAAAATAAATTATATATTGTAATAAGATAATTAGCATGTACATAGAAACATAAAATGTTCGTACATTATATGTTTTTTGTTGGAATTTATTTCTCAACAATGCTTGAATATCACCAATGAATATGTGATTCTAGAGCATGAAGCCTTTCATGTGTGGTAGAAACAAGGTGAAGTTGTCTTTAGTAGAGTAGTGTGAACAATATTTGAACACAAAATCACTAATTGGCGATCTACTGTCTAAATACATGGCATCATGAGTGACATATTGTACAGATTTTTATAAAGTAGTGCCATCAAACCATAAGAATGTTCAAAAAAATAACTTTTGACTTAGGCTTGATCTATGAGGAGAGAATGAAATCATGACAATTGATATTGTGCTTGACAATTATGAGGTAAAGGATGGGGGCTTCAATTGAGAACTTTTAGAGAGGACAAGACAATAAAATAACATGAGTTCGTCTCGCTGCTACCATTTTTGGAATGGAGGAACCTTGTTTATGACATTCTCTTGCAGGAGAACGACGCCACGTGTTGACACGTAAGCACGTTCGCCTTGTTAGTTGCCACATCAACGCATATAAAACTATTATTAAAAATATTTTAAATTAAACTAAATGAAAAAATCTTTTAAAAATAAAAAATTTTCATGAAAATTCCAAAAAAATCCCTAAAAATGAGAAAAATTCGTAACTTCAACATACAACTCCTTTTTAATAAAAAATTTGTTTGTTTGGTTATAAATTAAATAATCAATCATTATAAAAATTTAAATTTCAGAAGTAAAAAGAGAATACAATTTTAACTAAAAAAATATACTTATTTTCTTTGAAAAATAACATTAGAAAAATAAATGAGTGTGTATTAAAATAATTTATCTTATTATTTGCAATTATAACTTATTTATAATCTCAAATATAAAATATGAATAATCTACTAGCAAATTTTAATATTTAATTATCCATGATTATCCCTTAAAATAAATATATTTTGAGGTTATAACTATGATAACATGCATAGGAATGGAATGTTTTATATCTTAATTTACATTAATATTCATGTAATTATAAGTAGAAGTTGCATGTTATTACATACACAATCGTGACAAAAATCAACTTGACTGATGATTATGTATAATATCATTAAGAGATTCATATAGATCAATTCAGTTAATTCTTTCTACAAATACAGACTATCTATTTTTAGTGTCTCCATATCGACGGCCACAAGATCATCGATACTCATCATATGAATCAGATTAGATAGTACTATTATTTCCGGATCATTTAATGTCCTTCTCAAATATCCCTTGAATAGGAGTGTTTAGAGCATACCTTTTTAGGACCTATGATCATTGTATTACGATCTTATCATAACTCATTTAGTCATTACGTATGCTTGTAGAGTTCATTACAAATGTCACAAAAGAATGATAATAAGCATAAGTTCAATTTAGTGAATATAATTGAGATACATGAAAGTGTGATTGGGCTTCTAGCCCACATAATATCCATCACCCTTATCATTCAACTAAAAATAGGTGACCCTCATTGAATCAACTCCATCGAATGTTCGTGGTTATACCACATCACCATACATGTTTCCCGTTTATTAAGCTAAAAATGGTAAATATTGGATAATAAATGACATAAATTTTAGATAAATGATGGGCTCTGTGAAGCCTACATTAGATTTTTTTAAACCCACATCATCGCTCTCTTGTCTAGTCTTCCAATGCAAGTGGTTGGGAATGCCTTGTGATAGGGCTTGTCATTGGAGTTGTTGCCACAAACCTACTCCATTTTTCATGTCATTTTTCGTGGAATAATAAACATGACGATAAATAAGGGTTAATTATTCCAGTCACTAGTTTGACTTTTAAAAGGTAACAAGATAAAGTAATTGGTTGATGCTATCCATTTCCTTTCATTATCAGCTTTGTTCTAAATTATTTGTGCTTGTCTTGAAATCCAAGAACTCAAGAAAATAAGGTTAGTAATTTTTAAAATTTTAAAATTTCAAACCTATTGATTATATAAAATAAACCATAGATTATGTATATTATGGACCTAAGCTAAATTTTATGATGTGCATAAAAATTCTATAAAAATGATAACATGTACTGTAGTAAAATAAATTATATATTGTAATAAGATAATTAGCATGTACATAGAAACATAAAATGTTCGTACATTATATGTTTTTTGTTGGAATTTATTTCTCAACAATGCTTGAATATCACCAATGAATATGTGATTCTAGAGCATGAAGCCTTTCATGTGTGGTAGAAACAAGGTGAAGTTGTCTTTAGTAGAGTAGTGTGAACAATATTTGAACACAAAATCACTAATTGGCGATCTACTGTCTAAATACATGGCATCATGAGTGACATATTGTACAGATTTTTATAAAGTAGTGCCATCAAACCATAAGAATGTTCAAAAAAATAACTTTTGACTTAGGCTTGATCTATGAGGAGAGAATGAAATCATGACAATTGATATTGTGCTTGACAATTATGAGGTAAAGGATGGGGGCTTCAATTGAGAACTTTTAGAGAGGACAAGACAATAAAATAACATGAGTTCGTCTCGCTGCTACCATTTTTGGAATGGAGGAACCTTGTTTATGACATTCTCTTGCAGGAGAACCATCACAATCCCATTCATTGTTCAAAAAAAAAAAACACCATTAGAGACAATGGAGAGAATTCAAGACATGCATGTAGTTCCTTTCTAGATTTTACCTTTTCATAGCCCTCTTCCCCTTTCTTTTGTCTCCTCCTTTCATCTCTCTTTCTATTAATGGAGTTTCACTATAAGAAATTCAATTTAAAAGTCGTTGTTCATTCTTAACGACAATTTGGTAAAATAAAGAAGAGTGGAAAAAATTGGGTTTTTGCTTTATTTTACCAAATTGTCTTTAAAAATGAACAATGACTTTTAAATTAAATGTCTTATAGTGAAACTCCATTAATAGAAAGAGAGATGAAAGGAGGAGACAAAAGAAAGGGAAGAGGGCTATGAAAAGGTAAAACCTAGAAGAGTGGAAAAAATGGGTTTTTGCTTTCCTACCTCAACATTGATAGCATTATTTAAAAGCCCAAATAAAAAAATGTAATAATGCTTGCAATCAAGATCAAGCACATACCACTATGATTGAAGCTATAGCTAATAACAAGGGCACATACCACCATGATCATGCAAATCGCAGATGTTTTTAAATTTTGCGATATATTGATATTTTTTCCATCCAATTCCCCCAATGTTAAATGTATAACTAACAATAGATAATGGCAATTATTGATCAGATCACCATGATTGAATTGAATTGCCAATCCGATCAGCGATCATAGAACCTCTGATTGATTTGATCACTGACCAAGGTTCTATGATCAATTTCTATCTTGATTGCTAATCTGATTAGCAATCCAATCTCCTATCAGATTGTTTTTCATAATCTCTCTCCCTCTGATAATCCAAGTGATCGGTAACCGTTGATCCAATCATAATCCATAATGGTTGAGAATCGACTCTATCAATCAACCGATGTTCTATCATGATCGGGGTGATCAGATGGGATTCACATTTCCATTCGGGACACTAGATTTCTCATCCAAATCATAAGTCAAATGCCAAATGCCAAGGGTTCAAATTGGGGGATCCTCACATTTTTCAACGAACTTTATCTGGGCTGAAAGATTCCAGGCTTCCAGCCCAGTTAAATCTGACTGGGTCAGATGGCTTCTGCCGGTCCAGCCCACTGACCGTTCTATGCGCGGCCACTGTTCTTGTTTTCAGTTCCGTTCTTCCCCATTTTCTCCCGTCGACTGATCCCCTTCGCAGGATCCGACTGCTTTTAAAGATCGCTTCTTCCTCGACTCTATATTCTCTCTCCTCGTTCGAATCCGAGCATTCATCTCTCTTTAAAAGTCGAGCTCACTCACTCGGCCGCATCATCCTCCGTCGGCTGCCTTATGTTCACGGCCTGCCCCCGCTCAACGGCCGGCCAGCTCCGTTGGGAGGCTGCCGTTCGCGGTTTCCGTCGGTAGCCGCATTGTCCTTTTCACGATCCTCTTTATTAATATGCTTCTTTAGAAATGGTCATCTAACGTTATTTCCTCTTTCTCTCACTGAACACATTATTTCGTTTTCTCGTTCTTCTTTATTCTGTGCAAATGTTGCAATGGTTTAAAACTGTTTTAAATATTTGGTCACGATTTTTTGATTGAATTGGATTGAGGCTAGGTTTTTTATTATTTGATTCTTAGGACTAGTCATTTAACGTTATTTCCTCTTTCTATCGCTATATAGCATTAACAAATTTATTTAAAAGAATCAAATATTCATAAAAATTTGTATATAAATTTGTTGATGCGATTAAACCGTTGTTAATATTTGGAGACGATTATTTGATCGGAATAGATTGAGGACTCGTTTTTGCTTATTTGCTTCTTTAGGAATATTCATCTAATGTTATTTCCTCTTTCTATTTCTATGAACAATTACTTTGTTTTCTCGTTCTTCTTTCTTCGTTACAGATTTTTTTCATTGGTTTAAAACTGTTTTTAATGCTTGGACGTGATTTTTTTATTGAATTAGGTTGAGGCCAGTGAGTTTTTGATTATTTAATTCCTTAGGAATAGTCATTTAACGTTATTTACTCTTTATTTCTTCTTTTGTTTGTTGATTGCGGTCAGAAATAAATTATTGCATTACTTTAAAAACTATTGTTAGAATGAGGCCTCGTTTTTTATTCTTTTGGAATATTCATTTATCATTACTTCCTCTTTTTCTCTTTCGACAAACATTTTTTTTCATTTTTTCGTCCCTCTTACTTTTATGAATCTCGGCCAGAAATAGATATTTCATGATTTTAAAACTGTTTTTAGATTGAGGTCATATTTTTTATTTATTTGAGTTATCTGGAACAGGTCTATTATTTTCCCGATGGTATGTCCACTGGGGAGAGGAAAGATGGCGGCCATTGTAAGGCTACTTGGAAATGGAAACTACCCTGCAAATATCTGCAGGTTAGAAATTCTGATGAAAGAAAAGATTTTCCTGTTTTTCTAGATATATATCAATTTGATGGAAATGTAAGAAATCAACCGTGTTCAAGCTAGTTACTTGGATCAATTGACCGGAAATGAGAACTCTATTGCACCTCTTGATCGATATCTTTTCTTTATGAATGCATTCTTTTGTGTACAGGGTTAAAGGTTATACCGCTCATGTGTGATATCATTTTTTCTAGAAGTCTTAGTGCCTTCTTCATAAATTATTGAATGGAATATTGTTACCTCAATCCATGAGGATATTGCCCTGTCAGATAGAGGTCATATGAAGAAAATAGTACTCTCTATAATTTTGAGAAACCTATGGACAGAAACATGAAGTTTTATTTAGCATTTGCAAATGTGAAAGTTGCTTGTAAATCAATTCAAAACATGCAATATCCATTGGCGATGAGTTGGGGGGTGGGGGTGTAGTTAGTCATTTGAATGTTGAGTGGGTGAATAGAAGAACCCATGAGATGCTCCCGACCTCTGTTCTTGTAATGGGCAGACTCAACTATGTTGTTTTCATCAACAAGAGCTATTGTCTTTCCTTTTCTTATTTCAACAATCTCCATATTGATTCAAAGGATTCTTTGTATTGTTCATGACATACTTAGTATGTTTAAAATACTGCCAAAAACCACTCCTACATTCCCGATTCCTTTTATGGTTATGAATTTGTCAAAAAGGAAACACGACTGGTTATTTTAGTGGGGGTGGGTTTTAATGTTTTTTGAGAATCTCGTTTTCTCGTACCTAGTAGACATGCATATTACAGTTTTTACATGGTTTCTCCAGAGGAAGCTGGCTACGAAAAGGTTGCTACTCAAACCATTCGCTCGGGAGTTCTATGCAGCAGATGAGGCAAATCTTCTTGAGGAAGAAGGTTTTTTTCTCATTCATTTTTTCCTACAATCAAGCATTGCATGTGGAGAAACTTTGGAAGTCAATGGTAGATGAAAGAAAAATATAATGAAATCAATCTCTTAGTTCTTTTTCATTTGTAATGTCAAACATTATGACATAGATGAGAGTTGGGAAAGTGAACTTCAAGGCTAATAGCTAAATGTATAGGACAGAAGAAAGAGAATCGGTTGAAGGACAAAATACTGGGATGGCCTCAGCATAAGAACAAAGTAGCAATATGGCTTGAAACTTCAAAGACTTGTTCCACTGGAAGGAACTAATTTGTGGATCCAAAAAAACTAGCCTTTTCAGCCCTTGAATGCACAAGGGAGTTATGCTTCAGTCCACAAGTATTTGAACACTCTCTAACCAGGAGAACAGGGGCGAAAGGGGAGAGAAACAGAGTTCTTAACAAAGATTAGATGGAATTGTGTCCTCCAGGGTTATACGTGGGGGCCCTAATTAGGCCTCAAGAAAGTCTTGAAGTGCCCAAAACGACAACACCCTTTAAAAGACTCAACTTAAAACTGTCTGAAAACACCCTATGTGACAGAAAAAAATGTTTGTGTACTGAGCTTAAATGACAAAATAATAGATTCTAGGCTGTTGAATTGAGTTCTGCTGATTTTGGCAACTGTAGAATCTCTTAAAAGATATTATGAGTTTTTTTTAACATTAAATGAAGATCACGTGAAATCGGTGATCAACTGGTACAAGTTCACTCTCTTCTCATTCAATAGGCTACACATCCCTGGATTGCCCATGCCTTGAGTTCTTCTACACCCTGGGTGCCCTCTTCCCAGGAGGTCACCCATCCCTGGGCTGCCAAAGCTTGAGCATGGTTAACTCTGGAGTTCCTCTCCATCCTGGTGTCCCTCTTGAGGTAAAAGATATTATGAGTTTCTTGGGGTTCCTTTCCTGATACCGTCAGCTTCTATAAGCTTCTCCTGCTAGTCGAAGAAGCTTATAATGGGCCTACTTGTTGGGCTACTGGGCTACATGAGGGGTCTCTTTCTTCAAAGGAACTTGCCCTCAAGTTATCTATATTGTCTGCATGGCACTCATAGATATCACTCATGTTGAAAGTGTTAGAGATATGCATGTTCTCTGGAATCACTACAATGTATGCAGTGTCATTGGTGTTCTTCATCTATGTGTAAAGAATATCAATCAAGCAATGTCTCAAATAAAGATTAACATTGATAAGAAATGAAGATTTACATCGATAAGAAGTGCAACGTATACATGAGACATGAGGAGATTGAATCTACTCAAGATCCTAGAGAAGCAATTCTTCAGCCAAAAGACTTGATGAATTCTTTTTTCTCACACTCTTTGGTCCCTATGAAATATCAGAGATGGTGAGAAAAGTCAGCATAGAAACTGGACATGCAAAAGAATTCCTCACTTTACCCTGGAGTCTGGCTGTCTGTGGCAGAAGGAACCCATCTGCAGGTCACCAGTACGCTGGGCCTTATTTTTCCTGAGCCGGTCATAAAAAGCTTTCTCAAGGATTTAAGATCCATCAGTCTCCATCCCGCAACCAGGTGAAGACAATGGGCAGAGAGGAAGTTGTTTGCCCTGTTTTCTTCTGCCACAAATAAATATTTTGTTGTTTCCTTTATCAAAGAGACATTGGCTGCAAGGATGTGATTTTGTGGCTGTGGTGGACTCCTACCCTCTCACTGCGTTTTTCAATCTGGGTCATCAAATCTTCTGTAGTTTGATCAAACAGCCCTGGTCACCTCTTCTGCTACACCCATACAACAGATGTTCACATCTGTGCCAGATGGATGGTGTCCTTCTGTTTGGGCTGGCCTGACGCTCGGGCATGGACAAGCAGGTGGATGTGGAACTTCAATCTTTCCTCAAGGACACTAAGTGCCATGCAAATTTGCCATAAATTTCAACTTTTCACCTTGAGGACAAGGTTAATGAGAAAGGGGAAGAAAGCATACCAAGCCCTGTATTACATAATAGAGGATTAACTCTGGTCCCCTGTGGGATCACATGGTTTAAAGTAGAGAAAGTACTAAAACTTTTTATCTTGGAGGGTTTAATTGCCTCTCTCTATCTGGAACCCCAGTTTTACTCAAGGATTACAATTCTTTATCACAATGCGGACTGTTTTATTGTATTCACCTTCTGACTTGGATTGACTTCTTCCCGTTTTAATTTAACAAGATTTGTATTACTTCTATTTTATATGCTTGATTTTGCCCTTTATTTTCCTCTTTCCAATCCTCTAAGGGAATTAAGAAAAGTTTTAATTTGATTGAAGTAGTAAAATGACTTCAATTTCTTTGATTTGATGGGTCTGGTGCAAGAGCGTAGAGAGAAATATGAGAGAGAGTCTACAGAAAATTGAAGTCTCATACAACAGGGAAGAGGAGTAGAGGAAGGCTAAAGGACGAAGATTGAGAGGAGGACGAAGATTTGAGATGCAGAGAGACTACAGAAAGGAAGAAAATTGAAGATTAGAAGAGAAAAAAGGATGCCTGGGTATGGGAATAATTAGCAATTCACTTCTTTACTGTCTTTTAACTTAAATCATTGGGTGTGTTTAGCCGCTTTAAATGTAAGTCTTCTTATCTGGAGGATGGTTTTATATTGTGGAAAGATGGCAGGAGTAAATGAGAAGAGTGACTAGAGTCTTATGTGGGTTATGTAAGGAGGCCCTATATAAGGCTACAGAAGAGAAGATGAAATATATGTAAATGTTGAGCTCTCCTACTAAACTGAAGAAACATTTGAATTTTTGTCACGCATAGATTCCTAAGGTGTTCCTAAAGGGTCGAAGACCATATCAACTGGAGGTCTGTCTTGTAAATAAGGCATGAGTTGAGTAGGCAAAATTTTGGAAATCATACCTTTATTCCATGTCTTCCAGTTACTTAACCATCCATTTTGATTTCATTTGTAGGCAAACGCATTAGTTGTATGTTCTTTTGTCCAGAAAAGGACTGCTACTCATTCTGAAAACCCTCATTGTTAGAATCAAAGAATCAGGCGGAAAGAGGGGGAGAGTTTTTTGTTCCACATGTGGGCTCTAACACCCTCTCGAGTGAGAGCATTGATACATTCATTCTCAGCTTGGAACTTAAAAAGGTCAAAACAAGATTAAAGTCCTAGAGTGACGCTATGAGTGGTCTGTAGTGTAAACAACATCGCAAGTAGGCAGCCTTGGAGAACACGCTGGATAAGGTGTGACATGCAAGACTCACTTGTAATATAGTAGAGGAGACAACTATGCGATGATGTTGGCACTAATGGTTGTGGTGTGATGGATGTCAGTGGCATAGCATTAGGGAAGTTCGCATGGTGATGCCAGATATGTTGGTGGTGTAGCGTTGACTACACCATAGTGGAAAGAGCGATAGAGAGGTGTCAGTGACGTGCCGTCAGATCTGTCAAAGGTATAGCACTGGAGATATTGTCATAGAAATACCAGATATGTTGATGGCACAGACTGACTACATAGTAGAAGTAAGACAGGGAGATAAAAAGCTGTGGATGACGCCATTTCGTGATAGATGCGACTGACACAATGCTGGATATGGCGGTGTACCAACTCTGAGATAGGCGTGGACGATGCAATGCTATGATATATCTTGTCTCAAGTCGATTGCTTCAATTTTTGAACTGTCTTGTAATTATGGGCATCTTATGCATGTAGCGATCTCAGTCAACCTGGATGACATTGTTTCCGGAGAGACTTGGTAGAGTTCTTCCCCTCTCCAGCAGTGATGTAGATGATGACAGTGACTTGAAGATGGGAGATGATGATGGATCCACTCTCGGATGCAGCCAATGATGTTGGCGGTGTCAAAAGTGGTCAAAGAGGCAAATGGTCCTGAATAGAGTTGGCAAAAGAATGATTTGGACGAGTAGAGAAAACAAACACAGATGGCCGGAAACAATGATTAGGGTTCACTCGAATGAAGAGTAGACAACAACGGCTCACTGGATATGATTGTGGCTTTGCCTGAGAACGTAAGGGATAAAGGCGCTGTGCTAGAGGTGGTCAGAGGAGTAGACGATGCCAGAAAGATTCAGTGGAAGAGCTGATAGAGTTCTATGCCTCTCCTTGACCAATAGTTAGAACAAAGATGAATCAAATTTTCATTTATTTCTCCTTATTCATTTATTTATTTCATTAATTTATTTCTTTCTCATTTTTTTGTTCCTTTTCTTTTCATACATTTCTTCTCTATTTTTATCAAAAAAGTTGGCCATACAGAAGGTGGGGTGGGGTGGGGGGGGGGGTTGGCCATCATCGAGCCCTAGGACGTGGTGGGTACCCTCAGAGTCATGTGTGGCTGGCCTTCTCCTGCTTCCTGAAAATGGTATGCAGCTGGCAGCCATCGAGCCCAGAAGATGGCAGCAAACAGAGGTGGCTGCTGCCGACCATGGCGATGTGATTTTGTGAAAACAAGCGAACGTTTACAATGTAACATGATGGCTAAAGAAGTGTGGGGCGGCTCCAGGAAATCATACAAAGCTTGCATTGATACCATATGGAAAAATGAGGAGTGATAAGAAGAGTGACTAGAGTCTTGTGTGGGTTACATGAAAAGGCTTTATATAAGGCTACATAAGAGAGAAAATATAGAGATTTGGAAGTGTTATCATGCCTATCATTTTGCAACAATATCATTCTCCAGTTCCTCCTGTCTATATTTTATGGTTTAGCGTTATTTTTGAAACTCTTAATTTGTTTCAGATATGCACGTCTTTGATTCTAGGCCCCTGGCAGATCCCTTGGAACTGGTAAATATTGATCTTGATAAATGATTGGCTGATAAATTTTTTTTGCTTCATTTTTATTTTTCATTTGCTTTTAGTATTTACTTTCAACGGGATTTCAATGCTTCAAGCTAAAGCAGCCGTGGTGAAGGTTTTATGTTTTATATTTAGGATGATATCATAAACATGAAATATAAGTTATGAGAGGCAAGCTCTCATTGGTTCATTGTTTCAAGCCCTTTCCAATCACTTTGTTTTAGCCTTCATTAGTAATTTCTTTGTTCACATGCAATTATTTACGTAGAATTGATTCAGTAATCCTGGGAATCAGTGTCCTAATCCTTTTCTCGCTCTCCCCACCTTATTGGACTCTAGAAGTTGTTGTTAGAACTAGGTTGGCAAGCTGTCATTGGTTCACATCAGCGAGTGTCAAATCTGCAACTTTCTATTCATTGAAAGGTCTTTTTCTGAGATTTTGATGTCATCATTGACGTCTCAAGCTCAGTGTCCGAGGTCCAATTTTAAGCTATAATTGATGATGCCTTATACATCCCTAAAACGAAATTGAGTTGCAAAGGGACATCAATTATAGCTTAAAAATTGTACTTCAGACACAGCATATGAATGCAGACCTTTTTTCTTTGTTGCCTGGCATATGTTGATGTGTAACTTTCTATGAGGATGCTTCTTTATTGCACATGTGCAACCATCCACTACCATGTTTTTATCTCATTAACACTTCACACACTCTCCTTGTAAATGAGTGCAGACACCAAGTTTTTCTTGACATGACTCACACTCTTAGCGGTAATGGGAATGTCCCATTATCTTTGATGCATTGCTATCTTCATTACTGCCCACCTTCTTAATTGGCTACCTGCTGCCTCTTTGGGAGGTGAAGTTCCCTTTGTCATCTCTATCTGATTACTAAACCTTTCCTTTGCTGCCTCATGGACTTTGATTCGTAACCTTCTATGAGAATACTTCTTTCCTGCACCTGTGCCATCATCCACAAATATGTTTTTATCACATCACCCCCACTACTACCCATGCATATTTAGGAGGATATACCGAGTTCATCCCCAAAATATGCAAAGGTACTTGTGCAGGTACCCTTGCATAGCCTCTAGCTTGTATAAAGCCACCAGCTCCATCACAAGCCCATGGGACTCCTCCCTAGCCAGCTCCTTCCTCCACTCCATTCTCACCTAGCTTTTGCTCTTTGTAAAGGTAAACATGATGAGAGGCGGCGGGACTGAACGACAGCGTACGTTTTGCTGTTGGATCAAATGGACCCCGAGCGTGTCAAGAGCATGATACTTGGTCAGATCTGGTATGTTAATCTGACAGATTTTAAGTCTATTGTTGATGCCACTGTTGGGATCTGAGGCTCGACAAGCTCTCCAAATTTTCGACCAAAATAATGATTGCAGCGGAAGATGTTGAATCAAAACATTCAACAGAGTTGAAGCACCAAGAATAGATAATCTTATCATCCATTCTAGGTGATCATATCATCTAGTGTAGAATGAAATTCATCCTTATATAGATCATTTGAAAGAGTTTTACAACCATTCAAGCGTCCGGCCTCTAGCGGTATCCACAAAGTCTCCAAACGGTCAGATCTCCTCTTGAACACTCGTCACCACGAGAGGAAGAGAAGAGAGAGGAGAAATTCTACTAGGCTTGCATGGGCACCTCTATTATGGTCGTTCTCCCCCTATTTATAAACTCTAAGAATGTGAAATTTTCACAAAAACCCTTATTATTATGTCTATATCCACTGACGTCCATTGACCTTATGTGTGTGATCCTCTAGGTCCATATATCTCGCCAGTTAATGACTCTATTAACCCAATAACACTTATTGGTCTTCCTTATTAATTAACTATATCAACATATAAATTAATTGTTCAAGGATCGATTTAACCTAATCAACAGGTTGAGTCGCTAGCCTGGTGGGTGCCAAGCTACACCACGTGCTCTAGGAGATAATAGAGTATATTAGAACTCTTTCATGAAACCCTGCCGTCATTGGTTACCGTGTACGTATAATCTTTCATCCACACGAGACTCATGAATGACTTAGGATATGGTTAATTGTCAAACCTTAATCGATCGCTCAATTTAGTACTGATGCGAGTAAGAAATCATTGAGAACAACTTCTCTAATATTTCCACTACCTTGGCCAAAGTTTTAACCGCATCTCATTCCTTGAGTCGATCTCCTCATATACCGAGGGCGGATTATCTCATCTTAACCACACAATCACCTTTAAAGACTTCATGTCGTATCCAATTTATGGCGTTTTGGAGATCTTGTGGCTAGTGATTCGTAAGTCATAGTCAAAACACGATCATCCATCTACAAGATGTCTTTGGCGTCTCAAGTCAAAAGACCACGTACACAACAGTGACATACATCAACTTGATTGATAATTTGATATAATACTATTCAGGAATTCATACGGATCAATTCAGTGAACTCTTTCTGTAAAGAGCACTTACTATCTATCCTTGGTTTTTCAACGCCGATGGCAACACGACTAGTCATACTCATCATATGAATCAAATCAGAAAATGCTATTCTTTCTGGATAATTCGATGTCCTTTTCGACTATCTCACGAATAGGAATATTTAGAACATATGTTAAAAGACCAGTGATCACTGTATTATGATCTCATCATAATTCACTTAATCATTACATATGTTTATAGACTTTATTACAAACATCACACAAGAATGACAATGAATAAAAGTTCATTTTAATAAATATAAACGAAAGATGAAAGTGTGATTAGCTTGCAGGCTACATAATACCCATTAATCTCTCACTTGGACTAAAGCCAATCACACTACTTAAACTCATCACTTTAAACTCATTAAACTCATGATACACACTACTTATGGATCCTTTTGCCTGCCCTCCTCGCCGAGTTAATTCCTGAGTCATGCATTTAGCTCTGCAAGAACATAAGTGAAAAGTTTCTACAGATCTTGGATATCACTCTCTTATGGACTATCACATCAGGGAGTTGGTTCCTTGTTCATCCGATTCCATCATTGTTACATGCGGGTGGATTTTTACCCTCAAGTACAGTTCATATGTTACAAATAGTTAGCATAAATCTAGTCTAGTGGCTTGAGGATTTACTCAGACCTAAGAGATTGCTCAATCTGAGTAGCTTCTGCTACACCTCTTTATTTGAGATTATAGCAACCTCAATGTTTCATTTTTTTTTTTTTGAAAAGAGAAAGAGAGGCCCCCTAATCCAAGGCCCCCCCCGTTGTCATATAGTAATATGACGAGTGTACAAAGTCAAGTTAAAGGGGTTCATAAGTCGGTTGGCCTGAGCCACTACAATACCCTGACTGCTTAAGTCCCCTCGCGTCGTGCTGGATGGCATCAACTGAAGAGATGCGTCCCCTGAATATGACTTTGTTCCGATGGCCCCATATGGCCCAGAGTATGGAGGAAAGCCGCTGCCACTCCGCCGATAATCGCTGCGTACCCGCCCGAAGGATCTCCAAAAAGCCTCCCAGGATGAGATCTCGAGTCGGTATACATTTGCCAATTCCCAGGCCGACGAGGCAAAGGGGCAAGTAATGAATAGATGCTCGCAAGTCTCCTCAGCCCTTGCACGTAGTGCGCAGCCGGCCGGGACATCCGGTATCACACGGTGAAGAAAGGCCCTCATCTTTAGGCGTCTCCCGAGAAGGAGCCAGGCTAATATGCGAATCTTTAGTAACAATCGGCTCTTCCATGCAACGCGCCACAATCGTAAGAACGTTGGGTCCTCCGTAGCCGCCTGCTTCCCGAGGCGTTGGTAGACGGCTCGAGCTGAGAAGCGTGGCTCGTGCCATACCCACGCGTCTGGCCCCTCCGACGGTTGGCAGTCGCCCAGTATCTTCTGCATCCTGATTAGATCATATGCCCGGTGGTCCGATAATGCCGTAGGTAGGGCCAGGGCCCATGCCTCTTGCCAGGCCTGGCGGCCGGGCCCTTGCTGGTCCCGTGCTAAAGCGAACAGGTGAGGAAACATCAAGCTCATACTCCCCTGTCCGGACTAGTCTTCAGACTAGAAGCGGAAGGACTCCCCTGACCCAAGCCGGGGATGGAAGAAAGGTCAAATCGCCTGGAAAGTGAGGCGTAAGGAGGACATAAATGCACAGTCCCCCCTTCTCTACAAGGACTGTTGGGACCGAGTGGCTTCGGATGTTATGGCACTGATGGACGAGTTCTACGCCGGATCTGCCAGGATGGACCTA